>JAUPFP010000016.1:2318902-2933902 GCA_036925085.1 Brachycybe producta | reverse complement strand
TTTTTTTGCCACAGTGGTGTTAAGTGGTTGGGTTCTGTTACAAGTAGCGACCATCGTTGTTTTTTTTGTCAGTGATAATTAACGGTCATACCAGTGGCCACCACTGTTGCACCACAAAGTGGTCTTCAGTGTGAAGCTAGCCTTATGATTTTATATGAAAATAAAATTCATTATTTACAACAAGATGAAACTTGTTGTTATCGGTTGTCATCATTTTGTGAAACAACACGTTGGTCACGTGATAATCGCAACCAATGTAACCGGTCGTTTAATCGACAAAAAGTGTGTCGAAAGGGCCGAAGGTCAAATGAAACAATATTGTAACCAAATGAGAAGAATGCTAAAATGGTGTATTTCACTTTTTTCAATGAAAATAAAGGGGATTAAATTAGGAAGATAATCAAAGGGTCAAAATAACGTTAGAAAAGGTCAATTAACCTTGAAATCAAAATGCAATGGAAAATAAAAAAGTCAATGGTCAAGTTTAACAGAAATGAAATCTTAAAAATTGAAAGAAAACTTTTAAAATATTTGACCAAAGACTCAGAAATGAATTTTAAAAGATTATGGTGTTTTTTTCATTTACAAAATGAATGTAAACTTGAACGTGTTTTAGAAACTAGAAGGGTAGCTTTAATTGATTCACTTAAGGGTATTTTCTTGTCTGATTGATATCTTTCAAAATAAGCTTTTATGTAATTAGTTTCAAAATAATCCAATTTAAAGTAAGGAGAGGTATTTTTTTTAGTTTTTGTCTTTACAATGTTTATTTTGAAAGATATCAACATAAAGATAACCAAGTTATTGAGCCATCTTTCTAGTTTCTAAAACACTTTCTAGTTTCTAAAACACTTTCTAGTTTCTAAAACACTTTCTAGTTTCTCTGCATTTTGCTCTAGAAAGACATAAAAATAATCAAAAGAGTTCGAATAGAAGAGGCACAGAGATAAAGGTCAAGGAATAAAAAGGTAAACTCGGAGCACTTTGAACCCGCTAAACAAGGACTTCCAACATTGAAGACTTGATATTGAGTACAGGCAGTTAGAAATCGAGGAGAACTTCAGTTGGCTCCGCCCTTGTTATGACGACCGGCAACTTCTAATTGGTTTGTGTTGTGTGGTTCGACGTTGAAAAGGGCGGAGCATGTGACGTCATCAGACTACATTACCAACCAGTTAGAAGTTGCCGGTCGTCATAACAAGGGCGGAGCCAACTGAAGTTCTCCTCGATTTCTAACTGCCTGTAGATTGAGTAACTTTGAAAATTCCGACCTCTGAGAGTTCAAGTTCAAATGCCTTTTAGGCCTAAAAAAAGAAATGATTAAAGTGAAATTGAAAGTAAAATTAATGAAAATAATTGGGGGGGGGGGGGGGGAAGGGAGGGAAAAATAGGATTCGTCACTTTGAATATTTAACAAAATGATGCAATTTTATTTATTTCAAATGTTGAGACAATTAAATCTATTTTTTCTATTTGTTTTTCCTCTTGAGCTTTGATTTGATGAGGTTTTTTTTTTAAATTCGTGTCCTTGAAACGGTCATATTATGTTGGTTTCCCTCCACTTTGAATATAGGCCTACTAATCTATATGTGTAATTCTATCAGCCTATATATTCAACTTTGCATTTGAACTTCAACTAGAACCCTCTAAACAGGGTTCCAAAATAAAATAAAAAACTTTTCATGTTGAGGAAACTTTATAAAAAACGAAAGGTTTTCTATGATGGAACCGCAACTCCTCCTTGAGTTGAATGTCAAGTGCCAAGGTTCCTGAATTCTTAATGAATTTGAGCCGAAGTTTGAGGTTTTTGTATTTTGTAAAACTTTTTGCAATCTTTTTCCAATCAGCATCATCATATTTTTATTTGTCTGTTTTTCTCGCTCACCAACTGTCCAAATATGTGTCAGTGACACAAACAACAAACATGTGTGTTTGTTTTTCTATCTGAAAATGTCTCTAAACTCGATTCTAAACGCGGCGGCGATCACACACACACACACACACACACGTATTTAGAAATCGGGACAAACAGAAGTTGGCTCCGCCATTGTTATGACGACCGGCAACTTCTAATTGGTTAGTTATGTAGTCTGACGTCACATGCTCCGCCCTTTTCAACGTCGAACCACACAACACAAACCAATTAGAAGTTGCCGGTTGTCATAAAAAGGGCGGAGCCAACTGAAGTTCTCCCCGATTTCTAAATGCCTGTCGATCACACTGGCTATTTTTTATTGTTTGCAAGATTTTTCTGTGGGGCCAAGAATTAATTAGTTAAATGTGAATCTTGCACAGTTTTTGTTGCAAAAACTGAAGATTGGCGTTTTTTGTGTAATACGTTGGTACACACATGAGTTAAATGAATTCAAATTAAATATGTTTGGGTGAATTATACGGAATCCAGTTAAGGACATGAACACCAAATAAAAAATCGACTTTATTATTAATATTTTAAATTGAAATACTAAATTAATATTTTGTCAATAGTTTATCTGCTTATATTTAAGAGCCTAGATCCACGTCCATCTTGTTGTTTTGAGCAGACGACAACGAGACAAATGAGTATTATTATATAGTGTTACTAAAACTGCAAGAAATCGCCTCACAATCGCTCAATTCAAATACAGTAAAGCGCAAAATGCAATAAAAAGTATTGTTCTTCACGTGCTCGATTTATATAATTTTTGAAAAGGTCCTTCTATTTTTAAACAAGGTTCAAAGTCGTTCGTTTTTTCAACCCCATGTTAAATCCCATTGGATCAAAAACCGTCCCACAAACATTTGAAAAACTCTCGTTAAAACTGATTTAGAACAATAACAAAATAATTAGCACATACATTCATGTATTGGCTTCACGATGTTTCCTTTTTATAAATTTTGAAAAGGTCCTTCTATTTTTTAATAACGTTTAAAATCGTACGTTTTTAAACTCCATGTTAAGTCCCATAGGACTAAAACACCGTCCAACAAAAGTTAAGAGAACTCTGATTAAAAATGATTTAGAGCAATCAGAAAAATTAGCACGTACTTACATGTGTTTATTCCCTTCAGGATTATTCCTTTTTCTAAATTTTAAAAGGGCTTTCTATTTTTAAATAACATTTAAAATCTTACTTTTTTTAACTCCATGTTAAGTCCCATAGGAGCAAAAAACCGTCACCCAAACATTTGAAGAACTCCCGTTAAAAACAACTCAGAACAATAACAAAATAATTATTACGTGCATTAATCTACTGGCTTCACAATGTTTTCTTTTTATAAGGTTAGCACGCGAAATTATTTTTCTATTAATTATTATGTGACTTCGAACCGGGAGAAAAAACGTTAAAAAACCGTTTTTCAATCAACAACGATCGCAGCGCCTACATTCGGAAAAATTTTGAACTAAACGATGTATCTAGCCTCTTAAGTATTAATTCAATATTTTCAGATTAATTAACTGAATAAATTGAATTCGACGACATATTGTTTGTTTGCCCTTCACGGGGCTCTGTAGAACATGTTTATTATTTAAATGCATTTAAATTATCAGGTGTGTACTTAGGTATAAGAGACGGTGTAGCGAGAAACCACTTTAAAGCGATCACACTGGCAATATTTAAAGCAAGATTCACAGCAACGTGTCGTCAAATTAATTGCAAATTGCCAAAATGTGATAATCTTGCAAGACTTAGCAAGTGGTTTCTTGCACACCATCTGCGTAAGGTTAAGTAAGGTTTTGTAAGAAAACGGTGCAAGATTCAAGGCAATAATATTTGACGTATTTCTTGCATATGGAATCTTGTGAGAGAAAAAAAAAAATAAGTCATTGTGATCGAAGCTTAATTAGGTATTGCAAGAGTATTAATCAGATTGTCAATTGAAATTAATACAAGAACACATTGCTGTGAAATCGTGCTGTGTAAATATTGCAAATGTGGATCGTCCGCTTAAAAAACTTTGGGGGGGAAAACTTCCATTTCCTCTTTGAAGTTGGACGTTTCAAAAGTTTGTTCATCAATTTAGACCTGATTCATGAATCATGTTGTGCTCTTTGCTATTGGATTATTTGTCATTTCCTTACTTTCTTTCTTATCGTATTTCTTTCTTAATCATAATTAATTCAAATGTTATTAAAAACTACTTGTAAGCTATTAATAGTTCAACGAGTTGTATGACATGTGACGTCATGAGCGACCGCACACATTGGCAAGAGGACGCTTGACCCCTCCCCTCCCCACCCCCCTTCTTCAAAAGCCAAATTTCTTATTTTATAATAAACTAGTGGGGTAACCCGTCATAAATGACGGGAGCAAAATTCACAGGCAATTGTGCGCATGCGCGTCGTTTGTTCCTTTTTTAGTCCTTTCATTTCAATTTCAGTCACCCCCTCCCCCTTTTTTCCTCCCTCCACGTTTATCTCTCTCCCCCTTCTACACTTTCCAACCTTTTCCCCTTCCACGGTTCTCTCTCTCCCCCCCCTTCTACACTTTCCAACCTTTTCCCCTTCCACGGTTCTCTCTCCCCCCCCTTCTACACTTTCCAATCTTTTCCCCCCTCTCCAATTTAATATCATGGGGTTCTTGAATGGGGAGTGTGCAACATATAGTTGACCTTGAGAAAAAAAAAAAAGCGGTTCATTTATGCAAATTTATATAAATTCCGACATGCTTCAATGGTTGTACAGCGTTACTTCAGAGACAGATATATAGATAGATAGATACACAGACCTGGGATATTATATATATAATATATACTTTTTATATTATAAATAAATTGCATTATGTTAGAAGTTGTTGCGATTTTTTGTTATCTCGCTTCGCTGGTCAGAAATTTGTAAATTTTATTTTTTGTTTTCTGCATTTGTGGAATTTTGGAACCTCTAGCCTCCAACTTAAACCTGTGAACTTCTATAGATGGAGCCAAAGTCACGAAATAAGGCAAATGACCTGCATAGAGGCTAAACGTTTTCTAATCGAAAGAATTTTTCAAGACTTTCTTTGTATTAAAAATCTTAAAAAAAAAAAAAGAAAAACTCCACTGAATTTTCTGTGTATTTTCACCCTGGATAATTTAATGAAGAAGAAAATTGATATTTGGCTCTATGAAGTATGACGTCATTTTGAAATGCTTTTTGTTCAGTTGACATTTCTCTTGTAAGGTGAGATCTTGACACCGTTGTTATGGGTCACCATGCAAAAATATGCAAATGAATGAGAACAATCGAATAGAATTCCTTGGGGGGGGAGGTGTCATTACAGAAAGATAATAATACTATCATATGTACCTCATAACATTGTAACAGTCACAATAATAAGAAATTACTGTACAAACCGTTATTGATATATAACATAATAGGACAGTCATAAAATGTTACATTCTACTTATGAAAAATAACAATTTCGTTGAAAATTTGCGTGTTTTTTTTTTTTTTTTTTTAAACTAGAACGGTAAACAAATCACTTAAAAATAATATACTTTTATGATTGTTAACCCTGTTAAAAAAAATATGTGCGTCTGTGTGAGTGCTGAGTGAATTGTTTGTTTTAACTTGTTTACTTGTTGGATTTTAACTCCCATTTGTTTTGTTTTTTCTTGAATACTGTGTTTAGCCTGCACAAACAAAATCGGTTGAGATCGAGTTGCCACCTCATGTTTACCTGTCGAGAACAAGAGCCAGACGTGTTCACACCACGACCACGATTTGCGCTTGCATAACAGCGATCCTCGTGTTGACTGTCGGAGTCTTTGGAGGAATATATCTGTATCGACAACTGGCTAAAGCTCAGGTACTTGAAGAAAAAAACGTAAAAAGAAGCCTAGAAGACACTCCCAGAGTTGCACATTACCATCACACATTGGTAAATTATGTGGTTTGAAAGTTGCTCAAATGGGTTCTAGCAGCGAAACGGCAATTCAAAACGCCATGAATTTACCGTAGTAATTGTAGAACATATTAAGGAATACATTTAATTTAGCTTAAAGCTGATAGATGTTTCTGGGTGGCAAACAAAATGGTCCTTTTTATGGCTAATTTGTTTTTTTTTAACAAGGGTCAAGTAAATTAGTGTAATTCAGAATTGTATAAAAATGAAAACCCCTGATGTTAATACTTGGCCACAACTTTCAAGCAGAGATTGCAACGTTGATTATCATTAAAAATTCAACGTAAAGGTGATTAGAATTGACACCATGTTTTTGGAAATATCAAATTTCGTTTAACATTGTGCCTATGGAGTCATGCAGCAAGTGCCAACATGGGGTGTCTAGGCTCTTGACAATAGATTGATTTTGTTTATAAAACTTCTTCTTACATTGGTTTCTATTTACGTCTCAGATGCATCGATTTAGAGCTTGGTGTAAAATTCCATACAGCCAAGATTTGGATGTGTTTGGTAACCATTACCAGTCGAAACAGACGGGATATCCAGAGTACCACGATCACGGCATCGAAGGCAGCGATACATTCGACGATACGACTGCTCCGCTCTTTTTTGAGGAAGAATTCGAGATAGACGTGGAGTACGAAGAGATCTCGGTTCCGGACTTCAGCGGTGGAAGACGAGGACGGTTCATTCACGATTTCTCAGCTGTAAAGCAGCGACGTCACTTTTTTTTTATTATATCTGTTCCCGTTTTTTTTTTTCATTTTGAATTGTTTTTCCTTCAGAATAAGACTGGAATCATCGATCTGGACGGACGTCGATGTTTCGTGATGCCTCTCAATAGATCTCTAGTTCTTCCGCCTCAGTCTCTGTTTGATTTGGTTCTGAAGATGAGAGTAAGATGATTTGCGATTATTACGTTTTGATTGAACTTTGCTCTAAAATTTTTAAGTTTTTTTTTTCTTTCTGTTTTTTAGGCTGGTTACTATGAGGTTGACACCGAAATCGTACGCGAGACGATGCTGATCGTTTATCCGAAGATAACCGACTACAAGTCTGTCGGTTATTACATTGCTCGTGAATGCGCTGCTCTTAACACGTACATGTTGGAGAGACTTCCGACAACAAGAAGTTAGTGTTTTTCGAACACACGTATATCTTCGTTTGTTAATCGGAATATTTTTTCTAAGAATATTCACAAATGAAACTTCAATGTTTCCTTTAAAAAAATATGAATCCCTTTTTCATTGAAGCTATTTTTTTTTTTGTTCTTGTTTTGTAGGATCGTTGACAAAGCGAAGTGCCGCCGGAGATGACGAGAGCATTCTTTTCACAGAATTCGCTGGTAAAAAGATCGTTCATTTTATGATCTTGGGTAGAGACATCGTCTAATTCTTGTCAGGATTCATCGGAATCCATTTTTTCCCCCCACATTGTTGATTTCTTTTTGTTTGTGATTTTTTGACTTGGCTTTCATTGGAAAGTCATTTCTTTTATGTGATTTTGTTCCATTTTTTTTTTTTTGGTTTGTTTATTTTTCCAAAAAAAAAAGTAACTTCTACCCATTTTATGTACCTAGCCATTTTTTTTTTTCGTTCTTCCGATTCTTGTTTAAAATTGTGAAAGTTTACGGGGTCTCGTCAGGATTCAACTAAATATTATCAGTCTTTTTAAAAAAAAATATACAAGGGTTTGTTTTTAGTATTTGAAAGTTTAATTGTGACTATTTCGAACAAAAACCAGTCGCATGTTGAAAAAATAACTCCTTATATGACTAATATTATTAGGACAAAAGGCCCATTGACTGTTGATTTCTATGACTAATATTATTAGGACAAAAGGCCCATTGACTGTTGATTTCTATGACTAATATTATTAGGACAAAAGGCCCATTGACTGTTGATTTCTATGACTAATATTATTAGGACAAAAGGCCCATTGACTGTTGATTTCTGTGTGAAGCTTAAAACTTTTTTGTTGTTGATAATTTGTGACTCATATGGGTCTTGCCAAATTAAATCAGTCAGCCCGTTTTTCTTGAACCAAATACGGCCTCAAGGTCATCGTAGTTAGGGTATTAAATATAAAGAGAGAACAAAAATTGTTTTCAGTATTAAGGTGAATTGTCAATTTGTTAGTATCGGTTTTTTCTTTGCTCCCTTCTTTCTTTATGATTATTTTGGTGTTGTAAACGTGATATTTGTGTATTTTTAAAAATGAAGTTGTGTGTGTTTCGGTGGGTGGAGGAATGGCCAGCTTATAAACCTAATGCTGGGTTCAGATGGTCAATTGTGGCATGTCCATCCGAAGCCTGAGAACATTTGTTCAAATTGTAAATTTTTGCAATTATGAGATCATGAGAAACTACCGGATTAGCCCGCAAATATAACGCGGTCAAGGATTTCGGAGAAAAACAAAACATCCAGTAATTATGTAGTCATGGAATATAGTGCGAGTCCTTATGTAAAAATAAATATATATATATATATCGGGCTAAGACCTGCCCTACACGTAATGTTTAACTGTGCAAATTTAACTGCAGATGTCTACCGTTCATGTTAATACTCTGAACTAGTAATATCATAAATTGAATTAGTGATAATTACTAATGCGGAGTATTTCTGACATGAACGGCGCGATGTAGGGAAAAAAATATTCGCTACCTACTGAAGATAAAATTTCGAAAGACTAAGTCAGAATTGACCATCTGTTGTTGTATTCAAAAAAGAAACATTGGATAAATAATTTCCAACAGGGGTTTTGTTAACATTAATTCTCGTTTGTCAGCTCGGCGTTTCAACAGAAGTATCCGAACACAGTTTAAGGTGGTTGTTTTTAAGTCATAATTAACAAAACCACTTTTAGAGAATGGGTTTCAAGAAAATGTTAAGTAAACTAAACAATTAGCAATAGTTTTTTCTATTTTTTTTTTGTTCCTTTTTCTCGAGCCATCTTAATGATACAAAAAATGTCTTAGTACTAACTATTATGGTCTGTACTTTTCGCCATCTTAAATAAATTTTCTTTTGTTAGAATTTAGTTTTTATTAATCCATGGTTAGTGAAACTTTTATCACCAAAACTAACTAACTTTCTCTCACACCAATCATAATTATAACAACCACTCTCTGTAATCTTTTCTCATTATATCTTGAATCGAAATAACGTAATTTAGTCGAGCTTTTATTGTATATTGTTTATTTTGCACAATTTTTTCGACGACAAAAAAAAAAAAAGAAGGGAGACACAACATTGTAATTTTTGTTAAGCACAATGCCTTAAATGTTGGTTTATTCATCAGTTATTATATAATTGTGTATTTCAAGCATTCCATATAATGTTTTTATTTTGCACGAAAAATTTAGCGAGTAATTTCCTATTATCGTGGTATTATTTAGCTATTTTAGTTTTTGCCACAGTTTTATTTTCGGTGCTGATAATGTCATTATTGAAATTGTATTTTTTTTTGTTGTATTTTCTCTTTCTAATTAAAGAAAGCTTAATTATACATTATTTCAATTTCTGCTAAGTATCTTTCTTGAATTTGAACCCATAATAGCATTCTGTTAAGAGCCTACAGTGAAAAAAAACTTACAAAAATCTTCGCATGTAGGCGCTTCTGTAGCTGTGACGTGAACATGTGGCAAAAAAATCAATTTTGATACACTTTTGTCCGCCATTTTCTCTTATCGATGGATAAAAGTGGGTATATTTTAATAACGACTCTTTTTTGGGTAAATATGCACTACTGAAAAATGGAAGAGCAACTTTTGATCTACAATGGTGAGTAATTTGAGTTGTATACAATTAGTGGTCAAATTTTAGGGTATCATGAAACTTATGGTTAGTGGGAAGTTTGATCCTATAAAATGTATAAACGGAGGAGCGTTTGTCGCCTATGGGATTTAACATGAGCTAAAAAAAATACGAGATTTTAAAATGAAATTAAAAATAGAAAAACTAATTATAAACTTGTACCAACGTATCACTAGATGAGCAATATTGTTATGTACATACTGCAATTTGAATTTTGAAAATAACAATTTTCGTTGCAGAAAACAAAACATTTGCCTGAACCATGTATTTTTTAAAATAGGAATTTCTCTTTCTCATTGGTTTCAATGGCTTAGCTGTGGGGCGCCACTAAACGGCGAAAAGTGGAACTATAATTATCATCTGCTAATATTCAAAATGGCGTCACACATATAGGCTCTTAAGGTTGTTTATAAAGAGCTGATTGTTTTTTTCTTAACTCTTGGTTATTCTGTCTTTCAGGAGCAAAATTAAGAGAAACTAGAAAATGTTTTTGAAACTAGAAGGGTAACTCAATCACTTGGAGACCATTACCCCCAGGCATTTTTTGTTGAAATATTGTCAAAACTTAGCCAATGATTGCAAAATAAATTTTAAAATTAAAAATAATTCATTAAAATCATAAAAAAAGAACTTTAAAAACGAAGTGACTTTTATGAGTCACCAAACACCACCATTTTAAATTTCAAATTATAACAATCTACCCTTCAATTCAGTGGCAAATATTATCAACTCAAATTTCCATTCAGTGTGTCTGTCTGTGTAATAGCAAAGGTTTTGTTTATTTTACTTTTTCTAATACAAATTACAATTTAAAATATTAAATTAACACATTCGATGTATGCTTAGCCCTTTTAAGCTTTAATGTAGCTAAGCGGTTTAATTTGTTAGTTATCTTACATCGGTAAGTAAGCTGTTCTTTTGTCATATGCTTGTAAGGAACAGTTGAGGCGACATCAATTTTCGACATCTTTTTCTCTAAACGCAATGTTTTTTCCCGAATATACTTTCGTATGTGTTGACACTGGTAACATCTTTTTTCATAGCTTAGCATCTCGCAGTTGTTACTGCGAATACAATTAGTCACAGAACACATATACATTGTTTTTGACCAAGAAACATCGTAGGCTTTGCAAAACCGATTTTCGGAATGTCCAGAGCACAGTGGCCAGTCATCAAGTGATAAAATAACTTTTTCTAAGTCACACTTAGTTGTAATAGAGGAGAGCGCCACATCATCAAAAAAATCATGAGTGGCCAGCAGTTTGGTTCCAAAAACAGTAACAGAGTATGTTCCAGTGATAATGTTTACAGTCAATACTTTTTGTACAGTATGTCCTAAAACATATTTAAAATAAATACAGCTTGGCATGAACTGCACACACCAGCCTTTGCTACCCAAGTTAAGCCAAACAATGTCTTCTGCATAGAAACTTCCTTTCAAGTTGTTGCAAGTATCTACAATAGAAAAAACAACAGTATAAGCTATAATTAAGAGCTCCGATTTTTAGGTTTGTAAAAAGCCGCCTGTTTCTCAAAATGTGGCCCAAGTTCCAATTCAAAGTCAATTTTCACTTGCTAATTTTTTTTTTAACGGCCACTTTTCTAATTGTCTTCAGCCACATGTTGAGAAACACTCAGCTTTGTACAATGAATTTTCTTTACTGACGCCGTGTCTTACTCGTAATGTCCATACAATTTGACATCTCGTCATGATCGTCTGAAACATCGTCGCAAATGGATATTGAACTTTCTTCATGAATCGAAATGTTATCATCGCAGTCGATCATCAGGTTCATTTCGTCGTCGTTCAATATGTTACTGCAATCGGCCGTCAGCCTGTCTTCTTCGTTTGAAATGTCTTGACGATCAGGAGCAGTGTCTTGTTCGATTAAAATGACCTCACAACCAAATGATATCATGTCTTGGTTACTCGAAGTGTTCTCGTAATTTGGCGTTTCGTCGAGTTTCTTCGATATGTCTTGGCAATCAGGAGCAGTTTCTTGTTCGTTTGAAATGCCCTCGCAACCAAATGATATCGTGTCTTGGTTACTCAAAGTGTTCTCGTAATCTGGCTTAATCTCGCCAGTCTCGAAACCGTTACAAAAATAGTTGTGCTCGCACTCAACGTTCTCCCAATTAGGCGTCGATGTTTCTTGCTCGTTCATAGTGACATTAAGACACACTGCATCCTCCTTAACATTAGAAGAATGTGGGTTGCAAATTAATTTGTAGTTTAATCAAGTTTTTTTTTTCTCTCAATGAACAAAAATTAAAATCGTGTTCTCGAAATTAGACGGGCATATTTTTTTTCAAGACAATATTTTCGGAAATAACCTACTTTTAAAGTGAACAATAAAATCATACACTTTTATAATAAAAAAAATCCCACTTCCTCCATTTTCATTTCAAAAAAACTTTTAATTTCTTTTAAATTTTGTTTTTTTAAAGAATTCCATATTTAGAACATAACTAATGGCGCAATAATTAAAAAAATAGAAACCTCCAACAGCCCCCAAAGCGAGAACCTTAAAATATTACACGTCTAAAAGTGCATAAAGACAAATTTTTGAAGCGAACTTACCTTATTTTCACTTTCACTGGACGAAAGAATTTGCGCGCGTTTCAAAGATTCGATAAAAAATTCTCTAGTTTGGACGCCTTTTCTCTTTTTAGAAAACCTTTGGATCTAATATATTTATTAATTTAAAAAAAACCCGCATTTAATATTAAATTTTCTTTAGATTTATAAATGTTTTACATTATTTACCTCTTCGATTGTATAACTTGCTGGTATCGGGTCAGGATTTTCGCGCGTCGGTCCATTTCCACCAACAAAATGTAGCCCACAAATGTATGTAAATGACTTGACATTCGCTGTTGTAAAATTGTTTCTGCTGCAAGCAGCGACCCACCTACCACATTTTAAGGGTTCCTTTTTAGGATTAGGTAATTTGTAAAATGTTACCTGTTTTGGTTGTGGTCTATTATCAGGAAAACGCGAGTCACAAACACCGTAAGCACAACGTTTTCCAACCATTTTTTGCTTAGAAGACGAAACGACAACTGGGCCGACATTAACAAAAAAATCATGTACGAGATTCACTAAGATTTACACAAATTCACATCAGACCTTACATACGGAAATCCATTTTACTCTTTTTATCCGCGTTTTACTGGATTCCTAGAATAGAATTAAAATCGGAAAATCCGGTAAAACGTGAAAAAACTAAAATAACTTGCCATACAGTACATGATTCACCCCATATGTCTTCCCCTTTGCAAAAAAAAAAAAAAAATTTTAATTATTTTTAATTTTATTTAAAAATAATGCCACCAGACGGAGCTCGCGTCGCTTTTGCATATGAACATGCATTTAACGCTTTAACATTTAGAAGATAGGGAGTTGCCAGTCCAGTAAAGTAATAATAGTCAATAGTCTAAGGTTTTCCAACTATTTTTTGTTTAGCAGACGAAAAGTCACGAAACTAAGATTTTACACATAGATAATACCACCAAACGGAGCTGGCCTCGCTTCCGCCTGCTCTTCCTGCAGTTATTCAAACAGGGCAACTGTGCCCAGCATTAGAATTTTTTTTTTGCTTCGCTCTTTTATGAATGTCATCAATTTCTAATTGTTTTTTTACTTGGTCTGATGTCACATGATCCGCTCTTTTCACTTTTTAATTGGTTTGTTACTTGGTCTGACGTCATAAAAAGGAGGAGCAAACAAAATTCTAATGTTGGGCACAATTTCCTGTGTTATTCAATGCTTTATGTCTTCATAGTGATTTATTTTTGGCGGGAAATTTATTACTTACAGCAGCGTTACCTAGCGATAAAATTTGTAGTCTATTTGCATTAATGAAAAAAAAATTTTGGTATGACGCCTTATTTCTGAATTTTTACTTAGGTGCAAAAGGTTGAACTAATATGATAATTATGTTGGTTGAATGTACGCAGAAAGACGCCATTAGTGTCAACCTTGTTGTCTTTTACGTTCAGTTTTGCGCATCAAATAGTTATTAAAGGAATTATTGTAACGTCTTTTTGTTTTGTCGTCTTTCATTTTATGTGATAGTAACGAGAAAAAAAATAGCGCGTTTGTGTTAATTTTTCTTTTCTATCAATATAGAAGCAAAATATGAACTCAAAACCAGATTTAGTAGCAACAGGGTAACGAAAAAGAAATGTCTAACAACGGCAACACAAAAGAAAGCAAAAATCCGGCCGTACTTTTGCATAAACTTGCGTGCAACATCACAGGATTGAATGGAGGTAATTGATAATGAACGTTATTGCATTTCAGAGGGCATGTGCATTCTTCCTGTTGGTGCCGTTTTGAAGCAGAAGGCGGGGCTTTGAAGGAGAGTGACCAAATATGGCGCCTTGCGTATTGAATTGTATTTAAATGACCCCTTGTTAGTTTACTTTATAGATGACAATTATGCTTCCGAAATGGGATGTCATGTTATATTTTTTTGTTTTTGACGTTTTAACCCGTTTGAGCCCGCATTTTGATATAAAATGTGACTTTACGTATTTCTTTTTAATTATTTGTTGTTTATTTAGACGCTGTTGCACCTTTTTATCAATTCGCAATCGACGTCGCTGGAAGGTTCAGTAAATTTTGGCGGTTTTTGTCGATACTTCGGTTCATTATATGTTTCTTTGCAGTGATTTGACATCACTGAGTGAACAGGATGAATTCTGCATCGCGGAGACGATCAAAAAGACACGTAGATATTTAGAAAAATGCAGCTGGTTTTATTTGATTCTTACTTAGAAGCTTAGAAACTTACTTACTGAATTATTTATGTTTTTCATTTTTGGACATGATGCAGAAAAGAACACGAGAATGGTTTTTGAAGTAATTTCTGAAAGAATTTCAAGATTTATTTGAAACTAGAAGAGTCAACGATGGTGCAGTGATGATTTTAATGAGGATATGTTTAAAAGTAAACTCACCATCTGCCAGTTTAAAGTGGTGACATTTATGTTTGTTGGCGCAACTGAAAAGCATAATTTTAAACGACCTTAAAAGGTTTGTTTTTAATAAAAAATTATTAGTATGAAATTAAATTTTGAATTTTTTTGTAGCTACTTCCTAAAAAAAACGCTTTCATCGTTGTTCTTTACCATGTCCAAGAGTTTAGAAAAACCGAAACAAGTTTCTTAAGAGGCTAGATACATCGTTTAGTTCAAAATTTCTCCGAATGTAGGCGCTGCGATCGTTGTTGACTGAAAAACGGTTTTTTAACGTTTTTTCTCCCGGTTCGAAGTCACATAATAATTAATAGAAAAATAATTTCGCGTGCTAACCTTCTAAAAAGAAAACATTGTGAAGCCAGTAGATTAATGCACGTAATAATTATTTTGTTATTGTTCTGAGTTGTTTTAACGGGAGTTCTTCAAATGTTTGGGTGACGGTTTTTTGGTCCTATGGGACTTAACATTGAGTTAAAAAAACGTAAGATTTTAATTATTATTTAAAAATAGAAAGCCCTTTTAAAATTTAGAAAAAGGAATAATCCTGAAGGCAATAAACACATGTAAGTACGTGCTAATTTTTCTGATTGCTCTAAATCATTTTTAATCAGAGTTCTCTTATCTTTTGTTGGACGGTGTTTTAGTCCTATGGGACTTAACATGGAGTTTAAAAACGTACGATTTTAAACGTTATTAAAAAATAGAAGGACCTTTTCAAAATTTATAAAAAGGAAACATCGTGAAGCCAATACATGAATGTATGTGCTAATTATTTTGTTATTGTTCTAAATCAGTTTTAGCGAGAGTTTTTCAAATGTTTGTGGGAGGGTTTTTGATCCAATGGGATTTAACATTGGGTTAAAAAAACGAACGACTTTGAACCTTGTTTAAAAATAGAAGGACCTTTTCAAAAATTATATAAATCGAGCACTGAAAGAACAATACTTTTTATTGCATTTTGCGCTTTACTGTATTTGAATTGAGCCATTGTGAGGCGATTTCTTGCAGTTTTAGTAACACTATATAAGAACACTCATTTGTCTCGTTGTCGTCTGCTCAAAACAACAAGATGGACGTGGATCTAGGCTCTTAAGTACGATTTCAGGCGAAAAGTACCTTTGAACTTCAATTATACTCCGCACCAGAAGCAACATTAATAAAAACTTGAATGTAGTTTATAAATTAAAATACTTACTGGTATTAGAATTTTTATATCTTTAAAATGAAATTTGTGTAGCAGTTTGAAAAGTTTTCTTTCAGTTTTTGGTCTATACAAAGTCTATGTGATTCATTTACTCTTCTAGTTTCTAAAACATTTTCAATTTCTTCTTAATGTTGCTTCTAAAACGCAGAATAACTAGAGTTCGATTAGCAATGTATTGTAAAAAAAAAAAGTATTTACGTTACGGGATTTCGTTTTAGTTGTTCAAGAACGACGAGAGCATGATGCGGTCGTATTCACGGAATTACATCGAAGACTTTTGACCAGTGTAACAATATTTTTTGAAAATCATTCAACCGATTTCCATCTTGATTTTTTCATCACTTTTTTTTTCAGCCCATTTTGAAGAACCGTTGGTCGATTCTTTGTCTTCTTGCTAAACTGAAAGATGGACAGGATTCTTATGTTAACAAAGTATAAAGTTGCAATTAGATGATGGGACTAATTTTTATAACCGTTTTTCTCTTATTTCCTCATTTCAGACTAAGGTTTTTACTAAAGGTCTTGCCAGTCATTATGAGATGTTGTCTAGTAAGACTCCTATGGGAGAGGGGTCAAATGAGGAGAGGATTCAAGGAGTCGATGCCATTTCGTTGCCATCAACACGGATTTCATCATCAGTTACTACTGCAGGTTTTATTCGTTCGATTTTTTTTTTATTGAAAAAGGTTCAATTATCTGATTGTTTTACTTCAAAGGACGCGGTTTGAAGCAGAGTGCCAGTTCGGAATCGTCGGTTTCTGTTGCTAGTTCTTGCCGTACCGTCGGAAGTCGTGTGTCTGCGTTGTTGTCATACTGGCAAACTTCTCCGACAAATCCAAACCTTAAATTGCAGCTCAAAAGAAACGCAGAAGTAAACGGAAACAGAAACGGTGACTATCAAAACTGTAATTTTCTTTTTGATTTTTGTTTGTTTCGAGATTCTCGATACGTTTTTTTGAAATGTTTATTTTCGTATATTTAAGTTTCTAGCGAGATTTCGGAGTCGGTTCTTTTGAGAGAAGTTGTTTATACGATTCAGGGAATTGAAGGGAAAGTGATTCGATTCGGAAGTGGAAAAGATGGCATTTGGATCGATCCAAAGGTTGTGTGTGTGTGTGTTTTTCTCATTTTCTTTCGTTTCGCAATTCGTAAAACATTATTATTTCACTTACGTAATGTTCAGATGGGAATTCCGAAACCGACTCGTAAGATTCTGCTTCAGTTATCCGAACTGGGATGGTTGTACAACAAAGTTTGTAAATATTGTGACTCGAGAGTGAACGACAAATCTTTGGGATTAGTTGGAAAAGTATTTTAGTTGTTTCTTTTTGGTTGTATGATATTTGTTTGGTGTTTTTCTTTCCGTTTTCATCTATATCACTGTACATCTTGAAATGTATTGGTAAAATTTTTTGTCGAAAAATGCGTTCTTGTCATATTTTGGCAAAAAATAAAAAAAAAACCGATTATTTTTAACCTTCGTTTTTTTTTCTCATTTAATAAAGAGTTTCATAGCTGCTTTACAGCAAGAACTCATGGAGTACTATCGCTTGTTAGCTGTACTTGAGTCGCAGGCATGTTTTTTCGTTAGATATTATATTCATTTTACGGCCACTATATTTGAATCAAATAAGATGTATATGTATTTCTTGAGTAGCTGCAACAAGAAGACGAGCAGGGAATCGGATCAGGATATGGAGGACTAACTTTAAGGCGTCTTGTTGTCTGGACTGTTGAACCGTTCACTCGTTTGAAGGTTTTGGCATCTCTGGTTGACATTTGTAAAGGTATCATGGTTGACAAACAACAGAAATTTTCTTGCAATAATATTTTTTTTGTGGATTAGGATTAAAAGGTGGCGCTTTGGCCTCGGCGATTCATTCGTACTTGCAGCACGGCGATCCGTACATACGTAGCCTCGTAAAAAACATCCTAGCTTCGGTGAGATCGGTGTTCGAAGGGTTTTGCTTTGATATTTGAGATTTTATAACAGTTTTTTTTTTTCCAGGTTTCAGTTCCGATCTACAGTTTGCTTCATCAGTGGATCATCGATGGTGAACTCGACGATATATATCAGGAATTCTTTGTTGCAGCCAATCAGGATGTTCGAGGTGACGACAAGTTGTGGCACGAGAAATACACGATCAGAAACTCTATGGTTCCAACTTTTCTCTCGTTGAGTCAAGCTAAAAAGGTTCAATGTTTTTTTTTGTTACGAAAGTTTACTGTTTTTATTTAATAAAGAATTTTGTCCAAAAAATAGATACTGTCAACTGGAAAATCGATCAATTTTCTTCGACAAGTTTGTTTGGATAGAACTTCGCTTCAGTGGCGGGAAGCGATTCAGTCGACACTCGAAAAGACAAACGGTTGACAAATTAATATAGGATAATTTTTCAGAGCAATGTTTTAACTTTTGTGAGTTTGTTTGTTTTTAAAATGGTTTTAGTCGAATGTCTATTCAATGAAGATCACGATGGTGAACTTCAGACGATGATCGACGTGGCGTATCAAGAAACGAGCAGCCACGTTCTTAACGTCATGAACTCGACATACAAGTTCATGGATCACTTAAAAGTTTGTAACGAGAACTTTTTTTTTGGTCAGGAAAAAATTCTAGACGGATTTATTAATTTTGGTCTTTGGGGGTATTTCCATGTTGATATCTTTCAAAATAAACTTTCGTAGACAAAAATTTAAAAAAATATTGTCTGCTTAAAGTTGAGTCATTTTCCAAACTAACATAAAAAGCTCATTTTGAACGATAGCAAGTATGAAAATTCTCTTAATGATTAGCTACCCTTCTAGTTTCTAAAACGTGTTGTAAGTTTTTCTTAATTTTGCACCTGAAAGTCAGAATAAGTGCGTTTACACTTTAAAACCACCTGCTATTACAACTATAACCACTAACTAGTTATTGTTACAAATATTTTATTAATTTTGCTTTTGGAGTTTGCTATACATTTTTTATTTTTTATAAAATGAAGTGTCTTGTTTTTTTTTTGTTGTTGCATTTATTATTTGCATAAAATGCACAATTTCTAAAAACAATTTGCACATTTCTGCATATTTATTAGCGTATAATTTTTTGATTTAGTCATTTTAAGTTTTATTATAATTAAAGGCTGTGAGACGTTATCTTCTGCTAGGTCAAGGTGATTTTATACGTCATCTGATGGATCTTTTAGAGTACGTGTGGATCATTTTTTGATGTCAGCTGTTCTGTTAATTTTATTTATTTTTCTAATATCTTTTAATGAAAACTTTTAGATCAGATCTGAGTAAGCCGGCTGGAACTCTGTATTTACACAGTTTGTCCGGAATATTGGAAACTGCAATACGATCTACAAATGCTCAGTTTGATGATCCCGATATTCTAAAACGGTTGGATGTTCGTCTCATGGACGTTTCTCTTAACGAATGCGGCTGGGATGTTTTTAGTTTAGATTATCACATGGATGGACCGATTGGAACGGTAGAAGATTTAAACGCTTTTTAGTTTTCGATATTTCTCGACAAACAGCTTTTGTAATTTTCATTTGAGGGGGGGTTTTTTTTTAGGTGTTTACTCCTCAAGTGATTTTAACTTATTTTCGACTTTTTAACTCTTTGTGGAGGGCTAAACGTATGGAGTACGTGTTGTCTTCTTTGTGGAAAACTCAGATGACAAACTCACGCTTACTCAAAAGAATACCTGGTTCGTTACAAGTATTTCAAGGCCTATTTTCCGTATTTATTTAAACAAAGATTTCAATAACTATAGAGGTCGGACCGATTATGCATCAGTGCCATATGTTGACCAGCGAAATGGTTCATTTTGTACAACAAATGCAGTATTACATCACCTTTGAGGTTTGCATTTCTGCCAATTCTTATTTGTCATCGATTTTTTTAAAAAAAAATATATATATAATTTAGGTGAAATTTTAATGGTACTTTTAGCTTTTTAGAAGCAAATTTTCAAAAAAAATGGTTGTTTATTTCGAAAAGTAAAGAAGTTCCATAAATAGTATTTTAAAAAAAAATATGCAAATAAAAGAGAAACGTTGACGAAGATTTAAGATGTTTTTCATGTTTATCTTTAAAAATAAACAATTTATCACAATTTTAATTTCTAGATTTTGTTTTTCACTTCAAGTTAGGATAAAATTCAAATAAAATTGTATAATAATGTCTAGAAACTAAAAAGAATGGTTTTGTGAAACTGCCATAAAGGGGTAATTTTTCAAGATATTATTAAAATCTTATGTGATTCGGTTTATCTTTTAATTTCTATGAGACCCTCATGAACTTTTTCAAAACGTACATTGTTGTCTTTTAATGTGAAAGTTAACTTAACTCAAATTTTAAAAACCTAAGTAGTTTCATTTTGTTTTTCAAACTGCAATAAAATTTCATTTTTAAAGTCTCCGTCACGTTCATTTAATGAAAAGGCTATTATGGAATTAATTTGCTTTGCCAATTTCTAATAAATTTTCGAGTTTCTTTTGAAAGTTGCTTCAAAAAATGAGTTTTTGGAGGGTTTTCATTTTAGTATATTACGAAATTCAGGTGATGGAATGTTCTTGGGACATTCTCGAGAAAAAAGTGAAGTCTGCCAAAGATCTAGATCAGGTGATCGCCGCTCACGAAGAGTTTTTAGAAACGATTATGACCAGAGCACTGTTGGACTTTGGTTCCGAAGATCTGCTTAATCAGATGCGAGCAACTTACGACCTGATTATTCAATTTCAAAACGTTCAAGATACTTTTTTTCGAAATGCTGTACGAGAATTAGATTTGCGACACGGAAGAAAGGAAGGGAAACGTGAAAAAGGATCAGAGGTCAATTTGTGTTTTATATTTAAGATTGTGCATACGTAAGCAGACATTGTAAAATATACAATACAAGAGAGAATATTTAAATAAAACTTGAATTATTTTTTTTTCCAAAAGTAACTGTATGAAATTGAAAGTATTTTAGAAACTAGAAGAGTGAATCACTTAATGGTGATTTTCTAAAAATAAACGTCTTATTGCAATTTCAAATTCTTGATATGGAATTATTGTGAAATTGTTAAATTTAGCCATTTTAAAACTGTTATTAAAAAGCTTAGTTTTATTTGAGCTTTAAAATATATTTTTGGTATTCATTTACTCCTCTAGTTTCTAAAGCCTTGTCTGTTTTCTAAAGTGTATAAATGACACCAAACTTTAATTATTCTGCCTTTCTTAAGCAAAATTTTAAATAATCTTTTTATTGTCAGTTTTTATTTATTTTTTATTTATTTTGGACATTTTTTGTATAGAAAAGTTTATTTTGAAAGATATAAATCAACATGGAATTACTGTTAAGATATTCTACTAACATTCTAATTTCTAACACACTTTCATTTTCTCTTTAGTGTTGTTCTTTGAACTCAGACGTTCGAAAACTGTCTGTTTTATAAAAATATTTTAAAATTCTTCTAAAACGTGGATTGTCCAAAGTTCTATTTCCAATAGTTCTCTTTGTATTTGCATATTTTTCAATGGCTGTTTCTATGTGACCTTGATCAGCATTCTAGTTTTTAACGTTTCTTGAGTTTAGGCTGTTGATTCGACAAATGAGGAAACCGAACGTAAACGACAACAAGAGTTTGTAAAAACTGTCGTGAATCCGACCAAGTCTCATCTTCGAGTTTTGACCAGTTCATATCAAGTTAGAAACCTAAGATACAAGCTTCATTCAGGTTCGTTTCGTTAATAAATGGTTTATTTGCTTCTTTTTGATATTCTTAGGACATGGTTCAAATGTTTCTGCTCATGTTGACGAGTCACACGGATGTAAGCCTCCAATTTTTAAGCTTTCGTCTTGATTTCAACGAACATTACAAGAATCGAGATTCGAGGCTTCATCGACCGCTCACTTATCAACATCGTAGGTTATCCGCTATGAGTCTCTCGACTAGCGTCGAAAAGACTTCGTTTACTAGCTTCCATTGAATTACTACTTAATTGTTTCATTATTTTGTTTTTTTCGAGTCTTCCTCGTTGAATTTTTCTTTTCATTTTCACGTTCGCTTGTCTCTCTCTTTGCATCTCTGCTTGTAAATTACTAAACTTCTTTGTAAACTCGTAATTTTGTGTGCGATTTTCATCTTCGAGTTGTTGTTTTTTATCTCGTTAAAAATTATTAATTGCATCGTGCTCTTTTAAGTTTGTGGCTGAGGTTTTCTCAGGTTTTATCAAAGGTCTGCTCAAAGAATTTTTTGTCCTAGTTGTTTAGAAGCAAAATTAAGAGGAAATATAAAGTGTCTTATAAACTAGAAGAGTAACTGCTGAAACATTTAAGCTGATTTTTGTGTTTGATGTATTTCAAAATAAACTTTTGATGTGTTTTTGAAAATCTCTAAAAATGATTTGTTGTGTCATTTTGGTTATTTTCACATGACGAGTTTATTTTTAAAGATATAGATATGAAAAAAATAACCTTGGACTTCTAGTTTCTACTACACTTTCAATTTCGTCTTAAAATTCTAATGGAAATGTTGAGATGGATATGCCAAACATTCTTGAAATTTTAAACATTTTTTTTGGTGAAAATTGTAATTGAAATTGTAATTTTGTTGTTAAATTCAGTTAATTATGAGCAGTTGCCAAAATGTTGCGTGTGAGTTCATTCTACTGTTATTTATTGTTAAAAGCATTAAGATGGATATAAATAAATATTTTGAGTTGGTTATAATCTCATAAAACGATTGAAATTATGAAATTGGTATTCATGATTCTTTACTTACAGCAGTCAATATTGCAACAACAAAAAATGAATCATAAATGACAGTAATTTATTCTTTATACTCGGACCAGAACTGCTTATTTTTTATTAGTTAAATCAGAAACTGTGTTTTTCATGAGCAACAGAAGAAATTGAAAGTATTTTAGAAACTAGAAGTGTAAATGAAATAAAACAGTAAATGAATATTTTTAGTACAATATCTTAAAAATAGAATTAGAATTATGATGATTTCTAAATTACCATTTTTTTTAATTATTTTGAACAGTCAATGAAGAAAGAATTATCATTTTAATGACTGGAAAAGTTATTAAAATGAAAAGATACCAACATGAAAATTCTTTCTTCATTGACTTCATTCAATCTTCTTTTTTTTTTTATAAAACACTCAATATTTTATTTTCTTTACATTGAAAATTCAAACTAGAAACAAAATTATGTTTCCTCATTTGTAAAGAGGCTAGTTCGTAAATCACCAAATGCTACTCTTAACTGATGACTAGAAATATTCTTGCATCTAACTGCCCCTTATTGAATATTGACTGGCAATCACGCATTCCACAATAAACGCAAGAATGCTGCAGTGTGCTTTCAGTTTATTTTTGTATAATTATTGTTGTGAATGCACTTTGTGCAAGAGAATCTTATCTTTTCAATAAAATACCTATACTTGATAGTGACAAGAAGTAGCGAAAAACGTCGTGAGCGAGTGAGGTGTTTCTTCAAAGATTCTTTTTATTGCACTTACCTTCCATCAGAGTGGAAAGAAAGTCATGATTTAGAAAAAGCACTAATTTATATGCATAATACAATTTACATGCATGACACAATATGAAGAGAAAGTCTTAAGAAACGTATCATTTAATTGTTTAAAATTTTCTTTAAAAAAATAGTTATTTTCAAATTTTGGTTTAGTTTTGACTGCTCATGTAAGTAATGAATATCTTATTTTCTAGCTAATAACATACTAACAAATAATAAATAATTATGTCTCAATTTTTCTTAAATTAAAAAAAAATATATTTATAAAAAATCTGATTTTTTAATTTTTATTTAAAAAACATTGATTTAAATCAATCCACCCTGTCTCTCGTTGTCTTTTTGTTCCTCTCATTATAAAGAGAACATTGAATGTATGTTTATGTAGATCTATGTTTATTGAGTTGTATTTTTAATTCTAAAAAAATTAAGTGTATTGGACAATAAAGAAGGAATTTAGCTCTAAGTAGATGTGGCGTCATCTATTAGCCATACTATTAACCATACGGCTCTTGGCGGAACTCTTAGTTGAATTACCTCTATATTTGTCTTGAATAGGGATTGTAAATATGGGTACATACGATCAATCTATGTTTGGCCATTCTTATATTTTCTTTAAAAATTTTATGCGGTCATTGCCAATTTTTAATTTTAGTTAGTTCTTCATGTTTACATCATTTCAAAGCATTACGTTATGAAAAAAAAAAAAAAATTTTCACGATCAGGATAAACAAAAAATAAAGTGATCGTGTGAACCCAGCTTAAATGTAAACCTCTCCGTATGTGACGTCATCACCGTGCTCGCCTTCATGGTCGTCGTTTATTTATAACAGGAACAACGATCTATGAAATAATTAGTTGCGTTTTTTTATCGTTTGCATCATTTTAAACATTCAAGACACGTTCCTTTATCAATCCTTTATTGCTTCTGTCATAAGTATAACTTTAGTAAAAGGATTAGAACCGGTTTTTCAAGTTTTTTAGAAGAAGGGGTAAAAACCATTTTTGCTGCTCAAATGTCCAGCAGACACACTATGAGAATTCCACCACTTTTTTCTTTAAAAAAAGAGCTAAAAGTGGATTATTATTATTATTATTATTATTAGTTGTAGTATTGAAGGGGCTTAAATAAGGGGCAATTTTAAAGGAGGGTTTGAAGTCGTTTTTAAGAGAAATAATGGGTTTATGACGATTAGAGAGATCGCCTGAGAATAACGAAATGTTAGAAAAAAAAACGGTTGAAATTGAGCCTTAATTAGAAGAACGGGTGTTAATTTTCTATAAAGAAGAAGATATGGAACAGAGTCTTGAGGAACAGCTTTACGAAGCTGTCAACCTCAATGATGTCTCACAATGTCTTTCGTTACTAGAAAAAGGTTTGTATTATTATTTGTACCTGTAAGTCTCCTAATTGTTTATTTCTATATCTTTCCTGCAGGTTGTTTTTTTGTGAAATTGTATGCAATTATTTTGAATTTTTTTGCAAAATTAATGATAATTTCTTACAGGTTTTCTGTTAGGTTCCTTCAAATTGTTACTGTTTTGTTTTAGATTTATCTACATTTTTCGAGAGATTCATGCGACATATAATCATATTACTCAAAATTTATTATATTTCATGCAGTTTTCTATTTTCTATAATTGAAATCTACGGTTTCTTTTAGATTTTGCGAAAGAATCGTGAAAAATAACGGAAAATTTACTTTTATTTTTTGTGGTTTTCTGTTAGTTTTTTTTTTACGTATTTCTACAAGATTTCTGCAGATCGTATCGTATTTTTTTATCCAGAAAACCTTATACTGAGAAAATCCTAAAATGTAGAAATTACAGAAACTCAGCATAAAACGTTTGTAAATTATTTGAAAATGGACTGAGTTTCTGCAATTTCCCAGTAATTTCAATAGGTTTTTATAGTTTCCAATGGTTCCAATGAATTTTTGGTATTTTTCATTAATTGTACTTATTTTCAATGAATTTTTACATTTTCAAATCATTTACTAACATGGTATTTTTTGCAGTTTCTTCAATTTCTGAATTTCATGGGATATTCTTTTCACTGTGTAATGGAACTATTTTGTATATAAAAGGTGTGGAAGTGAATGCGTATGCTCATTGTGGCCGAACCGTTCTCGGAAGGGCCGTTCAGTTGGGCCACATGGAATGTATTCGACTTTTGCTCAATGCAATCGACTATTGGAGACCTACGGATGGAAACCGAGCCGAAGAAGAGATGTCGAGACGTCGTTGTGACATAAACATGATGGATTATTATGAGAGGACGCCTTTACATTATGCTGCCGAACTCGGAGACACACAAGTGTTGTCAGTTCTTCTGGAAGCCGGTTCGTAGCTTCATTTAACGGCTATAAAACTCTTCTGAGGTTCACATTTCGCTGGTTTCTTTTTGTTTTAGGTTGTAGGGTTGATGTGGCCGACAGCGACAATGTTACTCCGCTTCATCTTGCAGCATGTCGTGGTCATGCAGACTTTGTCGAGATCTTGCTCAAAGCTGGTTGTCAAGTGAATCGTAGAACGAGCGACAAAACTTCTGCATTACACGTTGCTGCCGGACGTGGATTCGCTAGTGTTATCGAAAGATTGATCGAATATGGAGCCAAGATTGATGTTCTCGATACTTCGGAGAGAACGCCGGTTCTTCTTGCCGTCAACAGAGCGAATCACGAAGCTCTGGAAGCTCTGATTAAGAATGGAGCAAAAGTTAACATCGAAGAAATTCATGGTTTGTTGTTTGTTATATGTCAAGAAGGAAACAAATAATTTCAAATTTTATTTGAAAACTAGAACAGTAAATTATAGAGCATTAGATAATTTTTATGAAGAAAAATGACATTTACGCTTTTGGCGGATGAACAGCTGAAGAAAAAACCGAAAAGTCAGAAATTTAATTAAAAGTTAGTTTTTTAAAGAATAATAATATGAAAATCTTATGTTTTTCAGAGCAACTTCAATGTGGTTTAGAAACTAGAAGGGTAGCTGATATCTTTCAAAATAAACTTTCTATAGACAAAAATTTAAAAAAAAAATCGTCTGCTGAAAATACCCTTGAGGGATTGAGTTGCTCTTCTAGTTTCTAAAACACTTTCAAGTTTTTTTTTAATTTTGCTCCTGAAAGGCAGAATAACCAAAGTTCAATGGCAGTTTGTATTTTTAAAACCAGCTTTAAAATGAAAAATGAAATTGTGTTTTTCATACTTCTATAAATAATTTATTTATCATTATGAATATAAATTATGCGTCTTTATTTCTTCTAATTTGAAATCTAGAAATGTTTTCGAAAGTTGATTAAAAACCGTTCTCGTTATTGACATGTCTAAAAATGACAAAATAAAATTTGAATGAATTCGGTTTTATCTTATTAAAGGTTCATCCTTTTCAATTGACATTGTCGTTTTGCGTTTTTTTTTTCTTCTTACTGAAGGTTACACTCCGCTGGCCGAAGCGATCTGGCAAAAGGATGAAATGATGGTTCGACTGTTGTTAGATGCTGGTGCCAAAGTGACGAAATCTCATTTTCTTCTTCATTACTGCGTGATGTATCGTAATTTACGTCTCGTCGAACTTCTACTCAAGTCGGGATGTCTGATTAACTTGAGAGATGAAAGTGGAGATACTCCGCTTCACATAGCTGCAAGGACGGGCGAAGTTCCAATCCTGGACATTCTCCTCACTTATGGTAATCGTTGTACAGTTAGTTGTTCTCTTAAAATGTTTTTTTTTTTTTATGAACGGCTGGTTTTCATTTTTTGATTATTTTGCATTTCATAAACTAACACTAAACAGAAATTGAAAGTGTTTTAGAAATTACAAGAGTAAACTTAATATTTTCACGGTGATATCTTTCAAAATAAACTTTTTATACACAAAAAAGTAAAGATGGTTTGTTCAAACGGACAATAAAAAAGCTTATTTTAAAAGATATCGACATGAAAGATTATAAGTAGTTACCATTCTCGTTTCTAAAAAACTTTCAATTTCTCCTTATTGTTGCTCCTGAAACGCAGAAAAGAAGACGTTTTTTCATTAATTTCGTTAATAACTTCATAAAAGTTTCTGAATTCAGAAATTGTTTTAAACTATTATGAAAATTTTATTACGAATTGGTTTCTAATTATTCTATTAGGCGCCAATGTGAATTATCCTAATCTCGTAAGTGGCACTTCACCGTTGCACGAGGCCGTCGAAGGAATCCGTGACTGCGACCATCTCGTTTTCGTTGCCGTTTTAGAGAAATTATTAGAATACGGATGCAAATTGAACGTCGAGAGTTACACGTCTGGAGATTACCCTCTCTATCGCGCGATACTTCTCGAGAAGTTCAACGTGGCTGCGGCTCTCATCCGTTACGGCTGCGACGTTAACAAGGGCTACGTTTTCTCGTGTAATGTCGACAACCTTTGCCTGGCTAGGCGAAAGGGGAATTTTCAGATTGCAAGGATGTTAGTTTACGGTGGTTTTGACATGACGAGAGCTTCTTGGCTCGAAATCTTGCCCTGTGACCTTGTCGATGCGAACAATCTAAAGAACTGGCTTGTTCGCATCAAGATGAACCCTTTGAACCTTAGCGATCTGTGTCGCATTGTTATAAGGAAGACGGCGGGAGATGACGTCCGTCGTACAATATCGAGGCTTGGCCTTCCCAAGAGACTCGAACGTTATCTTCTTCTCGACGATCTTTGATATTTTCTACTTAAAACTTTTTCTCGTATTTATATAGTTCTATTTTGAAACTTTTGAATAGATGGGAATTTAGTCATTTGTTTAATTCCCCTCTTTTTTAAATTCTGAACAAATTGTAGTTTGGAGATTGGAAATCTTTCTACCCTTTTTATTATTCATCGAGTTGTCCAGTGGTATGATTTCACGTCTATATATTTCTATGAACGTGACATCATACTGATGGATAAGTCGATGACTGACAGAATGTGACCTTAATTTTGAATGAAATCGGTGAATTTTTTTAATAAATCCTTTATTCGTTTATTTCAATACAATTTATTTATTATTTTTATTAATCCAGGCTTTTCATTGCATTGTTCTTTAAACATGCCTTCAGCTCAATTTATTATTTATTTCAGGAGATAAATTACAAAGATCTTGAAAATGTTT
Source organism: Brachycybe producta (assembly GCA_036925085.1). Lineage (NCBI taxonomy): Eukaryota > Metazoa > Arthropoda > Diplopoda > Playtdesmida > Andrognathidae > Brachycybe > Brachycybe producta. The sequence continues at coordinate 2,905,393 of JAUPFP010000016.1, read as the reverse complement.
TAGAAACTAGAAAGGTAGCTCAAATCACTAAGGGTAATTTTCACATTGATATCTTTTAAAATAAGGTTTTTATGTAAGTTTTAATATTTTTGAACAAGTTTGAAAATAACCCAACGTTAAGCAGTCGATATTTTTTTAAATTTTGTCTATAAAAAGTTTATTTTGAAAGATATCAGTGATTTGGCTACCGTTATAGTTTCTAACACTTTCAATTTCTACTTAGTGTAACTCCAGAAACGTAGAATAACTAAATTTTTTAATCAGCTGTTTATAAAACATGTTAAGAAATATCCAAAGTATATTTTTTGCTTTTTGAATCAATGACATCTTGTTTTCCTGCCTTTTGTTTAGCCAATGTCCCATTTTGCCGCCAACCATCATATACATGTAGTGGACAGTTTTTAGTGGTGAAATGGGAAATTGAGCAAACGACGGCGGTTAATGGCGATAAACATAATTACAAATAATTAGCGCTAAACATTTGTTTTGTACAAGGTTTTTATTCAGCATATTAACTATTAACTTAGTGATTGGTTCAAATTTGCCGCCTGAAAAGCGTTATTAGTAAGAAATATTGTTCACAGGTGGCGTTACAGGCTTTATTCTGTTAAATGGTTGACGTCAAGGCTATTAGACGAACTTGGCTTATGGTAAATGTGAAGTACAAAATGCGCCATATGAAATAACTATAATTGGGTGAACTATTATGTCGCTTGCAATAATATTATGCAATGCTATATTCGCCATATTAGTCGTCCATCTGCAGCAGTACGTTTCTTCACACATGTGACATGATGTCACCGCGATTATTGTCCTTGATCGCGTGTTATTGATACTTTGATCATTTCGGCTTTTCTTCTGTTCTCCGAATGGGTTACCACATGCGGATCAAGTTACTGTTTCGTTTATCGCACCTTTATTGATCGTAAAATACAGGTAAATCATTTAGCTGGTAAGAAAGATCGGCAAATACTTAATTCATCAGCTTCATTCGTATTATTGCATTTCATTGTCGTTTTGGCCGTCTTTTTGTTTTAATTGTGCGTCTGCCCTTGACAATGGTATTGTCTCTCTCTCGTGCACTTGTACTGTTGGACGTTCACGTGTTTCTCAGGTGTGCGGCGATGACGTCATTATCTTTTATATGTTGTCAATTACTGTGAAACTCCACCTGTTTTGTCAATTAGAGACGACATCTGCGCAAGGTATCTGGGTTTTTTATGTCAACGAAATGATAGGCTCCTCCCACTTGACCTTCATAATTAGGAATTGCTTTGCATGCCGCAGTGCGCATTGTGAATTTTTGATGCCTGAGGCCTGCCTGCCTGCCTGCCAACATATTGCCAACAGAATTCATAACATTCTGTAATGAGTAGGGCGTTCCTTACAAATTTTTGCAGTTGTTAGCGAATTTTTTTTTAAATTACTACGTAGATTTTTGTCATTTTTTTCGAAGATTCTTGCACACTTTCTGTAAATTCTTGCAATTTTTCTGTGAATTTCTGCACATTTTCTGTCAATTTTTGCAAATTTTCTGTAAAATCCTGCAAATTTTCTGTAAATTCCTGCAAATTTTCTGTAAATCCTTGCAAGTTTTCTTGCAGATTTTTGCAAGGATTCTTTTCAAATTTCTCAATGTTTTGGACCAATACAGATTTCTGCAAATTTACTATTTTGCAACAATTTTAACTGTGGTAGCTTGGGCGTTGTTATGAAAAAATGCTTTGGTAAACTACAGTTCGATTAAATGAGAATGCAAAGTTATAGAAATGGAATGACAGAGAGATGAGATGGATTCATTTGTGTGTGTGTGTGTGTTATGATAATGACAATTTCGTTAGAAATTCGTTCATTCATTTAAGGCTGTTTTACATCACGAATTTGTCTTAACTTTTGCCTTCTCACTTATTCAAGTTAGAAATAGCTAAAGCACTTTTTTTTTTCATGACCACCATGTAATTATATTAAAAATATATTTACTAGATCAGACATTCTTCAAACTATGACACCTGGTGAAGTTTATTTAATATATATCTCTTAATCTGACGATCATTTATAAAATTTACTTGTTTCGTTTTTAACACCAAAATATAGGACAATGGTAATTAACAATTTGACACATAAATACGCCGGGCTCTCCTAAAGACTGCACATCGTTCAACTCATACGAGTACATAAGTTGTATTACTTGCCAACTCAACTTTTTTTTTTATTCATTTTTTAAAACTCATTTTTAGATTTAAATTAATAATTTATAGTTGTAATTCTCTGTATATGCTTTATACATACAGGTAAATTATTTACATGAAAATATTGTATATGTTTTATTTGGTCTGGCCCCACTATCTGTATTTTCAACATTTCTAGGTGGGGCCCTTTTCTCAAAATGTTTGAATATCCATGCTATACATGCTTATCTGTGTTGACTCAGTCGCAATTGTACTTCGGTGTCTAGCGATTCACTTGAGAGACAGCTGTCAGATAGTAAATTTATAAGAAAATGTCTCCAGATTCCAAGAAGTTCGTTCATTTCAGTTGAGGTGTAATCATTTTAAACCCATATTTAGACCTGGAGTGAAGTTCCCTTTTTTTTTAAAAAAAAAGAGTAAACTGTATTAAATTATTAATAAAAGTTTTATTAAAACTCTCAGATTGAGTCGTTTGTATTTCAGATAAACATTAATTTTGTTGGGGGGGTCGATTCTTCGGTTTTTTTTTTTAAATTAAAAATTTGTGAAAAACAAGACTCGTTTGCCTTTTTTGTCAAATTGCCATAAAACGTTTTATTTTGAAACAGAACTTTTATGTATAATAGGGACTTAGCGAAATTTCGTACGAAATAAATTTATTTACGAAATCCATTATTTTGACGTCATAAATAAAATTTCACCAATTAATCTCGTTAAATATAACGAAATCAGCCGGTAATGACGTCAAAATAATGGAATTCGTAAATAAATTTATTTCGTACGAAATTTCGCTAAGTCCCCAATGACGTATTGATATCTTTGAAAATAACCTTTTTATGGTAATTTGAATCAATCAATCAAACGATTTTTCTTTTCACTTTGGCGCAACTTGAAATATAAAACGAAAATTGAGAATTTGAATAAGAAGTTAATTTAATTGAAAACAGCATTGAAAATCTTAGTTATTTTCTAAAGTGTAAACGCCCCTTGAACTCTGGTTAATTCTGTCTTTCAAGACTAAAAACTTGAAAGTGTTTTAGAAACTAGAAGGGTTGTTCTCAATCACTCAATCACAGGTTTTTCCATGTTGATATATTTTTAAAAATAAGCTTTTTATGTCAGTTTTAAAAAAGGTTAGGTTAGGACACATCTTTTAATACGTTTTTTTGTCTATAAAAGTTTATTTTGAAAGATATAACAATATAAAAAATAAATACTATTCAGTGATTCAGCTATCGTTCTAGTTTTTAACATTATTTTTTCTTAGTAGTCTTTCTTATGCAGTTCGAAAATTAAGTTGTTCATAAAACATCTTACGAGATTCAGTTACTCATCTAGTTTCTAATTGAATTTGTTCTAAAAATCACATCTTGATAATAAGCAAGGATAAATTTTAGTTAACCTTTTGATACTCAAAAAAAAATACATTAAAAGAATTTATTTGAATGTAGTTAGCCTTCAGCTGTATATATATTTGAAAAACTGCGATTTCAACTTTCTTCGTCTTCTTCCAAAGTCTACATTTTTCTGAAATCTTAAGAAAACGAAACAGTTTTTTTTTCGAAGATGTTTTTTAAAGGAAGAATATTAAAGATGGGGGAGGGGGGGACGTCTATTTATCAATGGAAAAACTTGCTTGTTAACTGATAATAACAATAAAAAAAAAGAACCTTCTGTAAAAAAAAAAAATTGAGCAATCGTGAAACGAAAGTGTTGCAATGTCACGAATGAAGTTATTTATTTAGCTATACCAATAGCTAACGTTTTACGAGAGCAAATTTTATTTCATTTTTTATTCTTCTGATCTTTCCATTCGAACACAGGAGCTTTCGAGTTACCAGTTTCCAGAAAAAAAAATGGGTGGTGGTCAAGACTGGAGGCCTTTCATTTATGGAGGAGTAGCTTCGGTCACGGCCGAATTCGGTTCGGTTTTTTTCTTTCTTTTGACTCTTTCTGTTTTTCGCGAAAACATCTTTTTTAAAACACGTTTTGTTTTTGTATTTTTACGTAGGTACATTTGCGATCGACACGACAAAGACGAGATTACAGATTCAGGGCCAGAAGATCGATCAAAGGCATAGTGAAGTGAAATATCGTGGAATGGTTCACGCATTGCTCCGTATTTCCAAGGAAGAAGGCATAAAAGCTCTCTATTCAGGGTTTGTGGTCGTTTATTTTGTCGGTTTCTGTTCAAGTTCTGACTTGGAAGTTAAATTTAAATTTTTTTAAGGATCGGTCCAGCCATTCTGAGGCAAGCTACTTACGGTACGATAAAGATCGGTGTTTACTATTCGGCCAAGAAACACCTTATACGCAATCCACAAGGTTTGAAACATATTAAACTTGCGACCGTATTCTAAAACGCGCTGCTTAAAATAAAGCATAACAAAAATGTTAAGATGTACTTCGTTTGTCACGCGTTTCGTGTCGCACGACACAGAACAGCAGATTCCGGGTGCGGAAATCGTATCAGTGCTGCAAATCTACCAATGATTCTTTAAACGTTAACATCATCCATTTTGAACTGAAATCCTCACGGAACTGGATATTAAGCCGACAGACGTGTTGACATGCGATGGCAGATAAACGGCGCGTTTGCATACAAGGACCCATAAGAAACTGTGTACTTTGAAATGTCGCGGTATTTTTTTGCCGTTGGCGTTCTGTAAGACACGACGGCATGTTTTTCAAAACACGAAGGCACTTGAACGGGCGGCAGTTCTTCCCATGGTGTGATAGAATGAGCGACATTTTGCCGTTGTTTGTCACGCGATGCACGAAACGCCAAGCGGCTTTAATTTATGAAATCGTTTGTCTTTGTTAATTTATGTTTAACTCTCTTTGGGTTTATGTTTTGTTTTTTTATTGCAACTATAGAAGAGAATCTCTTGACGAATGTTTGTTGTGGGATGCTTGCAGGAGTTGTTTCCTCGTCGATCGCCAATCCAACCGATGTTTTAAAAGTAAGGGTAAAAAGATAGTAGAGTTGGTAATTAAGAATCTTAACGGTTCAAATTGGCGGAAATTGTAAATAATAATCAATAAGGGCAAATAATTTGCATGAAATGCACAAAATAAATGCTGTAATCACGGTTTGAACTCTTTTTCCAGCAAACTACGTGTCATATGTGCAATAATTAATTATCAGTTAAATCCAAAATAATTTTATTAAATGCGGAATTTTCATAATTTCTTGAACATTTGCATAAAAAGTTTGAAAATGAGTTTCTAGTGGATAAATCGATGAAGAATCGAATGTGCAGGAAATTTTCGCTGTAAAGTATTTCTCAAAAATTATATTATGTTTCATTTACTTGTTAACGCAGTGATTAACTGCTTGAAGAAAAGAAACACTTAAGATTTTCATAAGTTTGCTTTTTGTTTATTTTCCATCATTTATAGATCCGAATGCAAGCTCAGAACGAGAACTTTTCGAAGAAAAATATGTTACAATGCTTCTTAGAAATGTACAAACAAGAAGGAGCTTGTGGACTATGGAGGGTAAAGAAGAAAAAGACACAAAAGAACTCAATTGAACTTTTCATGAAAAGATAAAAAATTTAATATAGGGTGTGGGGCCAACAGCACAAAGGGCAGCAATAATTGTCGGTGTTGAATTGCCGGTTTATGACGTAGTAAAAAGGCATTTCATCAATTCGGAACTTATTTCGGATGGAATTGCAAATCATATCACGTATGTTGCAATCAAACAATCTCATTTTTCGGGAGGTTTTTCATTGACGAAATTTTTTTTGTTATCTTGATCATATCAATTTAAAGGTCTAGTTTTATTGCTGGACTTGCTGGAGCCATTGCATCGAATCCTATAGACGTTGTGCGGGTGAGTAATGGTTTTAGTTTCAAAATACTTCTGATGATTACAGCGATCGATCGATCGATGAATAAATTTTTAATGACGGTTCTTGCAAAGAATTACATAATTCATTTAAACTTTTTTTTTGTTTTCAGAAGCAACATTATGATGCTTTATGAACAGCTGATTTTTTTTTTAACTCTTGATTATTTTGCATTTTAGTAGCTACACTAAAGAAAAATTGAAAGTGTTAGAAACTAGAACAGTAGTATTTTCATATTAATATCTTTCAAAATAAACTTTTTTGAATGGCTTGATATAAAAAGTTTATTTTAAAAGATATCAATGTGAAAATACTCTAACATAGGAGTTACCCATCTAGTTTCTAAAACACTTTCAAGATTTTTTTTTTAGTTTACTCTTAAAATGACAGAATATACAAGGTTTTTGAGCGCTTTTGCACACCAGCTTAAGTTGAAAGCGGCAACACTCTCTTTAACTTTGTTTATTGTATGTTTCGAAAGCAACTTCAAGAGAATTTAGGGGTGGTTTAGAAACTAGAATAGTGGCTCCATCATGTGATCCTATTTTAATTTTTTTTTTCATATTTTGGTCTAACTTAAAATGAAAAACGAAAATAAAGAATATGAAATTAACTCGTGACCATTAACGTGAGTTGTACAATCTCCTCTTTTGGTCTCTTTCATTTGCATATTTTGCAGTGGTTACACAGGGCTGCTAGGTTTGTTTGTGGTAAATATGGATATGCTGACAGTGTAACTAAAATGCTTTCAGAGCTTGGATGGGATAGTTTACTTACAAGACGTTCATATTTTAGTCTTAATATCTTTAATCGAATGCTAGAAGGCTCTTGCCCTAAACCTACTTCAAGTAAACTTTGCAGGGAATTATATTTGGGTAGGGGTGACCACTCTAACAAAGTTGGAGAGTTTTTTTCTCACGAACAGATTCTTATTACTGGTCATTTGTTCCTAGGGCGATTTGACAATGGAACTCGTTTGCCAGCGATTTTGTGCAGGGAAAATGTATTTTATGGGAGTCATAATTTTGTTTTGTTTTGACAATGCATATATTTGCTGCATTAAAAAAAATATTGAAATTGTTGTTGGGTTATCAATGGGGTTTTATATTTTCTGGTTTTGACAATGCATTTTCTATGCTGCACTTGGACTCTTGTCCCTCTGCCGTAGGCCTTTATGGTTGCTTGCAGAGTAATTTATCAAATCAAATTAAAAAAAAAAGAATCGTAGTTTTTATGACAATATCTCCCAAATAAGCTTTTTTGACAGTTGTGAAATCAATTTTCACTTAAAAGTTGATGCAAAAATATGTAAAAGAAATTGATTGTTTTAAAAAAAATTGCCATAAAAAGTTTTATTTTAAAAAATATCACCATACAACTTGATATAAGTACTTTTTGTACAGTCGATTACTATTGTAGTTTCTAACAAACGTTGATTTTCTTTTCGAAGAGGGTTCACGTTATCTTTATGTCTCACTTATAAACTAATGTTGAACCTCTTAACTGTTTGTAGACGAGGCTCATGAACCAAAGGAAGCTGAAATCGGCCGTTATCGACGGTGTCAAAGTTGAAGCTATTTACACGAGTTCCTTGGACTGTCTATTACAGGTGACAGTTTTATCGGAAACAACATGAGGGTTTCGGATAAATGAAATAGTTGACTTTTTTTTACTTTCAGACTGTTCGATCTGAAGGAGTGTTTGCACTTTATAAGGGATTCATACCAACGTGGGTAAGGTTAGGCCCCTGGAATATTATCGTATCCTTTTGAGTGTTCACCAAATATTAGTTTGCAAAAGCGTTAAGAACGAACCGATTTTATCCTTAATATATTGATCTCCAGTTTTTTGTGACGTTCGAACAACTGAAGAAATTCTATTGAGAGACAACGAGAAATCTGATTGCAGATTTTGAGATGGTTATCTTTTTTTTATTTATTTATTTATTTGATTTGATTCGTTGCGGGCATTAAACATTGCTCGTTATATGAAGTGACATTACCACTTAATTCAGTCGCAAAACGTAAAAGAAAACACGTTTTAGGTTAGCTTTAAACAAAAAGAATATATATATATATCAATCAATCAACCGTCCAAAAAAATAAGGGTTTTTATTATTTTATTGGATATTTTCTATTTGAAAATATTTTGATTTTTTTATTTTGATAATTTTAATTAACGAACAACTCTTCGTAAAGTTAATTGCAATCGGTTAATTTTCTGTGTTGTTATTTGCTGTGATACAAATCTTAATTAAAATCAGTTAATATCAGTTTGAGTGATTCAATGAAAAACATTCACATAACATAGTGGAAACCGTTTAACACATACGAAATGGATAAGAACAGAAACTATGAAATCATATTTCGTAATAACCGGATGTTGTGTTATAATTGGTTTATGAACAGCTGATTTTTGACAATGCACAGCACTGTGCACAATATGTCACTCCTTGTATTATTATTTTATGACTTTTATTTCGTGTTGTACGCAAGTCGATTGCAGTATGACAACAATTGTCATACTAATATTTTGTAATTTGCTTTTGTGACTTGTACAAGGTTATGAGCTAGATATGACAATATTCTTTTCTTTCTGTAATGAGGCCCCGGGTCATAACTAAACCTTAAATTTAAAAAAATATATATAATCAACATATAAATGCAAATCATTCTACACATTCTGATATTCATCGATTTATTCAGCAGTGACGTCACATACATTTATTTTCTATTCTGATGACGTCGTAATGTTAAATAAATCGATGTATAATAGAATTTGCACTGTGATTAATTAATAACATTATAGTAATGACAGATGAATTAAGTGCACTTAATTACTATAATGAATTAATTATGTATGTTCACTGAGAACTGTTTAGAAAACTTCCTTCTTTTAACGTCCATCTGACATATAAATAACCGATGCTGCTACTGATACCACAGTCGATTCCTATTAAGCTTTTTATGTGAGCTTGAAAATGACCCAACATTAAGCTGGCGATGTTTTTTTTTAGTTTTCGTCTGTAAAAAGTGAAAGATATCAACATGAATATATCCTTAAGTGGTTGAGATACAAAAACAGTTTCTAGTTTCTTTTAATTATACTCCTAAAAGACATTTTGTCTTTTAGGAGCATAATTAAAAGACTTTTAATCAAAGGTCAAATATGCATACTAAGTGACGTACATGAAGCCCATGGACTGGTGGGATTTTGCAAATAAAAAACTGCCCAGCTCATCGCTTAGGTCTTACGGGCTTCGTGAATCGTATGCCTTATGAAGTTATGAGCCTCATAGTCCTGGTGGGCTTTGTGGACACGTTTATTAGCAGAAAATTTCGATTCAAATTCTTGATATTTTAAAGATTATTTTTATCCCTCTTTTTGATAAGTTGAAAGTTTTAACTATAATTTCATGTAATAGTTCTGTGGGCTTCATAAGCTTGGCGGTATTTACAAGTTTCATGGGTCTGTTGTTCTTTGTAGTCTCCATGGGCCTGGTTGGCTTCGTTGGCTGGGCCCAGTGTAAAGCCCCCGTGGGCTGGGATCCAAATGTTTACACAATGTAGGCGGTCATTAACGCAGACTGACCAAAGTTTTATGAATATTAAATTTTATGGATGGTGGATGGATGGTTCTGTTTAATTGCTACATTTTCTGTTCAATTCATGCGGTTTTAACTTTTGTTTAAAGTTTTCCTCTTAATTAATATAATTAACAATAAAAACGCTTCAGGATCGAATAATAAAGTGAATTTTTATTTCAGAAATACACTTTTCATAAAATAAAATTCATGTAACATAGTTATTAAATCGCCATTGAAACCCATCCGACCACGAATAAGACTCCTCCAATAGGTGTCACCAGTCTGATACCCTCGATCCCAGTTAAAGCGTGAAAATAACAGGTACCACAAAATAACAACATTCCCAACGTCAACAAACTTCCGGTCTGAAAAAAGAAAATTATGAAATTATGAAGATTTTCAATCAAAATTTATCTGAACTTGTCAGAAAACTTACAAGAAGAGGTCTTCTTGTGAGAGGAACGCCGAGAAGTGCCAAAGAGTGGAGTAAATGGTAAAGATTTGCAGTGTTATAAACCTTGCGAAACATTTTTTAACGTTTTATCACCATGTATATCTTTAGGTGGTTTTAAAGTATAAACGCCTCTCAAACTCTTGGTTATTCTGTCTTTTCAGGTGCAAAATGAAGAGAAATTTGAAAGTGTTTTAGCAACTAGAAGGGTAGCTTAATCACGTAAAGTTATTTTAATATTGATATCGTTCAAAGTAAGCTTTTTATGTCAGTTTGAAAGCAGACGATATTTTTTTTAATATTTGTAATAAAAGTTTATTTTGAAAGATATCAACATGAAACTATTATTAGGTGATTCGGTTAACCTTCTAGTTTCTAAACACGTTCAAGTTTCTCTTAATCTTTGTTCTAAAGCAGACGAAAAATCAAGAGTTTGAAAATGAGCTGTTCATAAACCTGTTTTAGTTCCTCTGATATATCCTCTTTTGCAAAAACTGTTTAAAACGATAAAAAACGCTAATTTAAATTAATTTGCATAATATACTAATTAGAAGTGTTGTTTGCTTAACTGTGGAATCCGTAAGCTCCTAAAGCAACTGCTATTGCGCCTAGAATTCCTGCTAATCGAATGAAATCGTGGGCACAAACAGGTGAAGTTTGATTATTTGCAGAACTGTGAATTTCTACAACACTTTCTTTCAAGTTGGGTGACAAATTTGTGTTGCTCTCATCTACACTTTCTGCCAAACCTTTCGCTTTACTTAAATCTGTATTGGCAGTGCTTCCATAAGAAGAAAACGCCATTGTGGTTAGAAATTTAGACAACTAATTTACATTCAGTGAAGAAAAATCAAATACAAAGTGAAGTTTTGCAAAGAGAAACTACAAATAAAATGATGAAACATGGGCTACAAAGAAGACAAGGCCCTGCTGCCTGCCTATTTATATAAAAAAAAATGTTGAAACAAAAAAACGTACTGGAGTGGCGTTACAAACAACACCCAAAAACATCGTCCGCAAAGGACTTTGGCATATCACTTTAAAGATGTGATTTATGAAAGAAGTTCATAGTTTGTTAGAGACTAGAGGAAACGTCAAGCAAACATTTGTTAGAAACAACATTATGAGAAAATCCAAATTGTTTTCGAAACTAGAATGATAAAAAGATTATGTTAAGTTCTTTTTAATGGCAATATTTTTAAAAAATAAACATTTTATATTATAGTTCAGTTTGAAAATGGTTTTTCCACTGACATTTCATGAAAAACTATTTTCTCCTTTTTCAAACTGTCATAAAATGTTTAATTTTAAAGATGTCATTATGGAAAAACTTTTAGCATTATCACCAAGTATTCTAGTTTCTAAAACACTTTGAATTTTTTCGTAATATTTCTCCTGAAAAACGTTTGCTTGAAAAACATAAATTTTCTCAAAATTGAAATTGAGGGAGAGAAGAGGCATCCTATCCTATAGAATATACATGTATTATTGACTGCAGTGGCGACATCTGGAGAGACAAAAACAAAATAAACATCTGTTATTCCATTATAAGTTTTAATTATAATAACAAACAATAAAAGAAGCTTCATGATCGAATAATAAAACGAATTTTTATTTCATAAATACACTTTTCATAAAATAAAAATGAAGCAACATAGTTATTAAATCGCCATCGAAATCCATCCGACCATGAGTAAGACTCCTCCGAAAGGTGTCGCCATTCTGAAATCCTTGTTCCCAGTTAGAGCATGAAAATAACAGGAACCACAGAACATCAACATTCCCAACGTCAACAAACTTCCGGTCTGAAAAAAAAAAATAAGAAAAATCAAACATTTTCCGTCAAAATCCATCCGAACTTGTCAGAAAACTTACAAGAAGTGGCCTTCTCGTGAGAGGAACGGCAAGAAGTGCCAAAGTGTGGATCAAGTGGTAACGATTCGCACTGTCATAAACCTTGCAAGACATTTTTTTAAAGTTGTATCATCATTTATTATTTAAGGTGGTTTTAAAGTGTAAAAGCCTCTCTCGAACTCTGATTATTCTACAAACTGAAGAGAAATTTCAGAGTGTTTTAAAAACTAGAAGGGTAGCTCAATTACTTAAAGGTATTTTCATGTTTGATATATCTTTCAAAATAAGCTTTTTATGCTCGTTTGAAAGATATCAACATGAAAACACCTTTAAGTGACTGAGCTACCCTTCTAGTCTCCAACACATTTTCAATTTCACCTTAATGTTACTCCTGAAAAGCAGAATAACCAAGAGTTCGAAAATCAGCTGTTGATAAACCGTCATAAGGTCAATTTTCTCGTTTCTAAACCTGTTTTAGTTCGTCTGCGATATGCTCCTTTGCGAAAACTGTTGAAAACGATAAAAAAATTACAAAATGAAATTAATTTGCATATTATGCTGATTAAGAGTGTAGTTTTGCTAATTACCGTGAGCTCCGTAAGCACCTAAACCAACTGCTATTGCACCTGAAATGCCTGCTAATCGAATAAAACCGCTGCCACAACCAGATAAACCTGGCATATTTGTCAAAGTGCGAATTATTGCAGCAGTTTCTTTTGGGTTGCAATGAGAACAACCATTGGATGACAAAGATTTATTGCTCCCAGCCACACTTGCTATCAAACCTTTTGCTTTACTTAAACCTGTATAACGCCATAATGTATCAGCAGCGATTCCCACGTAAGAATAAACCATTTACGTTAGATATTTAGATAAATAATTTGCATTCAAACCACAAAAAAACACGTAAAAAAAAGTTTTGCGAAAAAAACTACAAAAAAAAGATTACGAAACTTATTTGCGCTATTACTCACTAGATGGCGGGCTTGAACTAACGTTTACGTTGTACAGACAGTTAGAAATCGGGACGAACTTCAGTTGGCTCCGCCCTTTTTATGCCGACCGGCAACTTCTAATTGGGTGGTTATGTAGTCTGACGTCACATGCTCCGCCCGTTTCAACGTCGAACCACACAACAAACCAATTAGAAGTTGCCGGTCGTCATAAAAAAGGGCGGAGCCAACTGAAGTTCGTCCCGATTTCTAATTGCCAGTTACGTTGTTTCCTATTTATAGTTACCTCGCCATAAGATGAAGCTTGTGACGTCAGACGGGTAGACAAATAATGTAGAATTGTCTCATCTGATAAGAAGGGATGATAGCAAACGTTTTCAACAGTTTCAACAAAATGTTCAAATGACACAAGCCTAAACTTTTTGTCGACCCATGTGACGTCACATATTTCCTATTTACCTAAACATACTAATATAGTAAATTTTATGACACAAGACTAACCCGGCACTAACCACAGGCAAGTGTGCCCAGCAGTACAATTTTATTGGCCTCACCCTTTTATGAGTGTCATCAACTTCTAATTGTTTTGTTACTTAGTCTAATACCACATACCCTGTCCTTTTCGATTTCTAATTGGTTGATATTTGATCACATGTTGGCCTGTCCAACAAAATTTTAATGCTGGGCACACTTGCCTGTGCACTAACCCACTCACCTAACCTAACCCAACACTAACCCACTAACCTAACCTAACCTAACACTTTATACATGGACTCTATGTAATAGTTGATTATAGCGCCCCTGTCTTCAAACATTTCAAACATTAATTAAAAAAGTTCTATGTTAAAAATCCTATACCTCAAAAAAAAGTTTTTGCTTTTTGGCAAAAATTTTTTAATGGAGACGGTGGCTCCATCTACTTTGGCTGAATTTTTTTAATTTTGTTTTAGGAAACATTCAAGGTTGAAAAGGTTCCTAAGTATAATTTATTAGGCCTGGTGTTGCAATTGTCAGTTTGGCTGTGTGGTTAACATCTCTGCTTTCTGAACTGGTGTTCTTGGGTTCAATTCTCCATGGTGTCTCTTTAAAATATAATCTTTTTAAATTTATAAAATAAACTTAAATACAGTATATTTATTTTAAAATTCTTATGTATGTGGCTGGCAGGGTAGCCTAGATGGTTAAAGCTTGTAGTACTGAACCTATGTTCTGAGGGTTCAAATCCTACTTGGGCTCCTTGTGTTGAAAAGTGTTGGAAAAATTACAACATGGGACCCTGTGGATAGTGGAGGCTAGTGGGTCCAGGGGCTTTCAGCAGAGGCTACTGATTTTTTTTAAATTCACGCTGTAGCGTAAACGGATGTATCGATATATCGATATATTTATAACACCCATCGAAGTTTTTTACATCGATAATAACGTGATATATGGAATAAATATATCGAAATTTTTTTCGATATATAGAGATAAAGTAAGTCATTTTCTATGTATTTCAATGTGTTCAATTGTTAATTACAGTTTTTTTTTTGCAAATTTAGACCTATACCTCAGAAAAAAAAATTTTTTATTGCTGCTTTAGACTCAGTGAGGTCTGAAACGTCAACATTTGTTGAAAAAGCAAAAAAAGTAAAATACGTTAATATATCGGTATGTTAAACATATATCGATAGATACGATATATTGTTTACGATATATCGGGAAAAGCGATACATCGATTTTAACATAGCATTTGTCATCCCTGAATTTCAGATTACAAAAATGTGCATTTAATATATTACAATATGTAGATTTTCGACAAAAATACATTAATTGGTCTATCTTTTTTTGTTTCTTTAAGAAATGAAGAAAATAACAGTTTAGTTCTATGATGAAACATAATATATAAACTTCCTTCAGGGTCTTTGCAATATGGCCGATAAGCCACACCCCCTGCATTTCCAGCCCCAAAACTTAGAATCAGTTGGGCGCAGCCAGAAAAATTTGTTCTGATTGGTTATTTAGGTTTTGTTACACGTTCGATTCTCTTTTTTATTGGTCTGATGCTCATAAAAGGGCGGGGCAAAGAAAATCTTTTTGCTGGGCCGAACTGCCCGTCCAAAACTTGGCTTAATGTAAACACCGGTAACGATAAACATTATTATAGAAAAATCATGATGCCATTATGTGTCCTTTATTTTTTATAATTGTAATGTTTAAAAGACACAAGATGGACGCCTATTCGTATTGAACACAATGTATTTACGTAGAATGTATTAGTGAGAAATGTCAGATGTCAACTTACAAAACTTGACATATGTGACGGCGTTTTCGATCGGCATGTTTTTTCGTGTAAAGTGAGTTTCTTCCCGCCGATAAAAATACTAAAAGAAAAAATGCAATCAATGAAATTGATTGGAATCAGTATTTGGGTGTTTGTGAATCTGACCATGCTCGGTCTATTCATTTACGTCTATTTATTATGGTCAGTTTATTGGAGAACAGTTCCAACACCACGAACTCCAATCCTTGAAACGTCCATTCATAAAGTTCCACCCGGTTATTCACCTTGGCAAGGACGATTATCATCCCTCATGAACATACCTCAAACAGGAGGAGCCGCTGATGGACGTCCAAGGTATTTCTGGAACGACACTGTCATGCTAAGCCGTCTAGTGATACCCACAGACAAACTACAGAACAAAATAGAGACTTACAGAACGCAATTAATCGTAAAATTGAGACAATCTCAGTTGGATGCCTCAAATGTACTTAGAGCTAAAGAGATAAACAGTTATAACGTTCATTACGAAGGTGATAAGAACGCCGTTTTAACCGATTCGCAAAGAAAACTAGGTTGTAGTCTTAGACGAAGAGTTCGGTTGCGGTTTCTAGACGAACGAACCGAACCGTTCCGCTCGTTGGGACTTGCTCGATACTTTCCGATCGACGCCGGTGATCAGAAATATTGGTCAAGTGTTCATTACAATACTTGTGCCGTCGTTTCCAGTGCAGGATCACTTCACAAATCTTCTCTTGGAATCGAAATTGGTTGGTATTTTATTAGTTTATTTTGTTGTGTAACTACATTAATAATGCGATTTCTAATCTAGATTTTTTTTTATTCATTTTCGAGATTCTCACGATGCTGTTTTGAGATTCAATAGCGCTCCGACGGAAGAACACGAGAATGACGTTGGTTCAAAGACGACGTTCAGAATACTCAATTCACAAGTCGTCTCGAAACCTGAATTTCAGTTTTTGGTGAACCCGTTGTATCAAAATATTACACTTTTTACGTGGGATCCTTCTAATTACACTGTAGATATCGAACAGGTAAACGATCTCTTTTGATGAAAAAAGGTGAACTGGAATATTATATCTTAGAAGTGGGACCTCTGAATCTTATATAATGCAATTTTATGCTCAGAAGAAAAGCCCCTTTTAAGCATTTACAAAAGCCCTATTTTTTCTGAAGAAGGATTTGTACCTCAATCCAAACGTTTTACATAATTTTGAAAACTCTTGAGGCGAATTTTAGAAATTAGAGCTTCTTTAAGGGGAAGAGGATGTTAATGAATTCGTTTTGTTTTCAATAGTGGTACAAACATCCAGATTTTGACATTTTTACATCGTACTTTAAACATCGGCAACTTTATCCGAATGCGAGTGTTTACATTCTTCATCCTCGAATGATTTGGAACGCTTGGCGTTATTTGCAACATTACACATCCGTTCCAGTTATGAGGCATCCTCCATCTTCAGGATTTCTCGGTTTGTCGCTTTCTTATTGTGTTTTTAAACTATTTGCATTTATAAATACGAGCTAATTAATTGGGAGACTTTTTCTTCTTCATGATGTCTTAAATGACTTAAATAAAAATTCATGAAAGTGCAATAATAAACACCAAAACGTACTAAATATGCAAGAAAATTGTTTGTTTTATGTAAATAAAAATGTATATTATATAATCTCTTCATAGAATTTTTTTTTTGGCCAAAAAAAAAAATTGTTTATTGAAATAAATAAGTTAAATTTTAAAAGTTTTTTGCAAATTTCTATACATAATGAATTATTTGCGTTTTTTTATTAGGGATGGGACATTCGAATCCCGCGAATCCTGAAAAAATATTCGAGATTCGAAAACTCGAATCTTCGCGCTTTTTTCGTCTTTCGAATCTTTCTAGTTCTAACCTTAAAAAAAATGTTAAAAACTTTTGTTTGAAATTAGTTTTAACTCCATTGACGTTCAATAGATGCGCTCACTAACAAAAAACGGCGATTGTTGCAATTTCGGTGGTACCCTGATCACCAATATCACCATGTGATTTTTATTAATTTAATATTTATTTATTAAACATTATTTATTGAACATTGTTTATTGAACATTATTTATTAAATATTAATTTAATATTTAATAACTAGTGGGGTAACCCGTCATAAATGACGGGAGCAAAATTAACAGGCAATTGTGCGCATGCGCGTCGTTTTTTCCTTTTTTTCCTCCTTTCATTTCAATTTTCGTCACCCCCTCTCACTTTTCTCTCTCCCCCCCTCTACACTTTTCAACCTTTGCCCCTCTCCAATTTAATATCATGGGGTTCTTGGATGGGAAGGGTGCAACATATAGTTGACATTGAGAAAAAAAACAAAACAGTTCATTTATTCAAATTTATATAAATTCCGATGTGCTTCAATGGTTGTACAGCGTTATCGCAGAAAGAAAGAAAGATATAATATACATGTAGAAAGACACACAGAGACACAGACCTGGCAAAATATATATATAATTATTTCATTTATTTGTATCAGGATATTGACATTTGCCCTATTGACACTTGCTGTATGGACATTTGCCCTAAAGAGTCATTTCCCATAAAACCACTTTTTTGTTCTCGTTTTATACGGTTTAGTGTCTTTGGTGGAGTATGTTAAATAGGTTTTTGCGCACCTGCGGCGTACAAAAAACGCCAAATGACGTGAATTTAGGGCAAATGGCCTTTTAGGGCAAGTGGTTTTAACTTTAAGGGCAAATGGTTTTCGGGCAAATTTCCTTTACGGCAAATGGCTTTAGTGCAAGTGTCTGTAGGGCAAATGTCTCACACCCATTTGTATCTTTTTAATGAATGATATAGGATTCGTATATGAAGGATTCGCGATTCGAGGGATTCGAGAACCTTTTAGGATTCCGATTTGGATTCTAGAAAATTTAGGATTCTTCCCACCTCTACTTTAATATCTTTGATTAAACTGATTTTTATTGCACATACAACACTCATATAGTATCATAATATACCCAGAAGTGATTCGAATCACCATTATGCCATGTTTTTTTGCATTTTGTGCAAATTTGGAGCCTTAATGAGAACTTCTTTCATTTCTGATTCAGGTATCGTAATGATGGCTCGCTTGTGTCAGAGTGTCGACATCTACGAATACATCCCTTCGATGCGAATGACTAAACGTTGTCATTATTTTGACATACACGAAAATTTGGCTTGTACTTTCGGAGCTTGGCATCCACTAGCGTCCGAGAAACTCTTATCTTTGGCCATGAATTCTGGCACCGACTCCGATATATTTGATGTTGGTAAAATTCACATCAAGGGAGTTTCGAACTGGAATTGTGACGATTTGGAAGATGACGGTGACCATGATGATAACGATGAAGCAATTGAAAGATGATCGATATCTATTCGATCTTTTTTTATGTTTTGGAACTTCGGTATTTTTTTGTTTGAAAAGCAAGACTTGGTTTCAGTTTCTGGTAAAATTTGGTTTAAAAATGCAAGATCAAGATAAATCGATCTACATTTTTATTACAAAAAATCATCTTAAGTGCTGCCTTAAAGCGGAAAAAATTGTGACCCGTTAATTAAAATATTGCGCTAGAAACTAGTAGAAAGTCACCAACTCCGCTCCAGGTATACGGCAGCTTATCACAGTATATTTTTTTCTTCTTTTTCTGGATCAACTGATCTTGAACTCGTACTCATTCTAATCTGAGTTTCGATATTTAATGATGAAAACCCTTAACGAGAAACATTTACGAAACCAGTTTTGCCGTATTAGAATTCTGTTATTCTTCGGTTACTTTTGACTGTTTTTTACGAAACTTCAAAGACATAAGTTGAATGCTGTTGGCAAAGGTAGACATTTTACATCTAATTAGGATTTGTTGTTTATACAAGTTCGTATTACTTTCAGATGAAGGTAGAACTTGTTTACATGAGACAAAACTTTCCGAAGTTGTTTACGCATCTTTTTATTGCGATTCCAAAGGGAAGATCGTTTTTCTTCTTTACATTTGTGGAACGGTAAGTTATAATTTTACATGATCATCGGTTGACATCGTCTTTCAGTAAATAACTTTTATCCACTTTCAGATCAAGTCGACGTTACCAAAAATTCAGTGTAACGAGAAGGGGCAAAAAAAATAGAAAAAGAAGAACAAAAGGTATAAATAGTTCTACGTTCTAAACCAATAATAACAAACTTTTGGTTTCTTCCAAATATGTCTTTCTGAAGTCTAGAAAAGGATTGGTAAATTGATTAAACGTTTGTCCCTCTGCCATGGGCCTTCATGAATGCTTGCACTTATCTTATTCAGTTTCATATTAAAACTTTCATTAAAGAACTTCGTAGAAAAGTTTATTTTTTTTTTTGTAAGATAGCCACTTGAAAATTAGCCGTCTTCTAGTTTCTTTCTTCTTAAAGTTGTTTTCAAAACGCAGATGATTTGGAGTTCCATTGACGTTTTGACGAGAAATATACTCATAATTTTTAAAATTAAGGTTCTTGATAATATATACAATGGAAACTGTTTAACACGAAATAGAAGGGACTGGAATATTTTATGTTGTAAACGAATTTTGTGTTAAAAGACATAATTTTTACTCTATTCTGAGGGATCGGACTGAAAAATATTTCGAATTATTCGATTTTTCATGTATTTTTCTAGAATACAAGCCTGTACATGACAAGCAACAATTTAATTTTATTGTAAAACACAAGTTTTAAGATTTTTATTGCAAAATAATTACAAAATGCTGAAAATGAACGCGAGAGAAAAAAAAAAATTGTGACAACGGCTTACAAAAACAAAAACAAAAAAAAGATTACATTTCGGTTTCTTGAAACTAGAATAAGAAACTGATGACTTTTCCGTATTGAAAAAAGTCACTATTATATAAATAAGGCAAGAAAACCAGATGTCTTTGATTGTGTTTCAAACAGTTATTGTTAATTTATAATTACACATATGCCAGCATAATAATAAAAGAATGGCCAGCATAATCAGATCTGGCTTTTTGTGTTCTATACACAAACGATACTTTTAATTGACTAACAAAACTGACTGGCACAAATGGTGAAAACTTTGTTTCATATTATTATTTTATATGTGGATTAATAGAAAACCGAGACGACACATACAGACAGACTACAACTTTTGCATTCACTTTTTAAAGTGTCCATTCAATTTTTAAACGTATATTTTTATTTCTTGGCCTTTTTTTATTCTTCTTCTCAAAACATTTCAAAAGGGTTTCCAACCCGTTTAACTGAAAGAAATGTACAAAAATGTATGAGTGTAAAAAATACGGGTGAAATCTCTTCTTTTGCTTTACGACGAAGCAAAAATCGGAGAACGAGACGAAAGAAACGATCGAAACAGTCCTTAAACAGATTAAGATACAGATGTGACTAATATTGACGAGCTTTTAAAATGTGACATCATGTTTTTTGGACTTTTCTTTACAAAAAAAGTGATTGCATTCGAAAACACTAAGGGGGATGAATACCAAAGAAGGAAAATGGGGAAAAAAGACATAGTTTCTGAACTTCAGAAACGTCTTTTTAAATTGTATAATATTGTAAGTTTTTTTAAAAAAAATGATTTTGAGGCATTTTCATTCTCTGAGCAATATAAGGCTGACCAGCGTGGTCAAAAATGTAGAGAGTAAACTGAGGCAGGCTGTCGATCCGTTAGTTGCATATTCCGGTTCTTTTTGTAACTCACTTGGATCCGGTTGATAATATTCGACATCGTCCTTATCAAAATCTATATTTCAATTTGGAAACATATACATGACTTTAGAACTTAATTCATTTGACTGGACACCCTGTAGAACTTCGTTTTTGCTTTATTTTTTGTTATTATTAGGGATTGACCGATACAGCAGGAAACCGATTGTATCAGGGCCGATAGTTAAGGTTTTTAACATATCGGTATCTGTATTTTTAATGCCAACACTTTTATATAGAAATTAGATACTGCAACCTAATAAAATCTACATATCCATTAAACATCTGTAATTTAAAAGCATTTTCCGTTTTTCAACTAAAGAGACTAGTTAGAGCAGTGATTCCCAACAAGGGTTCCCTGAGCCCATGTCCGAGATTCCGCAAGAATTTACAAAAGCTTGCAAGAAATTGTAAATCGAAATAGGCAATAAATACTCTTGTAATACTTTATTCAACAGTATGACTTAATTATTATTTATTAACCCTTCCATTTTACAAGTCTTATTTTGTAATTTACTCTTGTCGAACCTAATATGTGTCAGTCCCTGAGATTTTACGAAATATTTCAAGAATTCCTCCAAACAAACAAAAAAGGTTGGAAATCTTGGAGAGCTTTGGGTTAATTGAAGTTTAATTAATCAAAACTTTTCGATTTGAGCCTTCAACAAGTATCTTGTGTTGAAAAAAAGCACATTGTTTTAGCTTTCATCTTGAGACATCACGCGACTCGAATTGTAAATATTTTCTTTAAAAAAAACTTGCCTTTTTCTAATTTTATTAATAATGAAGGCAAATTTAAGGCCATTGCTAAATTTACAGCATCGGCCATTTTTTTTCTTGGATCAATCGGCAAAATAATACATTGAAATGTCTATACAAATTATAGTATCGGTCAAACTCTAATTCTTCTTATTATTATTTTTAGTTTATTAACATTCGACCTATGACTTTCTTCGAACTTACGCGATTTTTCTGTCGATATGATTCCGGCATGATCGTGATAAAAGTTCGGTCTCACTTGTCCGGCATACGGATCGTCATCGGCAGTCATTGACTTGCAACCGAACCACCAAACTGACGAAGATCGAGGGAACGGTGGACGAGCGGCGTCGACCTACACGAAGAGTTAACACGAAACGTAAGTGAACGCAAATGCATTATCTTTCTTTCTTTGTGGAGTGACCCCCATTTCGTTCGAACATCGATTTTGAAAATTATAACTTACCGAAAACGTTCTATCGTTAAACCTCCAATAGAAAGTTCCTTTGAAAAAGTAGGTGTATCCGTTTGTCCATTGGAAAGCCGCATCAATGTTATTAGGAATTCCTTCCCAACTAGAAATACTCTTTGGATAATCGTCGCCGACAGGTGGCAGTTGTTCGGGATCGAACCTCCAGTAATTTGAACCTATTTATCAAACAAAACATAAAATTATTTAAGGTGGTTTCAAGATGTAAACCCCCTCTTCAAACTCTGGTTATTCTGTTTTTTAAGAGCAAAATTAAGAGAAACTTAAGTGTTTTTAGAAACTAGAAGGGTAGCCCAGTCACTTAATTAAAATTTCATGTTGATATCTTGTCTATAAAAATTCATTTAAAAAATATCAATATGTAAACGCTAGTAAGTGATTTTGCTACCATTCTAGTTTCTAACACATTTTCAATTTTCTGTTAATGTTGCTTTCGAAACACAGAATTAGATTTAGAAATTTAACTACCTGGTACAGTGTATTCGTAAAACGTTTTAACGGAAAGATTTTTAAACACATTTTAGAAAGTAAATTTGAAAAAAAAAAATTAAAAGTTGACTTGAAATTAGAAAAGTAAAGAAATTATGTGCCGGTGATGGAAATCTCTTAACAATATTTTGTAAGACTTTTCTTGACAGTTAGTTAATAGACGTTTTACTCTTAAGTTTGTGAGTTTTGTATCAAAATGTAAAATTTGGTCTTCTTCATGCTGCCAATGAATCGTTTATTTTCAGAGATTTAAAAAAAAAACTTTTTGTGAAAAAAGTTAAAGTCCGAGTTATATCGGAAGTTTTCTTGACTTACCTTTGAAGAAATATATTTTGCCATTGCCACTCCAGACTAAAGCAGCGTCAATATCATTGGGAATTCCCGGAAATCCATCTTGTATTTCCTGAGGATAATCTGGATCCATAGTCTGACCCGTAAACCTCCAGTACAGATTTCCCTATTGTTTGATAAAAGACGAAACTCAAGTGTTTAGACTTGTAAGACTCGAGATTTTCAAGTTTCTTCGTAAAAAAAAACCGATACCTTGAAAAAGTAGGTTTTGCCATTTTGCCACGAAAACGCAGCATTCAAATTGGTAGGTAGTCCAACCCATTCTTTGGTTAATGATCTGGGATAACCGTCAGCGATTCCGACATCGGTCAATCGCCAATAATAATCACCTAATAATTTGTACCGAAAGAATTTTATATTACGGATAAGAATGATAATCGTAAATGTTTTTGTTTCCCCACACTACACGTACCTTTGAAAGCGTATGTTTTGCCATCGGTTTGAAAGATGGTATCGATAGACGAATCGCTACAAAGTTCTCCTTCTTCGTGTCCCTCTTCCTTTGATGATGGCCTGTTGAATACGTTTGTATCATCTTCTCCCACACTATTACTACTTTTCTTGCCTAAATTGTAAGATGGTTGGGGGTATTTTTTGTTAGAAAATACGTTGAAAATCTTTTTTTCTGCACATTCCGTTATTCGTCGATTTAATTAGACATGTGATGTCACTTCGATAAAAAATATTAAGTATGTGCGTGACGTTCTAGTAGTTCTCCAAACGTTTTTCTCACGACACAACATTTTTTGCCTTGAAAAATCGCGGCGGATACTTACGGCACATTAGTTGTGTTTGTGTCACGGTACGCCTTATGGATACCATTGGTTTAGTGCGTATGTCTAATAGGAATGTTTTGTTTATTATGCTTTCTCCAAAACTAACCCTTTGTGAATCACTGCCATTATTACAAGTTAAATAAACTGATGAATAACGGAATGTGCGATTTGTAAAAACCAGTAAAAATCAATCTTACCATAAAGAGCTTGAATGGCTGTAACGTCGTCCTTGTTAAGGTTGAAACTTTGAGTATATTTTTGGTAAAAGGGTGCCATTAAAGCTCCTTTGGCATCGGAATGAGACAATCCCAGGGAATGTCCGAATTCGTGGGCAGCCACTTGGAATAGATTGGTTCCTGTTTTATGGAAAAAAAAATTGCAGAAATTAATGAATAAAAAAATTAGTATTTTCGAATCGAGGTATTCTTTCGATTTGCAGCCACTAGCCTCCAAGTTCAGGTGAAAAAGCCGGTATAATCTCCTGCATAGAGGCTAAGCGGCTCCTAATCGAAACAATTTCCTCCGAATTTTAACTGGTAGTAAATGTGATGTCTATTTACCTCTGTAAGAGTGAACGGTCCACTGTTCCGCATCGTCAAAATGCGCATCGCCACCATACATGGGAAAGTAGGCATGTGCGAGGGTACCTCCTGGGCCATCGAAAGGGTCACCATCACCATGTTCACCCCTTTCAAACCGCACTTCAATGTGCACTTTGCCGGATGTTTTTTGGATGAATTTTAAATCCGTGTAATCACTCCAAACCTTAATAGTTAAGTATTATATTAATTTTATTAGAACATGTAGTCATTGCACAATATTTCACTTGCGTTCACTGCGTTTCAGTAGCAATATTAAGAAGAAATTTCGTATTTTAAAAACTAGAATAGTAAAAGTGGATTTTCATGTTGATACTTTTCAAAATGAACTTTTTTATGACAATTTCAAATTACCGGTTTTAGAATTTGTGTTTTTTTTTCTAAAACTGTCAATAAAAAACTTACTGTTTTAAAATTTTTTATTAAAAAGTCATGTATATAATTCATTTGCTCTTCTAGTTTCTAAAACATTTTAATTTTTTTGGTAATTACTAATTACTAATATAATTCAGTTTAACTACAATAACATTTCCTGTCATAAATTTAACTTACTTTGAAAGATCTTGCCAATTCCAAATCAACATTTTCTTTCGATAATTTACCAGTTGGATATTTACTTATTTTGTAAGTCAATTCTTTAACCCTCCATCGACTTCCTATATATTTAAAAAAGAGAAAGAAAAAACGATGAAAATGTAGAACAAATTTATAAGTAACCATTACAAAATATGCAAATTAAGTATAATGATAGCCTAGGACTCTAGTTATTCAGTGTTTCAGATTAGAATATTTGTAAAAAAAAAAGAATAGAATAGTAACTGAATTACTTCAAGGTATTTTTTTATCATTTTCAGATTTTGGGTTTTCACTTCAAGTTAGAGTCAAAAATGCGAAAGTTCAATCTGCTAACGTCCAAATTTGGTCGTTTTTTCAAACAGTTGACATTGTAAATCAGTTTATTTCGAACTTTGGTTATTTCGCGTTTTAGGGGCAAACACTAAAGAGAAATTGAAAGTGTATTTATAGTAATTAGAACGCAGCGGAAATAATATTATTTTCATGTTGATATTTTTCAAAATAAATCTTTTAAGAGACAAAAATTGAAAAATATCGTGTTAGGTCTCATTTTCAAATATATTATAAATCATATAAAGGCATTTTTTGTTGACGTTTCGGTTATTACATATTTTTAGTGTGTATTTGGACACAGATTGTGCACTTGCAATTTCAAAGTATGCACTTGGACAATGAAAAATGTGTACCCAGAAAAATTAAATTAATTAAAATTTAATTAAATTAATTAGATTTTAGTACTCATTTTGAAATGTATCTTGTAGTTACTTAATGTTGGATTTTAATTTAGTCACATCCAGGAGTCAAATAGGATTAAGTTCAAACAGGATGTGAGAAATCCATAGTTTTGCTTTCTTTATTTCGAATAAGTAAAAAAGTGAGATAATTGAATTATGATTAGCAGTTATAATCTATTAATGAAAAAATTGAAAAAAAATCTCTCACAATAAGCCCTGATCGAAAGGCTTTAGGTTGTTTGTTTTTACCCAAAAAAAAATTATACTTATACTTAAAAGATGAACGTAAAAATTAATACTCCTAAGTGACTGAGCCACCCTTCTAGTTTATAAAGCACTTTCAAGTTTCTCTTAAGTTGTTTGTACATGAAAAACAGAGATTATTCCAAATTTGAGAGGCTTGAATACCAGAACTTCAATACCAGAACTTGAAAACCAGCTTTAATTTCTTTTCTTCAAAACACAGTATTCAGACTACTATTACTACTACTTACATTTTTACTTATAAAAAGTACAAAAAAATACGGGCACTTGTAATTTTTTATTTAATTTATTAGTTGATGGGGCCAAGTTTCGGCCAAGCCATAGGATGAGATCACCAACTTTATTTAAATATTATTGTAAATGTCATGGACGTGCCCAGAAGCAAATGTAATAAAGGCCTACTATTAAATTTAATACTGACATAAGGATGACTCTTAGCATGAGAAATTGAGAATGAATCATTCATTTTTTTTCTTCTCTATGTTTCATTTTGAAGACCACTTGTATTACAAAGTTTGTCATCTCTTTTGGCTCTTCTTCATAGATGTAATTCAATCTAATTCAGAGGCTAATTATTACACTGTTTTATTAAATTTGATGGATAGAGATTATGACGAACCACTTAGATTACATGATTATTTTAATGAGTACTGTACGTTTGCCCTTAAAACGACAATGACTAACGTTTTTGTTTACAAATGATAAAATATAATCAAGCTTTTTTGATTACCTGCTTAAAATGTTTTGAGTGTGATAAATGAGGCCAAAAATTTGCATAAAATGCATTATCACAATTCCAACCTCTTCTTTTACGTACTACAAATACCATACAAGTTCAATATTGGCTATAATAAATTAATTATAGTAGGTTTAATCGAATATAAAATTGCTGCAAACGCACAAATTTCATATTTTTGAAAATTTGCATAATTTCTATTATTTCTTATATGGTTTTTGCCAGAAAAAGAATTCTAGAAGGGTTTCTTATCGGTAATAGTTTCGATTTCGCATTTTCTGTTTTTGCTTAGGATGATTGTCAGTATTAATTATTGAACAGTTTTCCTGAGTATTTTGTATTTTTGAGAGTTTATTTTTATTATTTGCGTAAACGCGTAAACAATTTGCATTAAATTTTTGGTCTTTGTGATTAGGTGACAATCTATGAGTTAGCTTTGTTAAAACCATGATAACTATAACCAAAACGTTTATTTTTGTGCGTTTAATGCAAATAAAATTCGTTTTAAAAAGTTGCAATTTTGTTATATAACAAATAATTTATATAACAATAACATTACCAGTACTGTTGTTGCTATACATTCATTTTTTTCCTTGCTGATTATTACAAATATGGCAATATTAATGCAATTTATGTAACTTTTTAACTTCAGTAATAATTTGATAAAAATTTAGCAATTTATGAGCATATTTAGTAACATTTTTATGCTGTCAGGAAGAACTTCATCTATGTAAATGTTAGATGATTCCATCACTAACATGGCTCTTTTACAAAGACGGTGAAAAAATCAACCATTGTGTTTGTAATTATGTACAATTTTGTGTTGTATTTTGGCCAATTTGGGCTTATAAAATGAAACCTCATCTATATAGTAAGGTTGAATGAAATAAATACAAATTAATCCATTATATTAGAAAAATTTAAATCATGTTAGAAATGATTTCATTATTATACTAGAAAAGAAAAGATTGGAAATGAGAAGTGGAAGTTGTAAAAAATCAAATATAAAATAGGTATATATATACAAGTAGTTTTTGTTTGACGACACCAATTAGTGAATTTTTTTATCGACCATTTGAAACAAAACAAAAACACAAAACAGGAACAATGGACGTGTATTTTAATGTGAAATTGGTATGGTTATTGTAGGAAATGATTAAAAAAACAACTAAACAATAAAATTCAAGGTTCTCTCTTCTTAATAAACTCTATTCTACATATTCCGTCCAAGGTGGGAAATTATTCTACGAATTTCAAGTGTGGAAAAAGTTTCCAGTGAAATTACTTATAATGCCAACAGAGCAAACAAAAAATCGATTATATCTAAATTAACAATATATTTTTCAGAGTATTGTGATCACCTGGAAATGAATCGATCCCTGGAGGTTTTTTTTCTCTCCGTAGAAATAAAAGCCAATAACGAATTTGTAACATGAAATTACATTCTATGTAATAACGTCCGGGTTTGTTTCCTAATAATCATTTTCTTATGCAATTTTTGCGGCCAATTACTACGGCCGATAAATCAGGGAATTTTCTCAAAATAACAAATGTTTATATAAATCACGCAATTTTGGAGCATAAGAATATTTTCATATTTTTTTAGTTGATAATGCTTAAAATAAATTATTGCGAAAAATTGCAAAACATGATGTTTTCATGCCAATTTTATCATTTTATTTTTGTAATTTGACCACATCTGAAATCCAAAAAAGTTAGACTTCCTATTCAAGTTGATCCATTATTTTTAGTTGACATATTTTGTTTTTGTAAAAATATGCAAAGCCAAAAAAATCCAAAATATACAAGAAAATTGTTTGTTTTATGCAAATACAAAAAAAAAACAGTTGCTACTCAAATGTAATAAAATATCTATTTTTAAAAGTAATTAAATTACTTTGAGAAGTATTAGTAATTATAATTAATTTCTTTTTGAAATCTGGTAATTTGAATTATTTTTACTGATGTAATTAGTAATTGTAATTCATTACTATTAAAAGTAATTTGCCTCAATGCTGGCAAAAGCACAATTAAGTAAATGTTTAAAGCTTCAGAAAAATAGAAAATCATAGCGATATGGTTTAAGAAACTCTTTTTAAAAAGTAAAATTATTAATTTATGCAAATTTCCAGTTATTTATGCATTTTGTGCATTTTTATTTTGAAACTTAATGTATTATTAGTGCACAAATGGCGCTCATGCGGTTATCATACACGTAGTGCACCCAAAAGGCGTTGGAACCCTCAAATTCATAATGCACTTTTATGCATTTTATGCGAACTTTTAGAATTATGAGTTTAAAAATTAGAAATTAATTTAATAACACTTTTGTTTTTATCAAAAATGTCCATTTTTTCTTAAATTCTTTACAAATTTGTCATTTTAAATCTATTTTATTCCGATTTTGACGATTTTTCTCAAACTGTCTTGATGGATAAGTAAAACTTAAAAATTAAAGTGTGGACAATTTGAAGAAGAGTTAAAGTCCTTGATGGGTCTTTTTCTGTTAGTGTAATTAACTAATTATGGTATGAATTTTTTTTCCAAGAGAGTCTATTATTTATTATTATTCATCACAAAACAACCTTGGCCAAACTTTTTTTTTTGGAAATTAGAATTCTAGTGTGCGCTTCCTTCTTCGTTTTGATGTCAATCTAAAATGTTTCTAAATAAATAATGGAGTTTCGTAGGTAAAAAAAAATGTACGCATACAAGTGCATGACAGGAAATTCAACAACAAAAGGGCATTCATTGCAACTCAGTGGACGCAAACTACAGTATGTGCGAATTCAAAATTGCACAATGCAAATATAGTTGCACAAATGTCATGTCAATATTTTGGTAGAACTTTTATAAGATTTATAAATTTACAACTTTATAATGGAAAAAAACGGAATATCATAATTAACAGTTAATACAGTACTAAATAATGAACTAAAAAAATTCTAATATTTTTATAAACTAGAAGAGCTTTGAAAATAAACTATTCTTTATGTAGTTTGAAAAAATCTAAAGTTTCTTTTTTAAACTGCAATAAAGGTTTAATTTCAAAGAAAAAATTTCTAGTGTACAAAGGAAAAGAAGTACGAGTCGAAAAAATGTCAACTTTTTGGGATAAGCATTTTTCAGAATATAATATTATTTATCTTTTTTAAGTCTATTGATTTTTCCCAAAGTTTTAAAAAAAATTATTTTACTAGAAAATGAAAATTTTATGAAGTGATTATCTAATTTTAGCCAAAATTTGACTTACTTTGGAGGAGTATCCTAGATCTATGTAAACAGATATTCTTATTGAATAACTTTACATTTCTAGTTTCAAATACCTTTTTTTCATTAAAAAATCAAGAGAAATTTGGAAGATCTGAATTTAGAAAAAAATGGACTGAAAATGTGGCCAGAATTGATCATCTGTACTCTGGTGATTTAGTGGGGAATGAGGGGGGGGGGGGGGGGAAGTCAAGAATCTATAGTTGCCTCACCGTAAAATGACTTGTGACGTCAGAAGTGGTTGACAAAAAATGTATTATTGTGTCATTTGTCTATAGAAAAGGATTCATAGCAAACGTTCTCAACAGTTTAAATAAAAGGGTTTCTGCGTCCTTTTGTTATTATACCTTTTTAATCAGTCAAAATAACACAATTTCTAAATTTTATATCAATTCCTATGACGTCAGAAGCTTCTTTTTAAGATGAGGTAACTAAGCAAAAAAAAAAACACTTGCTCGACAAACAATAGAAGGATTTAATTATTACGTAAGCCCCTCTAGGTAAATCATTTTCTAAAAGGAAAAGAAAAAATCTAAAATGTTGCTATTTCATCTCGCATTAGGTCTACGTTAAACGTTTATTATATATTTTTTAACAGTAGAAAAACTTAACATTATGTATAGGAAAGAATTAATAAAAAAAAATTGCTACAAAGTTCTTGAATGATTTCATGGACATGAAAATAAAGCATTACGTTATATATATATTTTTTGTTAATAATATATACCCCTCGTGATGTTCTTCATAGAACACTTAAGACTCACCTTGAAGGGCGTAGCGTTTCCTGCGGGCGTTTGTGCCGTGCCCCACTTTGTCCTTAACACCACATCGAGGTGTATTCATCATCACCATCGTCTCGTTGTCCAGAATACCTAATTTATAAAAAGAAGTAAAATGATTCATTTTCATTTCTGCTTTACATTTAAAAATCAGTCAATTATTACAAAATCACCTTATTTTGTGTTTTTCTAAACCATTATTGTTTTTTTACTATTTTTTTTATCAAATTCAAATTCAAATTGCAAATAAAATTCTTGATAATTTCATTTTTCAAGATTTTAAAACGCTGCTTAAAATAAAGCTAAACTTAAAATAAGACTTACAAAAAACTTATTATAGCGAGTATATGGAGAATTTTTAATTGTTACTTTTAAGTTTTGCTTTGTCTTAAGTAACGTTTTAGAATATTGCCATAAACTGTGGATGCATTTACATGTACCATGGTCTCTTGTGTTTTGAAAATAACTTGAAATTGTTTTTGAAACTAGAAGAGTAATTGAATCAGATAATGTTATTGGCAGTTTGCGAATGAGCAGATTTTAAGTATTTGGATGTTAATCAGATAATTTATTGCTTTTGACCAATTGCAATTTCAGTTATATTTTTATATTCTGCAATAAATCTGTATAAATACACTAAAAATTCTGATTAAATAATTTTATTTTCAAATAATAAAAAAAAATCATCTATTCTGTTATTATATAGGCAATCGGGCCTATTTGTGTGTCAAAGGGTTGGGTGGAGTTTTCAAGATCAGGGAACTTTTCAATTTAGAGTGTTTGCTTTATTTTCATATACTGAAATTCTAACGTTGGTTTAAATTAGAATCTAATTTGCATAACAGACAACCCTTCCTAATTGGTATTGTTGTGACCATGACATGATATCCCCTCTTTATACATTCAAAATATATGGAGCAGTTGAATCAATTTCCATAGTAAGTGAGTTCTAGCGTTTATATATAAACACACTTCAGGATGCATAATGAAATTCAGGAAATTGAATTTATTTGTTTGTTCCCCCCGTTGTGCTATAAAAATATAAAAAAACCTGCTTAAATTAGATGATATGAAAACGGATTGTACATTGATATGATTTTTATGAGACATTTTTAAATAATTGCTTCGAATCTTATGACTCATGAATCTCATAACTTCAACATTAATCATAAAGAAGTTTTTCACTTGTTGTTTGAGTTCGTAATTTTTCTGTTGATTTGCAGAACATTTCTGGGAGTGGATTAGATAATTTATGAATCAGTAAACTTAAACTGAAATAAAGATTATGAAATAAAAGAATTTGTTATTATTTGGATGGTGGAAGATATCACAAAAATGAACAATTTTGCTTGTTGAGTGTTTTTGGTGCTTGCAACTCGTGTAGTCATTGTCAAATCAGGATTACTGGTTGAGTTATTTAAATGAGGAACATCACGTGATGAGCCATAGACCTGCCCTTTTTTCCGGTTACAATACTCGTCTTTATTAGCAATTTTATCAGCTGTACATGTGTGCATTAAGACACTGCATACATTACGGAAAAAGTTAACAGAAAAGGAGTGATGTGATCAGATTGGTTTGCATTGTTGTGGTAGATAATGACAAGGCCATTGTAAATTCATTCATTCAATGTCATTAGACATCATTGTGGCATCACTAGTGTGCTAGCTTAAGTCGTGAGCCGTAAGCCACATAGACTTGACCAGAGTCTCATTGTCAGTAATTGTAAAATATGCAAATCAAAGCGAGATCAGTAGAATAGAAATCTCGTTTTTCTACATTTTGCAAAGAACATTGAAATGAAATTGAGAGTTATTAAAATACTAGAAAAGTAAATAAATTACTTAATCATGTTTTTATGTTAATATTAAATATTTTATAATTGGGAAAACAAAATTGAGAATTTTTTTAAATAGCTTTAAAAGTTTTTTATTTGAAACAGCTGATGATGACAGCTGATTTTCGAACATATACAGTTTTTCAGGTGCAAAATTAAGGGAAACTATGAAGTGTTTTAGAAACTAGACGTCTTAACTGAATCAATTATTGGTATTTTCATATTGATATCTTTCAAAATAAGCTTTTTATGAATTTGATAATGACCCAACTTAAAGCAGACGATACATTTACAAATTGTTGCCTATAAAAAGTTTATTTTGAAAGATATCAACATGAAAATAGTATGAAGTGATTGAGCAACATTTCTAGTTTTTAAAACACTTTTTGTTTTTTCCTTAATTTTGATCCTGATAGACAGAATAATCAGATTCTAAAATCAGCTCTTCATAAATCATCTTAATGCAAGATTTTTTTTTTGGGTTAACTTAATTGCACTCAGATAAGTTTTCTAAACTTTCAAGTAACCACATTTTAATGTCTGGTCCTGTAATTTCGAGGGATTTTTTGAACCCCATTTTATTACACTGTAGATGAGAATTCGTCAGACTTTGAAATTTAGGTCTGTCTATTTTTTATATCTTTCCTAAAATGAGTTTCAATTGATTTCAAAGAAAAGTGTCTTGTTCAGAACTTTTTAACATTAAAATTCTTGGGCTCTTAAAATGTTTACAACATCAGTAGAATAACAATTTGGTGTTTTGCTGTGAAGAGATTGGGGAACATTTTTCAGACTTGCGTCCACCAACCTCCAAGGACATTTGTACCAAATTATATACATATAAAAAAAATTCTTTGTCTTTTGTTTAGTGAAAGGTCTGATCATTATAATGGAGGATTAAAGGGACTATTTTTTATTTTAAACAAAAAAAATGAAATTTATATTCAAAAACCAAGTTAATTATAATATCCACATAGTGTCCACATTAAATAATGACGTAGGTTGTAATACAAGTGAGCGTGTTTCCGTTCAAGGCTTGAAAAACAAGACTAGCCTAGAAATTAAAAAAAAAATGGCTGGAAAATAGAACCCGAAATTTACTAATGTAATAAAGTTTTTTTGTTGTTGTTTAGTGGTGTGAGGGTTGAACAAAAAAAAAGTGTCAGGGAAAACAACATAACAGAGAAGTTTGAAAATTGAAATTATAATTATTTCTAACTGCAAACAGAAATAGAAAATTTTAATTTTAGGAAATATATTTATTCTTTTTTGAAGACATTCTAATATTGTTTTTATTAATATATAGGCCTATATATTTTTTTAATTTGGAAAAAAATCAATTTGCATTTTTTGTAACCATGAGGATGTCATCTTTAAATATAATAGATCTAAAGAAAATCCTTGAAACATTAATTTATTATGCATTTTATAAAAATGGTGCAGTGCAGTCCCATATATGCACTAGTAGCACACATTACTAAGATGGGTTCTCAATTGTCAATTTAATCCTTTCTCAACAAACATAGTTTTAAGTGAAAACAGTCCTAGACAATGGAACTCTCTTGCAGAGGATTTTATGTATTGCCTGCCCCTCTGCCACTGGCCTCCTTAGCTGCTTGCAGAGTAATTTTTCAAATTCAAACAGGAACATAAAATGAATATGCTATAGAAATTAGAAGAGTAACTGCATCAATTAAGGGTGTTTTCATATTGATTACTTTGAAAAGAAACTTTTTATTGCAGTTTTAAAAATATGCAGAGAGTTTGGAAATTAGCATTTAGAAGACAATTTTTTTTCTAGTTTTTTTTAACTACATAAAAAGTTCATTATTATTATTTATTAATATGAAAATACTCTTAAAATAATTTACTCTTCTAGTTTGTAAAAGACTTTGAGATTAAATTATTTTTTCATGTTGAATAGCTGAATAATAAAAGTTGGATTAACAGAAGTGACTGTACAATTAAATACATCTTAAAAGTTGAGAATCTCTTTGTTTTTATATTAGAGTCCACTGTAGTATGTATTGACTGACATGATGAGTCAATGGTTAAATTGCAGATGATATGATATAATTAGTTTGTAAGTCTGTGTGACAGTAAAATCGGTGCCACTAAAATAGCTCCTTCAGCCACCAAAAACACATTTATCATAATAAAAAAAGGGTTATTTCTTTATGAGATTTCTGTTCAGAGAGATATAGAGAAGGGATTATTATGTTATTTACATGTTTCAATAGAAACAGTGATCTTGAAAATGTAAAAATAAATTTATATGCGAAGATTGCATCAATAATCGTGCGGCTGATTCGTGCAACTAAAGATTTGAAAACAAATCTTTTTTTTATGATTTGTTTATGTAATGTAAGCTCAAAATATTTCCTTGCATTATAATACTATACAATGAAAACAAGAACTGTAAACGGATAGCTGCGATCACATTGGCAATATTTAAAGCAAAATTAACTATGCTTGCATCACCACTTGATGTGGTAAAATCGCTTGGCGATCATACTGGCTATTTTTCTAGCAAGATTTCGTGCAAGAAATAAGTCAAATATTGCTGTGAATCTTGCACAATTTCTTGCAAGACAATGAAGAGCAGCGTTTTCTGCAAGAAACCACTTTTAAGTCTTGCAAGAGTATTATCACATTTGGTAATTGCAATTATTTCAAGGACACATTGCAGTGACTCTTGCTTTAAATATTGCCAATGTGATCGCCGTTTTATAGACTGTCTTGGATGAGAAACCGGAACTTTTTTTTCTCTCAATGTATTTAATTATTCTTAATTCTCTGTACATCCGGGAATAAATCAAGTTAAGATGTATTATTAACATCTATAATCGAAGTATGATTTTCTACTCTTCTTTTCGAAAACAACAATAAGAAAAATATCAAAGCGTTTTAAAAATTCGAATGATAACTGAGAATCACTTAACAGTATTTTCATGTTGAGAGATTATCTCAAAATAAACATTTTCTAAACAAAAATTACTAAATTATTGTCTGCTTAAAATTGTGTCATTTTCATATATTACCATAAAAAAGCTTATTTGAAGAAGTACTATTAACATGAAAATAATACTTCCTGTGATTCGACGACTACCGTTCTACTTTCTAAATTGTTCCTGAAAAAACAAGAGTTCGAGGAGCATTTGAACCTTGAAAGCAGCTTAACTAAGTTTGCAAGGTTGGCTGATTTTTTTAATTACATGTATATGAAAAAAAATTACAATTTTTTTTTTAAATTTACGATAGCATCTTTTATTATTTTTCAGATTATTCTGATGTATTTTCTCGTTATATTTAATCTTTGTATTTTTTTTTTGCATTGCTTTAAATAGTACCGTAATTACTAATCAGCTTTTATTGTAAAAATTAATATTAAAATAAAAATTCAAACAAATTAAAGGTCGAATTATTAATGACTGCTGTGTGATAGCCTTAATTGATGATAGTGCTAAAAAGCAATCATTCATTTCTATGAAACTTCCTACGAAAAGTTTATTAAGCTTTGAACATTTCACAGTTAGCAATCACTAAAATTAAGACATTTCAAATTAAATAACTACTTTTAATGTTATCCCAATAAAGTTAAATGTTAAAGTAAATATGTAAAACTGTCAGGAGGTACGAGCATGTATTATTTGAAATTTTAACTTAATGTATGTATAAAGTAACAATGGCAAAAGTTAACGAGAATAAGTGAACAAAAAAACGCAAAATAAATCAAATAATTTAAATTATCAGCACATTTTTATCAATGAGATATTTTGCAAAATATATAATATTATGTGGTTATTTCATTTTTTTTTAAATGTTACCTGATTGATTCAATCCAGCAAAACGTTGAAACTCTTTTATTGCTACTTTGAGTGCATCTTCTGTTAATAAATTGCTATGTTGACTGCTACTAGATGATTCAATGTAGCCAAACTTCGTCAGATATGACTAAAAAACATAAAATGGAAATTTGTAAGAAAACCATACAAGAAATTAAAATTAATAATTATAAATTTTAATTTCTATGTTCCAAAAGCAACACATTTAGTCTATTAATTATATTATCGGTGTTAAAATGAAATAAATATCTAAAAAAAAACAATAGAAACTACACGTTTGAAACTACAGGTAATTCTTAACAAACAACATATCAACATGGCGTTTTACAGTAAATTAATTAAATTGGTATATTTTTTGAAATATTCAATTTTAAACGATTTTGTTGCGTTCCCATTCTTTGTACTTTGGTAATTGATTGGGGGAATTCCATTCGGGCACACACGGTATACTATGTTTTGTCTTTACCGCTCTTTTGTGTCATAGTTTTATAATAACAAAAAAACCTAACGTAAATTTCAAAGTGACTAAACATTTAAACAAATGTATGACTTAATTCGTACAGTTTGTATAGCCGTTTAGTCACTTCTTTTTACGTTTCAAATACAAGTATATCCTATCTGAATGATGATGAATAATACAGGAACAACAACAGTTAGTTCAACTCTCCTGAAAGAAATTCTAAAAGAATGTTGTTACTCATATAAACATACACCTACTGAAATAGTTATGGGAAAAAAATTTTGGGGAAAGGTTAGTGACACCTTTTTAAAGTTGTGACTCATAATAAAAAAAATGTGACCACAAAAATATGAAAAGATTGTAGACTTGACGGCCATTTAATGTACCATAAAGTCTACAATCTTTGCATATTTTTCTTAAGTGTGGAAACCGTAGATGAGTAGGTGGTTGAATAGGGTTTTTTTTTAGAAACAACCTTAAGATGCTTTATGAACAGCTGATTTTCAAACTCTTGGTTATTCTGCGATTTGAAAGCAACACTAAGGTGAAATTGAAAGACTAGAAGGGTAGCTGAATCACTTAATAGTATTTTTGATATTGGTGTAACGAATTCACCGTTTGGAATTCGTCCGTTTTTGTAAACACCCTGTAATCAAGTTGTATCGATGAAAGGTTCTCACCTCATGCTTGGGGGTGGCCGGGAGGTCATTGCGACGATGACTCCCTGCCCTCCAAGATGAGAAGAATAGCCCAAAAGTACTACATCGATGGTTAATAGGATAGATCCTAGAAGAACCATCGATGCAGAACTTTTGGACGTGAGAATCTTTACAAATTGTTAATAGGAGGATGATCGTACATCCTTCTGTATTGTTATAATTTATACATCTTATAGATGTTTTCGTTTTCTTGTCAAGTGATAGTTCACTTCTAGGTCCGAGTGTGTCCAAGAGACTCGGACACACCTGGAGCCTTTGTTATCATAATCAGATGTTTGTATTGTATCTTGAGTATAAATACAAGAGGTTGTAGATTGAGAGACAGATCGGATAGATCAGGCAGATCGGACAGACCGTCTTTATGCTTAAGACCGATGCGATATCTCTCAATCTACAGGACTCTCTGTTTATTGAATAAAAGAGCATTTTCATCATACGAATTCAATGTGTGGACTCAGTCATTTTATGGGAGTGGGACTTAGAATTATAGCCGCCACGTAGCCGATGTTTCCACCGGACAACGAAGTCTCCAGCAGCCGAGTGTAAGACGACATCTCTACAATATTCTCTACCACAGGTCTCCTGAGGTACCGACCCTTGTGTCCCTGGTGGTTAAGTAGCAACACAGGAGCCAATAGACCGAAAGACTTAATCATCAACATCCACTCGACACTTCTAGATGGCTAGCAGAGATCACTCTACTAACCCGACGGAAACGGGGATGTTACAAAATGGTGGAGGTGCGGGGTACCTCACTACAGATCCAGTAGAGAATACCAATGATGTCGGAGTTACACCAGGTGGTAAAGGAAAGAAAGGCAGACCGAAATCGAAGTCGAAGACACGGGAGAAGGACGATACAAACCAAAGGGATGGAGAAGATCCACTTGAAGGTATCCTTCAAAATCTAAGTGCTGAAAGACGGGAGAGACTGATGGCCTGGTTCGAAGCCCAGCAACCATCAGGATCGATGTTACTCCGGAGCGGGCATGGTGTAAGTACAGTTCAGCGTCATACGGTAGTCCGAGAAATGGATACCGGAGTGGAGCCCTCGTCGGCCCACGCTGAATCTCAGCGTCATACAGTGATTCCTGGATTGGACACTGAAGGGGAGCCCTCGTCGGCCCACGCTGAAAACCTAAGGCAGGTTAATGTATTCCAGACGCCGCTCATGTTGAAGAAGAGTGGAGGGACCCAGAGAGGTCGCCTACCTGAGACTCCTATTCGACGGAGAGAGAACCCGGACCAGCTAGAGGATGAAAGCCTAACAAGTGAGGATCCCAGCGTAGAAGAGCTGGAAGGAAATCCAATTTGCAATCGTCATCGGACCTGTGAGGAGCTGGATGGGAAGTACAAGAGTCTTCACCCACTCCGGAATCTGGAGACCTTCAAAGGATTGACGTCTGTATACACCTTTCTGGAGGACTACGAGAGTATCGCAGATCTGGAGGACTGGAGCAACGTCCACAAGACCTACTACCTACGTAAGGCGGTAGAAGGGGACGTAGTACGTTGGTTATCCAATTTCTACAAAGAGAATAGAGGAAAGACCACGTGGGACTTCATACGAAGCGAGTTAATTGAAAGATTTGGACGTCGAGACGAGTTAGTGCAACTGAAGCTGAGGTTGGATACCATGCTCCAAAGGAAAGGAGAGGACACCAATCAGTTTTTGGGTCGCTACCTTGACTTGAGTAGAAAAGTGTTACCGGGGGTAACCGACAAATACCGAATTGTGGAATTTCGGCAGAAACTTCATCCGATTATACGTAATGCTACACAGAATGCGCCGAATAGCAATCTGAAGCTGTACACGACATATATCAAGGATACCGAGGAAGTTTTGATGGCTGATGGGTTATGGATACCGGAAGGAACGATGGGTCAACAAACGATGACCCAGGTCTCCAAGGGTCCACAGAAGAATAACCAACGCCAAAATGCCAAACAGACGCCAGCAGTAATGGACGGAGGACGTTCTTACGCGGTTGTTACTCAAGATCAAGCGGACCCAACGAACAACTCGACTCCATCAAATTCAAATAACCAAGCGCAACAGAAGACCAACCAGAACTCGAATCAGCAACAAGGTCGTAAATGGAACCAAAGATATCCGCAGAAGAAAAACTACAATGGTCAGCAAACGCAAGATGGAAGTAAAACCCCGAAAGATCTCAGCACAGTAGAGTGTTATCACTGTCACGAGAAGGGTCACTTTTCAAGAAACTGCCCAAAGAAAGTAGTTGCGGATGGAACCGTTGGACTTGTTCAACATGGAATGGCCACTGGAAAGAATGGCCAGCAGTATTTTGTCGTCAGCGAGAACGGGCAGAAGAAGTTCCTGCGAGAGGAAAACCCGGCTGATTTAAACTAGAAAGGGTGGCAATAAAGAGGGGCCTACCGCCCTTTAAGAACGGAAAACCCTCTGGAAAACGACAAAATCGAAACGAAACAGCGATCGCCAATTCCCAAAACATTGTGGACAAAGCTTTGTTGGGGGGGAATAGGGGCGTGAGCGAAGCTACCAATGTCACTAAAACTAGACGGAATGCTGGAGCACCGAAGAGACCATGCGATTTGGACACTCAAGGACTCCCTGAGCAATCGTCGGAGTTGTTAGTCGGCATTTCGAATGTCGCCACAACTAGACCAAAGGCTGGAGCACCGAAGAGACCATGTGATTTGGACACTCAAGGACTCCCTGAGCAATCGTCGGAGTTGTTAGTCGGCATTACGAATGGAAAACGACAACGGAATTCACGAAAATATAAGAAGCTGCGAAAGGATACTGGTCGAAGGGGAGAAATCATCGAGGAGATATTTCCGGAACCCATCATCTGGTCACCTACGAAAGCTATGGTAGTTTACGCGAATAGCTTGGAGGAAGCAAAGAGAATTGTGGAAGCCATGGAAACTGGAGTTAATCAAGACAGAATTGAGGGAGAGACCCAACAGAATTCTGCGGTGCCAGTCGGAATTGAGGGAAGAACCCAACAGAATTCTGCGGCGTGTATACCGGGGATAAGCAATGATGCTCAGGAAATCCCTCAAGATGTAACATCCAATGTTATTGCCTCGGGCAAGGCCGAAACTGATGCTAAGAAATCCAAGAAGGCTATTGTAAATGCAGCTATCGGTAGAGGAGATGATACCAGCAGGATCCCTGCGAACAGCGAGGTTATTGAATCCGTTGAAGTTGGAGATTTATTGAGGAGTAGGGCTTGTTGTCGAAAGAGTGTCGAAATCACTGTAGACAGCCTACTCACCTCATGCGAACTCATCGAGGTAGGAGATACTACGCCCGATGAGAGTGTTGCCAAGATTACCATTCAGGTTGACGGCACACCAGTTCGATTTTTGGCGGATAGCGGAACTGGGTTCACTATCTTGTCAGGCACAATGGCCAAAGAGTACGGACTTCGATATGGACCAATCCGGAACGCACCTGCATTAGGCGCAGTAGGAGGGGTACCGATTAAGGTACTGGGTCAGTTGTGGCCAACGTTCGAGTTGAACGGAAAGCAAGTAACGGCAAGGATGCTCATCATAGATGGAAAACGAGAAGCACTGCTGGGGAGAGACCTGGGAGCTGCGTTTGATCTCATCATTTCCATGAAGACCTCCAAGATCTACTTTGCTAATGAGATGTTCTACGAAGGAACACGAGAATTGTTGAAGAAAGGAAGTGCGCGTAGTAGCCTTCCCTGGAATTTCTTCAAAGAATTAAAAGAGGAGGGATGTGCTCAGAATAGCCATCTGGATAACTCCTATGCCATAAAAGCTAGAGAGGAAAGCTGCGTAAAAGCCCAAGGAAGGATTACGTTAAATCCGGGCCAGGCTTTGAACCTCAAAGTAGCTGCAGGGCGGATCATTGAGGAAAACGAAGTACTCATGATTGAAACGAACGATAGTCTCTTTAATCGAAAAGGCATCGTTGTGGCCAGCAGTGTGCTACAAGGGAATGGAACATCACAACTGGAAGTCCAACTCCTGAATACCACACTGGAGTCCGTGGGGATTGGAGACCGCGAGACTATTGGACACTTCGAACTTCTAGAAGAACTAGAAGAAGAGCAAGCCTGCAAAGTTTCCGAAGAGGAAAACTTTAGAGACATCGGAGAAGCACCCGTTGATTTTGAAAAAGAAATTCAACTTGGTCCTGAACTGACAGATGATCAAAGAGAAGAGTTGACGATCCTACTGAAGGAGTTCCAACCGATCTTCGCCTTTTCATCTAAGGACCTGGGAGCTACGAATTTGACCAAACACAAGATCGAAACTGGAGATAATTTACCTGTTCGAGACACGTTACGAAGATGCGGGCCTGGGGAACGCATCGTAATTGATGAGACGCTAGAGGAGATGAAGAAATCTGGGGTTGTAAGGCCATCGAAATCGCCGTACGCATCGCCCATCGTCCTTGTAAAGAAGAAGGATGGCTCCTACCGTTTCTGTGTAGATTATCGGAAGTTGAACGCGATTACAAAGGCAGACACTTATCCATTACCGAGGATTGATGACGCATTAGACTCCATGAGAGGAGCATGCTACTTCGCAACGCTGGATATGAAGAGTGGATACTGGCAGTTCGAGATGGAAGAAAGCGACATCGAGAAGACCGCATTTACATCTCATCGAGGATTGTTCGAGTTCGTAAGAATGCCTTTCGGACTCCGAAACGCTCCTGCCACTATGCAACGTGCATTGGACATCCTACTCGCCGGGCACAAATGGGAAACGTGCCTTGTCTACCTTGACGACATCGTAGTGTTTGGAAGAACGTTCGAAGAATTTTTGGAAAGACTGAGAACTATCTTGGACCTGCTGAGGACAGCAAACCTGAAGTTGCATCCAATGAAATGCTTCTTTGGATTCCAAGAAGTGAAGTATTTGGGACACCTGATCTCGCCTGATGGAATTCGGCCAGATCCAGATAAGGTTGTCGCCATAAAGAACTTCCCA
Organism: Brachycybe producta; assembly: GCA_036925085.1. Lineage (NCBI taxonomy): Eukaryota > Metazoa > Arthropoda > Diplopoda > Playtdesmida > Andrognathidae > Brachycybe > Brachycybe producta. The sequence continues at coordinate 2,862,855 of JAUPFP010000016.1, read as the reverse complement.
GTTCCTGACAATGTAACCGCAATCAGAAGTTTCCTTGGATTGGCGGGTTATTATCGAAAGCATGTACCTGGATTTGCCAACATAGCGAAGCCCATGTCAGACCTGACGGGTAAAGATATACCGTTCGAATGGTCAGTTGACTGCGAGAATGCATTCCGCACGCTAAAGAATATGTTGTCGAAATCTCCATTGGTTGCCGTATATGATCCGAAGGCTGCAATATTTATGCATACTGATGCCTGTGGATACGGAATTGGAGCAATGCTTTACCAGAAGTCAGAGGATAAACGAAGAAAGGAGATCATTGGAAGTGTCTCCAGAGTTCTAAGGGACGCGGAAAAGAACTACAGTACGACGGATAAAGAGTGCCTAGCAGTAATCTATGGAGTCACCAAGTTCCGGCCGTACCTGTTCCAGAAGCCCTTTACAATTGTGACGGATCACCACGCATTATGCTACATGAAAACTGCAGCACGTCTAGAAGGAAGACTTGGTCGCTGGCAGCTGCTAATGCAGGAGTACGACTACAAAATCATCTACAAAGAGGGGAAACTTCACGTCGAAGCCGATTGCCTCTCAAGATATCCAGCAGGAGTGCCTGTTAACTGGAAGGCCATCCCAGAAGCGGAAGACCTGGATGACAGTGTGATCTTTAATGTAACCTTACAATGGGATTGGAAGGTGGAGCAAAAATTGGACCCAGAGATTTTGAAGATTCGTGAGGAGTTGCGTAGCCAACCAGAGTCACCTCTTCATAAGTTGTTTTGCGATTATGACAACAAGTTGTTCGCTTGTGTGTTTCACGGAAGTTCCGTACCCACACTCGTGAATGTGGTTCCAAAACATCTCATCCCAGAAGTAATGAGATTATGCCATGACGAGCCCGATGCTGGTCATGAGGGACAAACTAAGACCTGGAATCGAGCCAGGCAAAGATTTTATTGGAATAACATGAAGCACGACATATTCGAATATGTGCGCTCATGTGAGATTTGTCAATTACACAAGCTGGGTACGGAGAAACCTGAAGGGTTCCTTCAAGAAATGCCCATTGGAAAGCCTTGTGATTGCTGGGGAATGGATTTCATTGGACCATTAGTACCGTCGGTTGGAGGAAACAAGCATATCTTGTTGGCAGTCGATTACGCCACTCGATATTGCGTTGCTAAAGCAGTAAAAAGCACAACCGCACTAATCGTAATGAACTTCCTAGCAAAAGACGTAAAGAGAATCTTCGGGATACCAGAGAAACTCATTTCGGATCGAGGGACGCCGTTTGTTGCGAAGAACACTCAAGAATTCTTGGAAATAAACAAGATAGAGCACGAAACAACAACTGCCTACCATCCGCAAAGTAATGGTCTCGCCGAAAGGACGAATAAAAGCATTATTCAGACTATGAAAAAGTATCTGACTCCTGCGAAGAACCAGACTGATTGGGCAACGAAACTGGATGAAGTTTTGGAATCGTACAATTCATCTGTACATTCATCCACGAAGTTTACGCCGTACAGACTCATGTTTGGGAGGGAGCCCAGAACTAAAGTAGACACCTTAGTTCCAGAACGACCAGTTATCGTGGATAACGAGGCAGGAAACCTCGTGGACGTTCGACAACAGGCGGAAGAACGCCAAGAAGAAGAACTAAGAACAGCCAGGGCGAACCTGAAAGCAGCACATGATCGTCGAAAGAAGTACTACGACCAAAGGCATAAGAAGCCTTATGAGTACCAAATCGGACAGAAAGTACTTGTACGAGACATGCGAATCAGGCCTGGACAGAACAAGAAGTTCTTAACGAAATGGAGACAGGGATATACGATTGTGTCGAAGGTATCGGACACCGTATACCGATTGAGTTACGAGAATCGAGCTGGAAGATTAGTGGAGGACTCTGTAAACGTTGCAAACCTGAGACCACTATATGAGACTTACCAAAAGGACGGACCCAATGTTCCAACGACTGGAGACACCCTGGAGTCCATGGGTAACTCATCGCCAGAAGAATCCGAATCGGAACCTGTAAAAGAAAAAGAAATGACAGCGTTTGTCAAGAAGAAAAACTTACCTTCGCGTAAGAAGAGATGTTGTGGACACTGCAGATGCCAAAATGCTTGGATCGAATCTTCTGAGGATGAAGAAGAAATTGAGATAATTACGAAAGCAATCCGAAAGCATTCTGACCGTAACGTCGAAATTAGAAGAAAAATGGCAGCAGACGATAACCAGCAACAATTCTCATACTTACCTGGCGAAGATGCGATGAAATTCACCAGAGAATATGGTAACAAGACGAATTTTACCATGGAAACCATTGGATTTGTTGAAGAAATCAGCGAAATTCCTGCAGAAACGATGAAAATCGACGAAAAAGATGTAAATTCGCCGATGGAATTTCAAATGGAGGTGAAAAACGCGGAAGTTATCGATGAAACAACAAAAATGGACGATGATATCGATGCTAGTGACGCCACAGATGGAAATGACGTCCCACATAAGGAAGTGAACAGGGAGCGGTCAATGACGCTACCAAGCATAGAAGAAACACGTGGGCGGAGGGATACATTAAGTGAAATGTCTACTAGCCTCGCACCACTATGGATCCGGGTCCTATTGTTTATCTTCTTCACAACTGACAGTTGTGCCCATGTGCTATACACATGTACCGGCACTATTTTTTGGCATCTGTATGATATCAAGGCGGATTATACCGTTATCAGCCATATTTTGGAAAGTTATAATTGCATCGTGGACAAATTGAGAAAATTCTGTTGTTTAATTTGGAAAAACATCGAAAGTTTACTTCTAATTGTGCCAATCGGGATTGTCATCGTGTGGAGTTACGATTGGACTAAGAGAAAAGAGGATCGACGGCAAGGAAATGGATCGAAAAGGGTAAGAAGGAGTCAAGAGAAAAATGTACATTTCGGACTCCGGAAATCCAACTCTTTTTCTTTGTCCTTTCTCTTAAAAAGGAGTATCACCATGCAATCTCCGCTAGAAAACCTCTACGACGATGTGGCCACTACCAGGCAAGGTTGGGGTCACGGTGTCCGTGGGCCCACCTTGCAGGGTCGTGCCCACAAAAGAGGACGATATTTTGAACGGCAAAACGAAATCAGACCAAGCTCCATCGTGCCGATAGAAGGCGGATCCAAGCTGATCTTCGATACAGCAGCAGTGGCGCTGGAAAAAGAGATCGAAGATGGATTATGGGACCACGCGATTGTTCCAAGCCTGACTAAGCAACAAAAGAAGCGGCAGTCGGAAAAGATTCTGCCAGGAGTCGTCGGGGCCGGTCAGCCCAACTTCTTTAACGCCATCAGACCCGGAGAGTTTGCTCCCGGAGGCGCAGAACCAAAGAACTGGGGCAAAGAAGGTGATCCAAACGACACCAGCGAGTGGACCCCTGCGGATTGGGAGCGCCACGGTCGTAGGAACAGACCACCCGTCCCACACAGAAGTCTAAATGAGATTTGGGACAGTAAAGGGCGGTATGTGCCCAGAAGCCAAGCACTGAAAGATGCAGAGAAGGCATATCAGGAGTTGGTAGAGCCGGAAGCAGTCAAAACGAAGGACCGCCTCCATACTCTAAAAAGACCTGCTCCAGTAGAATGTCCTGCAGCCGCTCCTGTCATCGAACCTAATCAGCGCAAGAAAAATAAGCTGAGCAAGCGACACAGGGAGGCAAAGAAGCGTCGAGAGGCAGGGCTCGCGGAGTCCTGCGATGCCCACCTCCCTCCAAAAAGAGTCGTCGAGAGTCTGACGCAGGGACCCGTCATCACCATTCGAAATACCCATGACGAGGACAACGATGTCCTGTATATCGACACCGATGATGAGGAGCTCCCAGGGGCCAGGCCTGAAGAAGAGGCCAGAGGAGTTGAAACCGCTGTTCCTCCTCCTCCCAAGATATATGCTAAACTCGCGACTTCAGAACATAAAGAAATTACCGTCATGGAGGATCCAAGAGACAACTACCATGCGCAGCTGAGGTTATTGGTCGACATCGCGGTCGAGTACCACCTCCGAGGGTTGGCATTGGTGGATCAGGTCTACGAAACCTTTGATGGGGAGCGTATCGTATTATACGACGGCCGCATTATGGATTGTAAGGGGACCGCCCTTCCAATCGAAATTGGCAACTCGGGCCCCACAGAAGACCTGTTGGTCCGCGGAGTTCGGCGCTGGAGGCAGCCAAGGCCTCTCGTCGAGCGAAACCGGCCCAGCAGGGGCCTGCGAACCCAATTGAGATCGGAAGTAAAAAGCTTCTTTCATCAGGCGCCGAAGAATACCGTCGTATTGAGAGATGTCCGCCCTCGTGAGTCAGGGCTATACCGAGATGACATCACGATGATGGAGCCAAAGACTACCGTCAGGAGCGATAAGGAAGCTCCTGGGAGTCCTAGGGCTTCCATAACGTCTCCTGGGACCATCAAAGTTGGATCAGAAACAAAAATGAAGACGACCGACGAGCCCAAGATAGAACCAAGTCAAGCGACAGGGGCCATACCGAAGAGACCAGTAAAGGAGCGCCTGGGGTCTGTAGTAAAGACTCCAACGGACTCCATGGAGACTTCAGGCCCCAGGAACATCGCGCATCCACACCGGAGTACCAGAGGAGATGAGACCACGCTGAACAATCTCTGTGTACACTGGCAGCGAAAAAGGACGCCGAGACATCAGCTTTACTTGGGGCTCTTCGAATGGGATGAGACACCGCCAAGAAACCGTATCCCGAAAGGTCCGAAGACCTTTCTCATCGGACTGGTTGTCTGCAGCCGGCCCACCATCCTCGTCATCGCCGTAGAGCACCGAGACATCATGGTCTTTCATTACGAAGAAGACATCAGAATCCGGGAGGTCGAAGACGGAATCATGAAGTGGACACGCACTTTTCTACAGTGGAGTCAGCAGGCCAGCATTCGCCTGACAGGACGTCCCGTACGCTGTCCGCATTTTCATGATGATCGACCCCACCTATTATTTGACGCTGCCACTAGCTATGCGGAGGGTCGCAGGAGCTACCGACAGTGCAGAGGGTCATCGGACGCTGCCATCATCTTAGAAGGAGCCCTCCGAAGAAGTCCCGAGAGTCCTGCCAACGGATGGGCTGAAGCGGAATATTAGGTTACGGAAAGTGAACCGATTCTTCACAAGTATCGCCTGTATACTTGTTCGTCATTTGTTTTAGTATTTTAAGTATTGTGTTTTATACTTTTGTATTTTGTATTTTTAATGCACGTTCGCATTTATTTTTATAGACCGTTGTCTAGAATTTTTCGTAGTTTTTAAGGCAGTTGCCTGCGTTTTTATAGAAGTTTTTATATTAGGGGATGGTCCCTTTTGTAATTTGATAGGTTTTCGCCTATTTGTCAATTTTTAGAATTGTTTTAATTCCAAGCGGGAATTTTTAAAATAGCGAGATGCTATTAATATCACGAGTTGTGATTTTTAAATTTTATTATCCAACGGGATTTATAATTTTTATCGTATAGATTTTTATACCAACGGGTATTTTTAATAGTTAGCTTTTTGAGAGTACAGGGACGTACTCTTAAACTAGTTGGGGGGTGTAACGAATTCACCGTTTGGAATTCGTCCGTTTTTGTAAACACCCTGTAATCAAGTTGTATCGATGAAAGGTTCTCACCTCATGCTTGGGGGTGGCCGGGAGGTCATTGCGACGATGACTCCCTGCCCTCCAAGATGAGAAGAATAGCCCAAAAGTACTACATCGATGGTTAATAGGATAGATCCTAGAAGAACCATCGATGCAGAACTTTTGGACGTGAGAATCTTTACAAATTGTTAATAGGAGGATGATCGTACATCCTTCTGTATTGTTATAATTTATACATCTTATAGATGTTTTCGTTTTCTTGTCAAGTGATAGTTCACTTCTAGGTCCGAGTGTGTCCAAGAGACTCGGACACACCTGGAGCCTTTGTTATCATAATCAGATGTTTGTATTGTATCTTGAGTATAAATACAAGAGGTTGTAGATTGAGAGACAGATCGGATAGATCAGGCAGATCGGACAGACCGTCTTTATGCTTAAGACCGATGCGATATCTCTCAATCTACAGGACTCTCTGTTTATTGAATAAAAGAGCATTTTCATCATACGAATTCAATGTGTGGACTCAGTCATTTTATGGGAGTGGGACTTAGAATTATAGCCGCCACGTAGCCGATGTTTCCACCGGACAACGAAGTCTCCAGCAGCCGAGTGTAAGACGACATCTCTACAATATTCTCTACCACAGGTCTCCTGAGGTACCGACCCTTGTGTCCCTGGTGGTTAAGTAGCAACACAGGAGCCAATAGACCGAAAGACTTAATCATCAACATCCACTCGACACTTCTAGATGGCTAGCAGAGATCACTCTACTAACCCGACGGAAACGGGGATGTTACATTGGTATTATTTTGACAATAAATTTTTTCATTGGATCCTTTTTCCAACGCACATAAAAAGATTATTTTTGAAAATATGAACACGAAAATACCCTTAAGTGATTTAACTACCCTTCTAGTTTCTAAAACACTTTCACGTTTCTCGTAATTTTGCTCCTGAAAGACAGAATAACCAGATTTGGAGTGTCGTTTACACTTTTAAACCACCTGAAGATAACATTTCAATTGTTTCAGAATATTAAGTGATAAATGATGGTGTTTAGTTATTCTTATGACTATTTGTTATATTTTATTTTCTGAGATACTGCAATTATAAAATTTTTAACAGCATCAATTAGGCCTACCATTCCAGTTTCTAAAATAATTTGAATTTTATGCTAAAAAAAAGTTGTTTCTGCAACTCGCCAACCAGTTTAATTTTAAACATTAGCTTTTTTGTTGCTTTGACAGTAATTTTACATGACAAAATCACATTGATCAATTTAATTGATTTTATCATTGGTGATCAATTACTTAGGCCAGGTTTTAAAATATCCTTTTTTGTTAACCATTTAACCTACTAAACATATGGCGGAAAATACCACCAAGGTAAAAATAATCTAAAAATAATGTACTGTCCTTGTCAAAATATATATATTTTCAACTGTATAAACCCTGGAGGTTGTTCGAAGTTTTATACTGTAGTGACCATTGAAAGTTTTTAATTTAAATGCCACATGTTTAAACAAAAAAACTGGTTTCTGTGAAAAAATTGTTACACTTTTTTTTTTCTCTTGTCCAGTTTTTTTTTTTTGGAAAATCCATTATTGAAATTTTACAAGAAATTCTTAACTGTCAATTCTAAGTTTTTGGGTGTCTTGGACTTTTCTTTTAGAAGAATAATTCTACTATATTAATAGGCGTAGGGGGGGGGGTATCAGTTGTTCCTATACAAAAACAAACTTGGACACAACATACATACCAAAAATAAGGATTTCCAACTGATCTACATGAAAATACAATAGAAATTGTCCCGGAAAAATCGCAAAAGTCATAAAAAATGTAAAAAAAAAAACTGGCCTTCATATGTTTTAATTAATTAAATAAATCGATGACCTAAGGGTGTAAGTGATAGCCTCATTAAAGAAAAAAATTAAGCAGCACAGGTTGGAGTTTTCTTTGCATTATAATTATATTGTAAGTGGACCATTATGACGTCAGAACACTGCATACTCTAGTGGTAGATGCCATGCATGTTCACTTAGTTGCTTCAAAATCTTACCTCCTGCATGCTTTCACTATATTCTATAACAAAGATATACAGTATAACATGTATACAGCCCAGCATGCAACTCTATGCTTTTAAGTTACAATTCTTATTTTTTCGTGCAAGTTGTACGACGGGTTTACTAGTTATGAATTGGATTGATTGATCTTGAAAGAGAAAATGTCAACAATTTTTTTTTTCAAAAAAAATCTGATCATGCGAATTGAATGATGTATTAATTTTTTGTATATATTATATGATTATGGTAAATATTTATTTTTGGTTTGGTTGACTATTGGCAAAAGACAAAGAGAAAAACTATTGTTTTAATGAAAGAGTGAAGAAAATAGCTAGACCCCTGGTCAGAAAAAGAAAAATCTCTATCTGAAATCAAATTTGTGAAATATTTTTCTTGTATTTCAAAAAAAAAAAGAAAGATTCTACATTTTGATTGCATCGAATTGCAAACACATCTGTAACATCTTTTTGTTTGGAAGATTGTAGATTCTTTTATATCTAAGCTTGTGTGTTGTTGTTTTGTCTAGTTTTTTTTTTGCCCTACTACTGTGCTTCATGTTAACTAATAACATGTTGCACAATGTTTAAAAAAACACACATTGCTACACAAAACACTTGAAAGGGTTATTTGAAAAAATATGCAATATGATCTTGTTGAAGTGTCAAGAATGTTTGTGCGTTTGTCAAGAAAAACAAAACATGGGGTTCACTCGGCAGGTGTCGCCTCATACATCGTACGCCCTTGAACCCCAAAAATATTTTTTTGGCTCCAGACGGGTCTTTACCATGAAATATAACATTGACTTTTCTTATTTTCAAGTGTCAAAAAAAAAAAGAGATGATTGTTGTCTTGAAAAAAAAAGACACAGCCCCTCATGGTGTTTTCTTATTTGAAAATTACCATCTGGCACATAAGAGAAGAAAGAGGGCCACTGTCCTCTTGAAGGATGGAGATTGGATGGAAATTGGAAAGTAAAAAAAAGAGCAAAAAATGTGACGAAAGATGTGTTTAATTACACTTTTTGAGAAATTTTTTTGGGACATTGGCACAATGAAATGTCTATTTTTATGCAGCATGCATGCATGATGATGTTACAATAAATTGTTGCTAAAATTAACTGTCGGTCACAGGACCGTCTTATGTTTGTTGGTTGTTGATGTTTTTTTTGTTTCTTGTTTTAACCCTGGGTACCTCACACAAACACATGCAAATAACTTGTGGTTTTCTACTAAGCATTTTATGACACTTTGTAATGCTACTTATTGCAACATACCACAAAGTTTGGTAATGTGTTGTAAAAATGTTTGTACAGCTCAGTTACTGTTTTCAGTTACTACTTAAGTGTTTTATGTGCGGTTGAGGTGATGAGGTTAAAATCTCTTGTTTCCCATCACTAACATATAAGAAACAAAACAAAAAGCATGGGAAGCCAGACATTTGGGCAAATAATACATTTTACCACATTTTGTAACATGTTAACATTACTAAGAAATTTATGCAAATAGAAAATAAACCGGAAAAAATGCAAAATATGCAAGAAAATGGCTCGATTTATGCAAATGAAATTTATTATTATTATAATAAATGCACAATTAATTAAAAATACAGCAATTAACGATTTGGTTTAAGAAACCCTTTGTAGAACCTTTTTCTGACCAAAAAAGCATTATTTAAAGAATAAATACAAGAAATTCTGTGACTTTATGCAAATTTTCATAATTTATGCAATCTGTGCATTTTTTTTTTGCAATTTGATTTTAGATTAAACCTATCATTAATGCATATGGAACACTCATATAGTATTATAGTGTATTCATAATGAGATGTATCTGTGATTATGCATTTTATGCAAATGTGGTTAAAATGTATATAGAACTGAAAATGTAAATCCATTAGTTTCACCCTGTATATTATGTTGGGGGGGAAAGTGTTTCACTTTGCTCACTAACAATATGAGTAAGAAGTGTAACAATGGTGTAACAATCTTTTGTTTACTTGTATTGTTTATACACAGTTGAATATTTTGATTCCAGAACTTGGCAACAATAAAGTTGTGAACCTCTGAAGAAATAGTTAAATGGAGCATTTAATTGAATTGTGAATTTGTGGTAAAGAAAAGTTGAATGTGTCCATGGTAAACCTTTTTATGTACAGTAGCTACTTAACGAAGTCTAGAAAGTAAATTTACGTTTTATTTTTCAAAAAACGTAATAATATTTTCATGACAATCTCTTTAAAAATTAACATTTAATGACAGTTGGAAAATGATCAACTTTTAACTATTTTGTATTAATGATTATATTGTTATAAAAAAATATTTTTAAAAATAACATCAATAACAATATTTAAAGCATAATTGTCTACTATTCTAGTTTGCAACAAATGTTGACTTTTTTCCTTGTTGCTTTGAGAAGTTTACATAAATTATTCAAACATTATTAACAAATACTCTGCTGAAGTTGCTAACTATGGTAATAAGACAAAAATTTGCATAAAATGTTCAAAATGCAAAACACGTTTGAGTAGGCCACAATCTGACACCATGTAAGTGCGAAATGTGCAATAATGATTAGTAAAAATGCATAAAGCGCACAAAGTGCATATTTTTTGGAAATTTGCAAAAAGTCGCATAAAAGTCACTTAAATTTTTTTCAGGCTTAATTATTAGCAGAAAAACGCACAATTTTTGAAAACCAAGTTTGCAAATTTTAGAATATATATTTCCATATAAACGTTTTCATTTTTACTAAATAAGTTTTTAACTAAATAAGAACTAAATTAAACTAATTTGAATTATTAGCAAATATGAATGTTCAAGTTAGTATTTTTGACAGATAAATATATTAACATGGAAACAAAATATGTTTTCATCTTTGAATGATGGGGTTATCTTTATTTTTATGGGCTTAAATATTAAGGCTATTTGTGTAATTATTCAATATAAAAAGTTTATAAATAAATATCATTGTAGGCCACTCAGTGAGATATGTAATCATTACAAATACTTATAAACCGATACTGTTGGTTACATAAAGAGATATCACAAGAATGAGAAGAAAAAAAAGTATTATAATATTATAGAAGTCATAACAACAACAAAAAAGTTCAGTTAGAAAACAAGTCAGTGGGGAGTTCACATTGTATGCAAATTCAATGCACCTTAACTATCATTGTAGATGATGTTATTTTTGGCAGATCTATGTATAAGATTGTTATTTTAAGAAATAGAAAGTTGACTGACCAAATGCATCTTTAGGCTTATTTGTTCTTTTTTTAATACTTGGCTCATACATATAAAGTGTATGGATTTATATGCACTAAAATATGCATTAAAAACGTACCTAAATATGCTTGCCAGATATGCCTGATAAAATTTAAACTGCTCTTTAAAAATCTAATGTACTGTTGTGATTAACTAATTTAAATACGTAACATAATTTACATCCAAATTAATTAGTAAAAGTTTTTAGTAAATTACACCGATTTTGATCTCACAATTTTATTTTTCTTATTGAAAATTTTTAATATTATGCTTTCATGCTAAGGAACAATTAATTAGTTAATCGACTAAATAATTATAGTTGTATGTTAAAAAAAATAATGTTTTAATTTGTTAATTGTTTGAATGTTTTTTTATAATTTTTTGTTTAAAGTATAAATTTGCATTTGAAATTAAAGCTGGGTACAGACAGTCAATTCTGACTTGTCCATCCTTTGATTTTCTTTCGAAATTTTAACTAATTGCTCATTTTCCCATCATTGCAAAGCATTACGATTTGAACAGATATTGCATGTTCTCACGCCCAGGATTGACAAGCCAGAATTGATCGTCTGTAATCAGTATTACAAGCATCTAAAAAAATGCAAATATTGTATATAAATCCACTATACAGTATGTCTCAAAGCAAGAGGAACTTTTTTTTTTTTGCATGAAACTAAATACTTTTTTTTCATTTCTCATAATATTCATTACCAGGACAGAGCCTTATGGTGTCTCTTTTTAATAAGGTTTTTTCTTTTAATAGTGGGTGGTTGTGTTTCATTTAGATATTTGTAAGAAAGTGTGTCAATGAAGGAAAAGTGAAGCATATATCTTTGTCAGTTATGTGTTTGTATGTTAGAAAAACACAAACAAACACAACAAACCATTTACCATTGTAGAAATGTTTTGACCTATATAAAGCAGTTCACTTTTTTTTATGTACAGAATAAAAAAAATCGCACCAGAAGAAATAAAAAAATAATAAAATGTTGAAAGAAAAAAAAAACTTAAAATTTACTTTTTTTTTTAATAAATAAATTTCTTAAAAATTGATTTCATTAAATATAAGTAAAAAGTTTTAAATTAATTATGTTAGTTTTTTTGTGGTCACTTTTAAAAGTAGAAAGTCTAGCTGTGTGATATTTATTTAAATTGTGAAATTCAATATGTTTAATATTGAACGCTGATAAGACTTTTAATATGAAAACATATTTGATAAACAAATTGGGTCAGCAAATAGAACATGTCAATATACATATTATAATACTAAAAGATTATGGCGGCACAATTTTCATTTTTATTTTCAAATTTGGAAAATTAAACTAACCAAAAAAAAAAAAAGACTTGTTTGCTATTGACACAGTTATTTTGATAAAAATTTTGCAATGTTGAAAAATTTCTCCCTGTTTTTCTATTTCTCTCTGGGAGGTTTTTTTTTCAATTCTAGGAAGTTAATTACTTTTTTGTTACTTGTAGGTATAAAAACATAAACACAGATTGTAAATAATAAATGGTATGACTTAAATCTAAAAAAAAGCTTAGACAAAGCTGAACTTAAAAACTGTCCATAGGTAGTCCTTCATAGTGTATTTAGAGTCTAAAATTAAGCTTTGCTGTGATTATTCTGTCTTTCAGCAGCCAAATTAAAAGAAATTTGAAAATGTTTTAGAAACTAGAAGGGTTGCTTAATCAACTTCATGTTATTTTCATGTTGATATCATTTAAAATAAACTTTTTTTATTTCAGTTTGACAAGGCAGACGATATAAAAGCAGACGATATTGTTTTTTAAAATTCTGTTTATAAAAAAAAGTTCATTTTAAAACATCAGCATGAAAATACTATCAAGAGATATACAGCTGAGCACTGTTCTACTTTCTAAAGCAATTCCAATTTCTCCTTAAGTGTTGCTCCTCTGAAAATTCAGAATAATCAAAATTTTAAAAAAAAATCAGCTGTTCATAAAACAACTTTAAATAATAATTTATACATAGTTTATTTTGTAACTTATATATTTTTAAAGAAATTCTTACCATTGCTTGAAGTGTTGACTGTACTGGAGCTCCATGACTAACATTGAAAGTGAGTCCAATTGAAAAGAATAAAAGTAGAAACCTAAGCATTGGCGGCATTAAAGACATCTTCATCATCATCATCATTATTATGATGACACTTAATCTAATATATGTAGTTATACAAAAATAATGTTATGACTTTTGTGTGTGTGTTTTTTTTTGGCAAAATATAAATTGTGTTTTGATGAGATGATGGAATTGTGGAGTATTTAGTCAGCACATAAACATCAGAAGTGAAGAATCCATTTGAAAATCATAGAAGATTTAAAAAGAAAAATAATCATAACACATGTGAATATGTGTGCCTTATTTTTGTTGGCAACTTTGCAAAATGTTTCATGTAATCTATATATGTGACTTGACAAGACCAAGAGAGTTTTTCTTGATTTTCTTGCTTTTGCAAGATCTAGAATGAAACACAGTAAACAGAACCATCAGAGAAGTAAGAAATCTTAACTAGATGTGACCGTGGCCAATGTTGGTGAAATGCTTTTTATACCGAACTGAGAAGTGTTGACCTTAACCTCTACTTTTTTTTTTTTAAGAAAAAGAGAAACTCTCCTCTCATCCTAAGCATTTGCTTCAAGTGATTTGCTTCCTATAAGACCTACTCTCTATATATATTATATGTTGAGAGACTAACAACATACAAGATGTACTTGCACTATTGTTGACTATGTATAATCTAATATTTATATATAATAATATGTATAGGTTGAAAGTAAAGTTTTGGTGGTGTCGATAGTTGTTGTTATTGTAACTGTTATAGATTGAAACTTGTGTTTCCTTTTAATTTTGACCACCTCATAAAAAAGCTGACTAGAAAACTCCTCCCCTTTCTAAATACTATTTTCCTTTTAAGGGATAATAACAATGTGGGCGTTTGTCGTCTCTATACTTTTGTATTATTCGCTATTTTTCTAGTTAAATGTTTTTTGAGTCATCATCCTAAAACTTTGATAAGCGGACGTTCTTATTGGATAGTTCCGGAAATGTTGAATTTCAGAAGCCCGCCAAAAAATTACATATTATCGCTGGTGTTAAGAGATTTTCAATTTTTTTTTTTTTTGGAAAAACCACAATTTGTACTTTTCTTTTTTCAATTTTTCATATTAAAAGTGTCTGGTGTGTACCAGAATGATATGACATAATTGCATCCTAACTTAAGTCACCCAAATTTTACTATATGAGATAAAATGGCAGTAAATTAAAAATGATTTTAAGAGGAGACTGGCGGTAGTGAGGGTGCAGCAAAACGATTTTTAATCCAGTATGAATTGATTTGTGAAAGAATTTCAAAATTCATTTGAAACTAGAAGAGTAAAATTAGATGACAAAACGAATTCCGCAATGATATTTTTTAAATTCAACCTTTTATTGCAGTTGAAAATGATTGAATTTCATATTTTTTTTTCTTATTAACAGTGATTGTCGTTTAAAAATATTTTGAAAAGTTTATTTTTTAAAAAGTCATCATAAAAATACTCCTTACACCTAGCTATAGTCCATAGCTATTTAATGGAAGTGATTCTGGAATTTTTAATTTTTTCATTAACGAGCTGAAAATATTTTAATTTTGTTAGTTTTTTTTTTGCTAATAAAAATTAACATGAAACAGCAGTTGTGTTTTCATTATTCCAAAGAAAAAAAATTGAAAATGATTTTAAATAATTATAAAAATTACGATGTACCTCCTTTTATCTTCTCCCAAAAAGACTAAAGTTTGTCTAATGAAAAAAATACCAAATATAAAATGGAGTTCAGACTTATTTAATTAACAGGGATTTTTTTGACTTGTTGTAATTTGCTTGCAACACCATCTAGTAGTAACTTTTTAATTAGACAAGAAATGCTTACATTTTAAGTCACTTGATTTTTTTGAAATCCGTGAATTTTTTCAAATGTTTTTTTTTATTCATTTTTGTCACATGTTGTGTCAAATTCACTGGCTTTTAATACTTTCATTTTTAAGTTACAAAATACAATAATTTATTATATAGTTTTTGCTGAAATTAATGCAAATTAAAATTAAAAATGTTAAAAAAGGAGACATTTGATCTAAATAAAAATTTGAAATGAAATCGAAAATTTGTATTTTTTATCAAAAAAATAATGAACAAATCAGCAACATTTTTGAGATCTGTCTGTTATGGAATATTGATAATTTCATATTTTCATTAGAATGTAAATATTGAAACAAGTTCACAAAAATACAATTATATTGTATGGGAATCGATTCAAATGGAGTTTCATAGAATTACGTGTGGCAATTGGTTTTTCTTCATTCTTGTAAAAATTGGGAAACATCATGTTAAAGAAAAGTAACTGGCTCTTTTTTATTGATTAATCAATAAAATAGTTCTTCTGTCTGTAACTCATAAAATAATGTTAGATATCAGCTGGATAACATGTAAACATCAGCAATTGTGACAGTTATTTGTCTATAAAAATTTAAAATAAAACGGTGAAACGGATAACACGAAATATATTTAAATTAATAAATAAACTTGGGGGTTTATTTTTTAGGGGTTAAGAATTTACATCATGCATGACAGTGAATAATGTTTGACATGAAATGAAAGGGATCACAATATTTCTTGGGTTAAAAGGAATAATTTTTTACATACAGTAGTTTGGTCCATAATTAATAAGTTAATAACTATATAAAAATTCTTCCTTTTAACCCGAAAAATGTTCTGGTCCCTTTCATTTCATGTTAAACATTATCCGCTGTACTTATCGTATTAATTTTAACATAAATAGGGGGTTTACTTTGTAATGTTATAGCACAGTTACTTAAATACTGTATAACTGTATACTAAATGATCTAATTCCAAATTCAATCAGATACGTTTTTAATGAAAGTTTAGTTTGTTTTCAAGAGTCAGTTTTTACATATTACGTTGCTCAAACTAAATAGTTATTTCATCAAATTGATGATGATTTGGTTTATGAACAATGTGTGTAGGTCTATGACTTTGAATTTTTTTTCTTCTTCAAAATATTACTATTATTATTATTATATTATTTTGTTAAGCAATGCTCCTTATAAGGTACCAATAGTGTTTGGTACACAAACACATAAGTGTTTATTGACAATAATTATTTTTATTAATGAATTTTTCTATGTTTGTAATGTTGTAGGGTTTAAGGTCGACTGACCATCTCTCATGATGAATAATATTTTCGATGAGTAATCAGTTACTGAGTAGTTGCCAACTTTAGAAAATCTTTCCTGAAATGCAGCAATGGCTATTAACTTACACTATGCCATTATCATTTGTTGACTAATAATTGTGATATTTTTTTTATAACTATAATTATTACAATTATTATGTTATCTTTGCAAATTTAACTATTTTTCAATTAATACTAATAAAAGGGTTATTATTATCATTATCAATTTTAACAGTTTATCAGATGTTTTTCAATAGTTTTGTTTACAAATGAATGGAAATGAATGATAAAGCAAAAATAGCACAGACATTAATGTACATCTAGCAGTAAATTTTATAACAATACAGATGTAATTAAAATCGCAATTTTTTAATAATACAAAATATAAGCGAAATTACACTTTTAAAGCAGTACAAATGTGGCTAAAATCAAAATACAGATAAAAACCGTTTAAAACAAAATGGAAGGAGACTAGATTATTTTTTCGTGTTAAACAAATTTCGTTTTTTAAAAACAGATTCTAAAGAACCAAACTGAACATATATTTCGTGTTATTCGATTTTTACTGTTAACCGTTTTTGTATTAAACGGTTTCCGTTGTATTATGGTAGTACCAATATAAGTGAAATCAAAATTTTATAAAAATGTAAATTTCATAAAAGTTACAACTAAGATTATGAATAAATTAATATAATATTTTCTTCTCAAAATTGTAGAAAGTAGGAAAGAGGCTATATATTAAGATTACTCATTGACATATGTACACAAATTACACATGTTTGCAGTCTTACTCAAACAAGTCGTATATCAGTTATAATAGGTTGCATCACTTGTTATATACTATACAGCTGGATAATACTGCATTGTCAGATAGGCATTTATTATATTATTAAAAAAGTTTCCGTTTTTTTTTTCATAATAAAGGTACTTATATTTTATTAAAAAGGTACTTATTTCTACAATATGATGTGTATGAGCCATACACGTGAGATTTCCTGTGGCTTAGGAAGCTGCTAGTTGACCATCCGATGTGTCATAATCATACAACTTTAAATCAGGCAATTTTTTTTTGTGAGTTGACATTTTTTTCTTGTTTAAACTCAAAAGTCTGAATTCAGTCTGGAATAACTGTAATATAAGAAAACTACACTAAAAAAAAGCAGAAAATAAATTTTAATGATGATGTCTTTTGAAGATAATATTTCTTAGGATTTCGAACAGTGGTTCTCGAATGTTTTTTTTTTGCTCAGGGCAGAGTATTTTTTGTCTGGAGAAATTGTTGGCACAACTACTAAAAGTCATGGCACAACTAGTGTGCCACAGCAGACCCTTTGTAAACCATTTGATTAGTGCGTAAATACAATGGAAGGGTTTTCTTAATTACGTTTTTTTAAACAAGAGTAAGGGGAAGAATCATACATGCTGAAAAAAAATTCACTGAATTTCATTTTGACCCGGGCTTATTGCAAGAAATTTTTCCAAGTGCACACACAATTTTAATTTATGATTAATAGATTATAATTGCTAATCATAATTCAATTATTTCACTTTTTTTTTTTACTTATTTGAAATAAAGAAAGCAAACTATGGATTTTTCACATCCTGTTTGAACTTAATTTATTTGACTCCTGGATGTGACTAACTTAAAATCAAACATTATTGCAAAAAACATTTCAAAATGAGTAAAAAAAAATCTAACTAATAATTATTTAATTTTTCTGGATGCACACTTTTCATTGTCCAAACGCACACTATGAAATTGCAAGTGCACAATCTGTGTCCAAATGCGCACTAAAATAAGTCCTGAGAAACGCCATGTACCTTCGAGTGCAAAGAAACACAGAATTTTGTATTTTTATTTCTATTTTCTGGTGGTTTTTTCAGCGTGTGTGGTTCTTCCCTTAAAATTTTATTTGACAATATTAAATTATATTAACACATTCTATATAACATCCAAAATTTCATGACACCCTTAGGAAAACTCATGATGGCGGCGCACCCTTTGAGAATCACTGACTCAGACCCAATTTTAAATAGAAAACTTCACCACTTGAACCTCAACTTGAATCCTCTAAGCAGACTGAATCCTTATTCAAGATTACTTGACTAGAACAGGGTTTTTATATATATTTGAGGTTTTCATCTATTTGAACCCTGTTCTGCGAGAATTCAAAATGATGTTCAAGTGTCCAAGTTTTTTGTTTGGGTTTTAGATAACAATAAAAAACTTAAATAAGACCTGACTCTTAAGTATTATCTTATTTGTTGAGGTTGTGTGTTATCTTTACTGTTATCATTCTTATGTGAGTTTCTCTGACTAAACAACTGGTAATAGGCTTAATAGAAGAAAAGGATAAGTACTTTTTTTTTAAGAGGATGGGGGAACTCCTTTTTCCATTGAGTCTACTGATGTAGATCTATGAGTCACCACACCAAACACAAAGTAAAAACACACTTCTTCAAACACTTGGAAGTTATTGTAGTACATTTTTGTGTGTATAACTTTGTGATGATGAATATCAATTTTTTTGTGGGAAAGTTAGAGTTGAGAGAGAGAGATAATATAGGCCCATATTGAATGATGATTAAAAAAAACTGTTCTGAAAAAATAATGGAATTATAAAAACAGGTTTCCAAAAAAGACGACATTCCAGACTAGCTTGCTCACCTAGGTTAGTATTAGCTGTCAGGTGTGCAAAATTTAACGCCCAAAGTTTTTTTTTGTATAGCAGGAAATCAAAAATCAGGTCATTCTCCTTGATGACAGATACTTTATCAATACCTTTCTTTTTTTTTTTTTTGGTTAATGATTAGTTTTGAACATATTTTTTTTTAATTCAATGTCATTGATTTGGATTAACAAAATCCGTTTTCAAGGCAAAACTTTCAACTAGACGTCAATATATTGATGTAACTGGAAAATTTTATTTGTAAATGTTCAATGAGTCTTTCTGGTAGCAATTTAAAAAGTAAACTTAAAAAACTAGAAACGGAAAAAAAATCCTGTAATGTTGTTTTTGTGATAATGATATATTTGAAAATAAACATTTATGCCAGGTTTTTTTCACTTTTAAATTGGTTAATTTGTATGTTAAAAACTTTATATTTTCATTTTTTTTCAAAAAAATATAATCAAATTGCCATTAAAAATTATTTTTCTAGTTAAACTAGATTAGTATAACCTTTTTTTTTTGTTTGTTTTTCATTTTTAAGTGAGTCATTAGATAGAAAAACATGAAATTGTGCGTTTTTTTAAGCTGCCACAAAAAGTTTATTTTCAAAGATTTTGTCATGAAATTATTACCGGTATTACAAAATTGATTTCCTTTTTCAGTTTCAAATATCTTTGAAAATTAATTTCATAAGTCATTTTTCGTTTGTTTTTTCACTTTTAACTAATCATAAAAATTACCATTTTCATAATTTTATTTTTATACTATTCAAATAGTATTTCAAGTAAATAATAGGATCACACCCAGTAAAATAAATTTATTATAAAATGTTTTAGAAATTATTTAATTAAAATTTAAAAATTTAAATTTCATTAATAATAATTAATATTTAATTTTTTTTTTTAGAAATTATTTTGAAGTTCGGTTAACACAAAAAGTATTCTGATTCAGCAGTTTTCACTTTGGTTAAATATCGTTTTAGCTAAATTGGTATTCTCTCTATTAAATGCTTTGCACACTGCAAAACGAAATGTGAGAAAATACGAAATACATTAAAAATACGATATATTTAAAATTATTTCGTATTTTCAGTCTAATTTTACAAGTGTCATTAGACTCATGGCGATATTTTTTTTTTTCCTGACGAAAAGGTTTCTTATATTTTGTTACCACGAAAAGGTCGCGCATGCGTGTTTATATGACATTTTGAGTAAAAAAAACCAGCCATTTTTTCCCACTTCAAACGAACAAATCGAATATTTTGAAGAAATTTAGTATATGTAATCACCAGGAAGGAAGGAGTTATAATATTTAATTGTTTATTGTGACTTTTTATTTATTTGCTGTTATTGCCATTTCCATCCCTTGTTGTCACCATCGTGATTTCTGGTTTTAGTAATGCACATAGGTACTTTTTGTTTCAGGTTTTAATTGTAGCCAAAAATGTGATTTTTCGTGTTTTATTTTAATTTTTTTCGTTTTGGAAGAACGCAAACCATTAACGATATTTAATTACGAAATAAATAAAAAAAAAACGAAACTAACTTAAAATATATCGTTTTCATTTTATTTCGTGTATTTTTTGGACGAAAAATCGCAAAGCATCTATTAAAAAAAATGTTAAACATATCATTTAAATACATTTAACTTATACCTAATACAAACCTGTTAATTTAAATGCATTTAAATAATTGTGTTCTACAGAGCCCCGTGAAGGGCATACACATAATATATTGAATTCAATTTATTCAGTTAAGAATCTCAAAATATTGAGTTAATACTTAAATATAATATAGAAACTATTGACAAAATATTGATTTAGTATTTCAATTTAAAATATTAATAATAAAAGTCAATTTTTATTTCGTTCATGTCCTTAACTGGATTCCGTATAATTCACTTAAACACATTTAATTTGAATTCATTTAACTCATGTGTTTACAAGGTATAAGCAGGTGTGGACAGGGTCTATTGCTGAATCTACAATATTTTTGATGATGGATTCTATTATTTTGTGATTCTAAATAATATTGGTCAGTGAACCATAAAAAAAATTTAAATAAAAACGTGAGTATTCATAATGTGATTTGAGGTTGGACTCAAAGATGAACTTCACAGAAAGTGTTATTAATTAAAATTGTTAAATAGGGAGGGGATTAGGTTTATGTTCAACTTGAAGGTGGCATTTTTTTTATTTGGAAAACCTTGTGTTATATAGATATATTTTGTGTTATTGCACTTTCTTTTGTAGAATTTGCTTCAACGCCCTTATAATATTTTTTTCTTCTTCTGCACTTGATGGACAACTGTTGATGAAAAAAAAAGTAAACATGGGTTCGTAGAACCCAAAATTGAACCCCGATCATCATTAAGACAAGATTATTATACACAAGAAAATATTTTTTTTTATTTTAAGTAAAAATTTCTAATGTGAATGAACTTAACTTTAGAAACCGGAGGATTTTTTTAATTTTTTGTGCATGTCATTAGTATGTGTGTAGGTGGGTTTAATGGGTATCAACTACCACACCAGGTGACTCAAACAGTTGTAGTAGGCCTAAAATGATACAATTTTGTAGGTGGGCCATTCTAGAACGAGGTTGGGCAAGCGACCACATGAGTGGAGTGCAAAAGCTTCCCATGATGCTTCTTATCTTGAGGCCAACTGTTGAGCAGGCTCTTCGGACCTAATAAAGAGTGTTGGTTGTACTATATACATTTAAAGTGGTCATTAACTTGTATAAACTTAATTACCTTTTGTATGTTGTAAACATGAAATAAATATATGATTAATTTATTTTGTGTTTTGAATACAACTTTTAAAGAAAAAGTTAAAAAGTTTTTAGAAACTAGATAAGTAAATGAACTCATGTGTGTACAAGGTATTATCTACACTAAAAGTTAAATGCACTTAAATATTAAACATGTTCTACAGACAACAGAGCCCTGATAAAGAAAAACAATATACCGAATTCATTTCATTCATATAGTATCTCTCTATCTATTGAGTTAATATTTAAACATATTAAATTTGTATTTCAATATAATGGATTCGTGTAACATTGATTTATTATTTCAATTTGTTCAGATATTAAGTAATGAAGTTGATTTTATATTGTTCATGTCCTTAACTGGACTCTGTTTATTTAAATTAAACTTGAATGCAGTTAGCTCAAATGTAGATAAGGTGTAAGTCAAACATCCAGTCGTTTTGTTGCATCCTCACTTATAAAAAGAAGCCGTTTACCGTGAATCTTTGACTGAATTATATTTTTTTTTAAAAAAATTGAATCATTTTAAACACATGTTTTGTTTGATAAAGTGTATGATTCAATTGAGGATAAAGTTTAGAGAAAAAAAACACACCTGTGCCCTTCACAGTGGGGGGTTTTACTAAAGAAACTCAGTTGTTGGCCTCATAAGATCAATGTTTGCCGAGAATTGTTTTATTTCTCTTTTTTAAGAAATTGCCCACCTTTCACCTCTAAAATGGATCATTAATTGTCTCAAGACTAGAATTGACATTGAAAAAAAAAATAACTGTAGAATTTCTGTTGAGACAGGCAATTTATTATTTGCGTATTCTTTTTTTAATAGATGTTTATAGATACAAGTGAAAATATTTTATAAAAGATGGACAAAGAAAGAAAGGGGCCAGTTGTTCATTTGTTGATGAGCTGTCGAGTCCATTAGTCATTCTCGTTTCTTTTGTGGTGGGGTTAGAAAAAAGATTCTTCAGTTTTTTCCCCCTTTTCTGCACTAACTTGGGCCACCATCGAACTTTTTATTGGGTTGGGTTTTGAAGTTACTTTTCAGAGCATGGAACCAGCCAGCCACAGTGTAATATATTACAAAGTGGTACCACTAAATAAGATTTGTGTAGGTCTGTAGGCCATATTAAATAAAATAACATAGGTTTCAGAAGAACAAACCAACAACCAAAGTCAAAGTATATACAGGGTGGCGTATTTAAAACACAATATTAATAGTTGTCTCTTATTAGTATAAATATAAAGCTAACTACAAAAACAACATGTATATTACACAATTATTGTTAAACATATGACTGAATTTTCAGAAGATAAAAAAAACCATGATTGTGATACAAGTGATACAAGATAGTTTTTTTTTACATTAAAAGTTTTTGACAATATTTTTTAAAATTTAATATCTCAAAAACTGTAAACATTTCCTACATTTTAAATTTAAGAGTAGTTCTTAACAATATATCGAAATATACATTGTATTTAAACAAAAAAAAAGTTAGTAATGTTAAAAACGTTGTTAATTTTTTTTTGGATAAGAAACAATTTTTTAAAACCTCGTATTTAAAATTTAATAACTTAGTGAAGTTTTTTTTTTATCAATTTATTCTAATTAGTTTAAAACTACGTTTCGATATATTTTCTTATAATTTAATTATGTGGCTTTTATAATTTTTGAGGTAGTAATTATAATATTTAAACATGGGATGTTTTATGTGTGCCATCCAATATTAATAATAATACTGGAGGTGGAATAAACGCCAATTGGTACAAATGACTAATACCGTGTACACACATGAATTAAATGAATTCAAATTAAATGTTTTTAGGTGAATTATACGGAATCCAGTTACGGACATACAAACCAAATAAAAATTGACTTTATTATTAATATTTTAAAATTGAAATACTAAATCAATATTTTGTCAATAGTTTATATAAATTATATTTAAGTATTAACTCAATATTTTCAGATTATTAACTGAATAAATTGAATTCGACATATTGTTTGTCTGTCCTTCACAGGGCTCTGTAGAACACGTTTATTATTTAAATGCATTTAAATTATCAGGTGTGTACGAGGTATAATAGACAAACTTCAACAAGTGCCAATTGGATAAACGTCAAATTTTGGCACTTATTCTGTTTGTTCCGTTCGGCATTTGTTCAATTTGGCGCTTATTCAGTTTAGCGCTTATTCAGTCGCCTAAGGGCATACTGGGATAAATAAATAAAAAAAACAGTCTAGTCTCAAGTTTTCAAGATGTTATAGGGTGGGGATGCGTCATCTCTGAATAAGAAGCAAAGGGTTAAAGCTTTCTTTTGGGGGAGATGTGAGGTGATGGGGTGAGGGGACTAAAGGTCCTTTTTTTGTTGTTGTTGTTTTCTTAGCCTAGGCTATAAACATAAGTCGATTATGTATTCCGATTGAGAAAAAACGGTTGTTCACCCACTAACAACATTGATGAAATATTATTAGACAATTTTCGGGGTGTCTTGAATAAATCGACGGGTGGGAAAAAATAAGAAAAAGACATGGACAACAATGATCAAATAAATCTTCTTTTTTTCTTTCTCTAAATAGTTCTAAGAAAATAGAATACCAAATTGGTGTCCAAAATAATCTTAAATATGGGGATAAGATGTTGATGTATTTTTCAAAGTAAAATGAATTAGATTTTATTATGAATATTATAATAAGTTGTGTTGCATTTAAATAATGTTGGCCACCAACAAAGTTCTGTTTTTTTTTTTTGTTCGAAGATAACAAAGTTGGAGTAAATTTTTAGAAGGTTTTGTTTGAACTCTTTCTGGGCTTAGTGGTCAGTCTGTAGCAAGTTGTGTTTTTATTTTTAACTTGTAGACCAGGGCTTATTGTAAAGGCGGTTGTAGACATTGCGAGTTTTTCCTCGCGGAATCGCAATAGCGAGTATCTCTCGCGAGTCAGGCGCGAGGTTTCAATTGCGAGGAAAATGAAGGAAACTTTTTTAAAATTCAGTCATTATTTTAATTTTCTACGAATTTATTTAATTTTATTTTTTTAACTACATTTTGATATGTTGTTAGGACATATATGGGAGATAATAATATTCATAAATAAATATGTTTTCTATTGAAAATGTAAAAACATTGACAACATTTTATTGAAAATTAAATTTTTAGTTTAAAAAAAGGATAACAGATTGGAAAATATAATAAAATATTTTTTTTAAATTTACATATAATTGTAAAATATCTAGATTTTAACATTACGTTGAATGATTTACATTCAACCTCATGTTTAAATTATAGAATTTTTCATGTAAGATGAATTTCAATTTTAAATTGTCACAAAAAAAACCTATTTATCATACAAATAAAGTAGAATATATTTTTCAGTGTTTTCTTTATGCCATCATATTTTTACTATTTTTACTTTCATAATTAAATTTCAAAACATTTACTTTGGCAATGTTTTTCAATGGCAAACAAAAAATAATTTATTCAAAACAATAAAAATGTGTTTCATTTAACATGTAATTGAAAAACTTTTTTTTATTATGTAACAATGATATAATTGATTTAAACTTATGAAAACGATCTAATGTGAGCGTATGTTTTAGCATTATTTTATAGCTCAACATTATTGTGTTAAATTTGTTTCAATTAAAATCATTTTTCTTTTTCTTCTAATCACTCTATAAAGACTCCATTTAAGAGTGATTAAGAAAATTAAAACTTTAAAAGCTGAAAGAGGTTAAAATTAATTAAAGTTAAATAACATAAACATAAGAAACCTAAAAATGAAACTTTAAAAACATTTAAAAAAAACCTATATCAATTACTTAAAAACTTTAGCTGCTTTTAAAGTATGAATGCCCTTTGAACTCAGGTTATTTGGTTTTTCAATAGCAGAAATTAGACACACTTTAATTTTTTTTTAAAAAAACTTTTAAGGGTAGCTCTATAACTTAAGACTGATGACCCAACTTTAAGTAGACAATTTTTAATATTTGTTTATATTAAAAGTTTATTTCGAGATACATCAACATAAAAATACTATTAAGTGATTCAGCTACGCTTGTAGTTTTTAACACACTTTCAATTTCTTTTTAGTTTCAGAAAATGTATCCCCCGCTTTTTATTTTGAAGAGGTAAGAAAACATACAGCATGATAAGGATTATTATTACTATTATTATTATTTTTTTTATTATCTTTATTATTATTATTAATAATATTATTGTGGCCTAATCCTTATAGTCATACAGTGTCTATTGTAGTAATGTTTTGAAGAAAAAAATCTTTGCATAATTTATCAGGGATTTTTTTTATTATTCTACGAAAAACACACACTCATGTGAACAAGTGAGAAAAATTCATAAAACATGAATTTTCTGTTCTGCGAATTCGTCATCATTTTTCTTTTTTTTTCTGTATGCTGATTACTTAATTATTTAGCTTTTATGTTTTGTCTTTTTCGCGCCACTCAATTATAATGAGCATCTTGTTGTAAGAAGAAAACTCTCATTAAAATGTGACGTCAATCTCATTCCCTGAATAATTTTAAAGACTAATTAGATGATTTAATATTTTGTAAAAAAAATTTTTTTTTATAAAAAGACGTTTTAAAAACATTTATTAATTGTTTATCTTAATTTTTTTCGGTCATTCATATTACCTTTTTGGGAAACACATGATTAGAATTTTTTTTCAATATAAATTAATATTGAAAAAATTTCTATTCATGGGTTTACAAAAAATTAATATTCATTTAATTTAGAAAATTTAAATTTAATTTTCAATTTAATTTACTAGGTAATTTAATTCAATTCAATTTAATTTTAAAAGTTAATTTAATTTTTAATTTAATTTAATTCAATTTAATTTAATTTTTAATTTAGTTTAATTCAATTTAATTTTAAAAGTTAATTTAATTTTTAATTTAATTTAATTCAATTTAATTTTAAAAGTTAATTTAATATTTAATTTAATTCAATTTTAAAAGTTAATTTAATTTTTAATTTAATTTAAAGTAATTAGAGCTACTTGAAAACTTGAGAAATAATTTTTAAGTTTAAAAATTATATTTTATTTTTTTTTTATTAAAAAAATCGTATTATCACATGCTGTATACTAGTCAATGACAGTCATATGACAATAAGCGCCATAATAATATTTTTGTAATTTGCTTTTTGTATCTACAGTATTATGAGCTAGATACGTGTAATATGACGATTTTGCTGTCATTTGTGATACCCATAGAGTTCGAAAATCAGCTGTTTATGT
Source organism: Brachycybe producta (assembly GCA_036925085.1). Taxonomy (NCBI): domain Eukaryota; kingdom Metazoa; phylum Arthropoda; class Diplopoda; order Playtdesmida; family Andrognathidae; genus Brachycybe; species Brachycybe producta. Next base: position 2,835,954 of record JAUPFP010000016.1, on the reverse strand, counting down.
AAACTTTATGATGAATCATGAGTGCCTGCCCCTGGTTGATTTTTACTGTGCACTACTCTTGTAGTTTGCGTTCACTAGATGCCGCCACAAACCGGACTCGATTTCCAAGGTTTTCTTTAGAAAGGTTTAGCGTTACATAGACGTTATGCACATTTTCGTTTGTAGAAATGATCAGCTGTTCCATTGACATACATTAAAGTCCTTTTACCTTTATCATTGGGAAATATTTTATTTTAAACTTTTCTCAATGCATATAATTGCCATTTCTACTAAAAAATTATTATTAGTAAACAAATTTCTAAACTTTATTTGAAGCTTTTGATTAAAAATAAAATTATCTATTTTAATTTTAAATAAATATTATTTAAATATAATTTTAATAAGTGTTTTTCCAGTCTTTTATTTCCTGTTCTTGTTAATTTTACACTAAACAAAATATTAATCGTTACTTTTGATTTCATTTGAATTTCTTGATTATTCTTTCTTTCAGGTGCAAACTAAAGAGAAACTTGAACTTATTTTAGAAACTATAGAAAGGGTAGCTCAATCACTTATAAGGGCATTTTAATGTAAGCTTTTTATGTGAAGTTGTGTTGTTTTCTTATTCATTTTAATTTTTTTGTAGACAATATATTGTATGCTGTACTATATTTTTTTATTTTTGGTGTATTATGACTGATGCTTGTGTAAGTTGTGGTTTTTTCCTCCTACAGGTGTAAATAAATATTTTTATTATTATTATATTTTTAAATTTTTGTGATTAAACTGCCATTTTATAGTTTCTAAAAAAATGTCTAGTTTCTCTTTAATTTTGTTGCTCTTTTTCGAAAGACTGGAATAATCAAAAATTGGAAGAAAAAAAAATCAGCTGGTTCTATAGAATTCTATATAATCGTCGTCTGCTACGAAACAAACAAAAATGGCCGCTTATGCTTTAATCATTCAAAAAGAGAATCGTTTGTTGGTTTCATTCATGTTCAATAGGGAACATAGAAATCACAATTATGGACAGGCATCTGTAGACAGCTTCAGAATTTCTTTGGCTCCGCCCTTTTATGAGCGTCATCAATTTCTAATTGGTTTGTTATTGAGTCTGACGTCCCATGCCCCGTCCTTTTTTTATTTTTAATTGGTTGATATTTAGTCTGACGTTCATAAAAGGGCGATGCTAAAGAAATTCTGAAGCTGTCTACAGATGCCTGTAAGATAATGTGGGGTTATCCATTTCACTGATTACGGGATAGATTTGGTTGGGTTTTTCTCTCTCTCTCTGAGCTTTTTTCTCCAATTGAGTTTATTCTCTACTCTGATGGCCGCTGCTGCTGATGGTCGTCGTCTGCTTCGTTTATTTCATTCAGTTGTAGTTTTACGATGCAAATTCCTTTCGAATGTACGTTCTTTTACGAGTAATTCACCGACGAAAAGTTTGCAGAACAGATCTTACGGAAGATCGCAGCAGAGTTCGGCTTCGACGCTCTGGAATGTTTACAAAGCTGCAAAAGCCAAATGTGAAGGTCATAATACGATTAATTCATTCAAATATTGAATAATATATATTTATATCCTTTTAGGTTAATGGGTCAAGTGCTTAGATTTATCATCATTTGACTTTTTTTTTTTATCAAAAGCTGATTTCTCCTCCAACTCTCTCATCTTGAAGGTTATTTTCGACAGTTTCAGAAGAGAAATTGAATGTGTGCTAGAAACTAGAATGGCAACGGAATCAACTAATTGTATTTTGTCGTTAGCTCAGTTTCAATCTAACATAAAAAGTTTATTTTAAAAGATTTCAACATTAAAATACACCTTAAGGTTATTGAGTTTCTCTTCTAGTTTCTAAAACACTTTCAAGTTTCTCTTTAATATTGCTTCTGATTAACAGAACAGCGGAATTTTCAACTCTTGCTTATTCTGCGCTTCAGAAGAGCAATATTTAAGTGAAATTGAAAGTGTCTTAGAAACTAGAATGGCAATATTTAAGTGAAATTGAAAGTGTCTTAGAAACTAGAATGGCAACATTTAACTGAAATTGAAAGTGTCTTAGAAACTAGAATGGCAACTGAATGAAAGCATTTCGTCGTTGGGGGGGGGGTGGTCAGTTTCATAATATTGTATGTTGGATTGATTGAAACTCTCAATCCAACATTAAAAGTTTATTTTAAAAGATTTCAACATTAAGGTTATTGAGTTCCTCTTCTAGTTTCTAAAACACATTCAAGTTTCTCTTTAATATTGCTTCTGATTGACAGAACAGCGGAATTTTCAACTCTTGCTTATTCTGCGCTTCAGAAGAGTAAAACACTCAGGAGAAATTGAAAGTGTGTTAGAAACTAGAATGGTAACTGAATCACTTAATAGTATTTTCATCCATGATTTTTGATATCTTTCAAAATAAACTTTTTGTAGACAAAAATTTAAAAAAAAAAACAATATTGTCTGCTTAAAGTTGGATCATTTTCAAACTGACATAAAAGTTAATTTTAAAAGATTTCAATATGAAAATATGTTAAAAGGATTGAGGTGTGTTAGCCCTTTTAGTTTTTGAAACACTTTCAAGTTTCTCTTAATTATTGATTCCTATTAGAAGAGTCGAATTTTTGAACTTTTAATATTTTGCGCTTCAGAATAAATTAGAAAAGATCGTCAGCTTAAAAGTTTGGTCAGTTTTTTTAAACTAATATATAAAAGTTTATTTTAAAAGATATCAATTTTGAAAATATTCTGAAGTGGTTGAGTAATCCTTCTAGTTTCTAAAACAGTTTCTCTTTAATGTTTCTTCTGAAAGATAGAATAATCATAGTTTGAGTGTCGTCTACACTTTTTAGAGAAGAAGCTTAATTAATGCACAAATTCCATCACCTCTGACTTTTATTTTAATTATGTTTCACACGTTCTCCAGTTCCGTTTCAAGATAAAACGACACAAATATCACCCGAAAGTCAGTTAATTTGAGCAGAGATTTTCTAATTTTTCGTTCTCTTTTGATAATTTTCAATTTCATTTTGATGGTTTTCGACAGTTTTTCAGTAAAAAAGTTTTCAAAAAAATATGGTCGAAAACAGATTATATTTTTATTGCTGTTTTCGACCTGAATTTGATAGTTTTTTATCTTATTTTTGAAAAATTGTCGACTAAGTTTAGACAGTTTACTTATTTTTTCACAATCTTTTGGCAGTTTCCTGTTTCCACTACGTTTCCATCGTTATTTTGACAGTTTTCGGCAAAATTTAAACAGTTTTCTACTTTTGTGCAATTGTTTTCAACCTCATTTTTTTTTTAGAGTTTCCAACCAGCTTTTGAAAATTTTCAACCAAATTATATTAGTTTTCTTTTTTTCGCAACAGTTTTCAAACTTCATTTTGAGAATTTTCGACCAAATTTCAACAGTTTTCAACCTGATTTTTCAGAATTTCCAACCAAGTTTTCGTTTCAAACCCAATTTGACAATTTTTACCCTCGTTTTTACAATTGCTAATCCAATTTTGACAGTTTTTTTTTGTTTCAGCATTTTTTAAATTTATTTGTGGTTTTTTTTTCTTCAGATGCATCTCTTCCTTTGAGTGTGAATCCAAACAGTGTTTTTGCTTGTAATGGCCTGGATCTGTCTAAATTCGAAGTTTACGGCTTCGACTATGATTACACTTTGGCCTGTTATAAAGAAACCCTTCACAGTCTCATCTACGATCTCGGAAAAGACGTTCTAGTATCGAAACTGAAGGTTTTTTTCTTCTTCTTCTTCTTCTAAACTAGGAGTCAAATCAGAAGCCGTACTAATGTTTTCTCATGTTTGTTTTATTCTTTCTACTTTTTAGTATCCAAAAGCAGTTCACGATCTTCCGTACATTCCGGGATTCGCAGTACGAGGACTCCATTATGACATTCAGAAGGTTCGATAGTCATCCATTTTGAACGTTATGTCATTTTCTAAAAATGGGAATTTAACGTGTTTTTCATTTTATTTTTCGTGCTTAGGGATTGTTCTTGAAACTTGATTCGTATCGACAGATTCAACTCGGAACGGTTTATAAGTAGGTTGATTGTGGTTTTTTTTTTCTTCTTGTTGTTGTTTTTTTTTTCCCAGTTTGTTTTCTAATTTTCTTAGTGTGGTTTTAAGACGTTTTATAAGCAACCATTTGTAAAATATGCAAATGAGGTCAAATTTTGGCTGTTTTATGTTTCAGAAGTAACATTAAGGCCGAACACACACTGAATAAGACAAAACGGTTGGAGGGAAACATAAAGTGTTTTTTGAAACTAGAAGGGTAGCTTACTCACTTAAGAATATTTTCATGTTGATATCGTTTAAAATAAGCTTTTTTATGACAGTTTGAAAATGACCCAACTTGTAAGCAAATGCAATTTTGCATTTTTTGTCTGTAAAAATGTTTATTTTGAAAGATATAAACGTGAAAATACTATGTAATATATCGGCATGGATTAAGCTACCGTTCTAGTTTCTAACTCACTTTTCAATTTCTCGTTAGTGTTGCTCTTTTGATTCGCAGTATTATTGAGAGTTTTCGAAAATCAGCTCTTTCGTAAAACTTCTTAAATCGTTTTATGATCATGTAGGGGACATAAAGCTCTTAACGATTGTGAAGTTCTGGATGCTTACAAACATCCTTACATTCCGATAAACTACATGGAAGGAACGGTTCATGGAGATAAGGTCTGGTTTACGGTTTGTTTGTTTTCTATATTTCCCTCTCGTGTTTAACGATCGTTTTTTTTTTGTTCTTCTTTTTCTCTAAATTCAGAGTTCTAAGATGCAACATTTGAACGATCTGTTTTCGCTACCCGAAATGGGTCTCGTATCGAACGTAACAGAAGTAAGAACAATGGCTAGAATGGAAAATATGAAATTGGCTTTTGAAAGAAGTCGTTTTAAAGCATTGTTTCCTCTCAGACATGCATGTGTACAGACTCATGGAGTCCTGAGTGGAAATGCGCCTTTATGAACAGCTGATTTTCAAACTCTGGTGATTTTGTATTTAACAAGCAAAACACTAACGAAGAAATTGAAAAGTGTGTTAGAAACTAGAATGGTAGTGAGCTTCATATTATTTTCATGTTGTCATCATTTAAATTAAACTGTTTGCAGAAATTGTCTGCTTAAATTTGGGTCATTTTCAAAAACGGACACAAAATGAAATTACTCTTTAAGTAATTGAGCTGCTATTCTAGTTTCTAAAACACTTTTCTAGTATCTCTTAATTTTGTTTCTGAAAGACAGAATAATCAGAGTTCAAGGGGCGTTTACATTTTTTTAAGAACTGCAGTAATTTGTTTTTCTTTTTGTTTGTTTTCAGTATTTCGAAAGCAATAATATTCCGTATCATCCGGAGATTCTTTTCTGGGACGTTCGAGTAAGAAGCGGGGGGTCTATTTGTTTTTTGACAAACGATTGATCGGATTTATTCGAATCGGTTTCTGTTATTGTATTTTAATTTTTCTGTAGAATGCCGTTCAAAGTATTCATCCTGTGATGCATGGAATCGTTGAAAAAGATGTCGGTTTGTATTTAGATATTTTTTTTTCCTCTTCTTTTCGTAATGTTTTATTCATGTTTTCTTTTTATCTTCTTCTTTGTAAAAAAGGAAAGAAAAAAAACTAGTTAATTTCAGTCGTGGGTTTTGTTCAAACACGAATTATTATTGCAGGGGTTTTAGTTTTGTATTTTTGCAGCTCGAAGTTTTAAATATTTTCTTTTTTTTTTCCCTTTCTTTGTTGTTTTTTTCTGTCAAAAAACAAAATAATAGAAAAATACATCAGAGAAAATCGTGACCTACGACTTTTTCTCGAAAGATTGATCAAAGGGAACAAGAAATTATTTCTTATCACGAACAGTCCTTATGCTTTTGTGTAAGTCTTGTTTTTAAATTGTGTAAGCGGAATAATGGTTTCCATTGTTGCAAATGTGACATTTGAATTGCAGTTTGGTGCATGGTGGTGAAGCAAAGTTTCCCATCTGTAAGGTGGAAAAATTAAGAGAAACTTTGAAAGTGTTTTACAAACTAGAAGTGAGTGTTATCGGGATTATAACTTTTAAAATAAACTTTTTATGTAAGTTTGAAAATGACCCTACTTTAATTAATAATTGTCCATATACAAAGTTTATATTTTGAAATATATTATCAATGAGAAAATAATATTAAGTGATTAAGCGATTTATCGTAAGTAGAATCAAACTTTTTGCAGAAAGGTTTGTCCAAAGTGAAAATCTTTCGAAGTTTATTAGAAACTTAAATTTTGAAGGCGAATTTGTTGAACAAATTTTCATGACGGTATATTTAAGAAAGAACATTTTACGAATTATAAATATTTTCGATATTTATTTTTAAAGTATATAAAATCTTCATAGAAATCCTTTTGCCATATCCACCTACTGTTCTGGTTTTTTTTTAACAGACTGAAGAAAAAAATTACATTTGCTTGATGCTTTTTTCATTACCATTTGTAAATGTGGTCGACTTTGCAGGTTGCGTTTTATGGGTAGTTTTACAGCTAACCACTTTATTTGAATACTTGACGATGAGATAAGATTTATTTGTTCTTTATACTGGTTGTTTATGGTTTGCATGAAAGGAAAGCTCTACTACCTGTGGTGCACAACTAGCGCAAAAATTTGGCGTACATTCTTTCGGCAGTTGTTCACGATTACGAAACACAGGGAGAACGTCAGATTAGTTGGACTAACAACAATCTAACAGCCAGTATTGTAGCAAACTGGGGGTGGGGTGGAGAAGGCGGACTGTAAGAATAAAAAAAAACGTCTTAGGAAAATTACTTGCCTGATCCTAAGGAAATCGAAAAATGCTTAGAACCCCACACCATTTCAAGATTTCACTTGATTCTATTTTCATTTTTACTCTCAATAAACGTGTCAATTTCTTTTTTCTATTTTGCACTAAATTTCAGTGAGTGTAGTGAGCAAAAAACGTTCAAAAGGAACTAGTGTGCAAAGATAGCAAAAATATTTTTTTTTTCTTTCTCATATTTTTGTACTTTCGTTTTTCTTTCCATAAAAAATGTTTCATTTTACTTTTTTATATTTTCTACTGTGAAAAAAACATTTTTCTATCCATTTCTTTTGCCATTTTTAAAATTATCACGTTTCATTTTGTAATCTGCCCATAATGACAAATGTTGGCTCTGGGGGAAAAAATGGCTGATTTCCAAATAAATCCCATGCGCTCTTGTCAGCAAACACAATTGATGGACATCAAATAATCGACACATTGTCAGAAATTGGCAACTGTAGTATGAAATCTAGTAAGCAGCTAGACAAATTAAGTTAGCAAGTTTAATAAGAATTCTGGTAAGCAGCCAGACAAGTTGGCAAATTGTAGTGTATATGGCTAAGAACTTGCAAGGTTAACCTACTGGTATGCAGACAAAACATTATCCAGACAATTGAGACCACAGACAGTTTGGTATTATGTTTAGCATGCAAGGCAATGGTTCCCAAAACTTTTTTTTTTTACTCACGGCACAGTATGTTTTGTCTGGAGAAATTGCTGCACACTTAGCAAAACGCGTTGCACAGTGGTGTAAAACTGCAGACAGTTTTGAAACTACTGATTCAGAGCGTAATTAAAAAGGGAAAGTTTTGTTTATTTTGCTTTTTTCGAATAGAATTAAAATATTAACTAAAGCATCCAAAATGTCGCAAAACACATAACAAAACTCACGGCACACTCTTTGGGAACCACTAGTAGAAGGTATTCTGGACCAAGTATTATTTATGTCGTAAGGAGAGCAATTTTACGGCTCATAAATAAATTTGTGAATTCATGCATGCCTTCATTCAGTAGAGTGGAAGGATATCAGCTACTTGCAGGCATGCTATAGTCTTGATTACGGCACTGTTTTGTAAATTTATGGACTGTTTGTTTTGTGAAAAAGTAAATGGACAACTTTTTATTGAAGAACCGTGAAGTAAATTATAGCATTTTTGCAATGATGGAAACACTTATTTTGGAAGAACATTGCTAGCTTTTACTTTTAATTCCGTTCAAATGTTTTTCTTTAAAGAAACGAAGGAATGAATTTTCTTATCGGAAGTGATTGGAAAGAAATGTTTGACGTAATCGTGGTGCAAGCAAGAAAACCGAAATTCTTTAACGACAACATGAGGTAATTTAACGACTTATTATTCATTTATGTACTTGTTCTATTTTGCCTTAAATTTATATTAATTTTGTTTCAGGCCTTTCCGTTTATACGATCGTGATTTAAAAACACAAACCTGGGAACGTGTAACTAAACTAGTAAAGGGAAAAATTTACCTAGAGGCAAAAACAAAAACAATTGATAGAAACGAAATGTGTTGAGTTTCGGAGCTTTTCGATAACCTTGATTTTGTGATCACGGTTTCATTGTAGGGAACTCTTAGTCAGCTTCAAGCTATGACCGGATGGTTAGATCAGAAAGTGCTTTACTTCGGAGATCACGTATACAGCGATTTGGCCGATCTTACTTTGCATTTTGGTTGGGGAACCGGTGCAATTATATACGAATTAGCTGTAAGGGTGCAATTTTAAGTTTTATTTTGGAACTTTTGAACAAATTCTGATGTTTATTGAGTTCTTAAAGTTTAAATGACACAAGCAGTTAGGTTTCAGGCCCAGAAAAATAGGTTCTGGGTTTTAAAACTTTTAAAACAACTTTTAAAACAAGTTTAAAATAGAAGATTAATGCGCAGATCTTTTTTATGCCAAGCTGAAAAACTGGCAATTGCAAGAAGCGCCAATTTAAACGTGCCAAACTGAACAAGCGCCAAACTTAAAAAAAAAAACTTTAAATGTACGAATTAAAGTCTTTTAAAACTACTAAAAATATCAATCCTTTAGTGAGTGCAATCATCTTTGCAATTATTGCACCTTAAGAAGTTGTTATACAGGTGTGATATATTTGTGCTGCCACGACAAAGGTGCACATTAAGGCGGAAGAGTGTACATTCAGGCTAAATGAACCTATATCTTTTGGTTATTCCGTTTGGCACTGTTTCAGTAATCTTTTTCATGGTGATATTAATAGGAAATTAATCAGGTAACTGAAATTTCATGAATGTTTAAAAAAAATAAACTTTTTACGGTAGTTTGAAAAGAATGCAATTTGAAGTTTTTGTGTGTTTTCACGATTCGAGTTAACTACGACCGAGCACATTCTTACAAGCCATGGTTTGCACGTCTTGCTACTTGACTAGTTGGCCAATCTCCTGTTGAAGGGTATTGGAGCTGCCACGGATATGTTAATAATGGAGCTTTGACCGTTCAGTGTTGTTTCCAAGCTGACTCGCAAATGTTGAGCACAGTCCGACTTCACTCGGCTCGTATGATAACGACGTCCGCATGGGCTTGGATCACATGTTTATACGATAGAGTATAGTGACTGAGTGAGTATCAGAGTGCGCTCGGTCCGAGGGTACTCATATCGTCAAGACGCGGCTTTATGAGATGATTTTGTTCGGTTTTTAAGCCCAACTTGGAATGAAAAATAAAAATCAAGACTATTGAAATGGCCATAAAAAGTTTATTTTTTTTAAAAGATACCTACATGATTCGTTTACTCTTCTAGAAGAGTAAACGAAGGTATATAGGTGATTTTATTGTGAATGAGCTACACCTTAAATAATGAAACATTTTATGGCGATTTGAAAAATAGACCAACAAAAACGGTGAAAATTATTAAAACAAGTTTCAAACTTCCATAAAATATTTCTTTTTAAAAAATAACATGAAAATACCAACCAGTAAGTGACTGAGCTACATTTAGATTTTCAAGTGTATCCTGAAAGACAGAATAATGCAAGGTTTGAGAGGTGTTTACATTTTAAACTCGCTTTAAAATAACGTTATATCTGTTTTTTGCTTACATTGTGTAGAAAATTAAAAAAATATACCGATGTTTATGTTATTTTGTCAAGCAGAAGGAAATCTCGACACTGAATACGGACACGTTGAAACGGACGTTCGTCTGGTTGGAATGTCTACAGAGTCTCATCGAACGGGAACAAGTAGGAGTACGAACTTTTTAAAAAAAAACTAACCCGGAGATCCAAACTCATTATACTTTTTGGATGTTTGTGTTTCAGAACCACGAAGACGCAGATTCGATTGCGGTGATACGCGAATGGGAAAAGGAAAGAGATCATTTAAGGTAAAAAAATGGTTAATAAGTTCAGTTTTTCAGGCCCTGCAGGCTGTATTCCGAGAAGAAGAAAAAAACAACAACATTCGATCGCTTTCGAAAAGTTTAAATGGGTAAAATTAACGAGTTCTTTCTATCATATTGACGCGTAGGCAACTGACAAAATCATCTTTTAACGAACGTTTCGGAAGTCTCTTTCGTACACATCACAATCCGACTTACTTTTCTCATCGACTCTTTAGATTTGCAGACATTTACATGTCTTCCATTACGAATCTCTTACACTATTCTCTTAATCATACTTTTTATCCTCGTCGTGGAACTCTACCTCACGAGGTTTCTCATTCGTAAAACTGAAACGTTTAACGCACAAAAAACACCCCTTGAGATTGTTTTTCTTCTTCTTTTTCTTCTTCTGAGAAATCTTATTTTTTTTACTATTCATGTAATTGCTTTATTCTTTATTCTTCCATATAATTTTGTTTTGTATTGAATATTTTTCTTATTGTTTTTTTTCTCTCTGGAATTTCCAATACCGGTGGCAGCAGCTTTTGTTATAATTATTATAATTACAACTCGTGTGTTGCAGTTTTTAGACACATTTCTCAGTCAAATAGTTGGCACTATAATAGAAATTAGTGTGAAGTTTTGTCCTTTAGATTGAATTTTTTTTTTACTGTGAGTTAAGGATATTGTCTTCTTAATTTCTGTTTGACAAGTTCGACAGCTCGGACAGCACAAAATGACTGAATCGGCCACCGTTTATGTTCCTGCAGGATGCGAACCTAGTTTTTGTTTTAATAATCTGGCCTCACATTTCTAACCAAACATCACCAAATTAATGTTTCTTTAGGAAGGCACATATTATTTTTTGTGTGGTTTTTTCTCGCAAATTGGGATGTCTTATTAGATTTATGACACCTTAAAGGACTAAATTCACCAAGAAAATGTGGCCCTTGTACTTCAAATTGAACTATTTGAACATTGTTACAACATAGATAACCCTGTTTTATGGTCCTAGCACACATTACCGTGCCAAGACGGGGCCGGAAAGATGGGCGCCCTTCGGCCCTGTCTCGCCCGGCAATCTGGAAACCGCACGTGACCGGGGCTGGGCGACGTCTGCGTTCAGACCATGCCTCTGCTCGGTCGTCTAGGACACCCTTGATCGGGCCGTGCCACTGACGGGAAAGAATCTTTTTATCGAATTACATCAATAAGTAATGAAGTCGGTTCCATTTGTTAATAATTAATAAAACTCCTTCCCTTTCTCTAATCTGAGATCTGAGACCGGGGAAAACGAAATGTCTATCTACCCGAGCTCGGTGGCAGGGCCAAGCTACGGTCCTCTCATGGCACGCTGTTGTGTGAACAGATGAATTTAATTTAACGGTGCAATACCACCCCTTGATGACGGCGGTCTTTCTGGCCCTGTCTCGGCCCGGTCATGTGTGCCAGGGCTATAAATGAGTAAGCCAACACTTGAACACAGGGGCACACGGACAATCGGGCATTTTCCCCGATGGGAAGGGCCAGATTGTTCATTATAAGGACCGATTTCATTATGAAACACAATGAAAGTTTATGTGTCGCGCACCAAAATGAGAAATATCAAATAAGTAATATTTAAAACCTAAAAATAATTTTGCTAGTCTCATACTTTTTTTTAAAAAAAAACATTGTTGCTCGTTACGCGCGCTAGTGGAAAATAGCCAAAGATGGCACATTAATTTATTGCGGGCAAAAATGAAAATAAAACCAAGGTGTGGTGGAGGTTTTTAGGTCCACGTAAATAATTTTCCTTGGCTATTTTTTTTATCTCGGTCCACTCTTTCGTTAACAGTGTTTTTCTATGTTGTAACCCTATTCAGAGTGTTAAAGTTTTAAGTTCAAGTGTGAAGTTTTTAACTTGAATTTTGGTTCAATTAATGCCTCTTTATCAAATGTTGCGTTTAGAGTTGTTATTTAACCATCTCATTCTCCCAAATTTCTGAAAAAATGTGAATATAAATTCTTAAAGGAGATGAGAGGTAAATAGCAACCATAAAATAAATTTCACTCCTTGATTGATAAGTAGCTCAAGTTTTTTTTGTCGTAAAAAACGTAAAAAAAACCGTTCGGCCGTGACACTTCGAACAAGAATCCATTTTCCGAACAAGAACCCATTTTTCCTTGAATATTTTTTTATTATCTTATTGCAGCTCGTCTCGAATATAAAAACAACGTTCGGTTGTAGTTTTATTTTAGAAAAAAAATTATGCAACAAAAAATAATTTAGAAGTTTATTTACATGCAGTTGAGCATAAAGCATGAAGCAAAACAAAAGTTGTTTTATTAAATACACATATGGATAGAATAAGAAATAGAAATTTTCAGCCTTTTATGGGGATGTTTGTGTTCCTTTTGAAAAGAAGGAAAAAGTTTCATTAGCATTTATTTTTGTGTCAGTGGATTGAATGTAATTATCCCTATTTATAAATTGCTTCTTTTTTTTTCTATCGTAAAATTTTTATAGGAAAAAAACCCCCCAACAACTACACACCTATAAGGTGATTTTTAATTTCAATATGACAAAGTACATTAGTACATATTTTGATGTGCCAAAATTATTGTATCAGTACCTGTTATGCAAATGGTACATATAAATATATATTATTTATTATAGAAGCTTATAGTAAAATATTGTAGATATAATAAAATTATTGAATAACTAGTTGTTTAGTATTGTTTCCTACCCCCTCCTCTGAGATGTTTACTAATACTTGAACTAAAAATGCATTCAAGTTAATCGTGTTTAATTGAATTTAACGTACTTTTAGTTACAGGCATAACAAATTGAAACACTAAATGAATTGTGTTTTGCTGACTCATTACGTATATAAATATACTGTATACAAAGTTAACAAATTTAAATATTTAAGGTGATTATAAAATGTAAGTGACTCTTAAACTCTGATTTTTCTGTCTTTCTGGTGCAAAATGACGAGAAACATAAGAGTATTTTCATGTTGCTATCTTTTAAAATAAGCTTGTGATGTGAGCTTGAAAATGACCCAATTTTGTTAACAAAAAGTTTATTTTAAGAGCCTAGATCCACGTCCATCTTGTTGTTTTGAGCAGACGACAACGAGACAAATGAGTGTTCTTATATGGTGTTGCTAAAACTGCAAGAAATCGCCTCACAATCGCTCAATTCAAATACAGTAAAGCGCAAAATGCAATAAAAAGTATTGTTCTTTCAGTGCTAGCTTTATATAAATTTTGAAAAAGGTCCTTCTATTTTTAAACAAGGTTCAAAGTCGTTCGTTTTTTTAACCTCATGTTAAATCCCATTGGATCAAAAACCGTCCCACAAACATTTGAAAAACTCTCGTTAAAAACGATTTAGAACAATAACAAAATAATTAGCACATACATTCATGTATTGGCTTCACGATGTTTCCTTTTTATAAATTTTGAAAAGGTTCTTCTATTTTTTAATAACGTTTAAAATCGTACGTTTTTTAACTCCATGTTAAGTCCCATTGTACTAAAACACCGTCCAACAAAAGTTAAGAGAACTCTTACTAAAAATGATTTAGAGCAATCAGAAAAATTAGCACGTACTTACACGTGTTTATTGCCTTCAGGATTATTCCTTTTTCTAAATTTTAAAAGGGCTTTCTATTTTTAAATAACATTTAAAATCTTAAGTTTTTTTTGACTTCATGTTAATTCCCATAGGACCAAAAAACCGTCACCCTAACATTTGAAGAACTCCCATTAAAACGACTTGGAACAATCACACAAAAATTAGCACGTACATTAATCTATTGGCTTCACCATGTTTTCTTTTTATAAGATTAAGATAAGCACGCGAAATTATTTTTCTATTAATTATTATGTGACTTCGAACCGGGAGAAAAAACGTTAAAAAACCGTTTTTCAATCAACAACGATCGCAGCGCCTACATTCGGAGAAATTTTGAAATGATATATCTAGGCTCTTAATTACCCTTACGTGATTAAGAATTTAAGATACCCACTGTTGAAATTGTTAATATTTAAATGAATTTAACTTAAGTGTGGATTTGGTACGCATAAGGCACAAATTCAGAAAGGGAACTTATCACTTGAACTTCCAACTTGAATCCTCTGAAAAGGAATCCAACAAAAAAATTCTGTTTGAGTCTACTCAATAAAAGAAGGTTTTTATTTGTTGAAACCCTGTTCAAAGAGTTCAAGTTGAAATTCAAATACTAAGTTTTTTTATTGATTTTTAAAATACATGTAATACCGCCTTTTTGTCGAGATATTAGTTTTATTAGTGTTATGCAGCGATCACACTGGCAATATTTAAACTACTGTAGTATTCAGTTGGGGGGGGGGGGCGAGAGAAATGTTGCTTTCAATCTTGCAATGTCTTTTGCATAAAATAAAGATAAGAGTTTTCTAAAAGTCGGTTTGCAAAAACCTCTTTCAAGAAAATTATCACACTGGCAATAACATTTTATTGCAGAAAATATAGCTGAACATTATTTTTTATATTGCCTATAAGTATAGCTAGTGTGATCGCAGCTTAACAAGGTGTACTTTTGTTCTTGACCACTGGTTATTTGGTCACATTCACCTGTGACCTTATTGAATGTGGAAGCGCGGTTTGTTGTTGCTGTTCATGTGTGGTTTATATTTCGTGTTAAAACTTAAGTTATTTCTCTATATTTGGCTAAAATGATTAGGAATTTCAGAAAGTTCAAAAACGATGTTATAAAGATAAATTGGTGAGTCAGTAATTAATTATTAATACAATTATAATTTTATCGTGTTTTCAGTTCAATGTGAAACATTTCTTCTTCAAGGTGCATTTTTATAGTTTTGTGGGATGTTGACATTGGAATGTTATATGGCTTCTGTTACAATGTTAATTTTGACTGTATAAGGAGTGAAAAAGGTCACAAGTTGCACTAAAATGGCATTTCTTCCTTTCAATTTTATTGAGAATATAGCACTTGCAAGTTGCTACATACTGTATGTCGTTAAAATTTTGTATATAGGAAGGCCGAGGATAGGAATACGACTTTTGGGTATTCTTTGGAATAGCTGCCACTAGCCTCCATGCTAAGGCTATGTAGGTAGTGTTGAAGGCACGAAATTATGCGAATAAGTTGTAGAATTTTCGAAATTTCATTTTTGTATTTGTTTTTGGACCCTTTGTGTCATATTTTGTAAGGCCATTTTCGCACTTAGGAATTACACCTGCAATTTTAACTTTAATTATATATAATTCACACATTGTTTTTTTTTGTAATTTTATTTTGTTACATTGATATTTAGACAAATAAGCAATGATTAACATCAACATTAACATGATTAACCGTCCAGGAATTTATATTTTTATATCCTGACATCGAAATTTTAAAAAAAAGCCAGCAGGTGGGCCATTTATTTTGAAGGATAATGTCGATTGATTTCCTCAATGTGTTTTTGTTTAGCCATTGCCATATAGTAGGGTCCTTGCACAGGACAAGAGTCTCCACCTGGGTAGCAAAACCCATGAACTATAAAATACATTGAGTGCATGAGGGCTAAACAGCTAGGAGAAAATAAAGAGAAAAAACCCCCATTTTTTTGCAAAATAAACGGAGGGACAAAAAACTAGCTTAAAAAGTAATTTAGCAAGAGCATTACGCTCTAGCGTAAAAATTAATTTAGCTAGAGCCAAACGCTCTAGCAAAAGCTTTTAAGATTCAGAAAGCGCGCATTTACCTCTACCAATACACACACAAAAAAAATTACTTTTGGAGATGACCATTACGTTTTTGTGAGAGGTCATTTTGTTCCACTTTTAGTGGCTTGCAATTATATGAAAAATGCTCAGTATGGAAAATGACTTAATACATAAGAATGCGTCATTCAATGAAACGATATGATTGTATTGATTTAAATGGTTAGATCGATCACAATATCTATTAACTATTGTACACTCCCATATTTAATTTATGATTAATAAGTTATAACTGCTAATCAAAATTTAATTATCGCATTTTTTTTTTACTTATTTGAAAGAAAGAAAGCAAACTATGGATTTTTCACATCCTGTTTGAACTTTAATCTACTTGACTCCTGTATACATGTAACGAACTTAAATTCCAACATTTTAAAATGAGGATGAAATGTAATTAATAATTATTTAGTTTTTCTAGGTATACACTTTTCATTGTAAAAGTGCATACTTTGACATTTCAAGTGGACAATCTTTGTCCAGATACACACCAAAATAAGTCATGTTTCTATGCTGTAAATTATACAGGCAAGTGTGCCCAGCAGTAACAACTTGTTGGTCCCGCCTTTTTATGAGCGTCATCAATTTCAAATTGCTTTGATACTTTGATGTTACATACCCTGCCCTTTTCAATTTCTAATTGGTTGTTGTTTGATCTGACGCTCATAAAAGGGTGGGGCCAGCAAAATTTTACTGCTGGGCACACTGTGACTGTGTAAATTACTGATGGGCTATAATAACATTAGTGACCTTCTCTTGAAAGCAGCTGTTTGCAAGTAAACATGAGAAAAAAAGACTACATAAAATTTGTTCATGCACTGCATTCAAATGTAGAATTGCAAATATTGAAAAAGAACTATTGTTCATCCTCAATTGGAGGTACATAGCCTATTGTAAACATATAATTACACGGAAATTTACCTGTTGGTAACTAATAAAAATGTTGAGGAAAACGAAAGTACTAATTTTTTTTTTTGATAAAAATAAAGTTTTTATTGAACATTTTCAAAGAAAAATTAATTATAGAAGAAACCTTTTAATTAACATGAAATGAAAAGGACCAAAATATTTTTCGTGTTAAAAGAAATAATTATTTTAATGCTATTCTAAGGGACTGGACTGAAAATATATTTTGTGTTATCCTTATATAGTTTTTAATTTGAATAATGACTCTGTAAGCAGACCAAAAGGGCTAATGGCAGAGGGACAATTTAGTCTTGAATTTAGTCCTACATAAGTCTCCGTGGTTGCGGTACTTCCTCTTACAATCGCATTTCCACGTATTAATTGGCTCTGTAAACGCAATAAAAATAGATAAAACTTAATGAGACTCAATTTACGCGGTTTTTCGACGTATGCAGAAACCCTCCGGAACGAATTAACCGCGCAAGTTGAGGACTTACTGTATATTCTTTGTTAAATTTACATCCCAATAAAATCATTTATAGTGAGATAACGTTGTCAGAGGTAATGTTAACCGAGGTATGACAAATCGAGTATTTACCCAGTTAAATAAAAAAATTCATTAGTGCGGTTTTTTTTAGTTATTTAGAAAAAAAAATAAACCTTGTGTAAAAAATAATTTTTTGGTGTTTGTAAATTCATTATTCCACCCAAAACATAACATTACAATTATACAAATATGCAAAATAAACATTTTTAATAGCAGTTAATGACAGTTTTTTTTTCGTTTTGAATTGGTAAAAAGACTGGAAAAAACCATCACGACCTTAATTTCAAGGAAATGTTACGAGGTTGTAACTTGTCAGTCATATTAATTCTACAGTACAGACCTCATAAAAATATGAACTTGAAAAAAAAAAGAGTTGTTGTGTTTGTAAATAAGACATTTTTCCATTGACCACAACAACTACAAAAAAAACTTGAACAGGTTCTTGATAAAAAAAAACAAAAAACAATTTGTTAATTTGAAACACATTGTTGTTTATAATTAACGTTCGCCGTCAATTTGCTTTATGATTTATTTAGTGGCAATGTGACAGACCCACAATTCACATAGTGAGTGAATCATTAATTCATTGAAAATTGGAAAGTTATGTTCACCCACCTTTGTTTTTTTAGAAAGAATTTCAAGGCAAAAATTAAAATATGTTTGAAACTAGATCAGTAAAATTGATTGGCAAAAAGTATTGACATCGTGACAGGTTTTAAAATAAACTTTTTATGGAAGTTTGAAAAATGTAAATTTTTCTTATCTAAATTTCATTTTAATACTACTGTATTTATACTACCTACCACTACTAATGTATGTAAGTCGTCAAAGAGAAAAAAAAAACCCTTGAATTAATTAAAATACACGTAGTCCTACCACTGAAAATCGCATTGTTGCTTGAATCAATTATCAAAGTCTTGATTGGAGTCACCACAAATATTAATGTGTTTCTGTACAAAACTATAGTTTGGTCAACTACGTTATAGCGAGGTATCGTTCTCAGAAGTAATGTCAAGTGAGTTACGAGTACAGCTATGGAGAGAAAAAAAACAGTATAAATGTATTTCAGAACATCTTTAAGTACGGTGAAAAAAATTGTCAATTTTGTCGTAACAAATATTATTTTAATTATTTTTTTAAATAATCCCAATTATTATCAACTGAAAAAAATCATTCAAAAGACTCTGAAAATTATATGGATATTTAGTTTGGCAATTTTTACGATTTTCTTGTTATATATTGCAACAATCTTGGCATACATTTCGAATTAATACAAAAAATAGATTATGTATAGATTTTAACTAATAAAAATACATATAGTTAGAAACAATTATTTAAACGCAGATGTTCTAAAATAAATCTACTTTTTAATTTCTGTAAAGATTTCCATGAAATATTTACACAAATTGATAAAAAAAAATTGACAAAAAAAGTTTAGAATTGCAATTGCATTTTGGTTGCTATTTATTTTTTTCGTAGCTGTATTTGTCGTATCCATTTGGTGTAATTGTACATTGCACGAAATGTATGTTCATTTCGCGTTTTGCCATCAGGCCAATTTATGTGCATTTCGCGAAATGAACAATTACTTCAAGTGAATATCGATACATATTATCCATACATAAACTACACTGGTCATGTTGGCTTATTGTTAGACAGTTGACTCACAATATATATATTGTCAATGTCATTTTCTGACAATGTCTGATAGACAAATAAAATGATGGATTGATTGATGTGTTTGATATTGACCAAAAAATGATTTACGTCACTGGTTTCTATATTAATAATTAGGTAACTCGGCCGTATTATCCACAAGGGGTTTCTTCCTTTTATTTTGTTTCTGTCGCACTTCTAAGTTATCAGTTGCTAAGCATTTTTTTTATTTTTGATAACAAAAATAATCAATGTGACAATGTCGGTAGTTTTCTTTTTTTTATGTATGAATTTTTACATTGTATAACATAAAAAAGACAAAGCATCTTTTAAAAAAAAAAAAAGAAATTACATTTCATGCAGGTTTTTTTTAGCATTTACTAGATATAATTTTAAAGAATTTATTTAGTACGAGCATTTTTAATTTTCATCTTGACCCTTGCCCCCTTTTTAAATTTAATTACATGCATTTTTTAAGACATGGTCCACATTGGTCCATGGATCTTTCAGGTAAAAATTCAAGAAGAAAATAGTACACTTGAACTTAAAAATTAAATCCTATGAGCCTGGTTCCAACAATAGGAAATTTTTTTCATCAAACACCATGAAGATAGTGCTTGCGCTATCCTTCTAGTTTCTAAAACCCATTCAACATACAGTGCGTTTCATATATATAGACGCACCCCAAAAATTGGTTATAACTCGAGTTATAGTCAATGGATTCACCTGAAATTTTCAGCATAAAGAGATCATCTTATATTCTAAACTTTCTGCTAGGCAAAAATTTTTTTCTTTAAAAGGTAAAAATTAAAAAAATTAAAAACTGGAAAATGACCGTTTCATAATTATAGACGCACTAATGAACTTTTCACTTTTATTAATTATTGTGACAAAATAACATGCTGAATCATTAAAAATAGTAAGGTATACGACTGTTATGATGTTTCAAAACTTAAAACATTCTTTTTTACAGAATTAAACAATATTTATAAGCAAATTTACCGAAATTCTACTGAAAAGGAGCTAAAATGGCAATTTTCAGCTTTGATATTGTATTATCATGATGGCAATCTGCTTAATCATCATGTACAATGATGTCCCAAACGTTTTCATCAGGATTTAAGTCCGGGAGACACGCCGGCCATTCAAGAGTGGTGATATTTTGGTTCCGTAACCATTCCTTCGTTAGGTTATTGGAGGAAACTGGGCCATTTTCTTGCTGGAATACTAAGCAAATGCTATAGAAGCGATGTAATATGGCAGTACATACCCTCGTAACATTGTCTGATAATCACTGATATTTATTTGGGTTGAAATAAATGCTAAGCTCGCGTTTCAAAAACTAAGCTGCTCGTTTGAAAGGCACTAAATGTTCCCCATAATATTAGGCTCCCCCACTGCCGAAATTTTGTTTAGGAAAATATTGTGCTTTTCTCGTAACATCCTTCCAATATGAAGAAAGAAAAAAAAACCGTCAGAATCATCGAGATTGAATTTTTTCACGCACTCAGATATGTCGGTGGTGGTGGCCTAACAATATGCGAAGTATTTAGCGCATTTGAACCAACCAAAAAATAATGTTTATTATCAGACAATATTATGATAGTGTTTACTGACCTGCCAAAGTCGATTTCCTAGCGTTAGCTTAGCATTCGAGCAAGACAATGCACCAGTTCGCTCCAGTAATCTAAGGAATCAATGGTTACGAAACCAGAATATCACCACTCTCGAATGGCCAGGGTGTCCCCGGACTTAAATCTTACAGAGAACTTTCGGGACAACATCATACAATAATGATTTACAGATTGCTATGATTATACTACAATAGCAGAGTTGAAAAGTCCCATTTTAGCTGTTTCGGGGTAGAATTTCTGCAAATTTGCTTATAAATATTGTTTAATTCTGTAAAAAAGAATGTTTTAAGTTTTGAAACATCATAACAGTTGTATACCTTACTATTTTTAATGATTCAGCATGTTATTTTGTCACAATAATTAATAAAAGTGAAAAGTTCATTAGTGCGCCTATAATTATGAAACGGTCATTTTCCAGTTTTTAATTTTTTTAATTTTTACCTTTTAAAGAAAAAAATTTCTGCCTAGCAGAAAGTTTAGAATATAAGCTGATCTCTTTATGCTGAAAATTTCAGGTGAATCCATTGACTATAACTCGAGTTATAACCAATTTTTGGGGTGCGTCTATATATATGAAACGCACTGTATAACATTTTAGAAACTAGAAGGATAGCGCAAGCACTATCTTCATGGTGATATCTTTCAAAACAAGCTTTTTTTTATGTGAGTTTCAAAATGTTCCAATGTTAAGCATTTTTTTTTCAAATGTGTCTGTACATGTAAAAAGTTTATTTTGAACAATATTAACATGAAATTAATCATAAGTAATTGAGCTACCCTTCTAGATTCTAAAACACTTAAACTGGTTTCTCTAAATTTTGGTTCCTGAAAGACGGAATAATTAAGAGTTCGAGAATCAGTTGTTTAGAAACCATCTTTAAGTACATTTGAAAAGAGATTTTCGTTGTTGAAATCCTGCTTAGACGCAAGAGTTACAAGTTCAATTTTTAAATGCCAAGTTGCTTTCTTGAATTTGGACCTTAAATTGTGACGTTTGCCTCTAACAATAATTATTAACAAATAACAATTTTGTAACGAATTTGATAAACGGCGTTTTGAAACACCCTGTAGTTTTAAGTATTTTTATGGACGGGTTTCACCTCATGCTTGGGGGTGGTCGGGAGGTTATCCAGACGATAACTCCCTATCCCCCAGGTTGGAAAAGACGGCAAAAGAATTGTATCGTCAATTCTTATAGGATAGTTCCTAGAAGAATTGACGATATAGAACTTTTGGCCAGTGAAACTCCAGTCAAGTGACGAAAAAGATGAAGTCCTTTTCATCTGAATAGTTAATTGGATTTAATTGTTATTCGAAGGATCGACGAAGATCCTTCTTTATTGTTATATTTTATACATCTTATAGATGTTTTCGTTTTTCTTAATTAATAGATAACTTTCAGGTCCGATCAGATGTTTTTATTGTATTAAGAGTATTTAAGCAGGACCGTGTAGGTCGAGAAGGCAGATTGGTTACAACTACAAAGCGATACGGTTACTCTGCTATTCTCAATCTACAGCGTGTCGCTGTTCTTGTGAATAAAGTACATTTGAATTATAACTTCTATGTGTGGACTCAGTCATTTTATGGGAGTGGGACTTGAAGTTACAGCCGCCACTTAGTTGATAAATCCACTGGACAACGAAGGACTCCTGAGGTACCGACCCTTGTGTCCCTGGTGGTTAAGTATCCAACACAGGAGCCAATTGACCGAAAGACTTAATCATCAACATCCAATCGACACTTTCGAAAGGCGAACAGAGATCTCTCTGCTAACTAAACGGGAACGGGGATGTTACAATTTGTATTTTCCTAAATACACTATGGGAAGGATCACATACGTTGAAAAACCACCAGAAAATAGAATTCAAAATAAACTTTCTGTGTTAATTTTGCACTCAATGAAATAAGTCGTTTCTGGTATATATGTTTCACAAAGTGGGGATTCAGTAGGATTTTTTTTCAGCGTGTGTGATCGTTTCCTAAAGGTGTAAATCTAGGGTCAATTACGAGTGTATGGTGTGTCAATCCGTGAGCATGGTAACGTAACGTACAA
This sequence comes from Brachycybe producta, assembly GCA_036925085.1. Lineage (NCBI taxonomy): Eukaryota > Metazoa > Arthropoda > Diplopoda > Playtdesmida > Andrognathidae > Brachycybe > Brachycybe producta. The sequence continues at coordinate 2,813,242 of JAUPFP010000016.1, read as the reverse complement.
ATGTTTTCAAATTGGAATGCTTTGCTATGATGGGAAGCTGAGAAATTAAGTAAAACAAAAAATGAGAATGTGGCCCTTGTAAAACATGAAAAGAAGTTGAAAGGGTTGACAAGCCAAAATTGACCCTGTATTTACAACTTAACAATTAGAAGAAACAAGGGATTCAAGGAACCCTATAGACCTTTGTTGCATCGTATTAGGGGGAGGTTCAAAATATGATAGCTGATTTACGATCTATTTTATTTTTTATTATTTGTTATTGTTTTTTATTTTTTATTTTTTTTTGTTTTAGATTGAGGGTTAGAATACAATATGACAATAGTGTGTTAAGTAAATATCTGATGTGACTCACAACATAAAATGAATTTATATCTACTTTTCTTCTATAGGAGAAGAAAAATAGATTTAAATTTATTTTATTATTTATATTAAACGATTAAAAATAGTTTCAGTTAATTTAAAATTATGAAAATAAATAGGTAGCATCCTTGCAGAGTGTTGATTATTCTAGGTGGCCCCGTTCCCGAGTTATATCGCCCAGAACGTTTCGTTGAAAATTAATCATAATTAATGAACTACTTTATGAATTGATTTGATTTTGTAGTAGGGCCTATGTTCATCGGCGCTTACCAACGTGCATAATGCAAAAAACCGCATTAAAATATCTGTCAGTTCTGGAGAATATAACGCCCAGACACACACACACACACACACAAACAAACACAGCCTTTTTCACGATCCTATAGTCCCTTTGTGCTCTGCTTTGCAGAGCAACAAAGGTCCAAAAAGGATGCAATCAAGAATTTTTCAATGTGTTCAAATTGCAGCATTTGGCATTTAGTTTCAGTTAATAATAATGAGTAAAGACGATTTAAGATAATCTTCATTCTTTTACCATGTATAAAAATAACTTCTTGTACCACGTTATAAATATGTATGTAGTGTTTTATTTTTATAACACTTGGGAAGTATCATTTACCATAACATTAAAGTAACATGTGATCATCACATACACACACACATACATACAAATCCATATTAGAAAAAATTACATTTTCTTTTGGCATTTTATCAAATTTGAGTGCAAAAATTTTGTTGAATCTTCGTTTCGCTTTGAATCATTTTCACATTGAGAAATTCGAATAATTTCTGGTTATTAGACATTTTTATTGATTTTAGATTAATTTTTTTTAAAGAAACAATGAAATTTTCGTTATTTTAAATGTCTCTAGTGTAGAAAAGTCTCAATCGTCTTCTTCTTTTCCCTGGACCACATCAAGCCCAGTGCGGGGGTCGGTCAATGATAACGACGAATGATGATTGATGATAACGGGCCATTCGGCCCGGAATTGGGCGAGATGTGTTTTATCATCTTCAAAATGCCATAGAAAGCGTGAAAGACAAAACAAACAATGCTCCAACCAGAATTCGAATTACTCGGGATCTTCCCCAGTGTAGAAAAAATCTCAATAATTTTTAAAAAATAATTATATTACACTTTTAATATGATTATTTTTTCACAGTTACTAGATTGTGGTCGTCCATTTTCATTAAATAAATATTAAATACACTGAAAACCGTTTAACACGAAAACGGATAACATGAAAAATGAGATAACACAAAATATAATATTATTTTCAGTCCCGTTCCTTAGTATGGGATTTTCCATTTATTTTAATCATGAAAATATAGATAAATTTAATACAAAGAAATTTTTCGTGTTCATGAATAAAAATCTTATCTTAAATTCCTTTTGCCATAGGGACCCTTCTAGTCTGTATTTTTTTTATAGATTATTAATTTATTATATTAAACTTTTTCTTTATTAAAAAAGGTTGTCATATCAACATTATTGTACATTATTGTATTCTGAATATAATACCTGAAAGCGAAGAAAGCAAACATATCTTCACAAAATTCCCGTGTTTATTTAGATTTTATACTTTTAGGCGACCTTTCCACGTATATTTGACAGGTGTGACGTCAAGTTCATTGTGTACGCATTCGTACACCTGTACAATCAGTTGTCTTTATTGTAATAAACTTTATATTTTTTTTGTTTTGTCAGTCGATTCTGTAGACACACAAAGAATATATTTAATGAGACTATAGGTGCTAGGGCTATTTATTGTTTGCACGCTCGTATTAGGGTGCGTTCAGACTACTAGTGGCTCGTACTCGGGCTTGTGCCCTTGTTGACTTGTCGGGCTCTTGTCAACTGAGGGGTTGAGTCTTGAGAGTTCAGTTACTTGAGAGGCTTCAACCCGTTTGAATCCGATGAGCGACAACCAAGTTTTGATTACAAGTGCAAGTTTTATTATTTGTTTGTCCAATCCACGAGTACAGCGAGTCAACTACACTTTGCTCGTCCCCGTCCAATGACTTCCATGTCTTGACGAGCACCTCTTTCATGTACCGAAACCAAACGGAGCCAGACGAGCCCCTGGCTTGCATTACATGTGCTCCTTGTCTTACTGCTCGCGAGTCCGTCCACATTACTCGGGCTTGACGACGAGCCACCTCACCGAGCCCGAGTACGAGAACGAGTAGTCTGGACCCACCCTTACCCTTGCATGCATGGAATGCATAATTAGCATATATTAAGATCTTGAGTGGGTTTGAAATTGTTAGTTTTTGTAATATATATGTTAGTTTTTTATATATATATATATATATATATATATATATATATATATATATATATATATATATATATATATATATATATATATATATATATATATATATATCCAGATGATAGTACTTAGTTATTTTAGATGTCTATAGTGTAGTACATACACTATAATTTTACAAAAAAATAATTATACAGGGAGTTCCATAAGTTAGGACTGTAGGGATGTAGTGACACGATGTAGAGTTCTGAGCCTAAGGAGTTTCAGCCAAAAATGCATATTCCTGAGAGGAAAAAAAATCAAGTGAATTGCACGATCCCGGTGAATTCAATGGGTTTCTGCTAGTATAATTAAATTTCACAGTTACTAGAAAAAAAATGTAAAATTAATTAATTAATCTTTTTGCAGGATCACCTCCGAAAACCTTGTTACGACATTTACTTCCTCTAAAATGGTTAAGATCAGCTAACTTTCCAAAATGCTGTCTGAAGACCTTGTTAAACCCATCCGATCTCAAGTTGTGACGGATGTATTACATAAAAATAAAAAAAAACTAGCATTTTTGACATGATCTGTATTTTCTATAATATTCATCAACTGAAGATTACTGGTTAGAATGTTAAAATGAATTAGATTGTTGTTATCCTGATTTGTTTGATGGGAATTGGTCATTCACGATCGAACTCATCATTAGTATTTGCCCTTTTTCTTGTTTTGCTCAGTGACTCAGTCTGGGCCTGCTTTTGTTCCCTGCTACACATAATTATGTGCACAGGTGTTTTCAGGAAACACGAATCCTTATTTTAATAATTAAAGCAGTAACATTGAGTTGACATATGATGATGAGTCTGATGGCTCTAGTGGTGGATACACTTAGACAGTGTTTTGGAGATTATGATTTTATGAAGCGAAGTAGGTGACTTGAGAGAGAGGCCCACTTTGAATTGAATCCTTTTGTTTCTAGATCCATAGACAACAACAACACATACTTTGTGATACTTTTTTGATAGCTTGCATGTGTTTAGTCAGCTGTATAGTGTGTGATTGTTTACCACTTATCCTTTTGCAACATAAAGCCATCCACTATACATTATATAATATACATTGTCCTGTGTCAGTGGTTGGCTCATGTAGATCATCATTGAGAAAAATAAAAACAAATGTAGCCTAATATGTCTTCTATTATGTTGGTCTGTCCTGTTATTTATTTGATAATAATAATGTCAAACCCAGTGTAATACATTGAAATACTTTAGGTTTTGTAGCCTTTAGGCTAGATAAGTACAAGTAGATTCTAAACAGTAAAATTCAAACGAATATTATTGAGATTTGGGACAAGGATGTTTTAAGACTTCCCAATGTAAAGTAGGTTCTCTGTACATTATAATAATGAAGAAAATGGGTACAAACAGGAAAAAAAGAACTCCTAATTCTACCTTGACCTACACACTGTATAATAAGATGGGTTCCTAAACTACATGTATAGTAGGAAAATCCTAATTTTTTTTTCCTGCAAAAAATTATTTAACAGGAACAATGTTTAAGTTTTATACAGGGACATTTTTTATGTTTGTTAAAAAAAAACAAAGCTGCAGCATATTAAGGTGGTTATATGGAAACATCTCTCGAACTTTCATTATTGTATCTTTCAGGTGCAAATAGAAGTAAAACTTGAATGTGTTTTAGAAACTAGAAGGGTAGCTGAAACACATAAGGATATTTTTTATGTTGATGCATTTCAAAATAAGCTTTTATTGTGAGTTTGAAAATGATCCAACTTTAAGCAGTTGACACTAGACGATATTTTTTTCATTTTTGTCAATAAAAAGTTTATTTTGAAAGATATCAATATGAAAATACTCTAATGGGGATTGAGTGAGCTACTACCCTTCTAGTTTCTAAAACACTTTTTAGTTTTTCTCAATTTTACTCCTGAAAGACAGAATAATCAAGAGTTTCATAAATTAGCTGTTTATAAAACTATATTAAACTAAAAACTGTGACATGATGATGTGATTTAATTAATTCAATTAAGAAAATGGGTCTTTCATGAACTTTTATTATAAAAATAAATATGATACGCTCGAATTATGTAAGCAGCAATTAAATTCAGAGGAAGTATTTGTAACAAGGATTTAATATTTAATTATGGAATGTGTTGTATTGATTTGCATAGCAACAACATAGCGAAAGTTGAAAACATCTGTTCTCACTATAATAGTGTCATGCCAAAAAAAAAAAAAAACTTGTGTTGGGTTTTTCTAATCTCTGGATTGAGTCGAGTGTTTTTGGTGGCTTTCTTTAGAAGGCTTATTTTTAGGCACAGTTGCTGGGATCATGATGATGATGACGATGATTACATGTTAAATCATTACTGTATAATAGGGTGGGAGGTAAAGGAGAGATGAAAAATAGATGCGGATGATGATGATGGTTGGTTGTGGTGGTGTGACAAAATCGTGCTGTTCACATGTTTCTCTTGGAAAGATGCTTTTTTATTTGTAAAACTGAAACCACAGAAGAGGAATGAAAATTTCTGATGAAATTATAAAAAGGATTTATTTGCCAATGTAAACCCATAAATATGTGGAAAAAAATACAGCTGGCTGGTGAGTCGGCTAGATTAGCTCGGATTTCTAGAAGAAATAGCTCTCGCTTTAAGCACTGTCTTTTTGAGCTAGATGTTTGAACCCACATTTTAAATAATAGCTGACAGTTAAGTGTCTATCAATCTTTTTACTGAAAACGGTGGCAGTGGCTCGCTTTGCTTGTTGGAGACGTAATTATCAACCTACTCAGGTAGCAATCTTATGGCGCATTCACACTAGGCTGGTTTCCCAGCTGCTGGTTGCTGCTGGCTGGTTGTAGCCCTCTAGCAGCTTCGTGTGAACTGCTACCAGCAGCTGCTTTCTCCAGTAGGCTAGTGATTTTAACAGCGGCTGGTGAAGTTGAACATGTCCAACTTTAGCAAGCTACCAGCTGGTCATGTGACTCCCTTCCTGCTGCTACCAGTGTGCCACCAGCCAGTGTCGCTGGTAGTGGCACTAGTGGGTAGTTGAAACTCCACTGCTTGGGTTGGTTGTTGTTAGTTTGTGTTTTTGCAAGATGGTGATTGGATGACTTGCACTGCTAATACTAGCAGTGACTGCTGCTAATAGCCAGCAGCAACCAGCGGCTTGTAAACCAGCCTAGTGTGAATGCGCCTTTAGGGTCATATTTTGATAGCTGTTGTAGTGAACCTTAAAATGTGTTAGCTAGCTGTTAGCTCGAGGATCGAAGTTGGTCGATCGAGAATCATACTTTGTTTCTCAAATAGGATTCCACCAGTGCTGTAACTTACGTAAAAATACTATTGGAGTTCCGTCATGTTTTAAAGATTGGGAAAAACGGTTGGTTCCATGGCCAAATAAAATTGGAAACATTACTCTAGAAATCTAAGCGAATCTAGCTGCCATTTCTAAAGAGCTAGTTTTTCCACTACATATATACATACTGTACCAGTGATTCTCAAATGGTGTGCCACGGCACACCAGTGTATCTTGAGTTTTTTCTAGGTGTGCTGCGAAATTTTGGATGTTATATTGCGTGTGCTAATATAATTTAATATTTTCAAATAAATTTTATCTTTATGAAAAAAGCAAAATAAACAAAACTTTCATATTACATGTACTGTCGCAATAACCCAGTGGTTTCCAAAGGGTTTACTGTGGCCCACTAGTGATTAGTGTGCCGTGAGTTTCACCAGGGTGCCGCGAATTCTTCACGCACAAAATAATGTGCCGTGAGAAGAAAAAGTTTGGGAACCACAACACTACACTATACAATATAAAACAAGGGTTTCCTTTGATAATTTGAATGGGCACTTGTATGGATTATTTGGATATTGAACTGTCAAAGTGTAGGAGGAAGGGGGGGGGGGGGGAAACTGGAGGGTTAATAGAAGATTTTGTTTGCATAAAAGTCCTAGTGTTCTAATTAGATTTCAGTCTGCCCTGTTGTTGTTGTTGTTGTTGATGGTGGTGATGGTGGCGGTTGTCCACATGGTCAGTTATTAGTTAAACTTAGATATTATGGACCATAATATCTAGTACACATGTTGTAGCCATGTGTAATGTTGCTGATTTTAGATTTCACGTGAATGAGTGATGCTTTTTTTTGTTGTGTAAATAGAATACTTATAGGGGTAAAACAACTCAGTCAAGGGTTTGCTCCAAAGGCCCAACATACATCAACATACATAAAAACACTAAAAACAACCCTCAGAGAGAAAAGGAAGAGGGTGAGAGGAAGGCTGAGAGAGGAGCATAAGGGCATATTTGTCAGGTGACCTTCTATTGTGGACATCTGGACTAAATGTGGCCTAAAAACACTCCACTCATCTACTGTTTTTTTAATTTTTTGCAGGATAGATTTAGTATTTATTTTTGTAGAATTTTGTTAGCAGATTTCAGTGATCACTTCAGAGAAAATATTATGTACAGATAATTATCACATTTTAGATTCTTGAATTACCAATATTTTTAGAAAAATAAAGTTCAAATTGTAATAAAATAGTTCATTTTTATATGGAATCGTGTTAAGGTGGTAAAGACCTCTCGAACTCTTGATTATTCTGTTGTCAAGGGGCAAAATGAAGAGAAACTTGTATGTGTTTTAGTCTTTTAGAAACTAGAAAGGTAGCTCAAGAGCCTAGACACTCCAGCGTACACATGCTGCATGACTCCATAGACAAAGTGTTAAGTGAAATTGGACGTTTCCAAAAAAAAAATAAACATGGTCTCGATGATAACTACCTTTCTCTCATAAACCTGAGTTTTGAACAATAATTAAATTTTAAATGGCATCTTAAATGTTGTGTTGGTATTAAAGTCGTTTAGTTGCAATCTTCAAAAATGGTTTTATTTTACACCCTTTTTAATTATGCTAATTTTCTTGATCCATGTTAAAGATCATGGACATCAAAAAGCCGGTCCATTTTGCTGACCACGTTTCAGTTCTACAGAAACATATTTCAGTTAGCATGTTCGTCAGGTAAATAATGTAACTTGGTCTTTGAATTGCATTCATTCTTGAGCCATTTGAGGAACTTGAGAACCGCAAAATCCCCTAAATGACCAACTTTAAGCTGGCAACACTTTGCAGATATTTTTTTAAAAAAATATTGTAAATATTGTCTATTGTCATTCCTGAGTGTAATTATGTATTATGCGTTCTAGCATAGCCAGAAGAGCCGAGAATGAAGAGTGGAGCCTGGAGGTAAGAATGCATATATCGACACTATAAAGAAGTGTCGTTTAAATAACCAGGCCCAGTGTAGGCCAGGCTCACCAATAAAGGCCTCCTCAAGTGTGACATGTTTTTTTTTGGTTAGATGTTCAGTAATGACACCATTTTTTTTGTGTTGCTGAAGAAGATAGATCCTACCACAATCAGATAATAATGTATTATTGATTTTCAGTTTGGCAATTACTCAATTTTTAAACTTAGAAACTGATAATGTAACTCAATATAAATTATTAATAAATCTATTAAATATTTATATTACTATTTCTGGAAGAAGGAAAAAAAAGTACAATAGTTTTTATCTAATGTCTGTAAGAGTGTAAAATGTGGCTGCACAAATTTATTTATTTTACTCATTTTTACTTATCAGTCATCAAGTTATCAACCACATAAAATGAATCCGAAAATCTATTAAAATTGATAATGATATCAATTAAATAATAATATTAATGGATAGTTTTGATTTCTGATTTTTATGCAACTTTATGAAGAAATATTTGTTTAGACGTTTTTTATGATCACTAACTATTGTAAAATATATAAATAAAAAAAATATAGATTAAATAGAACTCTTGATTATTCTACATATATATGTCAAAAGCAACAATAAGAAATTCTGAATGTTTTAGAAACTAGAAGAGTAAATAAAACACTAATAGTATTTTCATATTGATATTTTTTAAGAAAATAAATCTTTTTATTGAAGTTTGAAAATACGATTACGAAGTATACGATTTCTATAGCATTTTGACACAACTTAAAAGTGAAAAATGGAAATCTAGAATTTAAAATTATTACAAATATCTCTAAAAAAACATAATAGCTATTTCAAATTTCGAGTTTCTGTTTTGCATTTCACTTCAAATTGGGCCAAAATAGGAATATAATAGTGACCTTTGCTGCTTTGTAACATGGTTATGAGCTAGATATGACAATTTATTATTACAGGACAGTGTTATTACTTTTTTTTTGTAATAACTCTCCCTCTCTTCAAAACAAAAGTTTTATAATCGCTTTCACGTTTATTGTCCTTAAATATCATAAAAAAAGGGATTTGGTGACCTTCTTTTGAGGTTTGTGATCGGTTTACTGATTATATCACGAAACTAAACACAGTATGTGAACAGAATTGATAAAACTATAAAGACCAATTAGGGATTCCCCTTTTTTGTAGTTTACTGAGAAATATCTAGGGGTAGACTAGTCTATTGTAGAAACCCAAACCAGTTCAAATCGGTTTTGTTATGGGCGAAAAAAAAAATAGAAAATTCGTGTTGCTACCCCATACATTATTCCGTTTTTTTGTTGTTGTACAATTCTACTTTTAACAAATAATTATAATTAGATAAATGACATTATGTCATTTACTGACATTCATTGACATTCACTGACTCAGTGTCTTTCACCATCTTTTTCTTAGTTACTTTATCAAACTTAATAAAAAAAAATAAAATCTCACGTGAAAATGTATCTATTTTATCACATCGACACTTTGAAATTAACTTTCAAAGGTTTAAATTGGCATAAAATAGGCCTACAAGGTAACAGTGGCTCAACGGTGAATAAACTACAAATGTAAACTGAAATTTACATGAGAAATTGTTATAATAGGTGTTAAAAGGTTATATTGACTTTGCATTTTTATGTTGCTTTTGGACTAAATTGTCCATCTGCCACAGGCCATCTGGGTCGTGTTTGCACAATAAATTATTCAAATTTAAATGTGAAGTAAATGCAAACGTTTTATTTAAAGAAGCAAACTAAAAAACTAGAAAACTTAGAAACTATAATAATAGAGAATGATAATAGCTCAGTGGATTGATTTAAAATGATTTTTTTCCATTGAAATCAACGTCATTTAAATCATATTTTGAAATTTATTTTTTAGAATTTTTTCTCTTTTTATGAAGTACATTTATTATAGAAAATATATTTGATAGGTGAAAATAAGTATATTGAATACTTAGTCATGCATGTGTGACGTGGCTGGCCCTCTTGATCCGCCCGTGATGGGTGGGTCGGGCTGCAGGCCAGCCGCTGGTTCTTTCGATTTAGTCACTCGCGACATATGATATGTTACGATTGGCTAGATCACTCCTTGAAGCCCACAAAAAGACTTCTTTCTCTCGGGAACCTTCGGTACAGTACTTGACGATGCCGATGTTACTGTCTCTGTCTGAGTCATTTGGAGGTTCCAAGTGGAGGTACTCAGAGACTTTCTGAGTCCCTCTGTCGGAAATCCCATCATTTGGGTTCTGTAACTCAAGAATGTTCAATACACAATTCGCACTTTGTTTGATAAAAATGTGTAATCTCTTTATATACTCTTGATATTTTACATTGTGGTATTGCACTTTACATAATAGAAAATAATAGATCTCTTCTGAAGTCAGAACTTCGACTTCACTCTAGATCTCCACAATTCTAACTCTTCTCTTTAATTCTCTCTCGAACTGTCCCACACATAACTCTCACGGCACACTTGTCCGGTCTCCTGGGAGGGGCAACTGTCACCTCAGGGCTCAATGATTGACCAACTGGGCCAATCATTGCCCTGGGCTGGGGATATTACCTTAAAAGGAAAGGTATTTCTGGGACTCTATTCCCAATTCTCACGGTCCGACTGGGTTCCACTAATTCACTTAGAATTCGGGCCACCCAAGTCTGAACATCCGTGCACCAAGGGGTGCCTTACTGTCAGAAAGGAATTTCTGCAGGGTGTTCCACCATTGTTGCTACAGGGTGTCATACGTGGAATTTCAGTTAATAAAGTAGCAATTTTGTGAAATTTTAATTCAATGAAGAAGAAAAAACCTACTTTAAATAAAAGAAAAATCCAATTTTATTTATTTTTGTAAAAAAATAGGAATTTTATTCACTCTGTTACAATATGAAAATGATCAAATTTTATGTATTTTGCGTAAACGTTTCATGAATGACAAATTAATTTCAAATTGTAATATTACGATTACAATTTCTAACAGACTTTAAATTTTATATTAAAGTCTGCATCTAAAAGAAGATTTGTTTACATAATGTAATTTTTTTCTTTCTGAATTGTGTTTGGAATGTTACACCTTTAAACCATGTTGGCAATTAGTAGCAAATGGACGCGCCTTTTTTATCTTTAAGGCCAATATTCAAGAAGGAAACATGGCACTTGAACTTCAACTTGAATTCTCTGAACAAGGTATCAAAATATAAATACCCTATTCAACGTTACTCAATGAAACAGGGTTTATCTATGTTTGAACTTTGTTCAGTGTGTTCAAATTGAATTTAAAATGCCAAGTTTCCTTCTTGAATTTTGACCTAAACATTCCTTTTGTTTCTTGAAAATTTTACGATTTTTCGCCAAATCACATTCATATAAAGTTTATTGTCTTTTTTTATTTAAATTGTGACAATGAACTACTCATTTGGCTATTGACTTTTTTTTAAAATGAAATTTTTACTTCCTATAGCTGAAACTATGATAGAAAAAGAAACCCACCCACCCATCCACATTATTATAAATTTGATAACACATTTTATTTTTTAATCAACGAAAAAAGGTTCAATGTGTTTTCTTTATGAAAGTTGGTTGTTATTGTTTTAAACAGGTGTGACCTACAATTGTAAAAAAGGCCCACACAGGGACACAACGATAAATAAATAGATAGAAAGAGATAAAGAAAGAGAGAGAGAGAGAGCGTTGACCAACTATTAATTTGTATAGGGTGTCATCAATTCTCTTTTTCTCGCCTTCTTTTCTTTTGTTTTTCTAACTGTTATTTAAAGAATAATCTTCAAATTTTTAATATATTATCTAAATGTATTGTACTATTTAAATAAACATAGGAAAGAAACTTATTTGCAAACTTATAACCATGTTTATCTACACTTGGGTGTAAATGCGTTTGAGTTAAATGTGTTTAGTTGAATTATACGGAGTTCAGTTAAGGACATTTACAAGATGAAATTGATGTTACTACTTAATATATTAAGAAATTGTGAAATACTGCAGTAAATCAATATTTTGTTACACTAAATGTGATTTATTTAAATATTAACTCATTATATACAGAGATATTAACGGAATAATTTGAATTCGATATAATTATTCTTTGTTTATCCTTAACAATGGGCTGCGTAGAACATGTTTAATATTTAAATGTATTTTAGGTGTAGACAATATGTTAGGTTTAAATTTAGGTTGGGAGTTGTCTTGTTTATCTGAAGAGATTTTTTTTAAATATTTAAATTTTTATTGAAAACTAGAAGAGTAAAAAAAGTACAAAAAAGTAATTTCAGGATTATATAGAACTTTTAAGTTTTTTTAGAAACTAGAAGAGTAAATAAATCACTCAGATATCACTAAACTCACTGAGTGCCACATAGAATAAATTTGAAATATACAGGTGGACCAAACTTTTTTTTTGCTAATAGTTATCATAAGAGAAATTCAATACATTCATTGAATGCATTATTTTTTTGTATAGAATTCATGTCTCAATTTTCTACAAGCATAAAATACATAAAAAACAACACATAAAATCAAAGTTATTTATCCAATTTCGCAATTAAAAAATTAATTCTCACTTTTTGTAAAGAATGAATATTTACCAATTTTTACTATTCTACTTACTTGCTGGATAATTTATATAAATTATAGTATTTTGTTGAAATATTCAGTTAATTTTTTTTTAAATAAAATGAACAAAACAATATTGTAGACCTATTAAAACAACATGTTTGAAATTTATTGAATCAGTTCCTACTATTTTTCTCCCCATATTTTATTTCTTCCTTATTTGTATTCTAGTGTCATCTTCTGTTGTTAAAATTGTTTTTATAAAAATAGTTTTCTTACTCCATACGTGTACACGTGTTACCGTCAACTTGAAGAGTCTGTTCATTCTGTATACTGACTAGTCAATTTTCAGAACATTCATTTTTCTAGTAAATCTGCAAATTGACTGGAATTTTTAAGCAATTCACAGAATGTTTTATATGAAAAAGCCAATCTGTATAATGCTATAACGACATTTTGTAAAATAATATGCTTGCTTGTTGCTTTAGCTTTTTTTACATATTGTCTAAAACTTTAGTCCGTGTACTCGATTACTACCAAATGGACAGTTTTGTAAAATGACTAGTGACTTTGCAGAATAACCGATTTTCCATTTTGATGTTAATATATATTTAAATTTATGAAAAAAAATTTAAGTTCCATCATTTTGTTTTTTTGTGTTCATTTCTACGAAAACCTATGTTCACTTTTGTTTATTTAATCAATCAAATTCAACCAATCATGCTAGGTTTTTTTAAAAAAAACATATTATATTTTTTTGTCTTGTGGCAAAAATTGAAGGCCTTCTTAACATTAGTTTTTATAGCATTGACGTTTTTCATTTCTCTTTAGGCCTTCAGTTCAGTAAAATTCTCTGAAGAGATTTTTTTTCGGCCAAAATAATTAAATAATTACATAAATAAGAGGACATGCCAGGTGGTGCAGATAAACCGTGTATTGATGAATATCTCCAAAACTATAAAACCCTCCTGGTTTGAAATTTTAGGTTGTTGTTAACAATATATCAAAATAAAATTAACAAAAGGATTGAATTTTGAAAATTAAGGTTCCGGAGCTTTCCCTAATTTTTTTTTATTTCAATAGAGGCACAACTCACTTAAGACTAGACACGACATTTTAGATTTTTTTTAAGAAAATTACATTACAATTATACCTTGCTTAATGTTACTTTTGAGAACAATACTTTTTCTATAACGTAGTTAATCAAACTCTCTATAGCTTTGTAGAGAAAGCGACTTTACTTAAAATGTCAATTTAATCCAATTATGATTTGGTTAACGATATTTATTTTTAGGAATTTATTTCTAACATTAAGCAAGGCTGATTTTTTAAAATCAAACATTAAATTAACGTTTAAGCTACTTGTCTTATACCTTGTACACACATGAGTTAAATGAATTGAAATTAAATGTGTTTAGGTAAATTCTACGGAATCCAGTTAAGGACATGAACCAAGGGACATATTAAATCAATATTTTGTCGATAGTTTCTATATTATATTTAAGTATTAACTCAATATTTTCAGATTATTAACTGAATAAATTGAATTCGACATAATGTTTGTTTGCCCTTCTCAGGGCTCTGTAGAACACGTTTATTATTTAAATGCATTTAAATTATCAGGTGTGTACTAGGTATTACTATAGTATACGAACGTAAATTCATTTAAAAGTGCCTAAGTTATCAAAATTGCTATGAGCCCTATGAGAATTGCTCTTTTGGCCTCAGAAAACGGTTTTTATAAACGCCTTTTTCAAAATTTAACAACTTTGTTAATATTTTACAAATATAATTCAGTTTATGTACAAGTACATTTCAGTATGTTGTTAACAAATTTATAAAATCTCACGTCTGTGGGTTTTTTTTTTAGTTTCAGAGAGATTTTTTTTTAAATGGGAAGCATTTTACCTGCGTCAAACCCTATATCATAAAATCTACTAAAGCACGTCTTAAAGCATGAATTAAATTGTTAATTAGTTTACACCCTGTGGAGATAGGCTTTTTCTCTCGTTCTATCAAAATTCTAGTTCTTGTTAATATGTTTTTATTCCTTTTTTAAACACCTTGAAATATCTTAACAATATGTCAAAGTTTGAATGAAATAATTCATGTATGGCCATGTGTTATGTTTGTGTAGTTTAAATTCAATCATTTAATAACTAGAATACAAATTAGACAATTAAAAGAGGAATATATGCTGAAAATAAAGGAAAAAAACGTGTTACTTTTTTTTAAAAATATAAACATGTTTTATTTTTCCTCGTCTATACAAAATATAAACATACAGGTAGCTCAATCCATTGTTAGAGAAAAGTTTTCAAAATGTCGAAAACCAGCAAAATTATTTTTTCTTTCTGAAAAATTTCTTGTTTTTATTTATTTTTCCCCCCCAAAAAGTGTCATTTAAGTTTTTTAATTTTCTGTTATTAAAAAAACATCAGTTGTCGGATATTTTTCGTGTGCGATTTTTAAACTTTTATCAAGTGTCATCATAAAATCGACCTTCTAATAGAAAAACAAGCCCCTCAAACTAAGCGGGCCAGCAACTAGGCCAATGCGCCCCTGTACCTCTATCCTCAGGCACGTACAGGCTACAAAATCCTAGGTTGGCAATATCTGGCACAGGCACGTTACCCCAAAACATATTTTTTGCTATCTAAAAAATTAGAAATATTTTTTTTCAATATAGCACCAAATATCAAAACAAATTTAAAATGTAATTAGCTGTTAAATTTTGTTAAGCGTAGAATTTACGTTCCCGCATAAAAGGGGAACCTGTTGTTTAGCTCTAACTAGCAGTTAGGCCATCTATTGGCTACACTCAGCTTTGGCATGAAATGCTTCACAGTCAAGCTACTTGTATGTATGTTATCTAAGCTTGCATCTGGGCCTTTTAGAAGGGAGGTGTTTTGATAAAAATAAACTTAGCAACCAGTTTAAACCGGAATAAAATTATTCGGTTGAAAGCTAGAAACATATTTCAGAAGTTTTAAGAATTTTTTTTCTAGGCCACTGTCATCATCTCAGTCTATGTTGTGTGTGTTTGTTGTGTTCAATGCTTTTGTTGTATTAAAACCACTTAAAAGAGATAAGAGAGAGGTGACTGGCACCCCCTAATGAAGATTAAACGATTGGTTGCAAATTTAAGAAACAGTTGAAACAGTTTTTAAGAAGCAAATTTAGAGGATAGTTTTTTTTTAGCAATTTTAAAATTTGCAGATTTAAAAAAAAACTAGAAGAGCAACTGAATCTCATGAAAACATTTTTATATTAATATTTTTTTCATTTAAGCTTTTTACAACAGTTGCAAATTGGCCAATTTTTGTTTTTCACATGTTAAAACTTTCAAAAGTTTAAAATTTAATCATTTTCACAAACTGCCATAAAAGATTTTTTAGTCTATATCTGATTACGTTAAATTCATTTAAATATTAAACATGTTATTGTGTACAAGGACATAAACATTAAAATCTATAATGAATTCAATATATTTAGTGAATATCTCAACATAATTAAGTTAATATTTAAAGAAATTAAAGAAAAATTGTGAAGTAACAATGCCGTTTAGATTAACCAACAATTGTTTTTTAATTAAAAAAACACTGTTTAGAGGCTAAACACTAGTTGACAACTGGTAGTAACCAGACATTTAACCTCTAACGAGCCTTTTTTGATTAGAAAAAAGCATAATTGCAGTTGCTCTAATGATGATTACTTCACAAGTTTCCCTTGGGCCACAAATGGAGAAACATTTGCTTGATATTGCATAAAAATCCGAGCACTATTAATTACGTTACTTTTATTATTTTCATGTCCTTATTGGACTCTGTAAAATTCAACTAAATACAATTAACATGAATGCAATTAGCTCAAGAGTAGACTAGGCATTAAAATGGTTTCTACGAGCGTAAGTAATCAGCTTAATTGAGTTGTTTTAATGAAGAGCTGATTTTCGAACTCTGGTTATTATATTGCATTTCACTACTAGCAACAGTAAAGACAAATTGAAAATGTGTTAGAAACTGGAACGGGTAGCTGAATCATTTAATTGCATTTTCATGGTGATAGATCTTTCAAAGTGCACTTATAGACAAAAATTAAAAAAAAATCATTTGCTTAAATTTTGCTTATTTTAAAATATATCAACGTGACAATTATCCTTCTAGTTTCTAAAATATTTTAAAAGTTTCTCGTATTTTTTTTTCTCCTGAAAGCCATTCGAGATGCATTTAAATTTTGAAATCCTCTAATAAAACAAGAATAGTCCGGAATAGTCTGAGTCAGTGGTTATTTTTTTTTTACAAATAAACTTTCTTAATTCTTATGATAATTTTAAAAAACAGTCAACCCGAAGTTTCTATTTTTAAGTTACTTCACTTTCAATTTGGCCTAAGAAGTTTATTTTTAAATATATCATGATAAAGTACTTCTAGGATCATCATTGACTATTCTAGTTTTTCTAGAAAATTTTGTAACTTTTCTTTATATTGCTTTTAAAGGTTTGACCATAACAGTGTCTAAAACACTAGTACTAAACATAGAAAAGTGACCAGAGAAGTGTTTTTCTTCTGCCAAATGCTACTCTTTAGGAAAGTTTAGGTCATTGATCTTTCTGTGTACTTAGATCCTTTACGTAGTAGCTTCATGGTATTTTGTTTTTTGCATAGTTGTGCATTTTACAAAAAATGCACTACTACCATATTATGATGATATTACATAAAAATAAAACACTTTATCAGCAAGTCCATCTCTCAAGTGCTATTCAGAAGAAGCAAAAAATGTGTGGGTAGTTGTTGTATGTGGCCGTCATTTTTTTATATTGAAAATGTGTGGATTCAAGTTTTTTTTTATTAGGCACTTTCTGAATTTTTGAAATGAGGACACTTAACGTGATTTTGAGGGTAACATAATTTCTTTTATCACTAAAAAAAAGTTTACTACTCACGGAGCACGTCCTCATCACTTGTTTGGTGAAATTTTACGTGCAACAACATACCAACAATTTTAGAGTGATTTAAGGACTTTAGTTATTTTAATAATAAACAGCAAAATTAACAAAAAAACGTTGAATTCAGTGTTTTATAAACTAGAAGGGAAACTCAATCATTTAAGAGTAATTTCATGTTAGATATCTTCTAAAATAAACTTTTTATGTCAGTTTAAAAGTTGTCCAACTTAAAGCGGACGACGATGTATTTTTTTAAATCATTTGTATACAGAAAGTTTAATTTGAATAATAACGTTAACTTTCTAGTTTAAAACACACTTTTAATTTCTTTGAAGTGTTGTTTCTGAAAAGCATAGTAACAAGAGAATAGAAATTGGCTTTTCATAAAACATCTTAACTGGTTTTTAGATTTTTTATTTAAAGACTAGGAAGGGCAAAGGTAGAAAGCTAAGGAGCTAAGAGTAGCATTAAATTTTACTAAACTCAAGGAACAAATCTGATGTTAGCAAATGCTGAACTTATGCTTAGCTTTTGGTGGAATAACAATGAGTTCCTTCTGAACAGTTTACAGAGTTTACAGTATTATGTGAATTTACCATTAGAAGGGAGCTATCATAGACAATAATCATAGATAAATATCATTCACAAATAAAAAATAATACATGGTACTGGCAAATTGCATTACTTTGCATAATATGAAGCCCTTGTTATAGCCTATATTGGTTTACATGGCTGACTTGACTTCTGCAAGCGACTGACTTTAGGCATACCCTGGGTGCCATGTACCCCCATTTTTTTTTAAAAAATGCATTTCATAGACATTTTTTCTTGTGATTATTTTTTCCTCATGTTTTTCCTATTATGAAACAAAGAGCCATAAAAGAATTTTTTTTCTTATAAGAAACAGGTTTCAGTAAGATTTTTGAAAAAAAAAAATCTCTTCAAAAAGATTTTGTGTTCATTCCGTTACACAGATTTAGTAGTTAATAATCAAACATTTTTTATGTATATTAAACAACTTAGTAGACATCTTTAAATGGCCGTATTTTAGTTCTAGTCACGTCTTATTAAAAAAATTATAGGGGTTTTTGAGGTTGCTAAGTAAGAAATCTTATTTTTGCTAAAAAAAAAGTTGGTCGTTATATTATTACCTAACTACTATATAAGTTTAACCACTTGGCTTGAATGCTAACTGACTGACTGACCATCCCTGAAATATTTTTACTTGATGATAAGAATTTTTATTATTCAAGTTTTGTTACTTTTTATTTTTTGATATTGTAAATTTGTAGGCTCAGGTAGGTGGTGGATAGGTAGGTGGTGGATAGGTAGATATTATTAAGCCGCACCTGTTAACAATTTAACATTGTGCCAGTCATTTTATTTTGCATTTTTGCTATGTTGTCATCATTATAATGTTTGGGTCTGACATCATCATCATCATCATGTTATTATCAACACATTCTGTTATGCATCGATTGATGCAGTCGTGTGACGTCACGTCAGAATATTTATATCTATGGCAATGACGTCACACTGATGGATAAATCAATGAATAACAAAGTGGCAGCATGTTATGAGTTTTAGTGATTGTTCACACATGCAGAAAATTATTCAAAAAAGTAGATAAAGAAATTTTAAAATTAGAATAATGTGTCAACTAAATTTCTGCTTTTCTTTTGGTTCGAGGATTTTCACAAAAAACTACATTATGCTATTATCTTATAAAATGTAATTCCACATGGTAACTTTTAAAAAAGTTGAAACAATTTTATTTTATTTTTCAGCACACTTTCAGCCAAATATATTTCACAGCTATTATTCAAATTAGATAAATTTTGTTTTCAGTGAGATTTTTTTCTGTATGTGGGACCTTGGCCTTAAAAAAGAATCACACATGCTGAATAAAATCCGACTGAATTTCACTTTATAAGACATTTTACCAGAGGCGCCATTTTTCAGTGCAAAGAAACACAGAATGTTTTTAAATTTCTAATTCTATTTTCTGTTGGTTTTTCCGCGTTTGTGACTTTTCCTAAAAAATGGTTCATATATATAGAAAAAAAGCAGAAAATATAAATAGAAATAATCAAATTGAAGTTTCAGCTTTACTTATGCTTTCAAGTGTTCTCACATACTGTATCTACAATAGAAAACATTTCAAGGATATTATTGTTGAGTTTATGGAAGAGACGAGATAGAATATTAGGATGAGCCATAAAGAATTATTCTACTAAAAGTCCGCTTTCCTGTTGGTTGTTAACATGTAATTCTGCGTGACAAGCAGAAACAATTTCCCTTTTTTTCTGCATACATTTCAGTGGAATTTTTTTCTACATGTGTGAACCATCCCGTATGAGAAAAAAACAAACAAACAGAATGATTTTTACCAAATACTATTTTCTAACTTAAACAATAAACAAATGAAGGTTAAATTAGCAATTTTTTTCGTTAATTATGTAAAAATATATAAAATTTACTTTAAAAAAAAGGGGGGGGGGGGGGTTGATGAAATATACAGCAACTTGTTTTTTCTTCTTCTGGTTGTTGTTTTTCAGGTTTCAAGCTGTGCGAATTGCATCATTTTTACTCACTCACCCAAGTTAAGAAACTTTCCTCAAACGACAGAAATAGCTACTTAATTTTTTTTTCTCAGTTCTAAAAACAGTAAACTCTACAACGATCTTTCTTGAAATAATCATCAACTATAATGTAATTTCGAAAATTCGTAAACATAATGGGATTCTCAGTTGCTAAGTTTCTATGACTCACATAAGAGGGGTTCCAACCAGGTTCGAACCTGGCTGGAAGCTTATTTTTTTTAACTAAATAATTATCATAATCGTCATCAACATTAAAATGATAAATACCGAATATCATAGTAATAATTATAAATTTTTAATTTCAAATTTAAAAACATTTTTTTTTACAAATGTAAACATCTTTGTAGCCCAATGCCTTGTTAGCTGGACGTGAGTTGGGGGTCCGGGGTTCTGGCTGCTTCTATTAAAATTCTTTTTATGTGTATTAATTATATCTGTACATTCTCTCCTCCTGTCATTGTGTTGTTGGTGAGGAAACTCCTAGTTTCAAAATATTTTTCAAATTATAAAGTGAAAACATCTTTTAAAAAACTGGTTTATTATTCTGCATTTTTTTGAAGGAACATTAATAAAATTCTTGCAAGTGTTTTAAAAATTAGAAGAGTAAATGAATAATTTGACTGGAAATTCATGTTTAAAATTGTTTTTATAAAAATTAGAAAACGGCCATTTTTTAAGATTTTTGAAAGATAATTGATGTTTTTTTTATTAGATTTTGGTCCAAGTTGAAAGAAAAAAAATCGAAAATTTAAAAACATCATTATTATGAAAATACACTTACGTCATTTGATTAATTTACTCTTGTAGTTTTTAAAATATTTTCAATTTCTTCTTCATGTTGCTTTCAAAATTCAGAATAACCAGGAATTCTAGTCCATTGTTCCTCCTTTATTTGCATATTTTCTTGTGGCTGCTTATAAAACGTTGTTAATATTATTTTAAAGATTTTTATTTGTTGTGGGCCATAGTTATTTCAAAAGTGTTAATAAAAAGAAAAAACCTTAGGGCTGGATCACACTTTCCCAAAGACTAAAATATCAGCTTCTGCATTCTGCTTTCCTTTGTGTTCAAGGGATTACAACAGAATACACTAAAATGACATTTATAAAAGGGGGGCAATGAAAGAATAGTAGAATAAGTCACACAAATAATGCTACTGAAAGACACCATCCTATTGGTTAATTTAATAACATGTAACTGTGCGTGGCAGAAACAATTATTAATCTTACTGTTATTTCTGCATACATTCAATGAAATAAATAAAATAGAATTATTCAAATTAGACATTTTCTCAATGTAATTTTTTTGCCTGTGTGATCCATCCCATACAGAGTTATTTTTTGTAGAAAAAAAAATCTAGAAACAGAAAAGCTCTATGGGAGTCTATGGTCACTATTCTCTTCTCAACTGTTTATAGATAGGTTCAAGAAACTCACAAATTTATGACTTTTTTTTAAAAAAAAAAAAGTGAAGTAAGACACAGAAAACATTTTTCCGGATCTTAGGCCGGATCCACATCAAACTGACAAAACACAAGACAAAACAGAAACTCAAGTGTTTCAAGACAAATTGGCTTAAATTCTAAAACATTTCTGCGACTGTTGTTTTTGTTTTGTCTGCAATTTCACAAACAATTCCATGTCCCGGCTCAGGTCGGTAAACATCAAAAGGTTTGTGTTTTGTCTCGGTACTAAGCAACATTCTGTCAACTCTGTGCAGCATGGACAGTTAGTATTAAAACAACACCAAAACAGTTGCATCGTTTATTTATGTAAAGACTAGTTGTCCACGGACTATGTGGATAGCTATAGAAACCAAAAAAACAATTGTTTGTGTTGTGTCACAAATTTGTTGTGGGTTTTTGTTTTGAGTACTGCTTACAGTTGTTTCAGTTTTGTTTTGTCTTCAAATTCTGCTTTTTCGTGCATTTTTTTTGTTGTTGTCTGAACTCATGTTGTACTTTTGTCAGCTTGATGTGGACGCGGCCTTAAATTCCTCGAAGTTTCAGATTTGCAAAAAAAAAAAAAAGTTAAATTAATACTACTTCTGAAGAAAACGAGTAATGAAAAAAATTAAAATGAATCACTACTAAAACACAATATGCAAATTTTCTGTTTGAATTTTTTTTTTAATAAAACGCAATCTTGAGTGTGTGAAACCAACCAACTTCACAAAATAAAATAATTACAAAAGAAAAATATGTGCAACAAACAAAATTACTGGTTAGAGAGAGAGAGAAAACTTTTAAAATATACATTTTGTATAAAAATTTATTTAACTTTATACAAAATTTCAATATTTTTATAAGAGTAAAATGATTTTTTTCACTTATAATTTGAATATTACATAAGTTTTTTTTAAAAAACAAAATACAATCGTTTTTCTTTTCTTTTCTTTTTTTTTTTTCAAATTAGGCCGAATGTTTATTTTTCTTTCTGCTGACGACCTATTTTTCTATTAAAATACATAATAATACTTAGAAACACTGTCAATAAACCCTGAGAGAAAATTCTATAATTCGTTTTTTTCTTCTTCATTTTTATAAAAGGCCTAGATTTTTTTTTATTATAATACTAAAAATATTTCATGAGGCTTTTTGGGTTTTTTATTTTTGAATCTTAACAAATTTTAAAATTGTTATAAAATATCCATATTTAGATATATTAAACTGTTATAAAAATTTAAAAAAAAAAATTCTAGTAACATAATGTTTTAACATAGGCCCAAATTCAAGAAGGACGCTAAATTGGTGCTTTCAAACCTTTCAAAAACAAGGTTTCCAACAGTGAAAAACTGTTCAATGGTAGGTAGGTAGGTACTCTATACCTAGAGTCATTCCGACAATGGAATTTACTTCCAGAGGATGTTTTTCCATGTGCAAAAGTTGTAATTTGATAGGTAATTGGACAAATCAAATGTAAAATAACATTTGCATGCGAGTATAAAATGATTATAGGTTATTTTAACAATGCATTTTTATTGCTGCTTTTAGACAACATTAGTTCTTCTGTGATAGGTTTTTTTTTTTTTGCCTGCAAAGTAAAAATTATTCAAATTCAAACCATCTTCAAGAGAGTTGTTGCATGAAATTCAAGTGGCCCAAGTTTTTCCTTCTTGAATTTTAAGTGTGTTGCAACGTAGTGCACCTTTACCATAGGAAACCATTGCTATGTGTAAAAATCCTTTAACATTTTTTTTTTAGAATTCTGTAACAATAATAATTATAACAATAAAAACAAAACAAAACAGTATTTTTATAGGTTAAAAATTCTTTTATTTGAGGATAGGAGTTTTTTTTTCTTCTTCTATGATATTTGACAAGTTGTATTATCAAACAAAAAAAAATGTAAATTTTTTTGGGGGGGGGGGGGGGGAAGGACTGACTGGCTCTGTATATAATACACAAAACACATATGAATATCACATGTGATATTCATTCATTTAAATACATAAAACAGGATCCATTTATGTACTCAAAAGAGAAATATATATATTTACAAAGACAGACACAACATTATATTTTGTTTGATTACAATGTTGTTTCAGAAACACATTTTCTCTTCTCATCATCATCATCATCATCATCATCATCAGAAATCAACAAATCCAAATTTCTAATAAAAGAAAAGTTTAAATACAAAACTTTAAAACTCTTTTCAGGAGTTTGTTGTTGTTGGTACAAACTTTACAAAATTGTTTTTTTAGAAGGTTTTGAGAAACATTATTGAAAAATATTATTCAGGAAGACATGAGATTTTTTTTAAAAGAAAAAATTTAACCCCTTGTTTGAATAATTGAAAAAGTGTGTGTGTGTTTGTTTCAATTTCTATGTGTCCCTCTCTGATCCAATTTGGTGTTGTATTTCACCACAAATGGACCCATTTTCTGTGTTTTTTGTTACGCTTGATTCAATTCTTCAGTGTTTTTCCATTTCCAATGTGTGTAATTTAGCCTCTTAGGCGTTTGTTTATCATCACTTTTGGCTAGTTTTTTTCTACCATGGTGTTATTTTACCCTGTAAGTCTGTGTGCATTTTTAAATGTGTTTTATGTTTGTTTTGTATAATGTGTTAACCTGTCTTGTGGCTTTAAAAATGTGTACCGAGTTCTGTTGTTGGTTTTTTTTTTCTAGTCCACACTGTACTGTATGTGCCTGCATGTATTACCTGTAATATGTGTGTGTGTGTGTTATTTCCCCTTCCCCCTCGCTCCCTGAAGTGCGTGTTTTTTTTTTTGCTTCTCTTTTCCCCACGCGTGTGTGCCCATCATTTGAAAACAACTACTCAGGTTTTGCTATTAAAAAAATATAGCCTCAAATACATCCAATTTGCTTTTATGACAACAAACTCACAAGACAATCACATGAGATTCAAAATAAGTCAACTGAGGCGAGCTTGGCCAAAGGGTAGCTCGAGCAAATGCCAGAAGGGCTCGGTTATTCAATTGGGCAGGTTGTCCTCCCCCCCCCCCCAAATCCAGAGTATAAAATATGCCAGGGCCAAATTAT
This sequence comes from Brachycybe producta, assembly GCA_036925085.1. Taxonomy (NCBI): domain Eukaryota; kingdom Metazoa; phylum Arthropoda; class Diplopoda; order Playtdesmida; family Andrognathidae; genus Brachycybe; species Brachycybe producta. Next base: position 2,788,696 of record JAUPFP010000016.1, on the reverse strand, counting down.
TTTCTCAGCACGACACGCCTCCCTTTGATAGTCAATCAATTATAGTATCTATTTTTTATGTATAAATCAGTAAACTCAAAAAAAAGAATGATACATTTTTAAATTAATGACGCTCTTTAGAGGCTATAATTTCTTACACATCATTCAATGATGATAGTAGAATGCCCGCATAATTTATTAATTGATCAGAGAGTTGTGTATATTTGAGGCTATTTCCTACCACAAAAAAAAGGTATTTTCAAATACATTCCAAAATAGAAAAGGTAGTTATTTTCGAATATACTCTTCAAGTGTACCTCTTATAGGAGGCAAGAGTGAATGATTGAAGTGTATATATAGTGTAGTATAGGCCTATCGTGTGTCACTTGTTATTTGTGCATTTTGTACAATAAAATGTGTGCGTGGCAAAGTCGTGTTTGAAAACTGCAACAGAACAGAGTAAGATAAATTAACACATAATTTCTTTGAAGGTGTGCTGCTGCTGCTGCTGCTTCTTTTAAAAAACAAAAACAAAAAAGTTTTTACAATTCAGAATAAAAGTGCAAAAAAACAAAAAAAAAAAACAAAAAAAAAACCAAGTTCCCATCTCCCTTTCAAACTCTTTTCTTCATAATAATTAAACAATTAAATTAAATTATTTTTAAAAGTTTTTTTTTGTTGTTTTCGATAAGTTTTTCTTTGTTCCTTTTCTTTTACGTCATCGTCAACTGGTCAATCATCGTCAAAAAAAAAAAGTCTTTTTTGATGATTTTAACTTTTTAATATTTTTTTAAAAAAAAAAATCCATTTTTTTTTTAAAAAATTTCTCCTAAGAAGTTCCTCCAACTTCGTTTTGATATGTGTCAGTTAGAATGTCTGCTGAATCTGTTAACTGTTGCAAAGCTTGATAAAGTCCATTCAAATGATGTCGGAAGTTACGTGAAGCAACACTCGAATGAACTTCTGGTTCGTATTCCAATGATGAATCTGATTCCGAACAGGATTCGGTATCAGGTTCCGAATCATCAGATAAAGACATTGATGAAACAGTTGAATTTCTTCTCGATAAGAAAGGATGTGGAGGTGGTGGTGGAACTCCTGCTAATCCTCCTCCTGCTTGACGTACTACTACTACTGGTGGCACGGTGGTACGATTCGCATTACCTCCCCAGATCAGTTCGTTTTTAACCGAATTGAGCATATTAAAGAAACCAAAAAGATCCACTGCTGGAGATGACACCACTAGAGGCGCTTTAGTCGTTTTAAGTGATCCATCATTATGATCCATTACAGGACTCATATCCATCAATCTACTTGGTACCATTACCGTTTCGTTCATGTTGTCGACGGCTATAACGAACCGATCCATCGCGCTCAAAATGGACTGTTGAGAAATTCCACTTTCATCTCTTGAGCCTAATTTTCTCATTTTTCTATTATTCATATTCATTATTAAAAAATAGATTTATAACTTATTATAATTAATATATATTATTATAATATCCGCACTTTTTTTTTTCAGTTTTTCTCCTTTTTTTTTTTGGAGTCACCACCAACAACCAAAATTAAAAATAAATCACTTCAAAAATACACTAGTGACTATTGTAAACGTAGCAACTGAAGCGTCTGATTCGGGTCACTCCCAGTTCGACTCCTTTTATATTCTAGAACGGACGATTCCATTCATTTTATTCTTTCCATATTATATAGGGGAGGAAACATAACAACAACAAAAAAAAAATCATACATTGGCAACACTGTATTGGTTGTAGGATAAAAATGTAACATGTGACGTCATACGTCTACTGCAAAATTTTCTTTTTTTTTTTTTTGGATTGTTGTTTGAATGTGTGCGTGTTTTCAGCGTGTGTCTCTCATGAGCCAATTGCATGCGTTTTGACCCCCTCGTCCTTATTTCTGACTTTTTTTTTTAAAGTTGAAATGATGTATTTTTTGATATTTCTTTTTAAATTTAGAATACGTATCTTTAGTTGTGTAAATGGGCATCAGCTGTTTAATTCTAGCAGTGATATTTTGAAGCAAAGTGCAAGGGGGACGACATAGAAGAAAATCATGCATGAGATTCACAAAGATTCATTGAGATTCACAGCAGAGTTGTATACCCAGGGTTGAGACAAATTATGACCAAATTTTTTAAAAAAATTGTTTACTTCCACTTAGCCTCTATGCAAAAGATTGCGTAGTTTTTTTGCCTTATTTCGCGCCTTTGGCGAAACTGATATAACACCTCCACAGAATTAGTTTAAATGCTATATGTGGCAATAAATACTGGACAATCGGTTGTCCCGACGACATCTTTCGAGGCAGTGGGACATTTCTTTTAAAAAAACAGGACAGTCCCGTATATACGGGATGTCTGGCAACCCTACACTGAGAGGATCCTTTCCGCAAATACAATGAATGTTAGCAGATTGTTCTTCTTTGTAGATATGTTACTGTCAATCTGCAGAATCAGTCAATCTGCCTATTGCATAGGCAATCTGCAGAATCAGTCAATCTGCCTATTGCATAGGCAATCTGCAAAACAACCAACCTGTTGGGCCTAATACCTAAAATGTATTGAATTTTGCCGATTCACTAGCAAGTTGGTTGTTTTGCAGATTGCCTATGCAATAGGCAGATTGACTGATTCTGCAGATTGACAGTAATAGATATACAAAGTTTGCATTTTACTATAATGTTTAGACCTCTGTCTTCCGCATCTGCAAAAAACATCATCAAGAGAGTAGCTTGGGGTGAGGGTCAAAAGCTAATTTTAAAAATGAACATAAAAGACTGAAATACACCTGGGCTGAACTATACCCATTCATAAACATCATGTTTGCTTCTCAATTTTTATTTACTTCTGATCAAATATCAATTTTTTGTCATCCAGAGTAAAGATACATTGAAATTCAATGGAATTGTGTACTAGCACAGGATCTTTTTGAAACTTTGAAGTACATATGAAAGCATTTCTTTCATGATCGCTTTGTAGTGAGCGAAATTACTTTGCAAAATTTATATTCTTGTAAATTCTGGCAAGTGGAGCGAGCCATATATACAATAACAGCCTTTTCTAATACCTAAACTTCAGCAACATCAAAAAATAATTATCAAAAAATAATTAATTGCAACTACAAATTGGATATTTTAAAAAGTAATATGGCAAATTACAAATTACTGAAAAAATTAATTAAATTACTGTAATTCATTAGGCTACTTTTGGGCAAATTACTTCCCAATATTGGGCCTCATCTTAAAAAGAGGTTGTGACGTTCGAGGGCCGGTTGCCTAAAATTTAGGATTGTGTCAATTTAGTCTGATAGAAAAGAGATAATATTTCAAGCTGAGGTAGATATTTTTATGGCTAGCTGTTTTACTTTTTATCCGCGTTTGACAGTCTACTCGGAATAGAATTGATTTCGGGGAAAAATCAGTGAAATCACTGAAATGGATTGCCATACCGTAAGAGATTCACCCCCTGTGTCGTCTCTCTTGAACCAAATAGAAGATGGGAACGAACGGGTTGAACTAATATGGCATCTTCATCACAGACTTATCAACAGAAAGAAGACACCATAATAGGTCACCTATAACTATAAATATTGACACAAGCGCGTGTCATGTCGCTATGTTTCAGTGTTGCCAGATTTAGTTTTAATAAGGATATAATTTATTATTCGCATCTATTGTATATTAATGTCAAATTTAACGAACTATGCACAAAAATAATAATTTCAAATATATAAATTTTATTTGACATTTTATGAAATTATTAATTTTTTCTCGGCAACACTGTCATAAGCCATTTTTATGACGTAGACATATGGGATGTCTATCACGCCACCGGTATTTTCAGATGTTTTAACCAATCAGAATGTTACATTCTCTTTTCTCTTTCAAATCCCCTTTTCCCCTCCTCCCTCCCTCTTCCTTATTTTGGTTCAATAAAAAATGCTACCATTTTGCTTATGGGTTAAACCCTAAACCTACATAGATTTACTATGGCAGTGTTGCCAGGTCACTGGTTCTGCCTTTTCACCTTCATTTGACTTCTTTCCCTCCCATTTAAAACCCCATGAAACACTCGTGGTCATCAGATGTAACTTAATTAATTTAGATCAGTTTTAATTTTGTAAATTTCATAATAAAAATAAATATGAAACTTGACAAAAAAAACTATCTTAGTTATGGGGTACTCACATTTAAGGCTCATGGGCCATATGAACTTTATAAAGAGAGCCCAATTTACTCTTCATATTAAACTCAATTAAGAGACAATCATCTGATTAAACAATAATTGATAGACGCTTATTAGATTAGATTAGCATTTCATTGCTGAACAATTTAAAGTTTTTAACAGAAGAAGAAATAAGAGATTTATCTCAATAAGTGATTAAATCGACTATAACTAAAAGCAAAAAAAAAAATGTTTTTTTTCCAATAAAAAGACTGTTTGGAGGCTAGTTTTCCAGAGGTGTAATCATCACTTAAACAGGAGTTCTGACTTTTAGCCTCTAACATTTTATTAGTTGAATAAAGTATAATTTTTTTTTACCTAAAGTTATATTTTAGGCGAAAAAACTTAGGCCTTTTAGGCTTAACTATAAATGTGATAAAATGATAATAAATACAGGTGGTAAATATTATATGTTAAATATTTTTTGTATTTGTAGAGTATTTCAGTATTCTTGAAATATTCATCAAATAACATTCCTAAAAAAAAGTTTTCAACGAGTTTCTTGCAATATTTAAAGTTTTACTAAACTTGACGGAATGATGCGAAGTTTTTGTTTTGTATTACAAAATCCATTAATTGTAAAGAAAACCTAAATAAAATCACAAATATATACAAGTAATTTCTATTTGAAAGTGTAATTTCGAAAGAAACCTTTCTAAAATATATATTTTGTTTTTCAATTTATTTTGAACACAAAAACAAACAAATCATATGAGGTTTCCATTGATGGATGCTTTCAATTTTTTTTTGTTTGTTTGTTTGTCAAAGAAACCATCCAAGTTACAAGCAATAAATAAGCAGGAAATAGCTTCTTGGCTTTTAAATCAAATGCAATTTGTGTTTAATATCCTGGGAGACTTTACAAGAAAAAATAGAGATTATGGGGGGGGGGGAGACCTTAGTAACTAAAAAAGAGCCCCGTTTTATCAAAAGAAAACTTTCCTGTAAACATCTTCACTATTTTCTGCTACTTTAATTTTGACATTTTACTTTTTTTTTGACAATTTGCACACAAAAAAGTGTCTTTTTGTGCAGGTCCATACTATTATAACTATGAAAAGGACTGGTCAAAGAGTAGGTCAAGGGGCTTCCCCTAAATACACCTAAACACACTCAACACGTAAAACACTTAAAAGTTAAATCTCTTTCAAAAGCTCCATTAGTAAACTCTTATTATTAGATAATTACTTTTTATACAACAGGATCTATATTTAAGTTTAGGAAACACCACTTAAGTAGCATTTCTAATATATAACACATGATAGCTTGATTCATTTTGAAGACACTCTTGTCACATGTGATAATTTTCATTGCCAGTGACCCTTTTCAAAGACAATATTGGTTAATTTTGGGAGTCATTGGTGTGGACAGTTTTTTTTTTGGGGGGGGGATATCATTATCATGTGAAAAGCATCAGGAGAATGAAAGGATAGAAAAATTAATCCATCCATGTGTACAGAAATGAAAAGAACAAATTGGTCAAAACAGATTAGTTTTCATATCAATATCTTTTATCAAGCCTCTGTGTATGTTCGAGGCCATTGTGTGCTCAGTGTGACTATGTGTGTGTGTGGCATACAAGTGACATATGAAACACAACACCATAACAACACTATATAAATTGTATTCCATGATGTGATGTGTGTGTTTATTAGTTTGTGAGCTAAATCTTACTAACTAGAACATAGGTGCAAGAAATATTATTAGGAATCCAACTTTTTCAAGATTCATTTGACAGTGGAAATAGCCATTTTTACTACTTAAAAGCAGTTTCAAATGTAAAAAGTTAGGTTTTTGCAATCAAAAGAGACAGGCTAGAGGCTAGAGTTAAGTAACTGCAGCTGCAATTTAACTCGAGAATAACTTTAGCCTCTGACCAGATTCTTTGATTAAAAAAGCATAATTTTTTGCATTAGAAACTACTTTCACCAATGAAAATGGTTATTTTCCCTCTCCATGGCAAGATTTAGTGCAAAATGGCGATTACATTGGGAACATTTAAAGCATGATTCACTGCAATGTGTTCTTGAATTAATTGAAATTAGTTCAAATTACCAATGTGATAATGATTTTGCAATACTTAAAGCGGTTCCTTGCACACCGTCTTGCAGAAAACGCTGTTCTTCGCTTTTTTTTTGCAAGAAACTGCGCAAGATTCACAACAGTATGTGTCTCATTTCTTGCATGGAATCTTGCCAGAAAAATAGCTTTAAAAATAAGTCAAATATTGTTGTGAATCTTGCACAGTTTATTGCAAAAAAAAACCCAAAGATGAGCGTTTTCTGCAAGTCAGTGTACAAGAAATCACTGCAAGTCTTGTAGAAGTATTATCATATTGACAATTGCAATTTATTAATGGCCACATAGCAGTTAATTTTGCAATAAATACTTGATGTTTTGCCAATATAATCAAACTTTTATCTAATTTTCTTTGCTGATCTAGTTACGAATAAATCTTAAACTGTTTTGTTTTTTTAAAAAAAAAAAGTTGTTGAAAAACCTGGCTTTTTTAATTTCTGCATGTAGATGCAGAAATTGAGATAATTGGTTGTTAAACATTTCACTAACCAAAATCAGCAAATTCATTCATCTAACATACTTTTAGCAGCCGAGGCCCAAATTCAAGAAAGAAAAAAAAAACTTTCAACTGAATTTTATTTTAAAGTTCAAACCGTCTGAGCAGGATTCCAACATAGAAAAATTCAGTTCACAAGCACTCAATGAATCAGGCTTATTTCTATATTAAAACCATGCTCTGAGGGTTCAAGTTGAAAATCAAATATCAAGTTTTCTTTTTGAATTTGGAACTGACATATTTTGTTTGATAAAATGTTTATTATTGAGTCTACAATAAAAAAAGAAAACAATAACATTCACTAAGAAGAAGTAACATATGAAAATTGGAGCACAATGTTAATGCTACAGCAATCTTAGTTCATAGTCCTACTTTCAGACTTACTGCATAATAACATGAGTGTATAAGTCTTGAAGAATGAAGATTGTTGTGTGGTGAGAAGGTGAATTGAGGGGAAGTTTTGTCTGTTTAGGGGGGATTGATGACATTATAGCTTAGGTAAGTTCATTGGACAATGTTCCGTTGTTCAATGCACCTTCTACATAGGAGAGGGCAATTGAAGGTGTTTCATCAATCATTATTATAAAGAGGACTTTTTTTTGTGGTAGCCAACTTTGGTATTTGGGCTAAGTTAGCTTGGGAAAAAGTCAATGGTCATTTTTTTGTGTGCTGGTATTGCTGTTGTTATAACATAATTTATATTCTTAGAATTATTATGTGTATGCGTTTATGCTGCAATATAGATGGAAAAATTGCTGTAAAAGTTGAAAAACAAAAGTTGAAAATTTATTGATATATTTTTGCCAAATGCATGAAACTTTGAATAGGCTTTAAAGCTAATTCAACCAACTTTAGGTGAAATTAGGTCATAGATCAACTGAGGTTCGCTTGTACCACTAAACACCACTTCTACTAAAACAATTTTTTTTTAAATTTATAAGAAAAGTCATTAGGAAAAATTATCAAAAAAAAAATTGTTAACTATGCTATCAATATGTAAAATGGCATAATTATGCACAGTTATGCAAAATTATGCTGAATAAATATTTTGAAGTTAAACGCATAAACTTGCATGTTAAGATGTTTTTTTCAATCAGCTTTTAATCAAATTTAAGTTATTCTGCATTTTACAAGCAACAAGAAGAAGAATTTTAAAGTTTTGGAAACTAGAGGAGTAAGTGAATTACATAAACATTAAATAACTTTTCAGCTAGCATCCATCAACTAAAAATTTGGACATTATTAAATTGCATTGAAATCTTTACGCGGTTAAGTGATGGCTGGATCACACATAAAAGAAAAGAAATCGACTGAAAAAGGAATTTATTTGATTTCAAAAATTCCTTTTATCTATTTGGCAGAATGTCGGTAGAATAAAAGGTGAAATTGTTTCTTTCTGCCTCGTTTAATACATTTTAATTATCAGCTTCTTCTGACGCCATTGTTCTTTATTGTTCTGCCTCTTACTCTTTGTTACATTCTTCTATAGAATAAAAATGTACTAATAATGTTTTCAATTGTAATGTGTGAGATTGTGAGAACGTTTTAACGCGAAGGAAAGCAGAAATGTAGCTGGAACTTTATTCTGATTTTTTTTATTATTATTTCTATGCATCTCAGATTTATGTCAAGGGAAGAATCACACACACTGAAAAAACCAATAGAAAACAGAAACAGAAATAAAAAAATCAGAATATTTCGATTGTGTTTTGCACTGAATTCTAGATATATGGCGCTTCTGCTAAATCAGTGGAATTTTATTCAGTGTATGTGTGATCTTTTCCTGACTCTTCTAGTTTCTAAAACACATTCAATTATTTTTTTAGTTCTATTTTTTATTCTCACGGGCAATTATATAAACTGTTTTTTCTTGAAAAACACCGGGGTTTTTTTGTTGTTTTTATTCCTCGTTATAATATACATGTAAACACAGTTGAATTTATTTTTATCATTGGTTTCTATAGATTTGCGCATTGTTTGACGTCATTTAACAAACAGAAAAAAAAAATTACTTCAGACATTCTTTATGATTTTTTTTCTCTCACTATTATTATATTTACTGATATGTAATTGAATGACTTTACGTAATTTTGATTTCGTGGAATTGTGAGATACAAAGAAAAAAACTTATGTTTTCATATTATAGACACGTTTTTCAGCTTAAAAACAAATCAAATCAATTTGATGTGTCCAAATGCAAAAAAAAAAGCAGTTTTTGAAATAAATTACAATATTTATGATCTATCTTTTTATATAATCAAAAAAATTTTCTTTTCTTTGAAATTTGAATTGGACCGTGGATGTTTAGGTCCAATTTTAAGAAAGATTTGAAGGCCACTTGGCATTTAAACTTCTTTTCGAACCCTCTCTGAACAGGGCTCCGTTTTTAGAAGACCCGTGGGTTCAATACTTGCAACCTTGAAGTGCCCAGTTTCTTTCTTAAATTTGGGCCTTAGGCTCGGGTTCATATGTGAGGGTCATTGTAACAATTTTTTCTTTGAATTGTTTATTTGCTGTTTAGTATTCTGAAAAGTAATTTCTTTTTTTTTTTTTTGAAGGTATTTTGTTGGTGATTTTAATATGCAACTCACGTCGTTTGTGATGTCAGGTAATTTCCATATATTATTATTGTTGGACTTTCCATTGCTTTGAGCTATTTTAAAATTCAATTTATTAATTTATATGCTTTTAGCATTGCCAATGGGGTTCATTATGAGACTTGGTTTTATCTAGTTGAGATTTTCGAGTAGGAATGACGCTGACGGTTTTTTTAAACTATAAAAATAATATCACTGATAATCTTGTGAATTTTTTTTTTGTAAATTATAATGTAATTTTGAAGAAATTTCTGCTCATCTGCTTAGAAGTTGGGTTAGTTTGAAGCAAAGTCAAAGTTATCCGTGGAGGTTTTTCAGGGCCCTCAGGATAAAAGATTTAAGCCCAAATTTAACAGACAATTAGAAATCGGGACAAACAGAAGTTGGCTACGCCCTTTTTATGACGAACACAACTTCTAATTGGTTGGTTATGTAGTCTGACGTCACATGCTCCGCCCTTTTCAACGTCGAACCACACAACAAACCAATTAGAAGTTGTCGGTCGTCATAAAAAGGGCGGAGCCAACTGAAGTTCGTTCCGATTTCTAATTGCCTGTCAAATTTAAGAAGAAAACGTTTCGCTTCAACTTCACCTTTTAAAGCCTCAGAGCAGAGGTTCTGACATAGATAACACTGTTCAGAAGTACTCTCTAAACGTTTCTTTTTTTTTGTTGCAACCCTGATATGAGAGTTGAAGTTGAGGTTTGACAATGTGTCCAGTTTCTTTCTTGAATTGTCAACCCTTTCACACTAAGCATAAAGCGGTAATCTCGCTGGCTATACGTTTAATTATACAAGATCATCATGAAAAAATTTTAGCACATTCGCCTAATTTTCTAGTTTTGAATTTATTTTCGTTTTTTTTTCCCAGTTTAGTTACTTTTTTTTGGTATAATAATTTGGTAAATTATGGTAATTTTCAGCCATATCATTTGAATCAGGCCCGTATTATACATTAAGTACAATAGGCAAAGTGCCTAAAGCCTACGACATATTTTAATGAGTCTGAGAAAATATTTTAAAAATAAAAATACATATCTATGGGACGACTTTATTGAGACTATGTGAGGATGGAAATTATATAAGCAAAATATGCAAATCATTATTATTGTTATTAGAATTGTTATTGTTATTATGTTCTTGGAGGGTCTACAAAAACAAAATTTAATGTGCCTACGGCTTACAAGAGTCTCAATGTGGCCCTGATTTGAACTAAATACAATTACATAAAGTGCAACTCATTATGTGGCTCTTTTTTTTTTTAAATATTTATCAATTGAAAAATAAGCACACGATTTGTTAAGGTGTTTGTTGTTGTTGTTTACGCTCGTATGTCATAATTGCTAAATGTCACATTGATAATAAATGTCAATGATAATGTTAATTTCTACACGGAAATTGGTTAAGAAGTGGAAATATACTTACTAAACTTTATATAAAAAAACATTTATTATATCATTAAATCTCAGAAATCTGTTTTTAAAAGAAAGTTTATATTGAATAATATGAGTTCATGGTTCAGATTTATTTCTCAAAAGATTAAAAATATGGAACATTATAATAATGAAATAGATAAAAAAAATTCTTATATTCAACCATAAATATATGAGTATATAATATATATACATAATTTAAATATATACATATACAAATTATTTAGAATTTGATTAAAAGTAATATATTTATTACTATAAAATAATTTAAGATGGTTAATGAACAGCTGATTTCCAAACTCTTAATAAATTTTCCTTTCTTTCAGGAGCAAAGTTAAGAGAAACTACCGGTGTTTTTAGAAACTAAAAGGGTAGCTCAATCATCTGAGTTAATTTTCATGTCGACATCTTTCAAAATAAACTTTTTATAAAAAAAAAATTAAAAATATATTATCTGCTTAAACTGGCATAAAAAGCTTATTTTGCAAGATATCAACCTGAAAAAAATACCCTTAGGTGATCGAGCTACTTTTCTAGTTTCTAAAACATATTCAAGCTTTGCTTCATTTTACACTTGAAATTCAGAATAAACAGAATTCCAGAGGCATTTATTACACATTAAAACCAACTTAAGAGATCATTGCTTATTAATTATTTCAGTGATCTATTGATTACATTTTTTTAAAAAAGAAATTCAGTTTAAAAAAATTATAATTGTTTCTAATAACAATTTGTATAAAACTGTGATTGACTTCAGATTTTCACTTTCTTTCTGGAAAAACCCCGTTTACTTTGTTATACAGTTACTTTTTTGATTTTTATCATTTTTACGATTAAAACCCTGGAAAAATTCATATAAAGACGTGATAAACATTTTAAAAACTTGTTTGTAGATTTAAAAAAAAATAGAAATTTTATCCGTCTGACTGAAACTCTTATTAAAACCCTTTTCACGTCCTGATAATTTCCTTTTTATTATCCTGTAGGTTAAACATTGAAGAACAAAGTTTCTTTTGAAAGAAATTAAAAGATCCAAATTGACTAAATTTTCCATCATTCTTGCATAATTTTTTTTACATAGGAAAATAAATTAAAAAGTTTTCTCGATAATGAAATGTGACATCCACAAACAAGGATAGAAAAATGTGTTTGTCTTTTTGTACAAAAATAATAAACAAAGTAATTGTCAATTTTTTCTTCACCAATAGGGAATGGGGGTCTTACATTTTCTTTTATGTTCACCTGTGGAAATGTCAAGGGCAATAAAGTTCTTTTATAAAGAAACTTTTAGGGCAAGATAGGCAAATAGGCAAGAAAAGGCGGGCAAATTCAAGAAACTAACAAAACTATGGATCACACATGCAGAAAAAAAAAGTACACTGAAAAAAGAAATTATCTAATTTTAAATAATTTCATTCTATTTACTTGGCAGAAAGTTTACAGGAAAAAAAAATTGTGAAATAATTTCTGTTTGCCATGCAGAATTACATGTTATCAGCCAACAGGGATCATTCTTTATGGCTCCTACTTTTTTTCCCCCCATTTTATATAAAACACAAAAATGTTCTTGAAATATTTTCTATTGTAATGTGCGAGTACCTTTGAAGGTAAAGAAACACAGAATTACATTATATCTGAAACTTTGATTCTGCATTTTAATTTCTATTTCTTTTTTTCTGCATGTGTGATCCAGATTGGCAGATTCTAAGAGCTCTGAACTTCAACTTTTAAAATTTAATCCAACATAAAAAACGTGATCCGGTACCCTTGAACACGGGCGCCCGCAGCTATTGGCAATGTCGGCGTTTGCCCTATCTCCCCTTTTTTTCAAATGCCAAATCTCTTACTTTTTATATTTTAAAAGAAAATAAAAGTGTGTTTTATCCACCACTGTTAAATTTGATAATAGAAAATAGTTATTTGAGTGTATTTGAGGCTATTTTATGACCAATGTAGTCGGGTTTTTTTGTATTTAGCTCCCCACCCCACCTATGAAACAGTCCTAAGGGCGTGAACAGGGTATTTTATGTTTGAACTTTGCTAAGAAAATTTAAAGTTCAAGTGTCAAGTGTGTTTCTTGAACACAGACCTAGAATTTTATAAAAAAATATAAAGACATAGGTAGAAACGCGTCTGGAATTTATAATTAATTCCGCACGTCAATGGTTAAAAGCAGTAAATATATACATTAATATCTTTAATGAACAAAACACAACAAAAAATGTTTTCATTGACAGCATCAATAATTAACCTGTAATGTTCATGGTTAGTTCTGAAATAATCATATTTCTTTTTTTTTTTGGTTCATTCGTAATATGTTATTAAGGATGAACTTGGTTAAAATATCGTTTATTACGTCAACCGTTTCTTTTACATTACATTTTTTTTTTCATCTTTTTTTTCTACAATTAAATTAACCAGGTTAGTGGTAAATGTAGTTATTATTTAGGACAGTATGACGTCAAACAAAACACCCTTTGGATATGTTTTATTTAAAGTGAACATAAAGGTAACAAAAAAAAAAGTTTTATTTTAGAAATATTGTTCCGGGACTTCGCGAGATTTCACTTTCTAAAAGAAATCATTTACATTTTTAGCTAGCTATAAAGAAAAATCAGGCCATTTTTAGGTTGACTAGACAATTTACAAAATAATTCAGTCTAGTTTGTAATTTACAAACTTTATAGCATCTTAGTGCAGCATTTCTATAGTAACAAAAAATTTTAAAATTGCAGATTTATTGAGACATTTCTGGTTCTACAAATTGTCTAGTTATTGTGAAGAATGGTGCATGCTTGATTTTGAAATTAACTTTTAAGAAAAACATGAGAACGTGTTTAAGAAACTAGAAGAGTGATACCTAGTTTACACTAAAGCAAAACACATTCACGTTAATGAAATATATATGTAGCTGACTTAACATGGAAGAACAATGAAAGAATATGAAGAAAAAAAATATTATAATTACCTTTATGAATATAATTGACATAATGGGTTATTAAATCAATATAAACTCATGTTATTGGAATTTTAAGTGAATATGCACAAACAATAACTCAATAATTAATATATTGATTATATTGACGCCAGTGCAATTTTCAATGTCCTTAAAACAGGGCTCTAAAGAACATGTTTATTATTTAAATGCGATTAACTTATCATGAATATACTAGATATAATACCTAGTTATAAAGTTGAGCTAGATACATTTAAGTCAGTGGCGTAGCCAGGATTTTTTTATGGGGGGTCCAAAATTATTTCTTCAGAATAAAGCTAATCATGCACCGACTAGATCCTACAGCGTGGTTGCCGCACTACACCACCTAAAGAACTTATCATTGTATGCATCGCATTTAGCCCTTAAACTTTTTTTTTGGGGGGGGGGGGTTAATAACGTTCATGTATGCAGCATATGAAATGAAACTGTGCAACCTCTGCTGTAAGGTGGCATGCTGCGACATGCAAAACTGGCTTGTAGAACTTCCATAAGTTCCATGCCAGAAGTCAAGAGGAATTCTTTCTATGCGGCGACGAAAAGAACAAGGGGAATAACGCGCTTGCGTGAGATTCAGACACCACTTAGGTGTCTTCATTTACCAGTATACTTTGTTGTAAACAACAACACGTGTTCAATTGTATGGTTAAGCGTGAGCGTTTAAGTTGTCTTCCATAAGTGGCGGAGTTGTGGTGGTGCATGTATGGGCTGTTTCTCGAATGGAATGATTCACATGGTGGTCTGGGGCGGCGTGGCGCTGCGCGCTGTAGTTGGCGACTAGCTGAAAAGTCGCTTAGTTGAGCATCTATTATGGTGGTGGGACAAAATGAGTTTTGAAGGCACAGGTTGAGAGAGAGAGAGAGAGAGAGAGAAAAAAGACGGAGAAAAAATATCAAATATAAACACCGCTCTTTTTGGCATGTATATAGAGTCTCGAGAGAGGGGGGGGGGGGTCCGGACCCCTGGACCCTCCCCCTCTTGGCTACGCCACTGATTCAAATTAATTGTGTTTTGCGGAATTATACTGAGAAACACAGTTAATATATTCAAATACTTAAGAATTAACTCAATAAAGGTATATTTGGATAATAATCAAATATTTTAAATTCAATTCATGATTCTAGTAATTAATGAGGCTATTGTACAGTGTATATGTAAAACATGTTTATTATCTAAATGCATTTAACTTATTAGATGTAGATAAGGTATAAATGAATCACAAAATGGGGATTTTCACGTATCTTTAAAACTGCGAAATGTAACGTTTATGATCGTTATTATCAGAATATTTTATGCAAAAATTTGAAATTACCATACAAAATTTTATTTTAAAAAATATTGACATGAAAATAACCTTGAGTAATACATTTACTTTTCTAGTTTTTACAACAATATAAATTTCTTCTCATTCTTTCTCAAATACAGAATAACGAGACTTTTCTTCTATTGTTCTCTTTTATTTGCATATTTTAGCAACATTGGTTGGTTAGAAAATATTTAAATTTATATGACATTCATGAAGACATGAAAACAACCTTTAGCAATTCATTTACTTTTCTAGTTTTTAAAACAGTCTGAATTTCTTCTTAATGTTGTTTCTCAAATATAGAAATAACAAGACATTCTTTTGTTCTCTTTATTTGCATATTTTGCAATGGTTGCTTAGAAACCATTTAAATTTATATAAGACATTGAATGGCATTCGCTTATTCTCTTTCATTTTGACTCTGTACACTTTTTACAGGCTTTCAAGTTTTGTTGTTTTCTAGTCTCAACCATTGTTACATTGGAAATTCCACCTTATGCACAAATGTTTGTATTTTGTCTGCAGCCAGGTATCAACATTATTATTTTTTTTTCCATTGGTATTTCCCATCATCAAAATATTTAACCGTGTAAAAGGTGCCATTGTAAAATATGAATATACATGCACGCCTCGTTTGCTTGTATTTGTAACACATCACCTTATTTATTTTGAAACACCTTTTCAAATAATTGTTCCCATTGTCTGTTTCAAAAAGCATAAAACTTATTTTGCTGTAGCATAAAAATTTACAGAGAAGTGACAGCCATTGACGGTCGACCCTGCGGTTCACAGACATTCATGGCAACATAAAACAACTTTTGAAACAGTTTTATTAATAATTTATAAGATAAAAATGTCTCTAGAATTTTATCAAAAATTCAACAGCAAAAATAATAAAAAAAACTTGAACATTATATATAAATTCTAAGAGTTAAGGGAAGAATATCACACACACATAATAAAATCCAACAGAATTTCACTTTAAAGCATTTAGGCTGATTTAGCGCCATATATATAGCTTCGACAGTGCAAAGAATCATAGAGACATTCTGATTTTTTATTTCTAAATCTAATTTTTGTTGCGTTTTTTACGCGCGTGTAAACCTTGCCTAAAGCCCAGCTTACACTTGGTCACTAGTCACTGTGAACTAGTCAATCATGACGATTTTAAAAGCCTCCAAAACACCTCCAGCCTGGACTGACACTCATAAATGCCATGTTAACTCATATAAAAAGAAAACTCAACATTCTACCTTGGAATGTTTGGAGGCTTTTATAAACATCATCATACATGAATGGCTGCAGTAATAAGTAACCAAGTGTAACCTGGGCTTAAGGGCAGAATCATACACGCTGAAAAACCTGCTCACAACATTCAAGAAAAGATTGCAAATTCAACTATTGTTAAAAAATATTCAATGCAATGTAAATGCACTAAAGGTAGCTTGAATTGAATCCATGTTTTTTGGCGAAAAATATTTGACAATTTTTTTCCAGTTTTCTTTTATTTTTTTTTAGATTTTTATTAAGAAAATCCTTAATTTCCTACAAGATTACATTAATTAAAAAAAGGTTTAAATTTGCACTGAACTTTCTTTGTGCGATTTTAAAATTAAGATTATATTTTTTGATGGGATGAAACTTTAAACTTTGATCAAATGAATTCAAAGTTCATAGTTTTTAATTCCATCTTTGAAAATTTAGCTAATGAGCGGATTTTTTTTTTCTTTTCTCGTGTCAGACATAATCATAGTATTGATTATCTACGTGAATGTCTTTAAGACGTTTCAACGGTCAAGTTTATTAATGAAGTTATATATATATATATATATATATATATATATATATATACCAGACTGTCTGAATCTGAAATTAATTAATTTGATTATTATGGCTGAATAAATCTGGGCCAATATTCATAGGCCTTTATCATTTATAGTTTGTTTTCTGTTATGCATTTTAAATGGTTGGAATTCTCTAGTAATAATTATAATGTATTCCGTAATTATTAGCTATTAACTTATTATACTTAGACTTAAGTGTACTTATTATTTGTTAGCGTCATAATTTTTTGTGTTTAAAAGTATATTAGATAATTTGCAAAACCAGTTAATCCACCAATTCATTTTTTTTATATAAATTTACACAGCTAATATGATTTTAGGCAATATGCAAAATGCCTATAACAATCAATAAAGCTTCATAATTTTTTTTTAATTTTTTGATTAGAATAATTGAATGGTATAGGCATTTTGTACATTGACTGAAAGGTTATTACGTATTTTATGTGTGTGAAAAACCAGTTATTTTAATGTATAATTACTAAACATTTGCAAAACTGCTAATTGGTTATAAATACGGATATTGCAGCAATACACATAGAATACGCAATAACACTTTAGGCATTTTATAGAATATCTGTACCAATCAGGCAATTTACATAAGATCGAAGAATTTTATGAAGATTTCTTAATTTTTTTTACAGACAGTCTACACATTGTGTTGATATTAGTTGTGCCAATTTACATGTCAATTAGTGGTTTCACAAATGTTTAGTGATTATGTAAAATGACTAGTTTTCGATTTTCACAAACACACTTGTATAAGAAAATAGTACGCCAAAGACTTATAACTTTATAAGATTTTGTAACAATTTTATGAATCACAAATTAAATTGTGATTCACATTATTTTGATGATTAAAAGTGACAAAATGATTTAATTTCGAACATAATACAAAATTTATCTGGACACATACATATGCCGTACTAATTGAAATTAACCCAATATTAGTCAACAGTTGTAATAATATAATACTAATGCAATTTGGTCATTTTAACCCGAGGTAAAGAGATATATGCAATGTCTCTGTATTAAATTCATGGCAAACATGTTGAAATTTGTGATTGTATTTTGATAACTATTATTAACCTTCATTGCAAATTTTGTACTTGATCCACATTCTAGGCCCTTTTTTTTCTTCAAAATGTTTACGAAATAATAGGGAATATTCTAAATTACAGGGACCCACATATACTTAAAGTGGGCGTGATTGGGATCAATTTCAGCCAATTTGTAAAACATTTCGTCCAAATTACTCAGAAAGAAACAATTTTCAGTAATCAAAATTTTAAAAACGTCTTTTATTGACCTAAATTAAACATATTTTTTTTACTAATTTCATTTATAGAGATCTATACATACTAATATAAGTAGTTAATTTTATTTATTAAATGTGTCTACAGAAAAAAAAACTTTCTATTTTGAAAATTAATAATAATTGAACTTTAATTTTATTATTTGACATCAAAGTTGTGTTTAGTTTATTGAACAAAAAAATGTGAACAAATTGACAAGTTGTTTGTAAATATAAGAGCTTTTAAATTATGAATTTTGACTTTTATTTTCTTTCGATGATAATATTGTAGTAACACAGTTTCAAGTCCAGGTTCTGAATGAAACGGATGTTGTCACTGGACACTGGACATTGAAACTGAAAGTCCAAATGTTAAAAGGCTTGTTTCAATTTGCCAATGAGAAAATTAAAAATTTTAAAGGGCAAAATCGTCAACCTCAATGATATTCATGTTGATAACATTTTTAATAAAACTGGTTTCTTATGTCCCGTTTTTTGTTGTTGTTGAATTACTTCTAAGGGAAGAATCACACACGCTGAATAAAATTGAGACTGAATTTCACTTCATAACGAATTTATCAAAAGCTCCACATAATATTTTTAGGTGCAAATGAACACAGGAAGTTTATTTTAAATTCTATTTCCTGGTGGTTTTTCAAGCGCCGCCGGTATTGTGCAATTCGTTCCACACGATGTTTTCAATTTGCGCATGTTTTCACGTTGATCCCTTTGCACAGAAATCTCCAGTGTTGAGACAAATTACTTTACAAAATAACTAATTACAATTAGTAGTTACGTCAGTGAAAAACTAATTACAGTTGAAAAATACTAAATTAAAAAAAAAGAAATTAATTACAATTGCAAATTACTAAATTTTAAAAAAGAAACTAATTACAATTACTCATTTTCTCATAAAACATTTGAATTACTTTTCAATTACAAATCAGATGAGAAAGAAAGTTATGAAGTCACCAAAAACAAAAATATTAAAAAATAAACAACAATTACAAAACTGAATATCGGATGTAACATTCAACCACATATTTAACAATTAATCAGAAATTCAACTTCCGATTACTTTGAGAACAAAGAAAACTTGTTTAACAAAGTTTCAAATGTGATGTGGTGAATTACTATTTACTTGAAAAATTAATTTAATTACAGTAATTCATTACTTTTTGGCAAATTACTTCCCACCACTAGAAAAACCTCTTTAAGAGGAGGGGGGCTTTCTATGTTGAAACCATATGCAAAAAAAAGCATATGCGACTAGTGCACACTGTATAGAAGTTGCCTGAAATTGTGGCATTGTTATGTTGATGTCATTATTACATCAAAGGAAACCTCTTCAATAACATTTTTTGTTGTTCTTTATTGGTTTTTTCCCCCTCTATTTTCACTTTTATAAATATGCCATGCCATGTTGTACAAATACAAATGTCATGAATACAAACTAACTTCCATCTGATGAGAGAAAACGTCTTCATTGAAAACATTTGTATAAATGTTGGCATTTTATTCACCACCACACATGAAACTGTAGAAATGTTTCGCATGTTGACATTGAAATGTTTTCTTATATGTTGGTATTATTTTTATTTGACTATATACCTTTGGTATTTAGTTTTGGTGGTAATATTGCATAATTGTTACCTTCGGAAGTACCTTGGCCCTGTTATTACTGGTAGAACCAGTTTATTCCACAAAGCAACTATATTGCCATTCAATACATGGGAAATGACTTTTATTGGTAGCAAATTGCGTGAAATTGTGTTGTCGATTTCAATAAGGAGGTAGTAAAATTAAATACCGTGTTTGAGTTACAATTACAGAAATGATGTAGTTAAAAATATTGTAGCTTACATTTTTTTTTAGCAATTATAATAGTAGTCAAATGAATTATGCGTTTTTCATTTAATGAGGCTGTTTAGAGACAGTAATTTGTATAATTAACATATGGTTGGTAGAGAAGCAGTGCATGTACAATGTTACAATTAAATAAAAAAAAAATTATTTCTAAAGATAACAAGATGAAAATCCTCTTAAGTGATGCATTCACTCTTCTAGTTTCTAAAATACTTCCAATTGCAATGTCACTTTTAAAATTAAAAATAATCCATTGGCGGTCTGTAATCGTAAAAAAAAGGTTAAGAGCCCTTGACCTATAGAAATACATCAATGACGCCCACTCTGAACTGACCTAACTTTTGAAGAACCAGATGTACACAGGAAATGAAGACACTTTGGTCTAGCAGACTTCATTTAAAAAAACATCAACATGCCAGGTATTTACAACCGAAGTGTGTATACATTTTCGGGACTCACTGTATAATTTAATATTTTCAAATAAATTTTCACTTCATTGGAAAACAGCATAAGAAAACTTTTGTATTACACGTACACACAAAACCTGTTGTTTACAAAAGGTGTGCTATGGAAAACTAGTGTGCTGTGAGTTTTGCTAGGTCGCACGCAGTACGCGACTTCTCTAGGCAAAATCTATCTCTTACTGAGTCCCCAAAAAGGTTTGGGAACCACTGAACTAGATATACTGTACATGTAGATACCTACCTACGTAGGTATAAGGAAATACAGTGGATGAATAGATATGTTAGCCAATCTGCGAAATCAATCAATCTGCATATTGCCTAGGCAATCTGCAAAACTACCAACCTGCTAGTGAATCTGAAAAGTTCAACAACTAAAATATATTGAATTTTGTAGATTCACTAGCAGTTTGGTGGTTTTGCAGGTTCACTAGCAGTTTGGGTGGTTTTGCAGATTGCCTAAGCAATCAGAAGATTGACTCATTCTGCAGATTGACAGTAACAGATACATTAAATACATACTGTACACGTAGATGGGTAGATAGATGAATTACTGTTTATTCTGGCTGTTGTATGCTATTTATTGGAATTTGTTCGAATCTCTCGAGTATCCAATTTATAAAATTACTGGTCAGTTGCAGTTTCACCAACAAAAAAAAAAAAGGTTTGTTTGTGATATATGATGAATTCTGAAATATGGCTAAATCAAACAACATATAAACTATTTTGATAATCTTTTCAGTAAAATGATTTTTACAAAATATTTTTATTATTAAATTCGATTTAAAATAAGTATTTTGAAAAGCACTTACAAGGGTTCAATTCAAATATGAAAACGACACATACATAACATTGAATTTATATCTGGATTGAAGGCAATGTTTATTTATTTATTTTTTAAATATGAAAAGTATCAAATGAAGTTTCAAATTGAAAACCTTCATTTGTAACATCTGTTCTTTTTTTCTTCAAGTTTTTTAAGTTTTATGTGCCAAAGTTTACAATGAATTTCAAATTTTACTGGCTTTAGACAAATTTATCCAAGGGTGCGTTTAGACTACTCGTGCTCGGGCTCGGTGAGGTGGCTCGTCGACAAGCCCGAGTAATGTGGACGAACTCGTGAGCTGCGATACAAGTAGCACGAGTAACGCAAGCCAGGGGCTCGTTTGGCTCCGCTTGCTGTCGGTACATCGAAGAGGTGCAAGTCATTGGACATTGACGAGCACACTCTTAGTTGACTCGCAGTACTCGGGGCGTTTCTCCCATCTATGAGTGCATGATAATGAAACTTGCACTGGTAATCAAAACTTTGTCGTTGCTCATCGGATCCGCAAAGTCAAAGCCTCTCAAGTAACTAAACTCTCAACCCTCAGTTGACAAGAGCACGAGCCTATCAAGTCAACAAGGGCACAAGCCCGAGTACGCGCCACTAGTAGGTTGAACGCACCTTAACAGTATGAAAGCTGTTTTCTTGAATAGTAATTTCTAAAATGTGAATATTAATGCAATTATTTGTAACCAGTAAATAAGATATGTAGTAAGTGTCTTTACAAATATGCAAATTTGAAATACAATTTAACTTATTTTTATATATATATATATATATATTTATATATATATATATATATATATATATATATATATATATATATTTATATATATATATATATATATACATATATTTATATATATATATATATATATATATATATATATATATATATATATATATATATATATATATATTTATATATATATATATATATATATATATATATATATATATATATATATATATATATATATATACATATATTTATATATATATATATATATATATATATATATATATATATATATATATATATATAAATAGTGATGATGTTGTAAAAAGGCCCTCTGGAATCATTAGATAAATTCTATTAGAAATTTACATTAATAACAATATAATATTAATAAAACATATCTATTTGACTTGTTCCAAGCTTTAAAGGGGATGGAATTTTAGTTTAGTTTTTTTCTCTTTCAGAATTATTAGCAATTACTTGTAAATGCTACTTTAGGAAATGAGCAAAAATCTGCTTTTGTAGCATTTTTTTTTTCTTCTTTGGTATTTACACTGTGGATCTGTGCCATTTTAGTCGAGTGTTTTACAGTTATCATAATCATAACTCATAAAGAATTATTACACTAGACTAGAGTGACTAGACTTTTGACTATAAAACATAAATTGGTAAATTTGAAAAAAAGACTGCAAATCTTTATTTTTAACACAATCATAAAAGAGACTGTTTAAGACAAAGGTCCAAATTCAAGACTTGGCACTTGAACTTGCACTCTGCGCAGATTTCCAATATAAAATAAAACTTTGTTCTAAGGTTACTAAATAAGTTTTTTTTTATTTTACTATTTAGGAAACTTACTCAGAGAGTTAAAGTTGAAGTTCAAGTGCTAAGTTTTCTACTCGAATTTGGACTAAAAGTGTCTACTTGAATTAATAAAGATACTGTATCATAATGCACCTTATCTGTTTCGCACCAGTATAAGCTGAGTATACATGATCAAGGCTGGCTTGTCCATCCTTTGCTTTTCTTATGAATATTTAAGTGTTCAGCACCTATTTTTTTTTCTTCTCGTTTTATGCTCAGGATTGACAAGTTGGAATTGACCCGTGTGAACCCAACTTTTGGACATTTTTCAGACACCAAACTTGTCCAGTAACTTTTGTGATAGTTTTCAAAAATTATAGTGCAAGAGAATTGGTTGCCATAAAAACTTTGAGTAGTTTTTTACTCGAAGAACTGTTAGAAATCTTTGTGACAACAACCGCAGCATTTAAGTTTGTTTTTCAACGAAAACTGCACATGAGGAAAGTTACCACTTGAACTTCAACCCTCAGATCAAGGTTTCAACTTTCAACTCAGCAAAACGCTTTTTTTTAAGTAGGGTCTACATTTGAACATGGTTTTTTTTAAGTTGAAGCCATATTTTGAGGGTTCACGGTGAAGTTCAAGTGGCATTTTTTTTTCTTGAACTTGAATCTTAAGGATGGAGCACACACATTGAAAAACCACCAGAAAAGAGTAATTCAGAAATAGAATTGTTATATTTCTGTGTTACTTTGCACTCAATGATATGCTCGTGTATGGCGCTTTTGGTGGCCTTTACATTTAATGGGATTCTTGTCTGCGTGTGTAATCAATCCCCTAAATCTTCATTGACATAAGTAAATGTTTGATGTTCAGTAAAATTACATGTACAGTTTGCCTTTTATCATCAAAGATAAATGATGTCAAATGTTGTAAAGACCTTTTTTAATATGGCTTTGAAAAATGTTTACTTTAAATTTTAACCATTATCTTTAAGATGATTTATGAACAGCTGATTTTCAAACCCTTTGATTATTCTGTCTTTCAGGAGCAATATTAAGAGAAACTAGAAAGTGCAGTTTAGAAACTAGAAGAGTTAATCACTTAAAGGGTATTTTCATATTAATATGTTTCAAAATAAACTTGTTATAGATATATAAATTAAAAAATATCGGCTGCTTTTAAGTTATTTTCAAACTCACATGAAAAGCGTATTTTGAAAGATATCAATATGAAAATTACCTTTAAATGATTCAACTACTCTTCTAGTTTCTAAAATACTTTCTACTGTCTCTTAATGTTACACCTGAAAGACATAATAATCAGAGTTCGAGAGGCGTTTACACTTTTAAGACCACCTTAACTCGACAGTAATTCAAAATTGGCCAATTGGTGATAGTGACACTGATCTCTTAGTAAAATGAAATTGATGAATGACTGAAATATAAAATCGTTACAATGAAAATTAGCCTCTTAAGTATTTTTTTTTTACAATTTATTTCAAAACTGACTTAAATATGTCATCACTTAAACGTGATTGGCATTTGTGGGTTCGATCTCATCTTTTTCGTGTTGTTTCTCTGCCTCTTCTAATTGTTCTTCTTCATTGGCACCGTGTGTTGTGACCTGTTCCAATTCGGTACAATTATTTGTTTCCCATTCGGCATCATCAATCTCTTCAATGGTCCCATCTTCTCGACTGGCTTTCATCATGTCACGATGGTCACTTGGGGCCTTGTTGTTATTTGTTGCCTTTAAGTCTAGTCTTCTGTTGATCCCTTCTGAAAAAAATAGAAAAAATTGGAAAAGGAAAATTAATACCACAAGATATTTTAAACGAGTAAAAAATCTCTTTTCTCATAATTTGCAAGTTAATTATTAATTTATTAATAAATTGCAATTTGATAGCTGGTGCTTTTGTTTTAGAAAATGCATTCCAAAACCAACTCTCTTCTCTTATTACCAAAGTATAAAAATGTAGTACAGCTAAATCGTTTAAAATTAAATATCTCAGAATCAATAAAAGCTGCACAGTTGATTGTTAACAACATACAAGCGTATCAACTTTTACTTCTGCAAAAAAAGTAAATAAATTGGTAATAAATTTAAAAAAAAGTTATTGATTTTTTTATAAAACTCAAGTTTTCATAATTGTAATTTTTTATGGAAACGATTTTTCAAAATCTTGGTTGTTTTTAAAATTTTAATACATTTTTTTTAATTCTCTACCAATTTATTTAATTTTTTGCACAGTTACACTTTGATATGTTTTTAACAAATCACCGTAAGTTTAATATGTGTGGCTGTTATTGTTTCTGAGATATTTAATTTTAAACGATTTAGCTGCGCCACTCTTTATACATTAAATATACTTTACTGAATGGAGTGTACTGACATACTGGGTGCATTTGGAAACGAAAGAAAAAGTTATTACCCGTAAAGCAGTCGAGAAGCATGTTAGCTCTACCTACTCTTCTCAAGAATGCAAGCATCCAATCCACATACTTGCTTTCTCGAGAAGATTAGAAAAAATCTGCCAACCTTCATTGTGTATGTCATGCACTATAGCCTCCCTCCTCGTGTGAATTTTTTATGGCCTTTTATTTGAGAAGAAAACGGCAAAATCAAGCACATCCGGAATATTTTTCTTGGAGATAAAGCAATCATCCTTCTAGATTTTTTGACAGCACAAAGAAATAGTCTTTATATTTGTATTCTTAATGAATGCTTAAGAGCCTATATGTGTGACGCCATTTTGAATATTAGCAGATGACAATTATAGTTCCACTTTTCGCCGTTTAGTGGCGCCCCACAGCTAAGCCATTGAAACCAATGAGAAAGAGAAATTCCTATTTTAAAAATACATAGTTCAGGCAAATGTTTTGTTTTCTGCAACGAAAATTGTTATTTTAAAAATTCAAATTGCAATATGTACATAACAATATTGCTCATATAGTGATAAGTTGGTACAAGTTTATAATTAGTTTTTCTATTTTTAATTTCTTTTTAAAAGCTCGTATTTTTTTAGCTCATGTTAAATCCCATAGGCGACAAACGCTCCTCCGTTTATACATTTTATAGGATCTAAATTTCCCACTAACTATAAGTTTCATAATACCCTAAAATTTGACCACTAATTGTATACGACTCAAATTACTCACCATTGTAGATCAAAAGTTGCTCTTCCTTTTTTCAGTAGTGCATATTTACCCAAAAAAGAGTCGTTATTAAAATATACCCACTTTTATCCATCGATAAGAGAAAATGGCGGACAAAAGTGTATCAAAATTGATTTTTTTGCCACATGTTGACGTCACAGCTACAGAAGCGCCTACATGCGAAGATTTTTGTAAGTTTTTTTCCACTGTAGGCTCTTAATCAAAAATGGTGCTAAACTCATAAACTTTAGATAGGAAAAAGTTTCGATGTAAAAGTTAATGAGTTTAGCACTGGCACATTATGAATATGACCTTTAGTTTCCAATTGCGCCCATTGAGTATACACTATACACCAACAAACTTCCAGTTTCCTAACTTAACTAGAGGGCAGATAATTAGTGCAGTGAACGAAATAAGTTTGCAATTAATATCAGGTGAAATGAAACTCTTTCAACATATAGGTATCGCCCCCCCTTGATGACTAATCCAATTAATTTCTATTTGGCGCAAGGAACTCTTTGCGTCAGATGGGATTATCTGTAAATTATACTGGATATATACATGTATATATTGTATGTGAAGGAACTCTTGCTGTACAATGTACATAAAAGAGATGTAATTGGGTCTCTTTCTTCATAAGTCTTTTTTTTTTCTCCATCTTTTTTTCTGATTTTATGGACACAGTGTTGTTTAAAGGCGAACACAATTAACAATTTTCCATTTTTCTAGAATTTTTTTAGAAACAGTTTTATAATGTTGCAAAATATGCAAATGAAGGTTGAACAATAGAGATCAAACTCTGCTTATTATACATTTAGGAAACAACATTAAGAATCGAGCGATTCCATCCCCAAACTCTTCATTCGATTTAGTTTTTTCCGAAAAAAAAAATTCTATCTCTAAATTTCGTTGCTTAGGGACGAATCACACACACTGAAAACAGAAATAGAAATCAAAAATAAGAATATTTCTATTGAAAAATATACATGTATATGACTCTTTTGCTAAAATGCCTTACTTAGTGAAATTCGGTGGGTTTTTATTAAAAATCGAATCGTATGGAATCGGGTAAATTTTGTTATTTTTAATCGGAATCAGGGACTTTCAGGTTCAGTCAGGGTCGTTGAAAAATCAAATGTTCTTCTTGCAATTTGGTCTCTAAAACGCCGATCGCATTGGCAATATTTAAAGCAAGATTCACACTGTACTGTGTCCTTAAATTAAATGCAATTACCAATGTGATAATACTCTTGCAAGACTTAGAGGTCGTGGTTTCTTGCAGAAACCCTTACAGTTGTTTTACAAGAAACTCTGCAGGATTCACAGCAATATTTGACTTTATTTCTTGCACAAAATCTTGCGAGAAAAATAGCCAGTGTGATCGCTTATACATGTTCCTTCCTGTTTCATGTGTCAAGTCTAATCGGATCTAACCCAATCTAATCTTGCTTAAATTAGCCCATCCTCATTCATATAGGCTGAACAAACTTTAAAAATGCCGTAGACTTCCATGTAAAATTGTAAATTCTGCACACTTTTTTACGTGTTTTGATGTTCGCACCGAAAATATTTGCATATTCGTGCTCAGTTCGACATGATATTTTTTTTTCAAAGAGTTATAGATTATTTAAATTGATAATTAAAATAATTAAGATTATGTTTCAGACTCATATTATACACAGACTTATATGTTTAAATGGAAATGAACCTTTTGTGAAGTAACAAAATGTGATTTACCTGATGGGATTTTGGTTCCCACAATCGTATAACTTCCTTCATGAATTTTCGGCAAAGAGGTATGAGGCATACTGTTGCATTTCCTAAGAATCTTTCCAGATGATGTCTTTGGATGATTACAATCACCGTGATTTCTTGAGTCGGCATTGGCAACCACCGAAGACGAAGAGGGATTGGTGACGGTGGATTCATTGAGCACCAAAGTAGTCTTTCTTAAAAGTCCGCCTGTTTCATCCGAACGCCTTCGAGCACCGTGATGCAACACGGCAGATAATTTCTCTTTGGCTTCGTTGACTTCCAGAAGGAGGCTCATAGTCGAGTCCAACGAGTCAATGGAAAACCTCGGAGGTCTCACTCCGAGACCAACGTTGAAATCACCGGTCACACTCGATTCCTCCTCGTTGTCAATCGATTCACCAGTTAAATTTAAATAATCTCGAATGCCAAAGTCTTGACACGGGCCAGGACTCTCGACGGACTCCACGGAGAAACTCTGTCTCAGTAGTTTGAACTTGGAGTGTTGAGATCTTGGCCATTTTGTTTGGTCACTTTGGTCCTCGTGTCCATCTTCTGCAAAAAAAAAAAAGACAATATAGTTCATATAAGGAGTCATTGCAACATATGCAAATGAAATAGAAACAATGGAATAGAAAACTCTTGATTAATCTGTGTTTTCAACGCAGGTATTAAAGACGAAGTTGAAAGTGTCTTAGAACCTAGAAGATTAAATTAATCAATCCAGAAAATTTTCCATGTTGATATTTTTTAAAATACATTTTTAAAACTGTGCTTTTTCGTTTTTCGCTTAAAATTGAATCAAAAATTTCAAAATGCGAATTTTGTTTACTACCATTAAAAAAGTTTATTTTTAACGATATCAACATGAAAATGACATCAAGTGATTCATTTATTAGTGGAGCGTTGAAAGCAATTTCATATTTATCTTAACATGTTTTTATGAAGAGCTGATTTTCAAACTCTTAAGTAGTTTGAGTCTCAGCAGAAATTGATAAGTGTGTTAGAAACTAGAACTCTAGCTGTATCACTTAATAAATAGTACTGTTAAATTGATATTTTTCAATAAGTTTTATTGAAAAATATCAATTGAAAAAAATATCAACATGAAAATACTATTAACACTAAAACACTTTCAAAGTTGCTCTTAATGTTGATCCTGAAAAACGGAATAACCAGAGTTTGAGGGACGTTTACACTTGAAAACCACCTTATTGTACATAAATTCAACATCTGCTTTTCAAAACACCAACTTTACTTATTCATACATTTTATTATAATGTTGTGGTGTATAATTAAATTTGCTAACACAGTGGTTCAAATATACATAATGAACGCGCAAAATAGTAGAAACAACTTTTAAAAAAATCGAAGCAAAATAGTAGAAATTATGGCGAATTGATTTAAATTATTTGATTTTAATTGCAATTGAAATCAAATGATTTTTTTTAAAAAAAAAAAGTTGTAGTAAATAGGAAAATTGATGAGTTGTATTATCAGCTGTTTAAAAATAACTCTTTTTGCTGAAAATTGTTACCTAAGCTCCAAACCGTGACTCAACAACAAAGAGACAAGATATTTTAAGAGTAATTTTTTGTTGTTGTCTGATTGACTTGAATTTCCAAATGAATTATTTCTCTTTATTTTAAACATTATTTGTGTTTAGAGAAAAAGAACGAAATTCATTTCCGTTTGTCTTTGTTGACTTTTGTCTTTCTTTGTTCCTTTCATCAAATGTATTTGTATTTTATTTATAATACAATTGTAGAGTGAACGAGAGAGACTCTTTTTACTATTCTTCTCATTGATTCATTCATTGACAACACATATATATATTGGATGTGTCCGGAAACTAAAGAAAACAACAACACAAGGGAGGAGGGTAGCCTTTTAAGAGCCTACAGTGAAAAAAAACTTACAAAAATCTTCGCATGTAGGCGCTTCTGTAGCTGTGACGTCAACATGTGGCAAAAAAATTCAATTTTGATACACTTTTGTCCGCCATTTTCTCTCTTAGCGATGGATAAAAGTGGGTATATTTTAATATCGACTCTTTTTTGGGTAAATATGCACTACTGAAAAAAGGAAGAGCAACTTTCGATCTACAATGGTGAGTAATTTGAGTCGTATACAATTAGTGGTCAAATTTTAGGGTACTATGAAACTTATTGTTAGTGGGAAGTTTGATCCTATAAAATGTATAAACGGAGGAGCGTTTGTCGCCTATGGGATTTAACATGAGCTAAAAAAATACGAGATTTTAAAATGAAATTAAAAATAGAAAAACTAATTATAAATTTGTACCAACGTATCACTAGATGAGCAATATTGTTATGTACATATTGCAATTTGAATTTTGAAAATCACAATTTTTGTTGCAGAAAACAAAACATTTGTGTGAACCATGTATTTTTTAAATAGGAATTTAACATGGGCTAAAAATACGAGATTTTAAGCGAAATTAAAAATAGAAAAACTAATTATAAATTTGTACCAACGTATCACTAGATGAGCAATATTGTTATGTACATATTGCAATTTGAATTTTGAAAATAAAAATTTTTGTTGCAGAAAACAAAACATTTGCCTGAACCATGTATTTTTAAAATAGGAATTTCTTTTTCTCATTGGTTTCAATGGCTTAGCTGTGGGGCGCCACTAAACGGTGAAAAGTGGAACTATAATTGTCATCTGCTAATATTCAAAATGGTGTCACACATATAGGCTCTTAAAGAAAAGAAAACTGTTCGAAAATTCATGCTTGCTCCGCCTACTCTTTCTCAAGAAAGGAGTCATCTATCTAATCCTAATACCTGCTTTCTCGAGAAGATTAAAATCAAATAAAATATGGCGATCTTTAGTGTTGCACCATGGATTCATAGTATGAGGCTTACTTTCTATAGCCTCATATTTGAGACGAAAATGTGGGATACTGGTAATCAAGAACGTTCGGAAATTCTTTTTTTTTGAAAGACTTGTCTTAGGGTAGGTTTATACTCCAAACTTTGCTAGGATTTGCAAGCTTTGAAGATCTGTAAAATTAGCTCCCCAAAGCTTAGCTTGTTCACACATACATGTGGTCTTGCAAAGTTTACCCTATTTTATGACCTTTTATATCCTATAAAACAGATACACAAAACAATAGAACCCTTCCCCTTCTGGAAGAAAAAAGGTGTGACTTATTCACCCATTTTGTGTATCCGTTTCCTGATTGGTGCTTTGAGTTGCTAAGCTTTGAAAAGTTGAACAATTTCAAAGCTAGCTTCATGCTCTGGCGAAGGCAAAAACCTGAAGCTCTGACGTCATTTTTGAAGCTTCGCAGGCTGCTTTGCCGCTTAGCAAGGGAGTATAAACCAACCCTTAAGAGGTGGAGCGATCTAGATTCTTTGCAGCATGTAGAGGTTTTTCTTTAGTTTCCGGACACAGTTATTTTTTTTGTTTTTACCTTGACATTTTGATTCAACATTTGATTCATTCTCTTTTTCTAGTTTGGAGGGTAATTGAGTCTGAGTGATTGACGTCAAAGGGTCCTTTTGATCGGTGGTCACTCGACCTAGGCTCGAGTTCATCTTTGGCACTTGACTTCCTTTGGACGAATAGTGGACAATGTTATATTCCGATCTAAAATACAGTAAAAGATAAAAAAAGGTACAAAACTACAAATTTATTTTGACATGTTACATTTTTTTGTCTGCTTCAATAATTCTTTACAAAAATTGTATATTTTTTTCATTTTAGAAAAATCGTAGTTTTTCATTTTAAAAATATTGCAAAAAAACAAACAAAAAAGCGATGAAAACGCTTTTTAAAAGTAGGCCTACTTTAATAAATGAAAATGTCTTTAGGCTAGAACATTAATTAATATTCCGTTTTTTTTTTTGGTGCAAACGCTCCTTCAACTCTTGATTACTCTTGCATTTTGAGAACAAAATTAAGAAGAAAAAAACTTGAAAATAATTTAGAAACTAGAATGTGGTAGCTGAATAAATTGATAGTTCATTTTTACATGTTTGATAGATTTCAAAATAAAAACTTTTAGATGGTAATTTGAAAATGGCCGAGTTTCATTGTAGAAGATGTTTAGCAGACGGTATTTTTTTAATTTCTGTTCTTAAAAAGTTTAATTTTGAAATAGATCAACATTTAAAATACTAAATGAAATTATTCAGTTTCTGGTTCTAGTCTCTTAAACGATTCATCTTATTTGTTGCATCTTTTGAAAATGCAAGATTTAATTTAACGATGAAATTTGCAGATGATTTTGCAATTTTGGCTTCTTTATAAAGCGTCTAAAAGTATGTCAAAATTTATTAAAAACTAGAAGAGTAATTAAGATGCATAACTAATTTACTTGAAGATATCTAAAAAAAGAAATAAGTCACGTTTTTATGCAAAAATTTTATGAAATGATTTTTCTACCTGTTGGACAAAAAAGAAAAAAATTGCGTCTTTATAAGAACTACAATAAAAAGTTTATTTTAAAAACTACAATAAAAAAGTTTATTTTAAAAGATATCACGATAAAAAATGGTCTACGCACCTTCGTTTACTCATCTAGTTTCAACTAAATCTCAAAATTCTTCCAACTTGTTGCTTTTAAATTATTATTTCCATTCCTGAAGGTATTTTAAACTCTCAAACACTGAATATTTTGTCTTTCAGGTGTAAAATAAAGAGAAAGCTAGAAAGTGTTTTAGAAACTAGAAGTAGTTCCAAACCCTTATGGATATTTTTATGTTGATATTTTTTATAAATAAACTTTTTACGTGAATTTGAAAATGACCCAACTTTAAGCAGATAATATTTATTTTATATTTGTGTCTATAAAAAGTTCATTTTGAAAGATATCATCAACATGTAAAAAACTCTTCGAGTAAGCAACTCTTCCAATTCCAAAAAAACACTTTCTAGTTTTCCTTCATTTTGTTCCTGAAAAAAATACAGAATACTCAACAGTGAGAAAATATTAAATTTGGAAGTTAGTCTGAAATCGTAATTTGTGCAACAGACTTTTCTTATTGACATTTTGACAAATTACCTTTCTGACATTTGTCTTGTCCTATTTAGTATTAATTTCTGTCTGTGAACATTTTCACTAGTGGAAGATGAATTCTTTTCCAATTGATTGTTAATCAAATACACTTTGTTGTTGTGGCCACCTGAGAATGTGGCTGCGGCGTTAACGGTGAATGTGGCTGCGGCTGCGGTGGTGGTGGTGGTAGTAGTGCCGGTAGTGGTGGTGGTGGCGACGGTGGCGGTGGTAGATGTTTTGATTTCTCTCTGTGTCTGATTGGACAAAAACGATGCTGTTGTTGGTCCATTATGTTGCCAATGTAGAGATCGTGTCGGAGACCTTCGAGTTCCAATCGGTTGTGATGGTGACACGATGAGTAGAGATGTAGTGGTGGTGGTCGTGGTAGAGGAGTTTGGAGATGTGGGTGAATTAGGTGACTGACGACCGTATCTTGTTACCGAACTTGGTCTTTTATTATGAACAAGTGAAGGTGAACTCGAAAAACTAAAACATTTCGGATGTAGAAAATTGGGTGATGTTGGATTGGAGTGACATCGATAGCCTGAGATTGGATATTGTTGTTGATGACGATTATGATGATGAGGATGATGCTGATGCTGATGGTGATGATGATGATGATAGTGATGTTGTTGGTGGCCAGGTGATGAGGATGTTGATGAAATTGGTGATGGTGAGGATGGTGATGATGATGATGATGTTGGTGTTGTTGTTGTTGAACATGGAAATGTTGGACTTAGTTGTTTAGTTAAACTGGCCATACAAATACTTGTTTTACAACTAGAATATCTTTTTGTGAAGGTGTTCTTTACTGGTGGAAGTATTTTCGGAGGTGTTTTTGTACGTGTTATGATTAATCTTGGTGGTGGTAGTAGTGGTCGTTGTTGTTGTTGTTGTTGTGATGCGCGTCCACGCCTAGCATTGTTCATTTCATTTATAATTTATTCAAAGAAGAAAAGAAAAAAAGGCAAATTTTCTTTTACTGATATTTCTTTTTCTCTCATAAAGTGGGGGAATTAACGGTGGTTATTTTTTGTTGTTGAAACACTTTCGGTAGAAAAAAATTCTTTTCTGTAGTTTGGTTTATTTTTCTTTGGAAAAAAAAAGTGTAGCAAATATGTAATCAAAAAAATTTTTTTTTGAGACACACACACTACTCCTTTTATATAAATCCACTTAATGTTACTTTTATGGTTGTGGTTGCTGTTGTTATAGTTACACCTGAAAAAAAGAGGAAAAATAATAATGATATTTACAAATTGATTATAGGAAGCTTAACATTTTTTTTATTATTATTTCGGCATAACGATGTTGAATATATGCATTAATCTATTTTTGAAATCGATTTTCTGCTTTTCTTGTTTGTCCACTAAATAAACATAAAAAATATGAGACATTAGAATAAATTTCCAATGTGTGTGTGCTCCCCCCCCCCCCCTCCATTCTTTGTACTTTTTTTTTTGGTTGATTTCATTCAAAGAATTTCTTTGTTCTTAAGTCTCTTTTGCGAACAACTAATTATCATTTATTATTAAAATATTTATAATGTATCTGAAGGCATTTTATTCTTTGAAAATATCTGATTTTCATTTGTAGAATATGTCTCAGAATGTTCGCGTTGTTAATTAAGCAAATTTGTATGAAAACTTCATGCAAAAAAAAAAAAAAAATTCAGCATTAATGAAAACATTTTTAAAATTTATCTTATAAGATAGAATTTTAATGAATGGCGCTTAAAAAGGACTTTTAAGTAGAAAACTTTAAAAAAATAAACTTAAGTGATTTTTTTTTTCAAAGGTAAATTTTCACTTTCCCAAACTCAAAATTTTGATCTTTTTTCAAAATATTCGATATTCATCGTAATGAAAACTGTAGCTTCAAAACTTATATTAGAAGCTAGAATAGTAAATGAAATAGCTAAAGATGTTTTTTTTATGAAGAAAACTTTCAAAAAATAAGACTTTCTATGATTTTGTTTTCAAATGTGAATTTTCACTTTGAAATTCAAAATGTTAATCTCTTTCAAAATGTTTGATGTCATTCTGAAAATATCTTTAAAACTTGTCTTAGAAACTAGAATAGTGAATCACAATGGGCTGAAGATGGTATTCTTTTATAGCTAAAGATGTTTTTTTTATGAAAAAAACTTTCAGAAAAAACTTTCTATGATTGGTTTTTCAAATATAAATTTGCACTTTCCAAATTTAAAGTTTTGATCTCATTCCAAAATGTATGTTATTTTTTTTTATAATTTTAAACAAAAATAACATACATTTTGGAAAAAGATCAAGGGGGAAAAAACTAGATTTTTTAATTAGATAATCAAAATATACATTTGAAAACTCCAATAAAAAGTTTATTTTGAAAAGATATCGACACAGAAACAAACATCTTTAGTCCCCACTATTCTACTCTCTTGCTGTGTGGAATGGCCACAGTTTTTTTAAAAAAAATTATCAAGTGAACTTTGACACAAATTCAAAAAAAAAAAAATGTCGCACTTGAGTTTCAACGTTTGCACCCTCTGAACCAGGCTTAATTACAATTAGTACTCTATTGCAGCCAAACAGGCCTATGGCAGAGGGACATAAAAGTCCACATGCAGCATTAAGCATTGTCAAGCAAATATATAAAAAACAAAATTAATATACAATTGTCAATCCCCATTCACCACTTCCAACTTCCTCAGGAAGAGAGTTCCATTGTCTTATAACTCTAGGAAAGAAAAGACCAATAATATGAATTTGTCCTAGCAAAAATGTCCCTAATTTTCCTAGAGTGGTCAGCCCTGCCCATGTATAGTGCTTTATGAATATCACTGGACTGTGGTCCAGTGATTTAGGATTCAGGATTCCAATATGGAAAAAAATCCTGTTAAATTGAGTAACATCGAAAGGAGTATTTCTATATTGGAACACTGCTTTGAGGGTTCAAGTTGAAATTTATAAGTGAGAAGTTTCCTTGTTGAACTTCGGCCTAACTCACTTTTTTTAAAATTCAATTGAGTTTTAAAGATCTTTTCTGTTTTTTCGGCACCAAAAATCTCTTCTAAAAGATTCAATTTTAAAAACCTACTGTTTTTTTTTTCTTTTGATAGTTTTTCTTTTCATTTCTAAAAGAAAATCACTAAAATATATATTAACCATAGATATACTTTTAAGTCTTTTGCGAACCACGACTTTAAATCTTCTTTTATAAGAAATGAAAAAGAGGTTTATATTTATCTTTCTTTTTGTTTTGTTTTCTGATAAGTTTAATCTCTGAACCTCCGAAAAAAAAATCTTCTATATTTTTTTGTTTTCTGTAAAGTTTTTTTTTTTCTTCTGTTTTTCTTAGTTATTATTTTTTACCATCTTTTATCCAAAGAAAAGCAGAAGAAGCTTCTTCTTTTTTCTTTATAGAATCTCTTAGGAGATTTTTGGTCGAGATTCACAAGTAATCTCTTGGCCTCTTTTCTTTCTTTTTCTCTTTTTTTTGTTGTTGGTATTTCTAGTATAGAAAATAGAAAATGAAGGACCCTTCTTATTAGATCGATAGTCTAGAATTTTGTGTGTGTGTTTGTTGTATTTTGTCTTTTCTTTCTAAAAAAGGTGTAACCCAGATCAGTTGAATAAAATTGACGGCATACTGAGAGGTGTTTTCTGATAAATGCAATAACTATTAAACCCTGTAACAACACCTAACACCCTCCTTACCCACATACATTTACAGACATGTAGATTGAGTTTCTAAGAAACATCATATGTGACGTCATTGTCAGATCTGCTTTTTTGTTGTTGTTGTTGTTGCTTATATGTATGGGATTTCACTGATATTTTTTTTGTAAAGTAACTTATTTGCATATTATATATTAGTTATTCAGGTTTAAATGGAATCAGATTGTAAACATAATTGAAATTCTGCTTTTTTTGTTGCTGCTTAAGGTGGCTGAATAGATATTTATTTTTTTTTTGTTCGCCCGGATGGCGCCACTGCAGCAGCGGCTATATATTTTATAGGAGGTCGCTTCTCCTCACCTGCGGTTTTGAGAAAATTTGTTTTTCAAGTGAACGTTTTTCAGAAGAAACATTACAAAAAAAAAACTTTAGTATTTTAGAAACTAGAATAGTTAGTGATAATGCTAAACGTTTTTTTTATGACTGTTTGAAAAAGGTGAAAAAAGTGTTTCATAAAATGTCAATGGAAAACCCTAAAACGTTTATTTTTTTAAGATTTATTGCCACGAAAAACGTTTTAGTATAATCACTTACTGTTCTAGTTTTGAAAACAGTTTGATTTTCTGCATAATGTTGTTTCTAAAAAAAAGTTCAATTGATGTTTTTTTAAAAAATACCATTATAAGTGCTTGAGCCACCATTCTAGTTTTTAAAACATATTCAACACCCTTTAAAAAAAACCACAACTTGAAGGTGGTAATAGAAACTAGAAAAGTTACTTAAAATTGGTTCATTTTCAAGCTGCCTTAAAAGTTTATTTTTAAAGATATCAAGATGATTCTAGTTTCTAAACGCCAAACATTAGGCCTACTTTTGAACCATATGAAATTTAAAAAAAAATCATTTATGAGAATATTTCTGTTTCTTTTAATCTATCTACTGAAAGAAAATTGGATTTTGTTTATTTAAAAAAAAAATAAAATCTGTGACATTTATGAGACACTAATGTAGATTCCTGATTACCATATTTTCAATCTGAAACCTTTTAGCATTTATGACATTTTCTACATTTGCATAATGGATTTGATGTTAGCTCGCATATTGGGTTCGTTTCAAATGTGATTTGTGTTTGTTTTGTGTGCGTGTTAATGTTTTTTCCTCATTTGAAATGAGCTTTATTTCACATATCATTTGATATTAGCGCGGTATTCAGTTACCGATATTCAACTAGCCATAAAAAGAGGGTAGAAGATGATTTTTTTTTATCATAGTATTCAAATTTCATAACCCCTCCCCCCTTTCCCCATGTTATCTCGCCACTCCCTATAGTGGACCATCCATAAATCGATTTATGGAGAGGCATATAAAAAGTGGTCTCAAATAGAAATGCACAAAAAATATATACTGATCATGTATTGAATCATTATTCGGAGGTCCATTACAAAAATACACAGAGAGAGAGAGAGAGATACATATTGCGAATATTTACGAATTTCATCTGAATAAAGTAGCTTTTTATCGAGGAAATTATAAAAACTACACATTTGAAATTCTAGATAATTGTTAAGAGGCTGTTCGCATGAAGAAAATGAAGATGATGCAATATATGGTATAGCCGTTTAACAGGGTGTGTTTGGAATTTTCGTTTAGTCTTTCTTTTCGCTTGCAGTTATGTTTGAAACATGATTTAAAGTGCAAATAAGCATTCAAATATTCTGTGAATACACTGGTACTTTTGTAAATTCTAGTTATGACTCCTTCTATTTTTATCGAAAGTTTGAAAATGGCCTACATGCTAATTTCCATAGACGAATAGTTCGTTTCTTATCGTCTATGAAAATTAGCACATTTTGGCTATTTTAAGAATTATTTTAAAAAAGAGAAAGAACCATAAGTAAGTTTTACTGAAGTTTCAGTAAATTTACAGTATATTTCAGTGCTTATTGCAATTTAAAATATATTTCAAAAATAACTGTGAAAAGAAAGAATGTAAACGAAAACCAAACATACACCATGTTAAACGACAATACCACATATTGCATTATCCTAATCTCAGTTTTTTAAATACATGTATAGGAAATAGGTATTAATGGAGATGCTAGTGCAATCTATAGGTTATTTTCTTAAACTTACCTATGCCGATAAGCTTCTCAAGAACATTCTGAACATATATGAACATTGATTTGTATAGAACTTGAAACTTATTGGTGAAAAATGAAGATAATTACTGAACTTTAAAAATAAAGCTTAAAACGTTTTTTTTTAACATAAAAAAATAAAGAGATAAAAGAATTTTTTATTTTTAAGTTTTCTTTTATGTTTTTATTACAATTTTTTTTGGCTTTTGCCAATAATTTAATCAAGATTTTTCATAGACAAGAACATTGTTATTCTTATATATATATAAAAAAAGCAGAGCTGTAACTAGGGCAAGGCGAGTGAGGCACCTGGCTCTGGAGCGAAGTTCAGGGCGCCGAAGTAGGGATGCAAAATAACCACATTGGTAATACTAAAGTGGCGCCAGTTTTATTCTTGCCTCGGGCGCAGAATTAGCTGGTTACTACAACTCTGGAAAAAAGCAACAATTCCCTTAGTTAAGCCCTACAGTTAGAAAACAAACAAGAACTTCCACTTTGGGATTATTTTTAGACCTTCTGTATGATTCTTATTGGTTGTGTATTGTACAGTACTGTGTACTGTAAAATAATTACAGTAATTCATTGCTTTTAGTAAATTACTTCCCAACACTCCTTTGTGTTGGGAAGTAATTTACTAAAAGCAATGAATTACTGTAATTACTTTTTTTTCAGCCACACTACTTTTTAAAACATGTAATTTTTTGTAATTGGAATTAATTATTTTTTGTTACAAATCAAATTACTTTACAATCACTTTTCAATTACTTTTGTTTTTGTAAAATGTCTGATTCAATGATTATTTCATAACTCCCAAATATGATTTGGGCTCCTTTAAAGTTAAACTTTCCCTGCCCATTACCAATGTTTAACTCAAAAGACTCATTTATTTGAACAAGTGTCTTACTACCCTTGAGGTATTCTTTACTCCAAGGAAAACTTTAGCTTGCTAAATTAATTACGAGGATGCAACTTCGAAAATTCATTGCACGTGAACTAGAAAAGCAACAAACTAAATATTTAGTTGATTCAAAGTTAGGTCAATTCAGATAGGGCACGGTTGAGATTTTTCTATGTATGCTTATGACGATGCAACTTCAAAAATTGATTGCTTGTGAAATGATTCAAATCTATTTTGAAAAGTTATTAAATTTACTTTGAGAAAAAAAAATGAGCAATTGTAATTAATTGATTTTTAAAATCTGGTAATTGTAATTGATTTTTTTTACAAACGCAATTAGTAATTGTAATCCATTACTTTTGAAAGTAATTTGCCCCAATACTAATTTATTTACTCTTCCAGAATTTGATTCCATTGTTTTTTTTTTTAGCAAATTTGCATATTTTTTTCATTAGAAATATTGGACGTTTTTACATGTGCCATACGGATTATATGACAAATATGTCCTAAACTTACAGCCATTTTTTTGTGCAAAAAAAAAATATAAAATCATTTTGAGTGCATATAAAAATGCATTGACCTCATTTAACTCTCCGAGACTGTCTGTGGTTTCAACTAGAATTCAATTGCCAGCTCAATGGGAGGTCTTTCGTCTTTTTTTTATTATTTCTGAAGTAAAAATGAAGAAACTGTTTAAGAAGAATGTCACTGTAAAACCTTAAAACATGTTAGACATTACATCTTACTTCAACCCTGAGCTTCTCAAAATGATTTTTTTATTAACTTTGACATCCTTACCACCTCTATTTCAAGACTTACACTGAGCTTTAAAAGAAACCCCCTCCAAATTCCATTAATTTTACAATCATCTAAATGTAATTATAGAATACAAAGTGGTTTTTTGTTAGATGGAAGGAAGAAAGAAGAAGAAGCTATTTGGCTTCCATAAAAGAAAAATGACGTTTTTCTTCTTCTTTTTCTTTCTTCCATTTACCCACAATTATATCTTGAGGTTGAATTCGACATCAATCTACTTCGTATTCTCTTTCTTTCTTTCTTTCTTTCTCAATACATTAATAGCTTTTTAATGTATTTAGTTAACAGTGAACGTTCATAATAATAATAAAAAAATTACAAAAATGATTTATTTTTGTCTACAAATAAATCTCTTGTGATATAGTGAAAATATAATAATATAAAGAAAATCAAAAATAACATACAAAACAACATTTTTGTGTAATTCTATTAAAAATAAATATATATTATGAAATATGATTAAAAACCTCTCTCTCTCTCTCGAACGCTTTGATTATTTTTTTGTTTTTTAGCCGCAAAATGAAAAGAAAATTATGTTTTAGAGTCTAGAAGGATGATAGCTCGGTAATTTAAGAGTATTTTAATGTTGATATTTTTTTTAAAATAAAACTTTTTATGTGAATTTGAAAATCACTCAAATTAAAGCAGATGTCGTTTAACAAACAATATTTTTTTTCGTTTTTTGTCTATAAAACGTTTATTTTCAAAAATATTAACATGAGCTACCCATCTAGTTTTCTAAAACACTTTCTAGTATTTCTTACTAGTTGCTTCTGAAAGACAGAATAAAGAGTTTGAAAATCAGCTGTTCATAAACCATCTTAAGTTCAGTGTAAATTTTGAAATATCTCTCCAACTCTTTATTATTTTGAATTTCAGAAGCAACTAGTAAGAAATACTAGAAAGTGTTTTAAAAAACTAGAAAGGGTAGCTCAATCAATTAAGAATATTTTCATATTGATAACTTTTAAAATAAACTTTTTGCTTATTTAGATGCAGATATTTTTCTTTCGTTTTTGTGTTTAAAAGTTTATTTTGAAAGATGTCAACATAGAAATTATACAGAGATTTTATTCTCATAGGCTAGAGTTTTAATGTCGAAAAATACTAGTCTTAGATGTGACTGAATAAGCGCCAAAAAGAACAAACGCCGACCTGAATAAGCGCCGAATTGAGTAAACGTCAATATTAATGACCGCCAAATTTTTGGGGCTTTTATTCAGTTTGGCGTTTGTTCCAATTGGTGTTTGTTCAATTTAGTGCTTAATCAATTTGGCGCTTATTCATCGCCACTATAGTTTTGTTAGTGGCTAGAAGAATCTAACCTCTAAACGGTTTCTTTTTTTGTGTGTGGAGCTGTTGCAGTGAAATTTGTGCTTTTAGTGATTGCCTCTTTTCAGGGGATAATTTTCAATCTGTCAATTTTTTTTGTAACAGTTTTCACAAATAATTCATCACATAATTAATAGCAAAATGTTAATAAATAAATATATGAAGAGATGATCAACAAATTATTTTCTCTTGAACTTCTTGAGTTTATTTATTGGCACGCGAGCCGCAACTTAGCTGTTTAGTGTTAACAGTATAGTTTTCCTTTTTAGCTTTTTTTTTATTTATGTCCGTATAAAAAGCAATGCCCATAATGTCATGATTCATAATTTTTCATTGATGTCATATGTGTATTTTCTTCGTAATTAATGACATCACAATTATTGTATGTGTTTGTTTTTTGTGGGCGTATTTACTTTTACTTGGAACGTCGGGTTAGGTGGTTAAGGGTGGAGGGGAAGTTTCACAAAATTATCCATTATGTCTGGAGTTTTTATTGTGATGGCAACATTAAATTATGGCTTGTTTATTTGTGTGGTGTAACATTAAATGCAATTAATACCATTACTTTGAATTGAAATGTCATGTAATTAACTATTATTTTAATTCATGAAAATGGAAAAAGTTGATATAACAAAATTTAAGGTTTCAAATTTATTGTGAAAAGAATAATTATTTGCATGACTTGAAAAAGATAAAAACAAAAACATTTAGAGAAATATCTCGTATTTCCAAGAATACAACTAAGGTACAAATTCAAGAATTAAACTTGCCACTTAAACTTCGATTTTTTGAACCTTCTGAACAATATTTTAACATGGAAAGACTTATTAAATTGAATAATTTTGAAAAGGGGTTTTTCTGTGTTGAAATTCTACTTAGAGAAGTTTTTTTCAAATGGGGTTCCGCGCAACCCTGGAGTTTCGCGAAGAGAAAGTAATTGTTTTGCGAGAAAATTAACAAAAAATATTAAATTTCACTATAAAAAAACGTGTCATTCTAATAGTTTCTTAAATAATTTAAATTTAAATTTAAATAGGCCTAGTTACAACATGTCCATCTTCAGACATTCCAACATAACTAAAAAATTAAATGAGACATAAATTGTGTTGTAATTTTTAGGCGATTTTCTTAATATTATTAATAAAAAGTGAATCTGATACCCTAAATTATCATTTTTTTAATTATTAAGATTACGTGCTCATTGTTTTTTTTATCCATATCTACTTTTTATGACATTTTTCTCACATTCCGTATATGAAAAGGTATTATGAAAAAGTACTATTGGGGTTTCGTAATATATTAAAAATTAAAAAAGGGTTCCATAGTTAAATAAAATTGGAAAAAGCTGACTTAAAATTGTTCAAGTAGATGTTTAAATGCCAAGTTTACTTCTTGGATTTTGACCTAAGACTTGGCACGTCGCCGAACCTAAATATTGTCTTGAAGAGGGAGAGGCTAGCAGCAGTAAACCAAATAGCTGACTTCTCCGAAAATAAATAAATAAAAAGCGTTTTTCAGCGTGAAAACCTGTTTAGAGACTAGACTTTTTGCCTCACAAGACTTAATTTTAGATGTTTATTTGATGTCTACTATTATAATTCTAGCCTCTAGCCAGGTTTATTGACTGAAAAAC
The DNA here is from genome assembly GCA_036925085.1 of Brachycybe producta. Lineage (NCBI taxonomy): Eukaryota > Metazoa > Arthropoda > Diplopoda > Playtdesmida > Andrognathidae > Brachycybe > Brachycybe producta. Next base: position 2,745,322 of record JAUPFP010000016.1, on the reverse strand, counting down.
GTATTTTTAGTTGCCTTATTTATGACATTGGCAACAAGGCTTTTTTTTGTGTACAACTGTGAATGAAATCTCATGCTCAATGATTAAATTCATTTTAATGTTAGGAATTACAGTATTTGAATGGGATTCACAAAAAAATATCCAAGAAAAAGTATTCGAGTATGAAATAAAAATGATATAAGATTTATTTGCGATCTTAATTCTCCCCCCCCCTCAACCAGGACTTTGGAAGTTTTTTTTATAAAAATAGATATAAAAAAGAAGGGAAATGTGTAACCACGGGATTTTTTTAAAAATAGAATATCCAGATGGAGATAATTATTAAAGTTTCTCCTCTACAACATATGGTGGAGGTTTTAAACATGTTTTTGTTGTTGTTGTTCTTCTTTTTTTCTTCCTATTATATCTTCATATATGATAAAAGTATAATTCTTCATTGGATTGGGAATTTAATTGACGCCAAGAGGGGTGTGTCCGTCGTCCACTTCTTAGACAAACTTGGTACCAAAACACATTATGTCAATAAATGATGGCATGTTGTGAATAATGAGCTTCCAAGTTATGTTTAATAAATTACAATTGAATGGTTTTCTTATATTAACAATGTTTTTTTTTTCAATATCAATTAAATTTCTGTGTCTGAGTGCGTCCGAGTATCACTGTGTTACAAATTAGGGCAAAATAGGCCACTCATGCCCGTGAGCATACAACAGTCTTTATTACAAATACAATGGGAAGATAATACACACTGGGATGCACGAGGACAAGTGTCAGACTAAGTGAGAGTTGTAGAGCACTGAAGAGTTCATGGCACTCTGGTTGGTGGACACTAGCCATCATTACTAGGTTCATTACTGGTACAGTTATTGCTCCTGTCTGTGTCTTCCATACAGTTGCCATCTGTAGTCATGTAAGGAGAAACTGCCTCATTGCAAAGGTACACAGGGCAGTGTCAATATGTGTGTGTTTGTATGTCTGAGTGCGGCCAAGTGTCACTGTATGTCTTAAAATTTGAACACACAGGCGATTTTTTGAAAGTCTTTTCGGCGCTTCTGGTAAATGCCTTACAAAGTGATATTCAGTGAGATTTTTTTTTTCAGATTGTGTGATTCTTCCCTAACTGCATATAGCCGTTTTTCTGTGTACCTATGTCTGTATTTCCCATGATTCAACAATTTCCATTAAAACTATCTTATCTTTTATATTAGAATTATTGCAACATACTTATATAATGTATTTTATAGAACAAATTCAAGATAAATGCTTGGTACCTTGGGAGAATTATTAGAGAAAGACAATACGACTGTCCTACTACAGTGAATTGTCCTATCTAGCTCCATCACTTTATAAAAGTCATAACAGCAAAAATGACAAAATATTACGAGAAATATTATCATATGACTTGTCATTGACTCGTGTATAACATAATATGAAACTCATAAAATAATAGCAAACAAGCAGTGTCAGTCATAAGATATGATTGTCATAATTTTATGATTATTTCTGTAATGAAGCCCCTGATCTTCAATTTTTGTCTTCTAATAAATTTAGATAATAAAATTTGGAATTTATTTTGTTCACTGGTTGACTGGTTGGATATAAATTAACCATTTGTTTAAATTTGAGATTTTCTGAGAAGAAACCTCAAAAAATGTTGTTGAGACAAACATTTTTTTTTTGTTTTTTGTTTGCCTTATTTTTTGTTTACCATCATTTTTGATGTGCTTATTTTCATGACATGTCATAATTAATACAATAATTAATATATGATCTCGTTTTTTTTTCTTGATAAAAGATTTGTTAAAAACCATTTAGTTTTTTTTAAAGCCAGCTTTTATTGGATTATTTTTCTATAAACACTGGAGATTATTTTTTTTTGGGTTTTCATAATACTTTTGATGTTGTTCAAAATAAAATTGAAAGTTATATATATATGCAGTTAACATAGATAAGAAAGTTTTGTGCTGTGTTTTTTATCAGAAAATTAACATTTAAGTACTTGACATAATAAATTCCGATACCAAACACTACCACTCACTGTGTTTTTACTACCTTTATAAATGTGTTTTCATTTAAGTTTTTAGCTTGTGATTGGTTGTTTTGTCAAAAGACTTACATTCGACCTACTTCGAACATAAAAAAATGAGGTCGAATAAATTGGTAAAAAGAAAAACCTGAATGATTAATGATGGCCCTCCAAACAGTATTTACTATTGAAAGGAGTGTCAGGAGTGTAGGATGTTGGTGACAAGTTTATATTTCACTACATGTGGAGTTGATATATAAGCAATAGGGTTGGTTTTTTTTAGGTGAAAATGAGTTGATGCCAATTTCCACCCAAGACACCCTTCAGTAGCTTTTATTTTCTATTTAATGATTAAAGACTTCCATTAACAGACAATTTTAACCATCATTAAAAGGCCTCATGTACAAGTATTTAAACAGCAGTGAGCACACTGCCAGTGAGCAACCATGCTATTTTGGTTAATGGCAAATTCAAAGTATCCTCTCTTTCCCTCTCACAGGCAATTAGAAAACGGGATGAACAAAAGTTGGCTCCGCCCTTTTTATGACGAAAGCAACTTCTAATTGGTTGGTTATGTAGTCTGACGTCACATGCTCCGCCCTTTTCAACGTCGAACCACACAACAAACCAATTAGAAGTTGCCGTTCGTCATAAAAAGGGCGGAGCCAACTTCTGTTCATCCCGTTTTCTAATTGCCTGTTTCCCCTCTGTGTGTGTGTTCTTTAATTCTATTTGTATGGTCCCCTATTTGTATGTCTTCTTCGTTTCTGTTTGTGTTTTCTGTAATCCTGTACGGATTCGCAACATTATTTGTGTGGGTGTTTTATTTAGTCCTATCACCATTTTGATTTCTTCATTCATGTGGGGTATTTTCTATTTGTGTTCGTCTTGCATGTTCCCTATTTCTGGGTGTCTTGTTATGTGTTCTATATGTGTGTTCTGTTCCCTATATTTCTGTGTTGTGTGAATATTGCCTATTTCAGTGCGTGTGTGTGTTATGGGGTGACCACTCTTAAGAAAATAAAAGATTTTTGCCCGTAAAGTCTCGTATTTTGGTTATTTGTACGTAGGGTGACTTGACAGTGAAATTTACTTTCAGAAGTTGTGCATGGGAAACATTTTGATTGAGGGAATTTATAAGGGTGGTAGCAGTGTCGTAGCCAGGATTTCTTTTCGGAGGCGGGTCCAGACCCCATGGACCCGCCTCTGGGTGGTAATGAACAAGCCATAATATGCCTGGAGGAGCTTTTTTAAAAACTCAATAGGCCTAAGTCCATATTTTGTCCAAACCTGCAGTTTTGTAAACAATTTTCAGAGCTGAATCGATTTCTATCATCTTTTTTTTTCCTAAATAGAAAAAAAAAAAAACAAGTAAAAACCACTCGACAGTCAGTTTTTCTAACTGTTTTACATCTAAAAAAAATTCAGTTTATTTGCAATTCTTGAATAATTTTAGTAGCTAGGGACTTCTTGAGTTTTGAAAAAAAATCCTAAATATACTGTACAGCACAACAGAACGCATTGCAATTGTAATTGAGTTTATATCTTTGGGTTTTGACAATGCATTTCACATGCTGCAGTACGACTTTTGTCCTTCTGTCACAGGCTTTCTTGACTGTTTGAAGAGTAAATTTTTCAAATTAAAATTCAATTGAACTCTATATTTTATTTGCATAGAGAATTGTTATAGTAGGTGACAGAAGTTTATTTTGACGATGCATTTCTATGCTGCTTTTGGACTTTTAAGTAGTCCATATGCTGCAGGCCTCGTGGGCTGCTAGCAGAGTAAATAGTAAAATCCAAATTGAAATACAGTATGTATGTTACCTATTTCTGTTTGTTATGCGTGTCTTTTCGATTTTAGTGTGTTGTTTTTTTTATAATTCTTGGTGTGAGTGTGCGTGCGTGCTTGTTGTGTATTCTACCTGTGTCTGTGTTAAATATTTCGTAAGTCTGTTCTTTGTATTTTTCTGTTTGTTTGTTTGTTGTTCTGAGCGTGTCCCTAGGTATGTGTGTGTGTACTGTGTCCCTAGGTATGTGTGTGCTGTTTCCCCAGGTATGTGTGTGCTGTTTCCCCAGGTATGTGTGTACTGTATACCTAGGTGAGTGTGTACGGTGTCCCTTGGTGTGTGTGCATGTACTGTGTCCCTAGATGTGTGTGCATGTACTGTGTCCCTAGATGTGTGTGTACACTGTGTCCTAGGTTTGTGTTTACTGTGTTCCTAGCATGTAGCTAGTATTCCGTAAGTCTGTTCTTTGTATTTTTCTGTTTGTTCTGAACGTGTCCCTAGGTGTGTGTGTACTGTGTCCCTAGGTATGTGTGTCCTGTGTCCCTAGGTATGTGTGTCCTGTGTCCCTAGGTATGTGTGTCCTGTGTACCTAGGTGTGTGTACTGTGTGTTTCTATCTGTTTCTGTGTGGTCCATATGTCCATTCATTGAATTTTCCTTTTGTGTGTATGTGTTATTAGTAGTACAGTATATTAGGTAACTAAACCAGGATTATCATTGGCACAATATTCTCTAAAGAACTCTGAATAATAATCTGTTTCTAGTTATATGTTGGTTAGCATTAATTTACCTTTAGGTGATTATCAACATGGTTGCCATATGTTAAAACCATTATTGTAGTCCTATTCATGTTTGCATCCTACTGTATTAGGTTGTAGGAGGCTATATGTAACAGTGTCTCTTAAAATTTCTGTATAAGGATTAAACAAAATGTAATTGAGTTTAGTTCAAAATTTTTATCTTATTTATAGCGATTTGAACTGATGCGAATAACACATTTTAATTCAGTTTACTAACATAAGCTGATGCATTAGCCGAGATTATTCATTAAATAAAAATGTTCCAAAAAAAAAAACAACAACTTGAAATTGGAATTTTGGACTGATCTATATATATTCTGAAATAAATTCTCAAATGCTTTTGATGAAATTTCAGAGTAGAACATCTGTCTAACAATGTCACTTCCTAATTTAGTGTTATTGCAAGTGAAATTCAATAGAAGTAATTAAGCATAGACTCCAGTAAGTTATGCAAATACTGTGTTGCTATGACAACAAGAGGTTCAATCGAAAATTGTGAAGTAGTAGCATATTATTATAAAAACTAAACGGGGAACATTTTGGAATAACCTCTTCGAGAAGACCAAACTTCATATTATGTATTTGGTCTCCTTTATGTGCCTTGCTTAATTTGATCAAATATCAACGTAGTTATTAATATAATTTAATACATTTTTAAAGAAAGTTATCAGAGTTTTTTTTTTTCTTCTTCTTAATTAATTACATAATTAAATTTTGCTCTTATTTTCCAAAAATGCTTATTAGGAAATTCTTGACTATGGTTGAATACGTAATTTGTAGTTTTTTTTTAAAAAACTGAAATTTAGCAATAAAAATCATTTAAAAAACGGTCAGAATCATTTAATAAAGGAATCACAAATGAAATTAAAACATGACCCGAAAACGACTTACAAATTACATTTTCTTCGCGAGAAAAAAAGAAATATTATGGTAGAACTCAAAATTAAGAGAAACTTGAAATTTTGTTTTCTAATCTAGATGGGTAGGTAGCTCAATCAATTAAGAATATTTTAAGGTAAATATATCTTTTAAAATAATAAGCTTTTCGTGGCAGTACGAAAACGACCAAACTGTTTATCTTTTGAAAGATATCGTCAACATGAAGACTGCGTGTGTGACATGTACTGTGTCGATTCAGCAACCATTCTAGTTTTTTAACACGCTTTCTATTTTTTTTAGTGTTTCATCCTGTTTCCATCAGCTGTTTATAAAACACCTTAAATAGAATAAATGAATTTAGTTCTTTTTAAAGTTGTTAAAATTAACAATTCCAATATGAAAAGGAATCAAGAAGTCAAATATTCTAAATTTGGTTTTCTTTTATTTTTATTTAAAAACTAAAATCTTAATCTCGATTCAAATGAAATGTTTAACTGTTAATTAATTTTGATAATTTCAAAGAGATAATAAAAAGGACCATTTCCTTTTAATATGTTTATAAATGTGACTGAAATATTATTTTCTGCTGATATTTTTATTTTTGATTTCTTTTTTTTAGATAACAGAAATGATGATTTTCACAATTATTTCAAATAGTCGAAAAATGAACAGTTTCAAATCATAGAAAGCAATTAAAAAGTCAAATATTTTAAGTTTGTTTTTTTTCTTCATTTTTGCTAAAACATTTTTTTTTAAAAAATTGGCTTCATAACTTAATTTCATCACATAATGTAACTGTGAATTTTGATTATTTTTTTTTAAAAAAGATAAAAATCATCATTTCTGGTTTATTATTTTTCGAAATATAATACCGATACTGATTGATGTTTTATTTTTATTTGTGATTCCTTTTTTCTTCTTTAGATGTTTGGAACTATTTTAGATTAAATTTTTATAGTTGAAACTCAATAATAAATTGGAATCTTATTTTATCTTTACTGTGTGATCTACTTTTAGCTTTTTTTCATGTTATTTACGCAGAATTTATACATAAAATGTAATAAAAAAAATATTGAATAATGGTTGAAGAAAATGATTTTTTTTTTCTTCTTCTATTTGTTTTAAGACATTTTACCAAAATATCAATTTGATGTCAAAAGAAATTTTTTTTGCCTTCTTTTCTATATCAACAAATTTACTTTTAACTAATCAAAAATAACAAATGTTGGTTTTATCTTGTATCAATATTGAGAACAAATTCAACCTCAAGAAGAAGAAGAAGAAGAAGAAGAAAAAATTCCTATTCTTGTCATTCTCTGATTAAAAAAAATAGAATAAGGTGAGAGAGTTCTAAACAAACAAATCTCTAAATGTGTTTCTCTAAGGATTTTATTCTACAATGTAAATTTTGTAGGTTAGAAACACTAAATTCCTTGTGTCTCATGACAATCATTATAATTATTATAATTATTATTACAGCATCACTTTATATGTTCCTCAGTAGAAATATGCTTTAAATGAGATGAGTGAAATAAAAACAAAATTGCATTCATTAGTATAAAATAAATGAACAACAAATAAATATAAATATATTCAATTATTCATACCTGTTTAGTTGAATTGTGGATTTCTAATGGTCACCAAAAATACATCCTAATAAAAAAACACAGATGTTTTGACATATTATAAAGGTTTAATAACCTTGTTTGAGGCAAGAAAAAACCATGACCCACCAACACCATTTAGAAAAGCAAAAGACTTCGATTTGAAACAACTACCAACAAAGAGTGAGTGAGTGTGTTGTGTGTGTCTGTGCTTTTTTGTGTGTTGCGTTTTCCCTTTCTCGAAATAAAAGAATACCCCTGATTCCATTGAGAGATAAAAAGAAGAGGGAGCCAGTTGCTTTTTCCCCTTCTTGTTCTTCTTATTCTTGTTGTTGATGATACAGATTGATAAATTGATTTGCAATCTGTAAACACTCGAATGACGTCACAGTATCAGTGATGCTTATTTTCCCCCCTTATTACATGCAAACACTGCTAACTTGGACTCGGTTATCTTTAAGGCGAAAATAATATGCTTTTTACAAACAAAAAGACTTGTTTAGAGGCTAAAATCTTAAGAGAACTCTATTGGTTACATGATGATCATTACCTTTTAGCGAACTCTAGCCTTAGAACAGGTCTTTTTGATTGAAAAAGCATATTTTTTTTGCCTTATCTCTATATTTCTAAAAAGGGTGCATTTACTTGTAAGCTGAAGATGAAAGATTGTATCAAATGAAGCTAAAATGTACTTACCAGTTTTTGTGTTTGTCCTTTTCTATATAAAGTGTTCATAAGTCTGGCTGAAGATTAAAAAAAAAATCTTTAGAGCTGATTTAGAGGTGCGCTCAAGAAGAATATTTTGTAGCTGAATGTGAAAGGTAGTCTTAACTATGTCATAACCACTTTTTGAGTTACCATGCCAATACATTTCATCTTCAACTAGACATTGTTCATCTTCAGCTAGAAAATGTTCATCTTCAGCTAGAAAATGTTCATCTTCAGTTAGTAAATGTTCATCTTCAGCTAGAAAATGTTCATCTTCAGCTAGAAAATGTTCATCTTCAGCTAGAAAATGTTCATCTTCAGCTAGTAAATGTTCATCTTCAGCTAGTAAATGTTCATCTTCAGCTAGAAAATGTTCATCGTCAGCTAGTAAATGTTCATCTTCAGCTAGAAAATGTTCATCTTCAGCTAGAAAATGTTCATCTTCAGCTAGTAAATGTTCATCTTCAGCTAGAAAATGTTCATCTTCAGCTAGAAAAATGTTTATCTTCTGCTTGAAAATGTTCACCTTCAACACAAAACTAATTCCACTCTTAAGGTGGATTTACTGGTGAGCTGAAAATGAAAAGTAGTGTCTTGGTGGCCATATGTGGCTATAGTATTTTTGATGCTATATATCATCTTCAGCTACAAAATATTGATCTTCAGCGTGCCACTAAATTCGCCTTTAATTTTAAGTTGCTCGAAAGCAACGGTGGCTAAGCATAAGCTAAAACATAATATACGGTATCTTCATGTGCAATCTGCATCAGCACAAACATTCATCTACAACTCACTACTTACCTTAAAAAGTGAGTTTTGCGAACTTTATGTGCTGAAGCAGTAATAGGTGAATGAATGAGTGTTTTTCAGCTAGCGCTCAGCCACATCGCCACACTTAACCTTCAACTTTCTATTTGTTTTCACTTGAAGAATTTTATATTCAGCTTTACTTTATAACACTCTTATTTGGACAAATACAAACTAACAGTACGTTTCTGCTTCAGCTTTAAACAATTCTCATTTTCAGCTAACTAAATAAATCACCCTTTTCCTTTACTATTTTTTTTTTCTAATACATAGAAAAATAGGCTGTTTCTCTCTTCTCTAGGATGGACTTTTCCATTGCTAGGAACACAATCAGAACTCAGAAGTTGAAAGAAGAATATTCTGCTTACTCTGATCAATAAAGATGCAAATAAAAGAAGATAACATTTTCAGAGATGTTTTGGTGTTTTGTTTCAAGGTTTTACTACAATATATAACAAGATTTTGTTTTTACTCAAAACAATAAAAATATATAATGTAAAAGTTTCAACAATTTTCCTTTTAAATTGAACATATGTTTTAGAGCATTTGTGAATTTTGTTTCGACACTTTTAAAAGAAATTTAGAGTATTTTAAAGTTGAAACGTAAAAGGATTGATTGGTATCATTTTTTTTTTATAAAATATCTTTCAATATGGAAAATTAACGTTTTATTTGCAATTATGAAATAACTACAGTAGAAACCGTTTATCATGAACTGGATAATTTGAAATGTTTATGTTTATTCGTTTAACAAAAAAATGCTTTTATTTAAAGGAACACATGATTAAGAAGGGTTATGAACAGCTGATTTTCGAACTCGGATTATTCTTTATTTCAAGAGCAAAATTAAGAGAAACTAGAAGAGGGTATTTTCATGTAGATATCTTTCAAAATAAGCTTTTTATAGACCAAAAATTAAAAAAATATAATCTGCTTAATGTTGGGCCATTTTCAAACTCATATAAAAAGCTTGTTTTGAAAGATACCAAAATGAAAATATTTTTAAGTGACAGAGAGTTGCTCTTCTAGTATCTAAAACAGAATAACAGAATAATCATCAGTTTGAGAAACGTGTACACTTTAAAACCACCTTGAAAAAATGTCTGTATTTGTTGCTTGGAAGTTAAAATATTACGATATTACGACGACTTTATCCAATAATAACTTGTCAAAAAAGTACAAATTGTTTATGTATCTCCATTTATTTTTTTCCTTTCAATTAAATCTTTAAATTATTCTTAAACTTGTTTACAAAAAACCGTTTTGTTTGAAACAGATCGAAAAATGAAAAAAAAATACAAGTTTCATTTTAAATACAAATAAACCCTTTTGAAGCTTTTGGGTTTAAATTTAACACGAGTTAAATCCCACAAGAAGATGAAGCAAAACGAATTTCTTTTTTTTTATTATTCAACATCATAATCATCGTCTATTTCTCGTTTTCTCTTTCCAGATGCGTCCGTGTTTGTTGCCGATGAATCCGACGAAGCTACGACCGTTCTAGTGACCAATATAGGAATCTTGTTAGAACTGGAACTTCCTTCGTTACTTGTCGTATTGATGGTATCTTGACTTCCAGACTGTGGAGTCGAAACTGAAGAACCGCCTTAAACGAAAGATGGTTAAAAGCTTACGGTTAGTTTTAATTGGAAAGCAAAATTAAAAAAGGTATTAAAATCAGTGCTCCCGAGTTGCAGAGAAAACAGCTTCTTGTAACAATTTTAAATAACCTAGGATGTCATAAAAGCAAGATAACAATACCATTATGACAGGAAATTGTTATATCTAGTTCATAATCTTGTAACAATCAGAAAAAACATAATGACAAATATTGTCATATGACTGGCATTGACTTGGTGTACTGGAGAGAGGGCCTCATTACAGAAAAAATCATAAAATTGTGACAATCATACTTTATGTTGTCACTTGCTTGTGCTCAATCATTTTATGACCGGCATATTATTCTGTACACCAGAATAATAAGACAGTCATAAAATAATAGCGCACATGAGAGCTTCTAAATTAAAAAAAATAGTCAAACAACTCTCATGTGTTTATAATCTTTGCATTTTGGAATGTTCCTGCGCACAGCTGTCACTTTTTTTTCTTGTTCTAACAATCATGATCGAAACTAATAATATACAACAATCGAAATGATGTTGGTGTATTTCTATAAAACATTACAACAAATGCTAGGCAACTAAAAGTTAAAATTATCTGCCTACCATTAAACTAAACGCAATTTCTGTACAAAAATAATCTGTTTATTCGTATCATGACTGATCATGTCGTAATGGTAGTAATGACACCTACTTACGAACTGAAGTCATGATTAGATAGAAATGCTTTTTTTTTAAATCTAGTCTAAACATGGCTTTAGTTTGTAAGTAGGTTACTAATAAGTTGTAATCCGTAGGCAACGACACAACGTGGCAATGGCAACAATCGAACAATTGTTGAAAAATAAAGAGTTGAAAGAGTTTAAGATGCTTTTAAAGTGTAAACTGTGCCTTCAACTTGGGCTATTTTGTCTTTCTGAAGCAAAATTAAAGGGAAACTTGAAGAGTAGCTAAATCACTTAAGGGTATTTTTGTGTTCCTATGTTCAAAAATTACCTTTTTATGTGCGCTGGAAAAAGGATCCAACTTTAAACATGTGATATTTTTAAATTTTTGTCTAAAAGGCCTTGTTTACATTGGGGTGAAAATTTGAACTTTTTGATGAAAAGTAGAAGAAACGTGGCCTCCACCCATTCACTATCATAGGCGGCAGCCACGTTTGTTCAATTTTTCACCAGTTGAAATTTTCAAAACGTTCAGATTTTCACCCCAATGGAAACAAGCCCTAAAGATTTATTTTTTGCACCACTACTACATATTTATTAGGCGCGCGCCTGGGCCTCAATTTTCAGGAGCCCCAAAAAGTCAAAATGTATTCAAGTATAACAAAAAATTTTCAGATTTGTTGCACAAAATTGTCAAACAAGGAACCTCCGAAATTCCAAAGCAAGCAAGGGCCTCAATAGATTATAACGCGCCACTGATTAGGACGCTTTTCAAACAACAAGAAAACGTTAATCTTTTTTTTTAAATGACATTAGTCAAGTCAAGTTTCTAAAAAACTTCGTATTTCTATTAGATGATGAATTCCCGATGATGGAATTTTACAGAGTACACCAGGTCAATGCTCTAAGAATTTAATGCTCGAAAACTACTCTGGATCTGCATCTATCAAGAGCAATGATTGATTCTAACTAGTTTTCTAAAAAGCAATTAATTATTTCAACGCACCCGATGAAAATTTAATAATTGGAGTCGGTGTAGAACTACTGATCGACGACGACCCAATCGTAGTGGTCGTTCCCGTCCCAGAAGGGCGCGTCACGATCGTGACTGTAGGCGGTGCATTTGCTTTATTGACCAAAGATAACGAAGCTCCCGACTTACTCGTTAAGTTAATTGCCGGAGTTACTTTTGCACTGACTAAAAACGTAAACGAAGTAAATTAAACTTACGAACTCGTTCGAAACGGTTCACAAAACTACTTAACCCGAACTGAGATTGATTTTAGGCGCAGTTACCGATGTGAAAGAACCTAATTGACGAGGCTGAAATTCATTTTTATTTTAAAAAAAGCGATTACTTATGAGATTGAACGAGGCCGGTCTTAATCTTCCGATCTCGAAGCGCAATTTCACAATGATCGTTACTTTTTTGGTAGCCTTGACGTGATAGTTACAAGCCGAAAGACAGTAACGATCAGGAGGAAGTCTGAGGCCACAGTGCGGCTTGATTAAAGGAAGTGGCGTACTATTTCGTTGACGAGAAATATCTATCAGTATCTACAATAAGAACAAAAACACGATGCAAAACATCAGAATACGAATCCCTAAGAATCCCCCTTCTGAAATCCTCAGATTTATACTGTTAAATTTGTTTCTGGAACATTTTTCTTTTTTTTTGTTGCAGATTTATACAAATTTCTCACAAATGTCTGCTGTGTTTATTGCATGTTTTATGCATATTTTTTGTAAGTTTCTATTTTTTTTGTATATTTTCTAATAGCTATCTGCTGTTTTTTTTTTAATTTTGTGCATTTTATTGCAATTTTCTGAATATTTCCTGTTCTTTCTAACAAATGGCTCATTGTTTCTTGCACGTTTTACTAAGATTTATACAAATTTATGTTAGTTTTCTTGTAACTTTCTGGTGTTTCTTGAAATTGTGTGCTTATTATTGCAATTTTCTGAACATTTCCTGTTGTTTCTTGCAGATTTCTGCTGTTTCTTTCAAGTTTCGTGCAGACTTAGAAGGTTTGTACACATTTTTTGAAAGTTACAATGTAGTTTTTGCTGTTTCTTGCATTTATCATGCAAATTTCATACAGATTGCCTATTTACCTACAGGCAGACATCTGTAGTTTTCTGCTATTAATTTCACAAGTTTGCATTTTAGGGGACCGTTAACAAATGGAACAATGTTTTTTTATATACATCTCTTGGTGGCGGCGTTGTGAAACTCTTGTCCATTTGCATCTGAATCGCCAGTTTGACGTCATCAACGTCCAGTGACTTCTTTTTTGCATGACTTGAGAACACCCTCGCATCATCGAGAATATTTGTAATGTATCCTATAAAAAGGTAACAGAATAACGTTAACTTTAATTGGGTTGTCATTGATGTCAACAAAGCTTTTATGCCATTCTTAACGTGACACTTAAATCAGCGCCAAAATCGTGCTTTTTTCTGCGTCTTTTAATCAATTTATAGGTTAAGCAATGAAATTACTTACTGTATGTAAACTCTAGCATCTGATTTATAACTCTCGGTTCGTATTCTATGATTCCCATATCCTTTAAAATCGATGCCATTACGAGAGCATCTCTCGGCGTCGTTTTTGTCGACGCCATTTTTCATATCACATCATCATCATCATCATAAAGCCAATGTAATTATACACAACGCATGAACAATTCTCTTGATGCTTCATTTTGAAGCACAGGATGCCAGATTTAAAGACATCGAGTGATAGAGGGGTGACTAATATGGCGTTTCTCCATTAATAAGATTAATAAAAGATACGCCACATAAGTACAACCAAATATTGTTACAAGTACGTGACGTAATGAACATTCGTTTGAAAAAGGTAGCATCACAGGCGCTACAGCGCCATCTGGTAGTATATGATGTATCTATATAATAAACAATTACGCGGGAATTTCAAATCTTGCAAAGTTAATACATCAGGAGTTAATAATAAAAATTTAGCATTGTCATTTTGTCCGATAAAAAAGGGATAATAAAAAATGCAAAAATCCTCTGGTTTAAACTGATGTTGAACTACCCGGTATTATTATCCCTTTTCTATCAGACTAAATACCAAAATAGATATTTTGTCAACCCCTCTGACGTCACAAGCTTCATCTTACGGTGAGGCATCTATGATAATTAGAATTTAAGAATGTAGTAACTTTGCAAGTTTCCAGCAAACTTGACGATAATTACTGCGCAATGATGTGTGCTTCATAACGTGCAGTTTTGTTTAATAATACGTTATGTTTGAGGTATTACTAGGCTTGCCACCTTTCCTCCTTTGTGGAGGACAGTCCTCTATTCGGAGGAAACTTCCTCCGACCAGGACTGTCCTCCACGAAGGCAAACATGTCCTCCACACAATAAATTTTATAAAAACTTAAATACGTTTGTGGAGGATGGTCCTGGTCGGAGGACAGTTCTTCCGTATGTAGGACTGTCCTCCACAGGTGGCAAGTCTAGGTATTACCATATTTTAGAGGCGTTAGACGTTGAAATATGATGGCTTTTTATTATGAGTTGATGATGAGTGATGATAAACACACAAATCAATACAATTAATTTTTTGTTATTTAGCATAAAACAACTTTTATTTGTGAAAAGTAAAAACGTTTTAATAACAATTTACCAAATGACACCCATATTTAAAAAATAACATTTCATTAAAAAGTAAAAGCTGCCTAAACATTACAAAATGATACAAAATGAAGAAAAGAAAAATATTACCTAAAGAAAAAGTCATTAATGAAGTTTGAACGAAAATTAAACACAAGAACAAAAAAAAAAATAGACAACAAACTTTAAAGTGGAATGTAAAAAATATCAATTCCTAATGACATTTCGACTAAAACGCCATTATCAAGATTATCGTTTATCACAAATTGTAGTCGAGAGTTAACGAGGAAGATTGTAATTTACTCTCGATCTTTTTTTTTTCCTTAATGCAGATCACGTAAGATCTGAACGCGCACACACAAACACATTGTATAAGCTTGATCTCCACTTTGTAAAATAGTTCGTCATCTAAGAAAACAACTGAAATTCAGCAAACCCCCCCCCCCCCCTTTCAATAAGAAGGATTTTTAAAAAAAAATATTTTAGGTGAAAGTCTTGATTGAAGTCGTTAGCTTTCTGTAGTTGTAATGTGGTGTAAACGCGCCTCGAATTCTGGTTATTCTGTCTTTCAGAAGCAAAATAAAGAGAAACTTGAAAGTGTTTTAGAAACTAGAAGAGGAGCTCAATCATTTAAGAGTATTTTTCATGTTCATGTCTCTTTTAAAATAAGCTTTTTATGACAAGTTTCAAAATTACCAAACGATGGTTAGCAAATGGTTTTTAAATTTTTGTCTAGAAAAAGTTTATTTTGAAAGATATAAACAAGAAAATGCTATGAAAGCCTGTTGAACACGACATTGCATAAGATCGAATCAGAATATTTAGATAACAAACATTTCAATGGAGTCCCGGCACACTAGCTTAGATCGGATCGGATGCGGCGCACTCCATGGAAATGCTTGTTATCAAAATATTCTAATTCGTTTCGTTCCAACCGTTCCGACAAGCCAAAGAGATTCAGCTACCGTTTTAGTTTCTAAGACTTAATTTTTTCATTAGTGATCAATGCTCTTTTGAAACTGCAGAATAACCAGAGCACGAAAATCAGCTGTTCCTATATAAAACCATGTTAAATTTTGTTCAAAAATATATATAGAAAAGCAGATTAATGCAATAACGATACTGACAAATATATCTTTTAAAATAAACTTTTTATGGCAGTTTAAAATCAGAAAAAAATTCTCTGTTTTCACTTTATACTACATAAAAAGTTAATTCGCAAAAAATACAGTGAAAACCGTTTAGATAGTACGGATAACACGAAATATATTTTAGGTCGGTCATTTTAGATTAGTATAAAAATTTGTTCTTTTAACATGAAATTTGTTTAAGGTTGTTTTAAAATGTAAACGATTCTCGAACTCTGGTTATTCTGCCTTTTTTAGAAACAAAATGAAGAATATGTTTTAGTAACTAGAAGGGGTAGCTCAATCACTTCATTGTATTTTCATGTTGATATATTTCAAAATAAGCGTTTTATGAGTTTTAAAATAGCCCAACTTTAAGCAGTCTGTCTATAAAAAGTTTATTTTGAAAGATAACAACAACATGAAAATATCATTAAGTGATTAACCGAACCTTCTAGTTTTTAAAACACTTTCTAGTTTCTCTTTATTTTCTGTTTCTGAAAAACAGAATAATCAACTTTTCATATAAACCAATCTTAACACCAAAAACTATTCTGGTTCCTTCCATATTCGTTTTAAAACCATTTTTCACCGTATTAATACGAAAATATCATTTTTTACCTTCCATTACTCGTCTAGTTTCAAATAAACATTGAACTTTCATTTCTGAAAGTTGCTTCTCAAAAGCTAAAAGCTTCAATCTCTTACACCTAAGGCTGGGAATTCACCCCCAAAAAAAGCGATACGTTCTTGATCGCAGTTGATCCATCGTTTTTGAACACAGGTGGCAAATGTTTGCTCGCTCGCTAACCGGTACTCACCTGAGACGATTATGTAGCGAACATGCTCATTCGTTCTTGCTTGCTTTTTTTTTTGGTGAATTCCCACCCTAATGTTGAAATCAATTTTGCTCAAAAAATGGCCATTTTTCTTTGAACATTATGCCATGAAACAATAAACGAAAGCAAGAACAAACAAAATCACTCTGTTAAGATTGCGTGCACGATTGATTCACGGTTTAGACACTTCTCGTAATAGAATCTAGCATTTGCAATCCAGGAAAAGCTTTCGTCTATCGTAATCGAGTTCTTAGCAGTTTTCAAAGCAGATAGAATATTTCTTCTGTTTGTTGCCTTTAACGATACTTTCTCTCTGACGGCAGCGAAACCTTCTCGAAGCGGATTGAGAAACGGACTGTACTGTGGAAGATAACGAACGAGATTACCACTTCCCTTGAAGTAGCTCTGTAAACTCGGATCTCTGTTGAACGGAACATCTTCGAGCACAAAGATGTGACGTCCTTTGGGTAACTTCTGAGCCAACTCTCTCAAGAAACGAAGAAAAATATCGATCGTTAGCAACTTCAAACGAAACGTCGAATGTTGAATCCCTCTTTCGGACAGAGCCATACAGAAGGACAATTTTCCTCCTCTGACGTTCGCCTTTTCGACAGTCAATCTCGATCCGACGAGATCACGGCACGATTGTTTCGTAGCTTTAACCTCGTAACCACAAACGTCTACGAATACGATCTTAGCCGGGTTAGCTTTTTCCAAACGCGACATTTCCTGAACGTATTTAAGACGTTCTTGAAGAACGCTCGCTTCCGTTTCGGAATCGAGAGCCGGCATCGATTCTAAAAGATCTCGACTACGTTTAAGAATGCGATAGAGGGTTCTTTTAGAAACGCTCCTTATACTAGGAAACATTTCCGGATTACTAGCGATGTAATCTTCTAGTTGTTTGATGGTAGTGCAGTTACGAGATTTCAAATAATCGTGAAGAAGCGCTTCTTCTTCTTGTTGATTAAAGTATTTGTTCAAAATCGGAATCGTAGGTTCCGTCGGAACCGAAGAAGACGAAGAAGATCGATTGTTATTATCGCGACCTTTGTGTCTAGGTCTACTATTATCTCGAAACGCTCTCGTTACGCCGTAAATCGCTTCTTTCGTACAACCCAACTCCTTAGATAATTGACTCACCTGTTTACCTTGATTGAATATCATATCTATAATATACTCTCGCTCTTCGTCCGACAGAAACGCAATGTTCTTCTGTCCACGCGTTCCACTCGTGGTCTCATCGTCCAACTCGTCGTCGTACGATTCCATGTCGGTGTCGTCGTTACCGTTGAATGGATTCTGCAATTCCATTCCAGGAAAACTTCTGAAATCATAAAAAAGGTAAAACCGTTAAACGAATTTGTTTTAAAAGACATTTCCGATAGCCATTTTTACGTCTCATCGATTTCGTCGTCAACAGTTTCGACGAGTGCACTCGATTCACCGATCTCGTCGGCCCATAGATCGAGATCTGCTTCCGATTCATCGTATTCTACCTCCTCTTCGTCTGTGTCGGCGTACTCGATCTCCTGCTTCACGGCGACCAATGGCGGCATTTGAGGTACTTTGCTGCCACTCGGTCGCGATATGTTTTGTAAATTGTTGTTGCTGTTGTTGTTCTTTAATTTCGGTAATTCAACTGTGGATGTTACTGGAAACTGTAACAGAAACCGAATTTGCGAGATTTGAGATGTGGTTTTTTTTATGGACAACTTTATGCAAATTATTGCAATAGATTTCGCGGATTACGCCTACGTAGTCTTACGTAACGTAAACTATCGTAGAAACTGCAAATGCTCTTCCATTGTACTACAATTGCAAAAAATTTTTTCCACACTTTCATACTTTTCTGCAGTTCCACTTTTCTTGCATATTTCTGGCTTTTTCTTGTATTTTAATGCATTTTTTTCAGTTTTCTGCATTATCTTGCAGTTTTCTGTATTTTCTAACTATTTTCTGCCTTTCCCCCCGCAGCTATATGTTGTATATTAATGTTTTCTATATTTTTTTTTTTGTATTTTCATTGTTTTCTTGCTAATTTCTGCATTGTTGTGGTGGTTTTCAAAATGTTCTTGTATTTTTCCCGCATTTTCTTGTATTTTTCCGCATTTTCTTGTATTTTTCTGTATTTTCTTGTATTTTTCTATATTTTCTAACTACTTTCTTTATATTGACATGCGGTTTTCTACATTTTACTACACGACTTCAGAATTTCCATATAGTTTTTCAGCATTTTCTTGTACTTTTCTGCGTTTTCCGACATTTTTCTTTGAAATTATTGCTAATTTCTACCCATTCTGCTTTACAGATATATCTGTTTCCCGGCCCTTACATAAGCGTCAATGACTATAGTAGACCACGTTATCCACCGTAAGGTTACGTGTAGGTCACATAATATTATAGTGACCTCAATGGAACGTAAGGTTGCTACCTACTTGAGCGCACTGTAAGCAATTCTATACAAGCATAAATTCCTAAGCTACGTAAAGTTAAAAGGCGCCTTACGTACGTCACCGTACGTTTTGACAAGTGAGAATGGTTGTTTCACTTTTATTTTCCCCCAACACACCTGTTTGTCCTTAAATAGTAAATCAGGAAAGGCTCCAGGTCGTAACACGGTTCTCTTCCTGGAAGTGGGATCGGTGCACCTTTCGACCCAACTGGCACTGAAGTGGGACTCACAAAGGGAGTAACTTTTAGCCACCGGTGTCCATTCGGGACGGACATTACGTACTCCTTCGACCCACAATTGGCGTCTCGTTGCGTCCGCTGGAAACTTAAAAATCGCAGTTGGTTTACGAACTAGTTTCCTACAAACAACGCAGGAAATCGTTGATTTGTCCATTTTTCCCATCTTAGAATGTTGTGTTTAGGTCTGTTTAACTCTTCGTAACATATCAAAAACAACGTCTTCCCACTTTCATGTTGTTCTTCTTAGAAGATCAGATAATAGTACGTTTACGGTTACTTCGTTATCGTTAAGAACTGTAAACATTCCTTAGATTCTAGTCGCCATAAATGACTTTACATTGAAAACAACTACGGAATGTACTTGCGGACGTTACCATTGTGTAAGCCCAAGAATATACATTTTTACCCACAATGCAATGATCGAAAACCTAGCAGAAAGAATGATTACGGAATTTGAACTATAATCGTGACGTTTGTGATGCCATACGATGTTGGATACTGATTTCTAACTACATATTCTTTTAGTTATACACTTTATCCAAAAGTGTGACGTCACGGTTGAAAACTATATGAACATCAGGTCACACCGCATTATAAACCGATAGCTAAACGAATGTACTGTATTACCAAGGATCTTATAGGACAGGATAAGTGACTCCTCCCCCTTCTTGTTAATGGCGAATTTTACCGACATCAATCATTTTTGTTTCGCGCGCCCTCTGTCGTCAGGCTCTATTTTTTACCTAATTCTTTACAGAAAATAAAGAAGAAGAAATACAGACAATTAGAAATCAGGACAAACAGAAGTTGGCTCCGCCCTTTTTATGACTACCGGCAACTTCTAATTGGTTTCTTGTGTAATACCACGTTGAAAAGGGCGGAGCATGTGACGTCAGAATACATAACCAACCAATTAAAAGTTGCGGTTGTCATAAAAAGGGCGGAGCCCACTTTTGTTTGTTCCGATTTCTAATTGCCTGTGCCGCAAATGGCCGGGGGGGGGCAGTGACGTCACAGAATCAGCAATTTTTGTGGTGACGTCACACCTCTTGCCAAAAACACACGTTTGTGTCGCTATCGTCTCTGTCTAATTGTCAGCTTTATTAAGTCCTATTTATAATTCTATAGCATTGATATAATAGGACACAATATGGCGCCGTGACACTTTCAAGATTACATTTGAGCGTTAAATGAAATCAGCTTCGTCATTCAATTTCATTCCGCAATTTCTGCTTGTCGGCATTTTAGTTGGCGATTTTGATTCAAATTGTTGTGGTTTTGTTGAAAGTTACGTTTATAATACGTATTTCAAATCGAGTTATAGGCGTTTATGTTGCTCACAATGAATATAACATCAGCAGGTAAAGTTTTAATGTTTAAGATTCTTCATTCGTTTTTTGTTGTCTTTTCGTCGTTCAATTTTCAAATTTGTTCATAAAAACTTCACTGAACGACTCAAAACGTTTACTAAACTTCATTTTTCAGCCGGTATTTTGAGTCTGTTGGATGAGGATGAGACGGAATTGAAGATATTCGCTTTGACAAAGCTCAATGTGATTGTAGACGAATTTTGGGCGGAAATCTCAGAAGCAATAGAAAAAATGTTAATAACTTTTACTTTACTTTTTTTAACATAAAATTAGCCTTTTATAACGTTTTTTTATAACTTAGTGAGGTTCTTTACGAAGATGCTTCGTTTCCACACAGAGAATTGGCCGCGCTTGTCGCTTCGAAGGTTTGTTTCAACATAAATGGCCATGGAATGCTTGATGTTTTAGTCCTAAGTGTTTATTTTTTTTTGTTTTCTTAGGTCTATTATCATCTGGGATCATTCGACGATTCATTAACTTACGCTCTTGGTGCTGGAAGTCTATTTAACATCAATAGTTCCACCGAATACGTCGAAACTACTATTGGTACGATAATTTAATCGGAGTAGAAATTCCTAGAAAAAACGCTAAAAAGGGGACTTTGTACCTTTTAAAGAAACTTACCAGAAATTTTTTTTAGCTTTTATTTGAAATTAGAATATGCGAAAGGAAGAGGGGGGGGGGGGGTCAGTTTAAATCTCGTTTAAAAAGCGTTTAATACTCGTGGAAAGCATGAAAGAATGTGGACATGCTCAGAAAAAAAAAAAAAAACGAAAAAAAAAGGACAAAACAATACAGAAACACATTCAGTTGGAGTGAACGTTTAGAAAAATGCTGAAACGTACTTGCAGCTCTAATACGGATCTGGAAAGTCAACAAATATTATATTGCATACGATTTTAATTTTTTTTATGCATCATTAGCATTTTTCATAACATTTTTACAAATATTTTTTTTGCTCGCTTCGCTCACCATTTGGAGTGCTTGAGTTTAAAAATTATTTGCAAGCATTGCAAAAAGGAGGCATTAACGTTTCATATAAAAAAACAACGTATTTATGTTCGTCGTATTCGTTTGTTAAACTGTTGGTTTTTTGTTGTTTTTCTTAGCGAAATGCATTGATTTCTATACGAAACAAAAAGTTCATAATCTCGACGTGTCTCCAGAACATCAGAAGGAGATTGATCCTCGTCTTGAAGCGATCGTCAACCGAATGCTTCAACGTTGCTTTGAAGATGGACAGTTTAAACAAGCTCTTGGCATTGCTATCGAAACTAGACGAATGGACATCTTCGAAAAGGCCATCAGGAGTTCGGTACGCATCGAAAAATGATTCGTTTCTTCTGTTTTCATGATAATGCCGAAATGACTATGTTACCGAAAAAAATGTATAGATTTGTTTGGAAACTCGAATTATAAATGTTGGTGTGATTTGTGTTTATATCTTTAAAAAAAAACTTTTTATGATAGTTTGCAAATAGCGAAAATTTATGACTATGTCTGTTTTAAAGTGAAAACTAACAAAAAAAAACATTAGTTTTTAAATTGCAAATTATGATAGGAAGGTTATTCGTTTACTCTTCTAGTATTAAGATGTTTTATAAACAGCTGACGTTTGTCTTTTAGAAGTAAAATTAAGAGAAACTAGAAGTGTTTTAGAAACTACGCTATTTGGATATCGATATGTTTCTCAACGTTAAGCAGACGACATTTTTAATTTTTCTCGTTAAAAAGTTTAGTTCGAAACATTACCAACATGAAAATACCCTTAAGGAATTGAACTACCTTTCTAGTTTCTAAACACTTCCAAGCTGAACTTTATTTTGCACCTGAAAGACATAATAATCGACGTTTTAAGTTGAGGTTTGCTTCCAACAAGTGGTTTATTTTTATTTTCTTCTGACGCACGTCTAAAAATGAACATAGAATTAAACGATTGACTTCTTTATGCTTTGTTTCGATTACAGAATAATGTTCCTGGAATGCTATTCTACGGGTTGAAAGTCATTATGTCTTTGATTGAGAACCGGAAATTTCGAGACCAAGTTCTGCGTTCGCTTGTCAGTCTCTATAGGAGTCTTGAAACTCCAGATTATGTCAACGTTTGTCAGTGTTTGATTTTCTTGGATGATGCGCCATCGGTGGCCGAAATTCTTAACAAACTTCTTCATCACGACGATGTTTGTTGTTAATTTTGCTTAATTTTGTTGTCTTTTCTTGCTCATCTTTGTGTTTATTTTTTTGTTTGTTTTGTTAGGAAAGCGCTTTGATGGCTTATCAGATTGCATTCGATCTTTACGAAAGTGCAACTCAGCAGTATCTTTCTGGAGTTCTTCAGTCGTTGGGTGTTTTGAATGCATCTATGACAATCTCGACGACAGAAGTTGACATAAAGAAAGAAGGGTAAATACTTATTGGTCGTCTGCAATCGTAATTTCCGTTGTTAAAGTTTTTTCTTCTTCTCGTTTTTAGGTCGGATGAATCGATGGAAACGAGCACAAAACCAGTGAAAACTAAGGATCTGGTAGTTTGTTGTCAGTTTTGATGTTAAGAGATAATTTTTTTACGATTTTTTTATCTCATTTTTTAAAAGACCGAGAAAGAGCAAGAAATACAAAGCCGTTTAGAAAAACTGTCTTCGATTCTCGGTGGCGAATCTACAATTACCTTGCATTTGCAGTTTCTTATTCGAAACAATCGCAGTGATCTTCTTATCTTGAAAAACACAAAAGTACGAAAGAGATTTAAAGTATTTATTGTGGAACTCAAGGTTTTCTAGTTATGCTTCTAAAGTGGTGTTGCCGTCATTACGTGTTGAGTAGCGAATCAACAGAAACATGTAGGTAGCTTCTCAGAAACATTATTAAACGAAATTGAATTTTTTTCAAAAATAGATAAGTTACATTTACGATATGGTTGCTTTTTAATGACGATTTGTTTGAAAATAATCATTTAGTGACAGTTTTAAAGTGCTAATAAATTATAACAATACAAATCGAAAACTGGTTTTAGTAAAGTAACTAACCGTAAAAAGTAACCACACGGTTAATTTAATTAATTTTGAAATTGAATGGACTTTTCGTTTATAAAATGCTTTTAAAAAGCTACGTACTTTTATTGATAGATTTGCTCTATAAAACGTTTTTTGTACACCTCTATGGGTGTAGCCACGAACAGACACGTAAATCCGCGTACAGACCATGCTCGCGAGCTGTTCGTGACCTGTTTGCAAACAGAAACAGATCCGTGTTTAGATGGGAGCGCAAACAGTTCTAGAGCTGTTCGCGAACAGATACAAAGTTCGCTCTTGAGGCGGTACATCCAAGAGTTGGTTCTCGAACATGTAATTTTGGTCTGTACGCAGCTTAACGTCGTCTAGAAGCACCGTTTGTAATTGACACTAATAAAAAAAAACCTATCTTAGGACACTGTTCGAAGTTCTGTTTGCCACACGGCGACTGTGATTGCTAATTCTTTTATGCACGCCGGCACAACTTGCGACCAGTTCTTGAGGTGAACAATTTAAGAATATTTCAAAATTAATTCGGTTAATTTAACATGTTTTGGTTTTGTAGAGATAATCTGGAATGGTTGGCACGTGCCACGAATTGGGCGAAGTTCACTGCAACCGCTAGTCTCGGAGTTATTCACATGGTGTGTTATTTTAAATGTAACTTCACAAAGAAAACGAGTGATGTTTGCTTACGTGGAGTCGATTTTATTGTTTCAGGGTCATGAGAAGGAGGCTTTGAGTTTAATGGCGTCGTATTTGCCGAAAGAAACTGGTCCTGGAAGTGGTTATTCCGAGGGTGGTGGACTTTTCGCTCTCGGTAAGTTACGCAAATTAAGCAGACACTTTCAGGTTGATATCTTTTAAAATGAAATTTTTATTTAAATTTAAATTAATTCATTTTCGTATTTTACTTCAAATTGGGCAAACAGTTGATAAAACTATTTAAAAATAACTTGCAAACACTTTAGATTTCTTCATAAATGTTTCTTCTGAAATACATAAATCGTCTAAATATCTAAAGTACTTTTGACGTTTTTCTTAACTGTTTTTTGTCGTTTTGTTGCATTTAGGTTTGATTCATGCTAACCATGGTGGAGCCATCATAGAGTACCTTTTGAATCAGTTGAAAGAAGCACAGAACGAGATAGTGCGTCACGGAGCTTGTCTCGGTCTTGGATTGGCAGCAATGGCGACTCATCGAACAGGTTAACCATAATTTATTAATATATCTTTGATTATGCTCATTCTCGCGTATAGCAGACACAGAATGTCGAGTATTGGTTATGTGTTCTAAGAAATGCTTTGAGTTTAAAAAACCTGGAAAATCGGGAAATACTCTCTGAATTTGATTTAAAACTCAATGAATTTATTTAAAAACAAGAATGGGCTGGAAAACCTTGGTCTTTGGGGTTAGGTTAGAGGTTCAAATCTCGTTTTTTTTCAATCTGTTGTAGTCACTCTGTTGTAGCACAAATAAAATAAAACCGAAACGATTTTTGTACGAAATATAGATGTTTACGAGCAGTTGAAATTCTATCTGGATCAAGATGATGCAATTACCGGCGAAGCGGCTGGAATTGCGATCGGTCTTGTGATGCTTGGATCGAAGTCGCCGTCTGCCATCGAGGATATGGTTGCGGTAAGTTTTATTTTATGCAAATAAAATTAGAAGCGAACATTTTAATGATTTTTATTCGTTTGTACATTAATTACTTACAGTATGCAAAAGAAACGCAACATGAAAAAATCCTCCGTGGCTTGGCTCTGGGCATAGCGCTGACCATGTACGGCTGCCTGGAAGAAGCCAATACTTTGATCGAGAGCCTCTGTCGTGACAAAGACCCTATTCTACGCCGTTCCGGAATGTATACGGTAGCCATGGCTTACTGCGGCACCGGTAACAACAAGGCTATTCGACGACTGCTTCACGTTGCTGTGAGTGTTGCTTTAAACTACTTTGCATTTCTGTGAATTGTTTTGAAATGTTTTTTTTTTCTTTTCATGTTTGCATTCTCAGGTTAGCGATGTGAACGACGATGTTCGTCGTGCTGCTGTAACTGCTCTCGGATTTCTGCTGTTCAGGTAGGAAAAAACGATTTTTTTCTTTTCTGTTTTATGTTTTTCTGTCGTATTAACTGTTTTATAGTAAGAATTTAGAAGATGTTTTTAACTGTTGAGATTTAAACGATAAATAATGTCCTCTTTAAAGTAATTAGCTATAGCTTAACATGTAAAGGAGTATTTTTTTTAGGAGACATTGTTTAATTATGTTGTTATGGGGGATATGCGGACGTTACGAAATGCTCCTTAAGGGGTTTGAGTTGTGGTTAAGGGGTGATTCCGTGCTCGTTAATAGTTTGAAACTTTGGTTTGTGGTTACAACTTCCAAATTAGTTGTGCTTCATTATGAAGTTAAGTCGAATTTTAATTTGAATGATTACTGCGCAAGCAACCTCAAAGGCCCTATGGCAGAAGAACATACAGAAGTCCATAAACTTCATAACGAATACGTTGTCGAAATAATTTGTTAAAATATGCCATAAAAATGTCACCAAGCAAATGTAAAACTACGTGTAAGTTGAATGGCAGCCCGACTCATTCAGTCACAATATTCTCGGAAAGAAAATCTTGCCGATCATTTTAAGTACACAGGACCAAAAATATGAATGTTCTTGCAAAAATCTATTATTTTTTTAAGAGTGGTCACCTCTGCCCATATAGACAGCCAATTAGCCAAACAGCCATATAAGACACCGATAACATTTCAAAAAAAAATGTTGAGGCTGAAATCAGTCATATGAACTGATAATCTGTACCAGCATAGTTTTGCAATAATGCTAATCACACTTTGTGTAATCAAATTTTTCGAAGACAAACGTTGCTGTTGTGCAATGTGTGCATACAAGTCGAAGACTGTTCTTGTTCTAATTGAAGTTTCTAAACTAAAGTTTACTTGGAGTTTTAATTCTAACGTACATTGGTGTACTGAACCAAAGCAGTATGTTATGAGCAAAACAGGAAATGACGTTTGCTTGGACTTAAGACGAATCAGACAGATACGGGACACGATCGTTTATTCGACAAACAAAGCATCGAGTTAAGTAAAGTGTAAGTTAGTTAAGGGCGAAAGGTAATTTTTGGTTTTGTTTTCTGCGTTTTGATAGTCAGTTAGATTTCTGGCGACAAATGTACTTTCTGACATTTTTAAAGGAAGTTCAAGTTACTTTTTTTTGTTCACCACTAAATAAACATTCCACAAATTAAGTCTTTAATTCTGTTTCCATTTGAAATAGTATTCAAAGAAAAAAGTCGATTTAAGATTGTGGTTTCGAATTTCATTACGTAAAATAGAGATGTGCTCTCGAAAGGCTTTTCACAAAACACATACTGTGACTTGGTTCGAGTTCGTAATTTGCAAAAGACCCACATGCCCACACACAATCGATGTTTTGAAATGTAAGCATCTAAAGTCTGAACTGAAGTTGACTCTTGTTTTAGTAAAAGCTTTTGCTGCTTGATGAAATTGGATGTCAAATCAGATTATTGAAATATTAAACGATTCAACTAACAAGAACAAAAGTATTAAATCACACTGTAATTACCTAATTTGCCATATTAATAGACAAAGGGCGAATCAAACTAATCTACACAAAAAAATCAGGAACATTGTCAAAACAAAGCAAAAAATAACAAATTGATGCTGCAACTAAATGCATTAAACCCTGGCTATCTAAAGGCGTTTAGAGCTCACGTTTACTGCATACGGAATAGTGACATCAAAAAGACGTCACAGCCAATGCCATGTAACACAATTTGCAAGGCTTGCTGTGGTGGCATTTTGACCTCACTGTTCAGTATTGTCGTGCATACCGGCAGTCAACGTTCATGTATTTAAATAATTAGGACATTAAATCAAAGTATTGTGTGTAAAAGTTAGCTTCCTGCTAGATTGCGCTGTCTGTTTGTAACCCTTAATTCGTTTCTATTTCGTGCAGTGTGGACGACGGTGTTACTAGTTATACCTCATCCTAAGAAGCTTATGTCATCGTAGGGATTGACGGAAAATTTAAGTTTGTGTCATTTAGTCTGATAACAAAGTCATTAATATCAAACGTTTTCAACAGTTTATAAGGTATCTTTATAGATATTCATTTTGCTTTTGTCACACTGGACTGCGCTGTTGTAGTGGCTAATGCTATTCTCTATATAGACGTTTTTGGAAAATTTGGACTCAAAAACGTGAAGTGTACGGTTTTTTTAAACAACATTATGAAAAAATTCAAATTGTTTTTAAAACTAGAATGGTAGACGATTATGTTAAAAGTTTTTTCATGGCAGTATCTTAAAAAATAAACATTTTCTAGCAGTTTGAAAACGACCTGTTTTTTGGTTTTTCCATTGACATTTCATAAAAAAAAAACTATTTTACCTTTTTTCGAACTGTCATAAAAAGTTTTTTTTAAAGATATGATCATGAAAAAACTTTTAGCATTATGACCAGCTATTCTAGTTTCTAAAACACTTCGAATTTTTTTATTGTAATGTTTCTCCTGAAAAAAAAAAACGTTTGCTTGAAAAATATAAATATTCTTAAAACCGCTGTGGGTCGGGGGGGGGGGGCGGGGGGGAGGAGATGCGACCACCTATATAGTGTGATATTTACTGCAGTGGCGCCGTCTGGGAGGTCAATAACAAAATAAATTTTTATAAAGCCTCCTTAAACAAAAGGATTCTTGAATTTCTTTGTTATAGCCGCTCAAAATGACAAAAGCTTAAGTTTTTCGTGAATCACTATGACGTCACAAGTTTTTTCTTAGGATGATTCAGGTTGGCCTATAAGTAATTAAGAAGACAGTTTTTAATTTTGTTATGCTTCAGTGAAATAAAGATATGATTTTTGTACCTTACAGCTTTATTCGAAAACGATTCCTAAGACAATTTAAGCTTAAACAAAGCTAAACTTAAGGAAGTATTCATTAACTTAATATTCCTATCTGGAGTTGAATTATTTTAAGCAACGTTTTTAGAATATTATGGTATAAAAGTCTGTCGTATTAGTTTCAAATGTATGAAATTTATTGTAGCCATGTGTGTTTTGAAAGGGAAATTGCGATCGTAGTGGGGATGTTTGCTGATCTCTTAACTTTTATTTCGAGGATATATATATATTTCATAATATGCTGGCATGCTAGTTGCTCTTTTAGGTTTTTGATGGCGTTTATCTGATTTCTTTTTGATGTGAGGTCACTTGTACGTTTTGTTTTCTGTAATATGAAACAAAAACAAGTTCCAGATGATTGTCGAAGAATTTTGCTATATAGGTAAACGTTGTGACTTGAGTTTTGTAGTCGTTGGTTCGTTATATAGATCTCGGCATTCTCACGTTCAGTAGTTCATTCTTTTCTCACTTTTTTGAGTATTTGTGCGGCCCGCGTCTGTGAAGTTGGTAGTACAAATGAATGGGCCAGAGCAGGACACAATTGGGCTAGAAAGACAATTGAATGGGCTGATTGAGCCAGCCACATTTAGCGAATGGGCCACATTCCTAACACGGTAAAATGGCCTTTGAAAAATGTACTGCCAACTTCACAGGCGGCAGTACAAATGAATGAGCTAGGGCTGAAAACAATTGGGTTAGCTAGTACACACAATGGGCTGTTTGAGCCAGGTAATTTTTTTAATTGGGCTCAATTTCTTAGGGCCCAAAATGGCCCTTGAACTTTGTACTGCAGCAGTACAAACAATTAAGCTGGGGCTAAAAACAATTGGGCTAGCTAGTACACCCAATGGGCTGTTTTAGCCAGGTAATTTTTTTGATTGGGCTCAATTCCTTAGGGTGCAAAATGGCCCTTGAACTTTGTACTGCAGCAGTACAAGCAATTGAACCGGGGCTAAAAATAATTTGGCTAGCTAGTACACCCAATGGCCTGTTTGTGCCAGTTAATTTTTTTGATTGGGCTCAATTCTTTAGGGCCCAAAATGGCCTTAGAGTATTCACTAATAAATATACAAAATTTAATTGTGAATGGACTGGGTCTAAAAACAATTGGGCTAGCTAGTACACCTAATGGTCTGTTTGAGCAAGGTAATTTTTTTGATTGGGCTCAATTCCTTAGGGCACAAAACAGCCCTTGAACTTTGTACTACAGCAGTACAAACAATTAAGCTGGGACTAAAAACAATTGGGCTAGCTAGTACACCCAATGGACTGTTTGAGCCAGGTAATTTTTTTGATTGGGCTCAATTCCTTAGGACCCAAAATGGCCCTTGAACTTTGTACTGCAGCAGTACAAACAATTGAGCTGGGGCTAAAAACAATTGGGCTAGCAAGTACACCCAATGGGATGTTTGAGCCAGGTAGTTTTTTTGATTGGGCTCAATTCCTTAGGGCCCAAAATAGCCTTAGAGTAGTCACTAGTAAATATACAAAATTTAATTAAGTGAATGGACTGGGGCTGAAAACATTTGGGCTAGCTAGTACACTCAATGGGCTGTTTGAGCCAGGTAATTGTTTTGATTGGGCTAAATTTTTTAAAGCCCAAAATGGTCCTTGAACTTTGTACTGCAGCAGTACAAACAATTGAGCTGGGGCTAAAAACAATTGGGCTAGCTAGAACACCCAATGGGCTGTTTGAGCTAGGTCATTTTTTTCATTGGGCTTTAAAAAATTGAGCCCAATTAAAAAAATTACCTTTCTCAAACAGCCCATTGAGTGTATTAGCTAGCCCAAATGTTTTTAGCCCCAGTCCATTTACTTAATTAAATTTTGTATATTTACTAGTGACTACTCTAAGGTTATTTTGGGCCCTAAGGAATTGAGCGAAATCAAAAAAATTACCTGGTTCAAACATCCCATTGAGTGTACTAGCTAGCCAAAATTTTTTCAGCCCCAGTCCATTCACAAATAAATTTTGTATATTTACTAGTGGCTACTCTAAGGCTATTTTAGGCAATAAGGAATTGAGCCCAATTAAAAAAACTACCTGGCTCAAACATCCCATTGGGTGTACCTTGCTAGCCCAATTGTTTTTACCCCCAGCTCAATTGTTTGTACTGCTGCAGTACAAAGTTCAAGGGCCATTTTGGGTCCTAAGGAATTGAGCCCAATCAAAAAAATTACCTCAATCAAACAGCCCATTGAGTGTACTAGCTAGCCCAAATGTGTTCAGCCCCTGTCCATTCACTTAATTAAATTTTGTATATTTAAGTGACTACTCTAAGGACCAGTTGGGCCCTAAGAAGTTAAGCCGAATCAAAAAAAATGACCTAGCTCAAACAGCCCATTGGGTGTTCTAGCTAGCCCAATTGTTTTTATCCCCGGTTCAATTGCTTGTACTGCTGCAGTACAAAGTTCAAGGGCCATTTTGGGCCCTAAGGAATTGAGCCCAATTAAAAAAATTACCTGGTTCAAACTGCCCATTGGGTGTACTAGCTAACCCAATTGTTTTTAGCCCTAGCTCATTCATTTGTACTGCTGCCTGTGAAGTTGGCAGTACATTTTTCAAAGGCCATTTTACCGTGTTAGGAATGTGGCCCATTCGCTAAATGTGGCTGGCTCAATCAGCCCATTCAATTGTCTTTCTAGCCCAATTGTGTCCTGTTCTGGCCCATTCATTTGTACTGCCAACTTCACAGACGCGTTTGGCCCTCATCATCATCATCATCATCAACAACATGATTTTTTTTTGTCATCTTTCAATACTTCCTTTTTATTTACGAGAAAAGTAGGGGGCATGTTATCGACATATTATTTACACTTCTTTGAATGCTTTGAAAAGAAAGGGGCTTTTCAAATCGAAAATGATCCGACCTCTCTCTCTAATCAATTTTCTTTGTTCTTGACTCTTGCTGTAAGATTCAGTCTCATTTACATTGTTAACAGAAATCGTTGAGAGGAAAAAGAAGGCGAACAAGAAGGATTGTTGATTGGATTCTATTTTTAAGTTGAACACTTGTTATCGTGACAAGAGTTGTCTCGTTTTTTAACTTTTCAGTTCGGTTGTCACAACTCTTATTTAAAAAAAAAAGTTAATCACATTTGAACTGAAACCACGGATACGAACCGTCCGCTCAAAACATAATTCTAAATTTCTAATTTAGAAAAAAAAAGGAAGGAAAAAATAGGTTTCAGAATGAATTACTGAGAAGTTATGAATCTCAATGAAAGCTGACAAGAAATTTGAATTTGTTACAGAGTTCGTGAACCAAGGGGGTTTTTCTGTGTTGAAATCTTTCTCAGAGGTTCCAGTTGAAGTTGAACTCTTCATGACATGGTTAACTATAACCCGAATAAATGAGATGAAGGAGTTTAAGAGCTTAGATTAGTTTTTCTCGAACTTTTTTTTTGGCTCACGGCATAGTATTTTGTGCTTGGAGAAATCGCGGCACACTTAGTGCACACTTGTGCCACATGCCCACAACACACCATTTTCAAAACTACTGGTTTAATGCATACACGTGTAATAGGAACGTTTTGATTATCTTGATTTTTCCAATGGTTAAAGTTTAATTGAAAATATTAAGTTATACATTATTGACACAATTCAATATGACATTCAAAGTTTTGCAGCACACTTAGTCTTAGCAAAACTCTCGGCACACTTTTTGAAAACCACTGGCCTAGATACTCTTCAACGTTCACGTGCTCCGTTACTTAAGCCAAAGTGTAACTTAAACAAAACTAAACTTAAAAACTCTTCATTACTTTACTATAGAAAGTTTTGTCTTGCATCATTGATTAAGTTATGCTTTATTTGAAGCTACGTTTTTGAATTTGTGTGTTAGTCTTTGCCAATCTTGTCCAAGTAAGAATTTTACTTTGTGGTTACATCTTGTTTCTCAATCCACAAAACCGTGGGTTCAAACATTTTAAAACATTTTTTTTATTATTATTTTGTTGCCAACAGCAATTTCATATTTGTTTGAAAATTGTTACTCGACTTCTACTTAAAGGTAGTTCACAGTTGATGACCAATGGTCTCACTATAGAACTTGACCGTTGGCAGTTTTCTTGAAATCTCTTACTAAAGCCAAAAGGATCACTAAAAGTCCATGACTAATAGTGAACCTAAAAAAAAAAGTTGTGCCCGCAAGGACAATATGAAATGAAGAGTCTCAGTAAAGAAAAATCAATTGACCTGTAGTAATGGGTTTTCGAGAGGATTTCAAGTCATGAAGTAAAAATAGATAGAAAAAGAAAGAGAGATAGAGAGTAATGGTTGTCATGAGGGAAAGACTTTAAGAAACTGTTGTGTTCATTCGTGTGGAATGGAATTAAACGTTTTTGCCGAGGAGGTAAAGGAGTTTTTTTGGTCGTAGTCATTGATGTGCTTGTCACGATGACATTGTCAGTAGTGGTGGTCATACGTATTTGCTTCAGGGAGAATAAAACAGTACAAGAGAATAAAGTTCGTTTTCTTGTATGTTCCACATTTCTTCTTCTTCTCCAACTTTCTTCATAATTCTGTGTGTGTGTTTTTTTTAAAGGTTGTTTTTTCTTGTGTTCGTTTGATTAGTGTAATGGATGGATTCTAAAGGCCTTGCTGGAGCTCAATGAACAGAACTCTGAAAAAAAAAAACTTCTGAAAATTACTATTACTCTTATGTAATTCAGCGCCATCTAGCTACAAATTGTGACATTTTTTTTCTTGTTTTCCGTTATGTATTTTTAGAGTTCTATTTCAATTTTCAGAGTTTTCTACCTTATTTGTCAAACATTGTCAACATTATTTCAGAGTTTTTGTATTTTAAACTCTGAAATGATAGTTTTTAGATAAT
Organism: Brachycybe producta; assembly: GCA_036925085.1. Taxonomy (NCBI): domain Eukaryota; kingdom Metazoa; phylum Arthropoda; class Diplopoda; order Playtdesmida; family Andrognathidae; genus Brachycybe; species Brachycybe producta. The sequence goes on along the minus strand of JAUPFP010000016.1, from coordinate 2,711,963 downwards.
ACTTTGACCTTGATTCAGTTTTCCATCATACTATTGGCAGTCTATTATAATTATTCAATTTATTAAGTGGAATTTATGTTTTCAGAAGTTTTTTTTTTTCAGAGTTCTGTTCATCGAGCTCTAGAAAGGCCTTTAACAAATAATAAAATAGTTGGATAGTTGTTTTGTGGTCTAAAAAGGTTGAGGGAGTAACTTGTTCACCTTGTGAACTCTTCACTCTTTTCTTTATAAATTTCCTTCTGGTACATGATTCACTTCATTATTTGATCACTAAGGCCATAAGTTTGCATAAATTACACAAAATGCATAAGAACGGTTTCAAGCCCTCTTGGGCACACTGTTGATACCGTATAAGTGCCATTTGTGTAATGTAATAATCAGTTTATTCAAAAATAGAAATGGTGCAAGTTACACGATCTTTGGTAATTTGCATACATTTGCATAATCTTACGTGTTTCTTAAAAAAACATTTATTGGTAAAAAAAATCTACAAAGGGTTTTTCTTAAACCACAATTATTTTGATTTTGAATTTTTCATTATTGCTTTTGATAATTTTTGCTATTAATTGCTTTAATTATTTAATTAATTATAGTTTTACTATTGTACTATTTGCACTTTAATGTACATAAAAATGCAAAATATCCAACAAAATTGGTCTTTTATGCAAATAAAAAAAATGCACGAGCCCATAGCCCATTATATAGCAAAAGCACAATTAATTAAATTCCTGTAGCAATTGAGACGGTAACAGAAAATGCGAAAGGAAAACGACTTGGTTTGAGAAATCTTTTCTAGAATTTTTTTTTGGAAACATTTCTTTTTAAAGAAATAAGTGAAACTTATATGAAACTGAAAACTGTTAAAACTTGTATCTTATACATTTATTTATCTTGTACTCATTTGCATATTTATGCAAATTTTCAAAGATTGTGCATTTTATGCTTTTTATAACTGTGGTTAATATGGCAAAAGGCAACTTGAACTGTCATTATGTGTTTTGTGGATTTTATGCACATTTTTGGCTTTACTGATCACATTTCTAAAAAAAATCTGATATTTTCTTTTAATTAAGGTTAAAAATTAGCCTTTGCAAAAGAATTACGAAGAAAATACCGTCAAATATACCGGAGGTTTTTTTTTAGCTTTCCATGTTGTGCATTTTTCTAATAGCCGGTAATTTGATGGTAATAAATTTGATATTTTTAGTTTTAAATTGTACTTTTATGGTCACTTTTTATTATATAAAAGTACATTTATCTTGTTAGATGATAAAACTAATTAGTGAGTGTCGTTTCACTGATCTTTTACCAATCTGAATTTAGTTTGATTTTTATTGATTTCATTTAAGGTTTTACAGTGAAAATGTCTGCGGTTTATGCGATGGAATTTGACCATTTACACACACGCGAAACTTAACGATCAATTTCTAGTTTTAATTAAAAAGAGTGTCAATTTGGCTGCAGTTTCAGGTTTTTTTTTATCTGCTTGGGAGGCACTCACTGTTCACGGTGCAATGACTTAGAAAGAAATTTAGGCGGTTGCATTTTCAGTTTTTTTTAAAGAAGCAACTTTAAAAAGAAACTGATAAAGTAACTGAATAAGGTAAAGTTACTTTCATGAGCGTATTTTTCAAAATAAACTTTTTATGCAGTTTAAAAATGTGAATTTTTTTTAAATTCGCGTTCATCAATGAAAAAGTTCTTGATTTGATCCTCTAACTCAGTGATTCACTGATTCCGCAACCTTTTTTATTTGGAGGGTCAAAAGCAAAATTGATATCTATAAAAGCCACCTTAAAAGAATATTTTCATGTTGATATATTTCAAAATAAGCTTTTATGTGAGTTTAAAAATTATCCAACTTCACGCAGGTGAAAATAACCGTGATTGAGTTAATTTAGTTTCTAAAACACTTTCTAGTTTCTTTTAATTATGCTCCTGAAAGACAGGTGTTAATCAGACTTCCAAAATTAGCTGTTTCGTAAACTGTCTTAACTATCGGGTGCCGATACATCGGTTGACCCCTAGAGATATCTCTTTTTCGTTTTGGGCGCTTGGAAGCAGCTGTTGAGCCACTTAAATAAGTAGAGCGAACAACTTTTAAACAGTCCTTTTTCTAGAAACAGTTTGTCACAAAAACGGACAACTTCCAACTGTTATACTGATTGTTATTTTGGATTTGAAGTTCCGTCATTTGGACAGAGAACGTTCAGAATAATGCTGCACTGTAATTGACAACAGGACAATGGGAATCAAAAACCATCTACGTAACGTGTACGTGTTTCATTTATGAATTGCAAAACAAAGGTAGTAGTAGTAGTAGTATCTCTCTCTCTCTTATCTGGTTTTCGTAAAGAAAAATAAACCTAACATGAGGAGGAGGGCTCGTTAGTGAACAGATAGATTCATTTTTAAGAACAACAAAAGGTTGACCAACAGAAGAAGCAATGTCAAAGGCAGAGAGATACATTTGATGTGTGCAGTTTAAAAGGGTTTTTTTTAATAAGCAGCTGTTAAAAATATGCAAATGAAAAAGGAACAATAAGAAGGGAGATTTCTCGTTATAATTATTATTCTGCGTTTCAAAAAGCATTCATGAGGAAGAAATTGAAAGTGTTTTAGAAAATAAAAGTGAAAGTGAATGACTTAAGGCTATTTTCATGTTGATATCTTTAATAAAATGTCTAAATTCTCGATTTTCGTTTTTCGTGGGCCAAATTCAGATAGAAATCATTTGCTGTTGAAAAAAAAATCGTAAAATTTGGTAGCTTGCAAAAAACTGATATAAAATAGAAACGGAGTATGGAAAGAGAGAAAAACTTATCAGATGGTAAAAATGTATTAAACATAAAATCGGTGATATACGTGTGTATTTTATGAATATCTTAACCGTAAAAAGTTTATTTTGAAAGATACCAACATGAAAAATAATTTACTTTCTAAAACACTATTAATCAAAGTTCGAGAATCAACTGTTCAAAAAAACCAGCTTAACAACGATAAATAGAAGATATTCTCATATAGTGAGGCGAATAAGCTCCCTGGAATTGAGCATACTCGGTTACAGAATTAAACGTTATCATATTTTATGTGTGAATCAGGCTTATAAAAGTCAAATAGTTAAAATTTATTAATTTATTTTTATATTATTTTTATATATATTTTTTATTTTTTATTATATTATTTATTTTTAATTTATTAATTTATTAATTATTAATAAGTTAAAATATCATATCAAACTGATTTTTTTTTAAATTACGAATTTGAATCGTTAAAAGAAAATTTGTCCATTAATTTTAGTATTTTTATTTGAAGTATGCACAGTCATTGTACTGAAGTACTTCAAAAAGGATAATTTGTAATTCTGATGTGGGATGATGATCATCATGGAATTTTGATGGTTTCTACGTAGGTTTTTAAAAGTTCCGTTTCTTATTTTTCGTTTAAATGCATTAAGAATGCGGTTTTTTTTATTGTTGTTCGCCCAATTTTTTGTTTGTTTGGTAAACACGCTTATTTGGAAAGGCAAATGGTATCATTGCTTTCAACAGTCTTCACGATTTCTTAAAACCAATTAGAAATTTTTGTTTATATTTTTCTATTTAAAGTTATATTTTTACTGTAGAGATCTAAAATATAGTAAATCACATTGGAGAATTTGGTAAGTTAGTTTTTTATTTGCAGAATTCGATAACACTGGAAATAAACATGAGCTTAATTTAAAGAGAACGTTTGAAAACGTTTAATACGAATTGGAAGGGACTCGAATATTTTTTCGTGTTAGAACAAAAAGTTTTAATGTTACTCTAAGGGAACCGACCGAAGAAATATTTCGTGTTAATCGGTTTTATGTTATCCAAATTCGTGTTAAGCGGTGTTTTTACTCTACAGTAGAAAATGAACTTTCACGTTTGTTTTCTCAATGATGAGATTTTTTTTATTGTAATTGACGTTAAAATATTTGATGACAATAGTCTTTTAACGATTTAAGCGCCTCCTACTCATAATTCTCTTAAGTTGACTAAGCTGAATCATTAAGAATACGCGGTCATGATGAGCTCCAAGAACCTCAGCTAGCATCCTTCGAACATTGAGGGATCAGACATATAAAACAATGTTTTATTGAGTACCCTTGAACAAGATTCTAGATTAGCGGTCGCCAACCGGTGGTTCGTGAGAAAATTTTGATGGTCCGCAGAAAAATCTGGACATTATTTGCCATATTCTAAGAAGTTCTTATATTTTGAATGACAATTTTCGCCTTTATATTGCACTAAATTCACGAAATGTACTGGACGTGTAACTAGTGTCTTAATACAGTTCTCGTGAAATACGGCACGCAAGAGCTTCATTTCGTTCGGTTTCCCCCGCCACGCGTTCCTAGACTGCACTTCGAAAAAGCAGACAAGCAAATAAGGCTTTTTATTAAGGCTATTTATCTTTTTAAAAAAAATTCATATTAGCGGTTCGCGGGATTAAAAATTTTGAATTTAGTGTTCCTTGAGGTCCAAAAGGTTGGCGACCGCTGTTCGAGATGGATTTCTTTCTACCTCTTCTATATTTTCCAAATGAGTCTTTTAAATTTATTTTAATTTTATGTACCAAATTAAATGGATGTTAACGTTCCAGAAATACAAGACAAACACACAAGCAGATCTTTTTTTATAATAGCGATTTTGTTTTATTTAGAAATAAAAAAAGAAACTTTTAATTTAATTCAACTAAAGTTTAAAAGAGAAAATAAAAATGAACATAAAAGTAGACATTACTTGTTGCATTGTAATGTTAATATGCGAACAAATGTCTGTCTAAAAGTTGGATTGAAAATAGTGTAAAATAAGGGATTTATAGTAGACGAGGCGTAACCGAGCCAAAGCACCACATAGGACACAGTAGGAGATATTTCCTGAGCGTACGATGGAAACAGTCCGGCAATGGTATTAAGACTAAAGAACGGTGTCCACAGTATAACAAACGTGAAGAAAATGATTCCCAAGACTTTAGTGGCTTTTCGTTCGGATTGAATGTATCTTCCTTGTCTCGTAGTCGAACGACGGATGGACGTGCCTCTCGAAGCCGTTGTTGGAATTATCACTTCACAGAACCTCGGAGATTCGTCGCTTGCCTGAGACATTCTCGGTGGACTAAGTGATTCTTGCCAACCTGTCTTGTTTGGTGTGGCGCCGGTGTCGTTGTGTTCGATACCGAGTTCTCCGGTTACACCACCACCACATGTCTTGTGGTTCTGGTATGGCGCAGTTGTCAAAGAGTAAGCTGTCGAAAGATCGGTTTTGATGACACTACTGCCACAGCAAAAAGCATAACGACCATCGCTCTGTGTAACGCCGCAACTGTAACAGTTTCCATCGCCGTTGTGTTTGCCGTTGGAAGACACGCAGTTGGGCTGTTCGCTCGTAAACGGCCTAAGACTAACAGAATTGGTACGTCCCGAAGGATCGATGGCCACTTCGACCCACACCTCTTCGGAACTGCTATCGTCTCCACCGTCTTTTCTTTGCGATTCGGTCGATGGTCTTCGGTTGTCTCCAAAACTCGATGGTGTTGGTGGTAAAAGCTGCAGTGGCGATGGATGGTGTGGTGTAGAAGTCGTAATTTGAGTCTCCATGACTCGAAAACGGTTCTGAAGCGAACGACGTTGTTGCGGAGTATCGTCCGGTGTGCTTAACCTCTGAAGTTCCAACATGCTCAGAGGTTCGGAAGTATCGGGCTCCGTGGACGTACTCACATTCGAATTTGTTTTCGTTAAGAGTCGCTTCCAATTGGTACACGAAGATTGACGAAACGAAAACGGAGAATCTGTTGCGGTGCTACCCGAATTGCGACCACCTCTTCCGTTCCCAGTTCCAACTTGACCACTGTTTCTTGCACTACCACATTCTCTAGTGACAATCTTAAAACTTTTTGAGTTTTCTGCTTCTTTTAAGAGTCTCATTGTCAAGGCGTGAGTAACCAACATTATTAGTAGCGGAATGTAGAAGGAGATAATGGAACCAATGGTCATATAAAGTGGATCTTGAATGGCACACATTCCATTCTTGATGACTTCTTGATCGTCTCGTGAGTACATGAGGCTCAGAGGTACGGACATTGCAACCGATGTCATCCAAACGAAACAAATTTTGAGCACAACACGTCTCTTGGTCTTGTTGCGACCGTATTTGATGGGATATCGTAAAGAGAGGTAGCGGTCTACGGAAAGGGTACAAAGGTGTAGTATGGAACACGTACAGAAAAGGACATCCAATGTTATCCAGATCACGCAGTACACGTGCGATAATGGAAATTCACCTGAAACGATACAAATAATAGGAAATATGGTCAATAGATTTTCAGGAGTAGATTTGGTGATTCAGATCAGATAAAGATTTAATATACAATAAACCCGTTTACCACAAAACAAAAATCGGATAACTCGAAATATAGTTTCGATTCGGTCCTTTAGAATAGCATTAAAATGCTGTCTTTTTAACACAGAATTTGTTAACTTTAAAAAAATGTTCCTTTCCCTTCCATTTATAGAAAGGCTGTTTCCACTGTAATTGACTCACAAACTCAAATTTCGAAACAACTAGAAACTAAAATAGCAACTATGGTTTTGCTATAAATTACAAGATAAGAAGAATATGTGAAATTTTTATAAAACTGTAGTTAAATATACCATCCATTGTCAATGAAATGATAAAGAATTTGGAGAACAAGAAGAGAAATAAACGAAAAAGCAGCTCATTGTTGCATAAATTTATAGCATCAAAACGTAGAACTAAACATGGATATATTTGGAGGTCTCTTACTTTGAACTCAATTTACTCGGAACAATTACTTTCGTCACTTATTTCTTTTGGTCGTTGCGAAGCCCCTCAATTATAATATTCATTTCTTTTTTTATAAAACGAACAATTTTCATGTTTATTTTGGATTGTTTTATTTATTTATTTATTTATTTATTTATTTATTTATTTATTTATTTATTTATTTATTTATTTATTTATTTATTTATTTATTTATTTATTTATTTATTTATTTATTTATTTATTTATTTATTTATTTATTTATTTATTTATTTATTTATTTATTTATTTATTTATTTATTTATTTTTTATTTATTTATTTTTTTTTTATTTTTTATTTATTTATTTTTTTATTTTTTTTTATTTGCGTAAAATACGTAATTTATAAAACCCAATTTGAATCAGAAAATACATAATTTATAATACCAATTTGCAATTTTGTTTTAAATATTTTTTTGCATAAAATTCTTAGCATTACTAATTAACTCTTCAATTTTTCTTTCAAAAAAATGTTTTCTTTCCCTTTTTATGCATTCCAAAAGTAATATTTGGCCATCGGGAAAAAAACCTACGTGAAATGCATTTGATCGAGTTGGAAACGTGATCAAAAGAATCGTTTCTCGTATTTATTATAAGTTTTATATATTAGATTTGACAGATGTTCGATAAAGACAAACAATCGCCTCACTTCTTTCTCTCTTTATTTATACCTTTTAAAATCCAGAAACATTTTGCCTTTTTTTCTCTCTTATTTCGATTTCTCGATAAACTTGAATACACGAACTTAAGAAGTTACAAACCTCCTGACGGTTATCGCTTGAGAAAACAAATGGTTCTCAGACGACACCGTTGAGAATTACACGGTTCTTTTGTGTGTGTGTGTGTGGGGGGGGGGGGGAACTCCACTTTTCTTGCTTTTTATTCTCCTCCACCCCCTACTTCCCTCTCTCTCTTGAGTCTTACTTTTAACACTTAATTTACGTCAAACCCTTTTATAAATCGTTTTTGTGTAAAAAAAATCTAAAAGAAAAAAAAACCCTCTGATGTTTTGTGTAACTAAAACAGTTTCGAGAAAAAAATCTTTCATATTTTTTGAGTAGGTTTTTAAAGTTTTAAGTTGACAACAGTTGTTTTAAAGGTGATTTTAAAGTGTAAACGCCCCTCGAATTATTTAGTAATAAAAACTTAAATTTAGTGTAATGACTCATGAGACTGCTTTCACAACACCCTGTAAGCTGGCAATCACTGCTAACTCCTGAGAGCTCTCCCAACACCCTGTGAACAGGCAATCACTGCTAGCTCATACCTCTGAATAAGTAACACTATAACGCTTACGTACAATGATAACGAACACAATAAGTCTACCAGCAAAGTAGATAGCTATCAAATTTTTTCTTAAAATTTGTTCAATAAAAATTGATACAACTATATTTTTAAAACAAATAATTACTCAACATATTTAAACTAGTGGGGTAACCCGTCATAAATGACGGGAGCAAAATTCACAAGCAATTGTGCCCAGCATTAGAATTTCTTTTCCTCCGCCCTTTTATGACGTCAGATCAAGTAACAAACCAATTAGAAATTGATGACGTTCATAAAAGGGCTGAGCAAAAGAAATTCTAATGCTGGGCACAGTTGCCCTTGATAAATTCTAGTTTAATTTTGCTACTATTATCCCCTCCACTTTTTATATTTGAAAGACAAAATGAGTTTTTCATTTTCTCTGGTGTGCGCATGCGCGTCGTTTGTTCCTTTTTTACTCCTTTCATTTCAGTTTCAGCCACCCCCTCCCACTTTTTTCAACCCTCCACGTTTCTCTCTCTCTCTCTCTCTCTCCCCTTTCTACACTTTCCAACCTTTTCTTCTCTCCAATTTAATATCATGGGGTTTTTGGATGGGAAGGGTGCAACATATAGTTGACATTGAGAAAAAAAGCGGTTCATTTATTCATTTAAATTTATATAAATTCCGACGTGCTTCAAGGTTTTTTTCTTTGTTTGTACAGCGTTAATCACACACACACACACACAGACTTGGCTTAATGTATATATAATTTTAATTGCTGATCAATTTCCGTACACACAAAAGCACTTTTCATTTGAGGTAGGTGGTTTACGAAGGACAGATTTTCAAACTCTTGATTATTTTCTTTCACGAGAACGATTAAGACAAACTTGAAAGTATTTTAGAAACTAGAAGGGTAGGTAGCTCAAGGGTATTAAGATATCAACACGAAATTACTCGTAACCTTAAGTAATTGATATACTACCCTTCTAGTTTCTAAAACACTTTCTAGTTTCTCTTAATTTTAGTTCTAAAAGAGCATAAGAGTTCCGAAAATTTAGCAATCCTTAATTTCAATATGCAACGTTTAGAATGATATTTTGACATGAAATTTAGCAGATTTTTTAAAACGGGCCGTCAAACCAAGATGCGACGACCAAATAAGCCCCTAAAATGTGGACCTAAGTCTTGATCGAAAAATATAGATGATCAATGATGTTTAGGCGATGTTTTTTTATAGGTGGCGCGAATAAAAGGGGATTTTGAGTTTGTATTTGGGGGGAAACGGGGAAACGGGTTAACAAAATTACTTTTTCTTTACAAAAAAAAAACAGATGTGGCGGTGATAACACGTTTTATTTGTAAATTTAATGTGTTGCCACTGTTTATATATTTGTTGTATAAAGATTCCATTTTCTTTTGGTTTTTTTTGTGTATGTTGAGAGATTCAAACCTCGATGGAATATTTTGTGGATAAGAGTGACTGAAAAAAGTTGGTTTGAAATATTAAAAAATACAAAAAAAAGAGGTGTTATTTTTTTTTTGGATGTGACAAAAAGCAGAAGAAAAAAAAATTATTCTCTTCTGAAATATGATTGGAAATTCTTTTGGAATATAATATATAACCTACTACATTATATAAGAAGGCGTTTTCTTGCTCTCTTTTTTATTTTACGAACTCCAAAAAATATGTCGTAATCTTTTATTTATGTAATATATTTTTGGCAACTTATGGTTAGTTTTCTAAGTATATGTTTGGCAATCGAAGAAAAGAAAAATGAATTCCACATTTGAATTTCTTAGTTAAATATATGAGAAGGGGGGGGGACCACTTATCAATTTTAACAAAAAAAAAGTTATTTTTTTTGTCTTTTCAAAAAAAGGAGTAGAAATGTGTAATTAAAATAATGAGCTGCTCAAACTTTTGTTTTTGCTTATTCGTTCTGCAATTAAATTGCATTTATTATGGTTTGCAATGTAATTATAACATTGAGAAGAATAGAGATAGAAAAAAAAAGTATTGATTGATCACAAATATATATATATATATATATATATATATATATATATATATATATATATATATATATATATATATATATATATATATATATATATAATATTTCAAAAGGAATCTTAATAAATATAAGCTAAAAAATGTATTACATCTACTGTATCTGTCAGTGTGAAAAGTCAGTAATTTTGCACAATCACTAGATATTATGCAAAACGACCAAATTCGGTAGTAAATTTTCACAATTATTAACAGTTTTAGACATTTCCAATGTACATGAATATATAATTTGAATATTTAATCTACAAGTTGGTTCAGTGGGCCTATGTCAGAGAGACTATTTAGTGAAAAAAGTAGCATAAAATTATGTTGTCAAAATAATCTTTTATCACAAATAGTAAGGTTCATACTCAAGAACGAAACTTAACACTCGACCCCCTAAGAACAGTGTTTCAAAATTAAAAAAAAACTATTTTATTTAATATTTTTCAACTTGGTTTTTCTATGTTTTAACTTTTCTCAGATTGTTGAATGAAGTTGTTGAAGTTCAAATGCAAAGTTGTCTGATTGATTTGAGCTAAGACGGTGTTGCATTTTTCGCATATTTCCTGAAATAATTGCAAAATAAACAGATCTAACTATGTAATTGATGGTTCTCCATTTTAGGCAATGTGGAGAATATCCAAAATAATTTTCTGATGCAAGTTGCTAATTACAGTTAAAACCATTAATCAAAAAACGGTTTGGTCTTTTAGAATTTAGAATTCTTTGTTTTAAACCCGAAACTCGTTTAACACATAAACATATTTTTGTCCCTTCGATTACGTGTTAAACAGTTTCCAATGTATGGTTAAGACGTGTTGTAAATTTTAAAAAAAACAAGGTGAAGAAAAAATAAAAAAATGGCGGGAAAAGAAAAACGCAAGAAAGAAAATAATCAGTTTTAAGTACGTGTGTTCCCGAGATTACTGAATGATTCAGTTAGAAATGTAAATTATTGTGTCGTGTATTATTTTTTAAAAAAAGCTGGGGGTGGGGGGAGGCAATGCAAAAAAAAAAAGCCGTTCTTTAGGTATGGTTGGTGGTGAATCCTGATTCCTGATTGTTTTCAGTTCTACGATAAGGAAAAAAATACAAAGTGTACATTAGCAGTGAAATGCAAATTAATGAATTAAGAATAGAAATTATGTCAGATTCGTGAATTTAAGTCATTTTAATTACCGTCATTCACTATATGATAGTAAATCTGAAAAAAACATTTTTAAAATTTTATTTTAAAAAATGTTTGACACTTAATAAACTTTAACTTAAAAATAAACATGATAGTAAAAACACGTTCATTTTAACACTATGGTAGGGTTAGGAAATGGAAAATAAGAAAAATAAAAAAAAACACAAAAAAAAACGGTTTTTTTTATAAAAGTTTTTTTTTTAGAAAAACAAACACTTATTTTCTTTCTTTCTGGAAATACTAGCAAATGTTTACGTTTATAATAGGAAAAGATGGTTTATGCACATTGTCTAGTGCATCTATAAATAGACTTATTTTCTAACTTTGACGATTGTGAATACTCATATATGATAGAGGAATGAATATACATGTAGTATGTGTGTAATAATAAAGATGGAAAAGATGACAAATGGATTTGGTTGGTCGATTATTTTTTTTTTCCTTCTATCGAAGATTGAGAAGGAGCGAAATGAAATTTGTAGCCAGTAACACACACACATTACATACGAGCATATTACTTTGTGTGTTCACCTATTTCCTGTATCTTCTATAGATAGATATATATAATATTTAAAGAAGAAAAAAAAAATGTCAACTAAGTTCTTTCTAACTTACCTCCCCAGAGATTATAATTGAATATAGATTTGACATCCTCTTTTACTCGAACTCTTTCGGGTCGTTTCTTTCTAATGGGTAATGGTGGAGGGTGATCGTAAAATCCTTTTTTTTTGGCGGGGTGGAATTCGTTTTTTTGTGTGTGCTTACTGTGCACATATTTTAAAAGATCAAACACAAAGTTGGGTTATTAGTAATATATTTCATTTGATGTATGTATGTTGTGTCGAAGTTTAGGTTTTTTTACGTTGAAATCCACCTACGACTATTAATATAAGTAGAGACAGGAAATGAAATTAAGGCAAGGGGGGAAAAAAGTACTTATTTTTAGTGTTAAAGTCAGGGAATTTTTTTATAATGAGTTACAGTTCGTATTGCAACTAGCAAATGAGGCATCAGTTGCATTAAATTTATAAGAATTTAATGCTGATTAGCAATTTTTTTAATAAAATAATTGACTCGCTTCGCTCACTACTCGCTAAGCAAGGTATTTAAGCCGAAATTTAAGAGTAATTATGAAAGTTGCGTTTAATTAACACAATCCACATCATATAAACGATCTAATGTTGAAGTTTTAACGACATTGAAAATGACCTAACTTTTAAAATGGTTTTAAAGTGTAAATAGGCCTACTCCTCCGATATCTGATTATTCTGTCTTTCAAGAGTTAAAAGAATTAACTAGACAATGTGTTTTATAATCTAGAAGGGCAACTCTTTAACATTTCATGTTAATTTCAATGAACGAATCTTTCAAAATAAGCTTTTTATACGAGTTTGAGCAATGACAACTTTAAGCGGAAAAAAGACGCTTAGAAGATGATTATTTTTAACGTGTTGTCTGTAAAAAAAAAGTTTATTTTGAAAGTTGTCTTTATGAAAATATTAAGTGATTGAATTGTCCTTATTATTTACTGAAACACTTTCTAGTTTTCTTTTAATTTTGCTCTTGAAACATAGAATAATCAGGTGTTCCATAGACCACTTTTGAGTTACAAAATAGTTCATTGAGTGCACATTGGTGTGTGTGGGTACTTTCCACTCACCCCTTGAAAGTTGGCAATCACTGCTTGCTTTTCTATTCAAATGCAAAAATGATAGAAAAATTATTTCCGTCTAAAAACTCAATTTAGAATTTTTTTTTTGATATGATTAAATCCTTCACCTACTTACATCTTATTCATATTGAAATAATCTCTACTCATGCGTTTATCAAGTATGTGATATGATTATTATTAAACCATAGAATTAAATATTGATTATGGGAAAGTTTTTTTTAAAAAATCTTATTTAAGAAAAAAAAATATATAATCGAATTCATTTGACGAGAAGATGAAAAACACTTCTTCTCTCTTATCATTTTTTTTAAATAAAATGTAATTAAGAAAAGATACTGTGTTAGTGACAGATAGTGACGTCAGAGATTTTTTTTAATGATTTTTAATTAGTAGTGAGCTTTTTTATCTTCTTTTTGCGATTGATACTGTTTTAAGATGTGCATTGATTTGAGGTTTTTTAAAAAAGCTTTTTCGCTATAAGAACTTCAGATTTAATATGAAAACTAAAAAGAAAACGAAAGTACGACAGTATTTTTAAAAATGAACTTTTTATGGCTGAAAATCTTACGTTTATATATTGGATAATTGTCCAATCCCACAAAGTACTAAAAGTTAATTTTCAAATTAAAAGTCATAGTTATCTTACTATTGTTTATATTTATGTTAAAACGTCACTAGAACTCAAGATGGGATTCTGCCTTTAAGAAGCAACATTAAATATATACAAGTGTTTTAGAAACTAGAAGAGTATAAATAAATCACATAAGGAGGTTTTTATGTTGATTTTTTTTTTTAAATAAACTTTTATCCATTTTTAAAAATTATCGATTTTCAATTTTCACTTCAAGTTGAACAAAAAGTTCAACTTGAAGTGAAAATTGAAAATCGATAATTTTTAATTTGTCAAATTCTTCTTCCTCCTCATTTGCATACTTTGCAATTTTGACTGACTTATAACATGTCTTAAGATGTTTTAAAAATAGCAGCTAATTTTCGAACTGTTGTTATTCTCATTTAAGAAAATCATTTTAAGAGCAACGGTAATATGAAGTTGAACTTGTGTTAAAAACTAGAATGGTACTTGAATCACTTTCTGTTGTAAATGTTTGACAAACAAAATTTAAAAAAAAAATCCTATTCTAAGCTTAAATTTGCGTCATTTTCAAACAGTTATTTTAAAAGATATCAACATGAAATTATCCTTATTGTGAATGGAGTTATCCGTCTAGTTTTTTAATTTTTTTTTCTGAAAGACAAATAAGAGTTTGAGAACTCCATTGACACTTTTAAAACCCGCTTTAAGGTATTTTGGTTTCTTTTTATAGGCTCACTTTGTATTTTATACATATCGATCGGTATCGAATTTCTCTTAAGAACTTCTTCTTTTCTTAGAAGATGTTGTTGTCATTTACTATTTTTTTTACCGATAATTTTTTCTTTCTTCGTTCGTAAACTTGACAAGTGCCTGTCTTCTTCTTCCTTCTCTATAAATTGGCATCCTTTTGAGTCGACAGATTATTTAAGTTCGGAAGTTTTTTTATGCGTATACGGGATACCGAGAGATAGAAAGTCAGCAATATATTTCTTAAGCATCGTTTCCACTTGTACTCATGAGTGTTGTATGCAATATGCTGTATATGTCTGTACAACACATACAATGTCTGTAAATATTTTCACTAAAATCAACAGGAGTCCAACCACATACAACGTGTTGCAGCTGTAAACGAATAACGCAATTTAGTGAAGTTTTTTGAGGTTGAGGTTGTGGGATGCACAAGCAAAATGAGCCGTGCAGTATTTTAAAGTTCTGCTTTTTGTTGACAAGGTCGTGTTGCATTCTCACGTGTAGACAGACAGTCACGAGTCTCTACAGCCGCTATACACGCTGAAAACATGTTGCATGATGCAACAGTTTAATGAAGCACGTTACATTGAGCCCCCCCCCCCCCGGCATTCATACTTCGACTGTAGCCTCTTCAAACCATTTAATACACAGGCATCTTTAGACAGCTTCAGAATGTTTTTGGCTCCGCCCTTTTATGAGCGTCATCAATTTCTAATTGGTTTGTTACTTGGTCTGTTGTCATATGCCACGCCCTTTTTATTTCTAATTGGTTGATATTTAGTCTGACGCTCATAAAAGGGCGGAGCCAAAGAAATTCTGAAGCTGTCTACAGATGCCTGTTTTAATACTTCTCAGTCGGCCTGTTGTCAGTGATGACACTGACAGACATGAACTAACTACTGTTGATATACTATTGATACAGTCGCAGCGTTATGTGTCATATTTCCAGGTTTTTCAGATCTGAGCACGTGAAACTGACACAAGCAATGATAAAATGTCACTCTGCATTTGAAGCCAACGGTGTCAAGAACTTCCGCACTTTGAAACTGAGATGTTTCATCGCTTAAGTGGAAACGTAGCTTTATAGCTCTTTTTTTTTAAAAAAAAGTGAAGAAGGTGGGCTTGGGTGGAGAAACAAATATAATCTCAGCTTATAACTGTAATAACTGGGTTGCAAGTTCTTTTTACACTATACATTAACAATCGAGCTTCAAAATATTGGTTTCTATCGTTTTTTTAAGTCCCATCTAACCAACAAAATGAAGATGAGACCATATTTGGATCTTAAGGACCAGAATCAAGAAATATTTTCCACTTGAACTGAACCCATGAGAACAATTTCAATATATATATTTTTGAAAAAAATCCTCCGGTTTTATCTAGGTTTTTTAAAGAAGGATGTTTTATTGTTCGATTTTAAAACTTTGCTCAGAGAATTTAAGTTGTTTTCTTGTTGAATTTGGACCTCTAAGTAATGTTTATAATGGGGTGGGACGAAGATGGAGGGGGGGGGGAATCGATGGGATTCTGTTTCCGTCTAATCCTAATGATAAAGCCCATTTCTATCTCTCACTATCTATCTCAATCTCACTCTCTCTCTCTCTCGGTGTTCTTTTCTTCTTTATTATTTGAGTCCTTCGAAGAGAGAAAACTTCAGTTGAAAATCTTTTAAAAAGTCTTTTTCGCTTACTTCAACTTCCTGCCGAGAAAAAAAAGCATCTCTTTTCATCAGCGCAATTTTTTTTTCTTGTTGGATGAAAATCATAAAAACTTTTCTAGTATACAATTTTTATGTTTATCTTTTTTTTTTCTTATTATGACTTTATTTACTTTGAAGATGTTTTTTTTTTCTGTAGTATTTATGAACTTTGCTCTTTTCATTAGATAAGATTTCAATTTCTGTTATTGAAGAGTTATGATGATGTTGTTAAAAAAAATTCTTAGCTTTTTTTTTATATAAATTCAAACTATATTTGTTGCAACAACTTCAGTAATAACTGCCAAAGTTGTCCATAAATCGGGATATAAATAAGCACATCTATCTTCGGTTGAATAAAGTCTAAAATAGTTGTATAAAATTTGCCGGCACACTACATCGGATTTGAACGGAACGAATTGGGAATGGGAAGATTTTGATAACAAGCATTTCAATGGAGCCTTGCACACTAGCTTGGTTCGGATCGGAAACGCCACGTCGACGGGACTCTATTGAAATGCGTGTTATTCAAATACTAGTGGAGGTAACCCGTCATAAATGACGGGAGCAAGATTCTAGTTTAATTTTGCTACTAAAATTATAATTTATTTAACTATAAGCACCTTAATATTGTTTGGGTTCTTGGATCGGGAGAGCGCAACATTATGTTGACCATGAGGAATAAACCGGTTCATTTAAATTGAAACAAATTTTGAGGTGCTTAAACGTTTTTGTCCTTGTTTGTACAGCGTTATACACAGACAGACAAAGCTTAATATATATAAAATTACGATTTGTTCCATTCTGTTTCGATGTAGTGTGCTACAAGTTTAAGTCTACTTAAAAAAATGATGGCTCATAAAATAGCTTGTTGATTAGTCATCATTAAGCAATTACATAGGCCTATTTCTGTTTTTTTCTTTTCTTATTTAAAGGTAACAATAGATAAAACAAAATGTTCTTCTGTGTTGTCTATTGTTAGATAATTTAATTAATTGTCAGTATGGGTCAAGTATGTGTGACATAAATTCGTTTGACATTTTTGGTCTTTTTTTCTCTTTTCTTCTAAGAGTAAAAGGCAAACAACCAATAACAACAAAAACTTAAATTATACTCGAGATAAATGATATGAGATGCAACAGATGGTGACGTGTTTTTTGTTGTCTTTTTCTGTTTTTTTTTGTCAGCTATGTAAGAATGTACGTGTCTAGAAATATAGATCACTTCTGTGTGTGTTCGGAATCTCCTTTTTTTTTCTCTTTATTTTTGGTATCTTTTTTTTTTCTATTGGCGCGCGCGTCTTAATAATCATCACGCACCAAAAACAAAACGTAAAAGTTGAAAGTGAAATATTTTTTTATATGGTCACTTTTGGTTCAATGTTTTTTCTTCTTCTTAGGTCTCTTAGGCCTTAGAGAAGAACCACACACATTGAAAACCCACCACAAAACAGAAATAGAAACAAAAAATTAGAATATTTCTACGGTTTTTTTGTGCAGAAAGAAATATGGCGCTTCTGCTAAATACCTTACAACAAGCATGTCAAACTCAAAGGCTAACCACGGGCCAAATAAATAAGGTCTAAGTTTATGTGGGCCGCAAAAAAAAAAAAACTTCAATTTTTATAGAAACGTAGGTTTATTTCGAAAAGTACCGTATAAAAAAAAGAACAAGGACAATTGTAAAATGAATGTTTTCTTCCTATGACACTTGGCATCTCTTCTCTGCTAAAATGTTTCCTACTTCGGGGGAAATCTTGTTCGCAGTGATTACTTTCAAAACTGATATAAGTTGAATGTCAGTAATCCTGGATCTGACAGGGGCTGGGCCGCAAAGATATTCGTTGTGGGCAGCGAATTTGACATGCTTGCCTTACAAAGTTAAATTTTGTGGAATCAGTGTGATTCTTTCCTTAATCCCAACAGCTCGTGAGAAAAGCAGAAAATAGAAATAATTTATGCTTTTCTTTGCGTTTAAGGGTTCTTATACATGACAATAAAAAACACTTCAAAAGACATTTTTTTCAGTGAACAATGCATATTATTGTTGTATGCCAATAGAGGTCGCTGTCTATTGTTGTACACAGACACAGACATCTATATGTCAATATTCTGTATTGCCTTACGGCGCTGCATTTAGTCGTATCACATGTTGAACTGCTGTATTCACTTGCTGTTGTCTCATTTGCCACCGGCCTACAAATTGTAGATCTCGGTCTAGTAAACATTTGTTTTTACATAAAAACAATAGCTAGTTCTCATATTTTTCCTTTTTCTTTTCTGTTCTTTGAACTTTTTTTTTATATCTATTTGCATAATGTTAAGATTCTTCAGTTACAAAATTATTTTTTAAGGGAATTTGTTTTGGTTTTTTTTTAACAAAAAAAAAGTTCTTTTTTGGAAAATAAAAATCTTGGAAAATAAACATTTTTCGGTTGTTGTTTTAGATCACAATTTATTAATTTAAACTCTGGTTATACCTAGTAGATACCTGATAATTTAAATGCATTTAATTAATAAACGTGTTCTAACAGAGCCCTGTGAAGGACAAACAAACAATATGTCGAATTCAATTTATTCAGTTAATAATTTGAAAATATTGAGTTAATACTTAAATTAAAATATATAAACTATTGATTTAGTATTTCAGTTTAAAATATTAATAATAAAAGTCAATTTTTATTTGGTGTTCATGTCCTTAACTGGATTCCGTACATTTCACCTAAACGCATTTAATTTGAATTCATTTACAAAAGCTATTAGACTTTTATTGTTAAAAATGTTTTAAGTTTCTAAAAAAAAAAAGCAACAAAAAGTTAGAAAGTTGATTCTTGTTGTTTTATGTTGTATTAAGTATATTAGTGTTAAATTTAATGATGCAATTGAAGTTTCTTATTGTTTCTTATTTCTTTTTTGTTTACTCCGTCCCTCTACAAGGCAATTATGTAATCTGGTCTATTGTGTATTTCTTTCTGCCTGTTGCTTAAATGACAAAAAAAAAATGTGGGCGGAAATTTCAGGAGAAAAAAAAAAACATGTTACAAAAAAGTATTCATTACTATTATACAATTTGTCTGCAACATGAAGTTGTCTCTCTCATAAGGAAATGTTCTATGAGATCCTATATAATCCTGATGAGTTAGTTTTCTAGTGGATTTGGAAAGTGAGACGTAAGTTGAGTGGTCAGCAGCACTCACTCACTCTACGTTGGCTACAGGGTCTTTCAAAAGGTTACAGAGGTCACTCAAAGATGACCAAAATGATCTTCTTTTTGATATAGCCTCTGTTAACGACCCACTTTTTATCAGTTTCAATTTTTTTCGTTTAATTAAGTCCACCCTTGAAAGTTGATATGAACATCGTTAATTGTTTTAAAGAATAGGTCCTCTCTTAACATTTTTTTAATTGTTTTTTTTTTATTTTCTGGATCTTTTTTTAATACCATTTTTTGCCTTCTGGTCTTTAAAGTTTCTTACTAAATTGCATTGTGGCTGGAATACACGCAGGCATAAAAAAGCAGAAAATAAAAATATAAATAAATCAAAAAGTTTCAGCTATATTTTTCATCATTTTTTATATAAAAAATGGGAGAAATAATAGTAAGGGGGAGGTGAGTGACCATAAAGAACAATGCATGAAAAGGACGCCTTCTTATTTGCTGCTAAAATAGAATTAATTTAATTAAGTTAAAACTATTTCAGCTTTTTTTTTCCTGCCAGTTTCTGCAAAATAAATAGAATTGAATTATTTAAATTAAGAGGATTTATTAACAGCTGATATTGGAACTCTTGATTATTCTGTTTAACAGGGAAAAAATTAAGAAAAAAAACTAGACAGTGTTTTATAAACTAGAAGGGTATATAATAATGCTCAATCACTTTTTGCCTGTTTAAAGTTAACTCATTTTTAAATTCGCATAAAATAATCGAGCTATACCCTTCTAGTTTCTAAAACACACTTAATTATTTTTCTTTTCATTTTGCATCTGAAAGACGGATTAATCAGGTTTGAAGGGGCGTTTCACATTTTAAAACCACCTTTTTTCAGTCTCATGCTCAGTTGGTTGACTTTTTCTGCGTAAGGATTCAGGAATCTTGCCGGGGGGGGGGGGAGAGTCTGCAAACTTTCAGATCAAGTATATTTTTAGAGAAGAATCACAAACGCATAATAAAATTCAACATAATTTCACTTTGTAAGGAAGCAGTGCAAATGACGATAGAAATATTCTGATTTTTTTATTTCTATTTGCAATTTCTGTTTTTTTCTTTCTTCAGCATGTGTGGTGGTTCTTCCCTTGCGGTTTACGATTAAATTCTTCTTCAGTGTTTTCGTTCTAGACTTTTTTTTTGTTTATTCCGTTTTTTATGTAAAATGATGCTTTTCACTCATAAATTAACGTATAATTAGCATGGTTGTTTCTTTAATGATAATTATTTGATATATGCATAATTAGGCGATTTTGTGACAAAAACGGCTAAACTAGTATATTTTACATATTCTAGTTCATGCAATTTCTAGAATAAAAGTGACAAAAGTTTGATGAATATTAATGATGAAAGTGTGGCTGCGGTTTTACAATTTGTGTTACTTTTACTTTGTTGTAACCCTTTTTAAAAATGAAAAAAAAAATCATTTCTATGTGGTATTTTGTGTTACGTGTAACATGGTTGTTGGTTAGAACAAAAATGTGTTTTAATGCGATAAAAATGGCCGACCATTGTTGTTGATTGCACATTAAATCCCTTTAGAATATAAAAAGTAACAGCCGATTGATGAACATAACATTGTGACAATTGTTTTAGTTAGGATTAATTGAGATTTGGTTATCTCTTTATTTTGTAAATACAACTATACTTATATATATATAGGGGAGGGGGTCTTTTATATATGAATCATTTGAGAGATTCATTTAGTATCCTGTAATGGCAGCATAAATTTAGATGTTATCAAAGTGGACCATTTTTTGGTTCTCAGAAAAATAAAAGTTTGGAAATCAATACACAATACGTACGGGGGGGGGGGGGGGGGGGGTGAATTTGTTATGTTGTTGTTGGTATTTGACACTAAAAGTCTATTAAAATAAACATGATAAAACAAACGGCCGAAATTTCTACCATACTTTTTATCTTTATAGTTTTTTTTTACAAAGTTTTATTTACTTTTAATGTGTTTTAGTTTTTAGAAAGTTGGATGCTGAACTTTTTTTTTTTTTAAAAAAGCAACTTTTAAAGAAATAATTGAAAATGTTACGGAAATTAAAATATAATTAATGAGTGTCCTGTAAATACAGAGGAAAATGTTTAATGCAAAAACAAATAACACGAAAAATCGGATAACACGAAATATATTTTGGATCGGGTCCTTTGGATTAGCGTAGAGATTCTTTCGTTTTAACACGAAAAAATATACTATTTTAACTATTTCGTGTTAAACGCAAACGGTTTCCATAGTAATTGTAATTCATGATAATTGGATGCAGTATTTCAATTATTTGATTTTCATAATGATTTTTCATTTATTTTTTGCGAGTTGTTTTGCCAAATTTTAGTTAAAATATCAAATAAAACTACAAGAAAATTTAAATAAATAAAATGTTCATAATCTCATTTTTCACTTAATTTTAACAATTAAAACTAAAAAAATTTAAAGAAATTCTTATTTAAATAATAATAAAAATTCAACAATAATTTAATTTCTTCTTTTATTTTGTCAAAGAAATAATAAGAAGAAAAAAATCAATCCATCTGATTTTGATGATCGGATGTTTGTTTTTTTAAATTTCAATTATAATTGAAAGTTTGCTAATTATTTTAAGTTTATCCGAAAAAAGCTACTAAGTTTGTCTTTTACATTACAGCATAAATGACTGGATTGAGTCTCATTTTATTTTAAATTATGATGATGATGTTTCGCATAAATTCATTTTTAGAAAAATACAGTTGAGAAAATTTGCATAAAGTGTGTTTGCTTTTATTTAATTCTCTAATTTACATAATGGTAATGAGAAGAAGAAAAAAAGAAAAAAAAAGACTGTTCATTGTAATTGTTTCAGAACTGTTTTCAGTTTTGTTTGAAGTTCAATGAATGTGACTTATGAAGGGGATCTGAAAAAAAGAAGAATATTCTAACTGAAGGATGTAAAACTATTATGTTAATGAAAATGAACTTTTATTTGCATTAACATATGTATTATAGGCACCACCACCATCATTTAGATGAATTTTGCACATTAAGATAAGCTTAAAAGTAATTGGAGGAGGAGGGGGTGTTTGTGTATACTATTATAAAGTTCACGATAATTTTCTTTTTCAGAAGGAACTCAAATTAAGAAAAAACTTCCAACTTTGTTACTTATTCTAGCTTCTTCTTCTTTAAGTTTGATACAAAAATTCAAAATTGGATTGTTTGGTATAAAATATTACATTCATTTTTAAAGCCAAAAGAATTCTTCGTTTTTCGATATATGCGAGACTGTTTAGAGGCTACAATTTAAGGCTAACAGTAGACTAATTGCAAGGTGTTGTACACTGGTTCTCACCCTTTATCAAAATTGGATTAGTTGTAAAATCGAAACAGTCTTGTTGATTTAAAAAAAACCCTCATCGATTCTCTTGTCCTAATAACGAGTTTAATGGTAGTTAGTTTTATACCTAGTACACACCTGATAATTTAAATGCATTTAAATAAACGTGTTCTACAGAGCCCTGTGAAGGACAAACAAACAATAAGTCGAATTCAATTTATTCAGTTAATAATCTGAAAATATTGAATTAATCCTTAAATATAAATATATAAATTATTGACAAAATATTGATTTAGTAAATATCAATTTAAAATATTAATAATAAAGTCAATTTTTATTTGGGTTCATGTCTGTAACTGGATTCCGTATAATTCACCTAAAGACATTTAATTTGAATTTATTTAACTCATGTGTGTACAAGGTAAATTTATTACCTGATTGAAATATTTACTGCAACGTCTACAAGAAACATTCTGTTGTATCAAAAGGGTGCAATCGGAAACTTAAAACGTTTTTTGTGCTGTGAAAAATCTAAGAAGGGTGTTTCGTCAACATAAAGAATTTTTTTTAAAGAAAATAATTTCCGGATGTGCTTGATTTCGCCATTTTTTTTTTCGCAAACATTTTGCAAACATATTGTACACATTCTTTACAGTAGGTCCTTTTTTGGATAATGCTTTTCTGATTTCTTTAAAAAAAATATTTTTTTTTAGTGTTCCTGATTGCGCTGAAAGAATTTCTATGAATCAGATGATTTTCTATCATTTTGTTTTCTTGAAGTTTTACAAATAAAAACCAAAAAATAGTCTGGAAGTTAGATTTCTTTTTTTAATGGAATAAAAAATCTTATTTTCATATCTTATATCTTATGTCAAATAAAAATATTAAAATAGTTTGATTTGAAACGTGAAATGCATTTTAAAAAGAAGAATCTGTATGTCAATTTCAATAAGATTGATATGAGAGGATATCTTTTTACATTCCGTTTTCTATTCTTGGATTTCATATTCATTCATTTGGATTGGCGAATGTGATTCTAGATTCTCGAATTTAGTTGCATCTTCTTAAATTTTTATATTGCATCTTGTTATATATTACAGAAAATCTTTTTGTGTTTGTAGATATGCAACTGTAATTGCAAATTACAGATTTCAAGTTTTTGGTGTTTTTTCTTCTTCTTCGATCAATATTTTTTTAAGCAATTTATAAATTGCTTGTGTAAAACGCGAAAATTTTATGACGAAAATAACGCAAAAATAACGCTGTTGAGACAAAATAAGTTATCTACTTACATTGTTAAATAACAAATAATGCAAAAATCCTTTTCTTTAAGCTGTTAGGTCTTGTTTAAACTGGGGGCGAACATTTTTAACTTTTTTGAAAGTTTCAACTGGTGAAAAATAAAACAAGCGCGACTTCCGCCTATGTCAGTGAATAGGCGGGGGCCACGTTTCTTCTATTTTTTACCAGTTGATATTCTCAAAAAGTTCAAATTTTCGCTCTAGTGGAAACGAAGCCTTAAAAACGTTTGCTATTATTCCTTTTCTAGCAGGCTAAAGGACGCAATCCTTAGTAAACCTTACTGTGAGTAAAAAATCTTATTGTAAGGCATGGAAAATATACTAATGGAATTTACGTATAAACAACATATAAAATTAATGTTTTATGAACAGCTGGTTTTCGAATTTTGGTAATTCTGCGTTTCAAAAGAGAAACATTAAGAAATGCATTTAGTTTGTTAGAAAATAAATGTTTTATGAGCAAAAATTAAAAGAAATATCATCTGATTAAAGTTGGGTTATTTTTCAAACAAAAGAGTTTTATAAAAAGTGGCTTATTTTAAAAGATATCAAAATGAAATTGCATTTAAATCATTGAACTTTAATTGAGAAAACAATTTTTTTTTAAATTTCTAGCTATTTTCTTATACATTTTGAGTGAAACAATTTTAGAAATTTTAAAATTTCTTTTGCTCTCCTGTGCTCGCTGAATGGGAAATGCAGTTATGTACTTTCAGTGTTGCAACACACAAGTCTTGCGCTGCCTAATTCCACTCAATTTCAGTGTATTTTATACCGCGATAGAGAATAAACCAAGTTAAGCCTCGTCTTCACGTTAGTTGCTGTCATGAAAGCAACTATCGAGAGAACTATCATGGTGAAGACCACATGATTGTCACTATCGCACTTGTGCGATAGCACTATCACAACTATCTCGTTTGACTAGATAGTTGATAGTACTGTCGCAATAGTAATAGTTGTTCAGTGACCCACTTGTAGGGAAATATCCACTTTGTAGGGAAATTTGGCCTCTGGAGGGAGAGAGGCAACACTGTTGTTGACGCACGCAATGATATCTGTGCAGTAAACGTCACACTGTCATCACAGAACTATCACGTTACTTCAAGACATGTAGACCGATGCTATCGTGAGAGCCAACTATCGCAACTTTCATGACAGCTACTCTCACGAAAGAACTATCGCCACCGTGAAAACGAGGATTTATTCTAGGAAGAAAACTGAAATAAAATGAAAAATATACATGTTGTAAATAACCGTGTAATCTCAATGATCATCAACTTTCAGAAGTTTTTCGTGACTTTTGTTAAGAATTTAGTTAGATTAAATCTTTAGTACACTTTTAACTGTGTTTCGTCGTTTAAACAAGACTTTGCAAAGCTTTTAATCTTCTTTTCTTTTACTTAGTATTTTTTGTTGTTGTTGTTGCTTTTATACTTTTATATTCTTCTATTAATGGAACTAACTGTTGGATTCTAAGCTTAAATTATATATACGAAGAAGAAAAAGAAAAAAAAGGGAATAGAAAAAAAATAAGTAAAAAGGTGGAGTGGAATTCGTAATTTCTATTCCCTTCTGAGAGAGATTTCTAATTTAGAAAACTAGAATGAGAGGAGAGAAGAAAAAAAAAAGTGGATTTTGAATAAACCGATGGCAAGAAAGATGGAGAGTGAGGATTGGGATGAATTATTCAAACATGATTTACATTAAGATGTTCATAGATGAGCATTTTTTATATATAATTATATATATATATATATATATATATATATAAATTTAAATGGATGAACTCGTATTTGAACGCGACTTTAGTCAATTAAATCGTATTTAGATGAATTGCGGGAAGAAGAAGCAAAAAAAAAAAAAAGAAGATTGGCCACGACAACCTGACATTTATTTAATACTCTTTTCTGAGGGATTAATTTAAAACGCAATGTGTGTGTTGTTTAAAGAATAGAAGAGTCGTTTTTTATTGTTTTGTTTGCGGTTGAATCCTTTTATTTAAAGGTCTGCTTTTTTAAAGGCCCCTATATATATTTATAAATAGAGATAAGTTGTTTCTAAATCAGAGATTTTTTTTCCAGAAAGAGTTTTAATGAAATAATTCACTGTGATGGTGGATTTTCATTAGCCCCGAGATTTGTTGATGTAATTTGGTGCAATCAATTTAATTTATAAATTATAATGTTTTAATATGTTGGCCGCTTCTTGTTTATTTTTATTGGCATTTAATGACAACACAGAGAGAGAGAGAGAGACCCTTCATATATTTTGAATTTGTTAATTCATTATTATTCTCTTTTGTTTATAGTTTTCATCAATGCTAATTGATGAGTCTAATGACCAATGAGCAGCTTTTTATTATGTATGTGTTATGTTTTTATAATTTTTGTATATTAAGCTGATTTGTTCACTGAAAAGGGGATTTTCATTAGGAACGAAAATAACTAGTCGGAACTATTCCAAGTTAAAAATACATTGAAAGTGGAAGTATAATGAAAACAATGGTGAAGTTTTCAATTTTCTGTTTTGCTTTTGATAACGCTATAAAAAACAAGTATTATGTTAAAAGCAAAATGGCGAATTGTAAACTTTTCCTTTGTTTGTATTGTTTTATTTGTGTTTTGCTAAAACAAAATAGTTTTCTTTTTTCAAAATAAACTTTTTATGGCAGTTTGGAAAAGACGAAAATTGTGTTTTTATGGCGAATTGGCAATAGGACATTTTTTTTTAAAAAAACGAATGTAGATTTCATGTTTTTTTTTTAAATAGTTAATTTTTAATTTTGGAAAAAGTAGAAGGGTAGTAAATAAATTACTATTGCCCTGTTTCCATTAAATCAGAATTGACGGTTAAAGTCAATTTACCCAATTAAAATTCATATTTACCTTCCATTTTTACCAAATAGAAACAATCACCAAAAATACGGACCAAGAATTATATATATAAAAAACTTAAACTTCGGCCATTCTTAAACTGCCATATAAAGCTTATTTTAAAAGGTGTATCAATGTGAAAATCTAATACATAAAATAGAAAAAGGTACAGTGTAGGGCTGCAATGTTTGATAAATTCATGTATTGAACCTCATGCTAGATGAACTTCAGTTTAATCACTGGCAACCTAACCTATAGAGCTGAGCAAAGCCTTGCCCTTTGTTAGCGTCAGTTAAGAGATGGCAGGCTTACTAGAAACTCCCTCTACAAGTAAGAGATGGCCATGCACACACAGCTTATTAAAGAAACAAGAGCTGGAACTGTTGCGTATTTGAGGCCTTTTTGTTTCATGTGTAGGCCTATTCTAACACATAACGCTCGTAGTTCTGTTTCATGACAAATTCAATTTGACAATGATGTCTATACATGTCATTTGTCTAAATAACAATCATATATGATTGGGAATTATTCTCTCTGCCACGTTGGCGCTTGAGCTCGTTGCTCAGGTGTATATTGAGGTTGAAAAATACCCTTGAGTAATTGAGCTGCTCTTCTAGTTTCTAAAACACTTTGAAGTTTCGATTAATTTTCCATCTGAAAGACGGAGAATAACCAAGAGTTCAAGTTGTGTTTTATACTTTAAAACCGCCATAAGAGACAAGTTTCTCAAGTGTTTAATTTCTTGACAAGAAAGGGGGGAGGGGGGGGGGGGGGGTTATGTTTTCACAAGTAAATTGCGATTTCCACTTTAATTAAAAAACGTCATGATTGAAAACTTTTGTGTTTCACACTGATGATGATGATGATGTTTTGGAGCTTATTTTGACGCCAGTTTGGTGTTAGAATTTATAAGTGTTAAGTGTTTTTTTTTTTGTTGTTTAAAAAAAATTCCATCCTACATTTTTTCAGTTTGTTTTTTG
Source organism: Brachycybe producta (assembly GCA_036925085.1). NCBI lineage: Eukaryota > Metazoa > Arthropoda > Diplopoda > Playtdesmida > Andrognathidae > Brachycybe > Brachycybe producta. The sequence continues at coordinate 2,684,233 of JAUPFP010000016.1, read as the reverse complement.
TCGAATTTTGTTCGTTTATTATTTGACAGCGTGTCTCTATTTCATGAAAAACTGTCAAAATCAAACACAAGGCCGTACGTTGAAGAGAAGGAGAGGAGTGGGGTGGGTGGAAAAAACTTTGCAATTTCTATGTTACCACTGTCATGTTTTTGGTACTAAATTCGTTTAAAAAAAAGCTGAGTATGTAGTAATAGGAGGGTGGTGGCACCACAGATATTATGGGTCCACACAACAGCAACACACACTCAAAAAAAACAGCGTTGCAATTATTATGTGTCTCTCTCTCTCTCTCGTAGGAGGTGGAAAAGAGAACATTATTTGTTACATTGTGGGAACACTTATGGCCAAATTGCATTTCTTCCTTTCTTTTTTTAGGCCACTTTTTTTTTTTTGAATGAGCTGTAAAGTAATTTTTTATTCAGCCCCCTCAAAAAAAGACAAGACAAGACATGGTTGGAAGAAAAAAAAAACATTGTGAACCATGTGCTGCTGCTTGTAGTTTGTAAATGATGTTATTTGGCATATTTGCGATTCATGCGTCATTGCTTTTCAAAGAGTGAGATAGAGATTCAACAGAAAGAGATAGAAAAATAGGCAAAAGATAATAGACAGCTACAAGGAATATATATAAAAAATTATAATACTATGGTTCCATTATCTTCGATTTTATATAGGATATTAGGATAATCGTCCAAATCATTGCTAGTGGAACCACCACTTAGCTGCTAGTTTTCAGAAGAAGAAGAAAATCGCCTATCTACAGCCTTTTTTCTGGTTGAAACGGCTATTTCTAGTAGAATTACAATCAATAGAGAAGGCCACCCCGGATGTACATCACTACCGGAAATGCAGCTTGAAATTTAGCATACTATACTCAGATCCTATCTTTAATTGTCAAATCTTCTATCCTGATCGAAGATAATGGAACCATAGTATAAGGGCCAGCTTCATACGGACCACATTGTATCACTACTTTGTGGTGCCACAAAGTGCTTAAGGCAGCTTGTTTCACACGGACCACCATTGAAAACAATGACCTGCTATCAATGCTGCTGGCCTAGCTGACATGGCTTCGATCATCACTGACATTTGTTTATTAATATTTGTTTTATACATATTTTAATAAAACGCGTTTAGTAATTGTACTTTTAAATGATTACGAACTTTTATTTAAGTTGAGATGACCGTTGTCCATTTGCGTGGACTCTATATTTCTCCTATTTTAACCAACCTCTCCATAACGTAGAGTTTAAATTTTGTACACGGCAGCCTCTACTAGTGGGACCTGTTAATCCATCAGATTTTGACGGAGGATTCTCGACTGACCTGTCCAGGATCAGCCATTATAGGAGGGTGCCTTAAATTGAACGTACTTTTCAACAAAATAAAAAATGACATTCCTGTAGTCCCAAAAACACCACAAAAAACATGTCTTAGTAGAAATAAAAGCTTGTACCGAAAGATGTAGTTTTTTTATATTTACTTCTTGTGTTTACAGTAACAGTGAAACTAATATTCGATTATTTATTTTTTTTAAAACGTTTATTTATTATAATAATAATAATTTAATCTTTAAAATAGTTAAATAGGCAAAAATAGTGAAATTGACAAATATACGGGTATTTCTTCAATAGGCGCCACAGTAGGAAGACTTCCTCTGTCTTATACTGTAGAAGTTTGAATTGTTTAGGGCCCTATACTATTTTATTTATTTATACTATCCTTGGGGAAGAGTTACATTCATGTGAAAGGGAGAGACTGAGAAATACATAAAAAAAAAGGGAATGACATAGATATAAACGGCTAGCGAGAGTGGAAGAAAGATGGATCCAAACAGAAAAAAAGTATTTTTTTGTTGTTAAAATCTGATGACGTAAGCATAAACTAGAACGGCATCTTATTTGAATTATGTTTATAAAGTGTTTGCTGTTAAATAGCGGAGTCTGTTTTTGAATGAACACTTTACTCTGCTCAAACTTAAAGAATCACACATACTGAAAAATCAGCAAAAATTAAAAAAAAAGAAGTTAAAAATAAGAATATTATAGTTATGGTTATTTGCACTGAAAAATACATGGCGCTTGTGTTAAATTCCTTGCAAGTTGCTAAGTGAAATTCCGTGGAATTTGATTATGCGTGTGTGATTCGTCCCGTAGTTTCTGTCACAAATATGGCTATCTCCTCCCAAAAAAAAACAGACTCGGCTAATATAAAGTGAAGTTGTCGTAGTTTTTCTATAAAAGCTTTCTTCTTCTTTTTTTAGACTACAAATATTTTTATATATATCTTTTATTACTACTTATTGTTGTTTGAAAATGTCGTTGCAACTGTTGTTATACACTTACAGAGAGATAGAGAGAGAGAGAGAGAGGGAGAGAGAGCGACACACCATTATGATTTTCGTTTCACTTTCCTATTTTTTTTCTGTCTGCATTTGGCTTTTTGAAACCGAGATAAACACTTTTTTTATTAATATGATAAATGTTTTATTCACTTGAAAGGTCCACACGAAGAAACTATAGTTACAAGTAACTATGACTTGTTTAGAAAGTATTGTTAATGGAACTTGTGTCATTTTCTTGGACACACTTGGTTTGTTAAACACAATTTGTTCTGAAATAAACACACATATAAGTATTGAATACATGTGTGTGTGTGTGTGTGCTCCCTTTATTAAATCTTTGAAATTGTTAAAACTACATTTTTTTCTTCTCTAAAGCATGTCAAGTTTCTAAGAAAATTGGGGGGAACTTTGTAAACGACATTGCTTTTTTTTTTGGGGGGGGGGGTAAATTTATTGTAATTTGTTGTAGCCATAAAAGGAATAAAATACTCGTATAACATAATACTTGTATGGTTGTTAAGTCTCATTGCAACAAGATTAAAATTTATACAAAAAATAACAGACGACTGTTGCCTATAAACGGAACACACAATTGCAACCTCATGGCAAACACAACCGAAACATCTTCGACCTCATTTTGCAGTCGAGAAGTCCTCCAAAAGTCGTCTTGTGTGTTCCAACCCAGGAGGGCTTTGGTACACGACTGTAAAATGAAGTCGGCGTGTGGCATGCGTGTACAGCTCCGGTGTTTTTTCGCATAGGAATACAATGTCAACCACAGTCCCACCATCGGTAGTCGTTTGCGACTTCAGCAGCTGCTCGTGTGCAAAGGTCCGCGCATTTTTCTATATCAATACAATGTCAACCACAACCCAACCAAATGCGGTAACAATTTGTAGTTGAACTCAACTACATAAAAGTGGTCCGTGTGTCACGGATCTAAATAAGTTGATTTAAATAAATATTTAACTGAAATTTGTTTATCGCCACTTTTCGCATTATTTTTTGGACACAAAAGTTGGATAAAAAGAACGACTTCGATCAGTGCTGACAAAGTGTCCAAGTAATGTCACTTGTGGTTATTCTTGGCGTTAGTTGTCATTAGATATGACATTGTTAGTTTGGAAAGATAAATGCAATTAGTACAGTTATAGTTATTTTTTATCATATTGGACATGGAACAAATGACAACTGACGTACAACCATGTTACATTTCTCATTATAGCGTTTGCTTTCGGATGCTTCCTATTGGGCGCAATCGGAAACGAAAACAGAAAAGTAGTGTCCGGAAACAACAAGCTAGCGAGGGGGGGGGGCTGTTCGAGAATTGAGTTAGCTTAAGCTACCGTTCTTAAGAAAGCTACTTGCTTTCTGGAGAAGATTAAATTATTTTTGGTGACCTTCAGGTTGAAGGTCAGAATGTAAAGACTACAAATGTAGAGAGAATGTAAGGAATACATGTAGACGTCGTGATTGCACCATAGTCTCCTTATGTGAGGCTTTTTTATAGCCTCATAGTTGAAAAGGAAATGGCAAAATAAAGCACATCCGGAAATCTTTTTTTCTTTTAAAGAAAACAGGAATTAAAGTAGGCCTAATCATCCTTCTAGAATCTTTACAACATAAAGAGTTATAGGCTTTAGGTTCCAAAGGGGCCCAATATGTCGAAAACAAGTCGTTTGTGAAATTAAAAAATGGATTTTTTTTTAGTTACACAACTAGGAACAGACAGTTAGAAATCGGGGAGAACTTCTGTTGGCTCCGCCCTTGTTATGACGACCGGCAACTTCTAATAGGTTGGTTATGTAGTCTGACGTTACATGCTACGCCCTTTTTAACGTCGAACCACACAACAACCCAATTAGAAGTTGCCGGTAGTCATAACAAGGGCGGAGCCAACTGAAGTTCTCCCCGATTTCTAACTGCCTGTCTACTAAGATGGTTCAAAAGTAAATTTGCTGAACGACCCCTCTGTGTATGCAATAATAACTGGACGCAAATTTGTTTTTAGAAGTAACATAAAGAAAAAAGAATTCAAAGCATGTTTAAAACTACAGTAGCATAGTAAGTAGTAAGGCTAAAGTATTTTCATAATGACATTTTTCAATATAAAAATATTATGACAGTTTGATTAAGTTTTGCGCTAAACGTTCATGAAAGAAGAAAAAAAAAGAACTGCAGATGTGATCATTGATCATTTTCAATCTGCAATAAAAAGTTAATTTATTAAAAATATCATTATGAAAATATTTTTAACATAACCGTTTATTATTATTATATTTAAAATTGGTTAAGATTTGATTTTTTTAATGTTGCTTATTTTATAAGCTTTGATTTAAATTTATACAAAAATAATTTTCGATTGAAGATGAAATTTTAGCACAAGAAATTCAATTTGGATTTCAACACAGAAACGCTCTGTTTTTGTTGAGTAAACTTTTAACAAGCATTTCTAAGTTGGAATTCTGTGCAGAGGATTCAAGTTTAAGGGTCGGAATTCGAAAATCTTGGGGTTGAATTGAAAATCTTGCTAATTAGGTAAAGGTAGTGCTAAACTCATTAACTTTTTTGATAGGAAGTTTCATGTAAAAGTTGATAGAATTTAGCACAGTGTTAATTGATTTAAATTTAATTGATTTGAATCACTGATTTAAATCAATTGCTTTTTTATATTAAACTTAAGGTGATTTAAAATCACGATTTAAATAAAAAAAAATTGACAATGCCATAAAAATAAAGTGATTTAAATCATATTTTGTATATTTTTTTTTCAGAATTTTTTAAATTTTTTTTTATAAAAAAAAAGTGAATTAGTTTTTTCTTTTTTTGAATTAATTTATTTAATAATTAATGTGTTTGACAGGTAAATTAACAGATTAAACACTTTGTCATGCATGAAATTTCACTTCATAAAAGCGCAATTTTTTTGGAAATTATAAATAAAAATCAAATTTAAATCAATAAAATTCGATTTGTTTGATTTTTTTTTTAAAAAAAAGTCGTGATTGTTTAGCCACCCTTAACTTAAAAAAGTAATTGATAATGCTGGGAATATGGGCTTTAAAGACATATTATGTAGATTCACGACTTAATTATTATATATTTGCATCGTTGCAAAGTGAAAAAATCCAATCAGCAATTTTGAAATAAGGCACAGTAAGTACAATAGGAAGTGGGGGAAGGGGAAAGGTTTCCAGTGAGGAGGAGGAGGAGGATATTATATTTGTGATGTTTTCTCACCTTTGACTACAACGATAATTCCAAACGGCATGACTAACAATGCAACCATGAAATCGGTGACAGCTAATGACATGAGGAAGTAGTTAGTCATGTTTTGAAGGCGTTTGTCCCAGGCGATTGCAATGCAAACCAACGTGTTACCTAGCGCCGTGAAGATGAGTAGCAAAACGGTTAATAATCCTGCCCAAGTGGTGATGGAAAGATTTACTAGAGTAGTAACAGCCGCTTCTGTGGTGGCCACATTGGATCCATCATCATCATTTTCCATTCTTGAGTGAATAGAAGAGGCACCATCAACACCAATGCCACCACCACCACCAACACCCACACCTATATCCACATTACTGGTAGCCATAAAGATTTCTAGCTTATTTTTTTATATATATATATCTTCTTAGAGATGTTAGACAAAAGAATTAACCCTTTTGGCACATTACACTGATCACTTCAGTGACAGTGACACACTTGATTTTTATTCCTGAGAGAGAGTAAGCCATTTGGCTCGATTTTTTTTTTAAGTCACTGTCGTCGGTCAACTAAAGAGATATTTTATTGCCATTTTTCATCCCTTTCTGACGGTTATTAATGTAGGCGCGATTTTTTGTTTTTTTTTGTTAAAAAAAATGCACAATATTTCAAAATTAATTATTTGTATGGATAATTAGTAAAAATGTGGGCGTTAAGAAAAAATTAAGAATATTAAATATTTTCTCCATATAAGTTGCAGCAGCAGCATTACTATTTTTTTTTTGACGGAGTAAGAAAGCCCACCAAAAAAAGAATACACTTTCTAATTAGAAAAATCTATTAATAACTTTGTTATTTAATGTATAAATATTAGATTGCAAATATTCGAAAACTCCTGTTTTTTATGACGTTTTTGTTTCATCTTTCTTCAGTTTAATATTCTGAAACTTGAGTTTTGTTGACGACGGTGTTGTCTTCATTTTCATTTATTCCTAAAAGAGAAGAAGAAGAAGAAAAACAAAACATGTAACACAAATAAAATAGCTTGAAATCTAACATGTTACTTTTATTTACTAGGCCCTAAAGCCCTTTTCTAGTCAATCTTTGTATCTAACCACTTATATTTATCACATAAATAACAAGAGTTACAAGAAGATGAAGAAAGAAAAAAAAAGAGACACAGTTAATTTATGTATACTGATAGTAACCAAAGGCATTATCAATTGGTCACGTTTGAGGTTTATTTGGTTTTTGTTGCTTTCTATTCAAGAAGCACACTCGATGGTAGTGGTAGTAGTAGTAGGTGGTAAGCCGCCCTCCCAATATAAGCCTTTTTTATACTTAAACCGTAATTAGATTTTGTTCTGTACTTGTTGATATAAGGGGTTGGGTTTGAGGACACTCAACGACCAAAAAAGCACTGACTGTGGTGGTGGTCGTGGTCAATAATTGTCTCTAAAGGCAAAAGGAATCACGTAGTCATTTTTTTATTAAATGGGTCGAGTCAGCAAATGCTAAGAGAAAGTCGTTACAGCTGCTTAAGACAGTCATATAATAAGTTTGCAAAAAAAATGGACGTAAACTTTTTTATATAACGAACTCAGGCAGGAAGGAAGGAAAGCTTTGGCTAATTATATATGGTCAAAGTTGCAAGTTAAAAGTTGGGGATCAGTTGTTGTGGCATGTAATGGTAGATAGGTTTGAATTAATGAAGTTAAAATAATCCTATTTGTGATGTCATTTTGCTGTAAGTTGTGACCCAGTGTATACTTGACCGAAGCATATATGAGAAGCTTAGATGCAAATGGAGATAAGTGACATTTTTTAAACAAAATAAAAATGGAGATAAATACCACATTTTTGAACAAGATAAAATTGACTATTACTTAATATCTAAACAAAAAATTGAAATATTAAATCGATATTTTCTTACACAAACCCCATTGTATTAAAATACAAATTTAATATTTGATATGTGTATAATGTTGTGCAAACAAGGACAAAAACGTTTAAGCACTTCGGAATTTATTTAAATTTAAATGAACCGGTCAACTTTATGTTAGGCTCTCCCGATCCAAGAATCCAAACAAGATTAAGGTGCTTATAAAAAAAATGCAAGCGGTCAAGGCAAATTACTTCATGACAACCTGGACATCCACGCAAAATGAAACTAGATGCTCCCGTCATTTATGACGGGTTACCCCACTAGTATTTAATTATTAAACTCAATATAATATAGAAATTAAATGAATACATTGAATTAGACATATCGTTTGTCTGTCCTTAGCAGGGCTCTGTAGAACATTTTTAATATTTAAATTTTAACTTTTTAGGTTTAGAAATATACATAAGATATTACTGTCCTAGTTTTCAAACACTTTCTAGTTTTTCATTTTGCGGTGTTAATTCGAATGTACTTTGACTTTGAATCGGTTTGAAAAGAACCGGATTTTTTGTTTTGTTACTCTTTTGTTGTCTTCGAAAACAGTATTTTTCTTTAGTAAATCATATACTGTATTAATGACATTTATATGCAAAAATACAATAGATAGAGAGAGAGAGAGAGAGAGAGAGAGAGAGAGAGAGAGAGAGAGAGAGAGAGAAAGAGAGAGAGAAAGAAGGAGAAAAAGAACGAATCTCCTTTGATGCTGCTTTTGTTGCTTCTTTAAGAGATTGTGTTAGCAGTGATTGCCCGTCTTCGGGGGTTCCACTTGGATGATGACATATATACGTGGCGTGTTGTATGCATTTTTTAAGAGAAGCTTTACGTCTTAATAAGAAGTTTACATAAGAATAAAGAAAAGAAGATGAAGTACAGCTTAGAAGACTAGTATATTGAGTAAGTTATGTTACTAACATAATGTTGTAATTTACATATTTATGAAGGCGGTTTTTTTATGTGTTCTTTCAAAGATGGGCCTGTCACCTTTTTCTTGTTTAGTCCTTTGAGAGAGAAAATCATGATTAATTGTCTTTTAAATTGTTCAGTAGTAGGTATTACCTCTCTCTCTTTATATATCTCTCTCTCTACCTCTTTTTTTTCTCTATCTCTTTCTATCTATCTATCTCTTTTCTTGAATTTTCTCTTTAGGACACAAATGAGTGAAAGTGCAATGAATTGTTACATTATTTCTCCTTGTTTTCTTGAATATTGGTGATGGGGTGATGTCGAGATTTCTTTTTTTCTCACTCCTCTTCCTTCTTAACTTTTGTGTGTGTGTTTTTTGATGTGCTGTCTGTCTACTCTTTTCCTTTTTGTTATTCAATGATGTATACAACTGCACACACACATATAAGATGCAACACATATAGACTGACTTTGCGAAATGGCAAACGCCAAATTAGCTTATCAGATTCTTCACTTTTCTGCCTCCTTCTTCTTTCTTCTCCACCTTCTTGTGTGTGTGTTTTTTGTGCCTTCTTTTTTTTTCTCTCTTAACTCTCACTGAAAATTGATTATTTTGGAACATTTATTGTCAGTTACTACGATGTGTGTCTGTTACAGTAAATATTCGAAATTAGTGATTTTTTTTTACTAGTTTTAACTACTGGATAAGTTTGTTAAAACTAGTCATTTTTCTACTAGTTTAAATTAGTTGTTAGCGTTTGATTAAATCTGAAGTAATTCTGAATAGCTAGTTTCTATTAAAAATGTTGACTGCAGTTATAAACAAAAAAGATAACTGCAGTTAAGGTTTCTAGTGAAAGTAATTGTGGTTAAATTAATCATGTATGAATTAAATTATTGCTGGTGCAGTAAGCATATTGTGACAAGTCATGGTTATACCTAGTTTTTATAATAAAAAATAACGGAAGTTAAATAAACAGGGTTGGATTTATCTGTAGTTAAGGTAGAATCAGTAGCGATGTTTGGCTTTGGCGCCCGTCTAGGGCCCGCAATTTTTAGGGGCCGCAAAAAATCGAAACGTTAGTCAAAGCATATAGAAATAAAAAAAAGTCAAATACCAGGGGCGCCAAAATCTCACAAATATAAACGCACCACTGGCTAGCATATGTACTTTAGTGTGTTTACATTTTTAAACACTTAACTGTGGTAAAATGATGTCACTTCCTGTTAGACAATGCTATTTCCTATAAATTTGTCGCTTCTGTATTCTCCTATTTTTGCCTTTATCCTGAGCCTTACAGGAGAATGTGACATTCATACTGATCATTTTTTGTGGAACACCATTTCCGATAGGGTTCCTCTTAACTGATGGGACATAACAAGGCGGAAACCGTTTCTCGTAAATGAGTAATAGCTTTCAGTATGGCGGCGATCATAGCATGCATGAATTAATAGTCACTGTCTGGCCAGTACTGTCTGCCCAGCTACACCGCCATCTTTATTGGCCACTTCGTTCCCATTCTAAAAGTTAACTGCAGTTAAAAGTTCTTAAGTGTAAATAAATGTGTTTAATTTAACCACAGTTAAATTTGCCAACAATGGCCTTTAACTCAGTGCCATTTTTATTTATATAGTTAACGACGTTGTTGACTGTTTAAAACATTTCTTCCTTGTTTTAAACACAAATTTGTAATACGAACAACATGGCGGCTATTGATAGAAGTCGATTTTTTTGTAATAGACGTGGTTAACAATGTGGTTTGTTATGCAGATTTCTATTAAAGACAGGACGTGTGATGCTCTAACCATGCCAGTAATGTGGTTCAGTATGTTCTGAATATGCAGTTAAATTAATTGCATTGTTTGCAAATTGATCTATTGTTAATTTAGCTACGTTTGTTTTTATTAAGAAATGAACTTTTATTATCTTTTTTTTAAACTGCTGTTAACTTTTATAATGAAAACGAGGTATAACTGAACGGTAACTTCATTAAAACTAGGTTTGCTTTTGTTTAGGATATTTACTGTAATACATTTGGATGTGTGACGTCATTTTTCGTTAATCTTGTACAGTGTGCGAATAATTATTGAGAGTAGTAAGCCATATAATACAATATGTTTGATGATGATGATGATGATGATGATGAAAAGGGGAGAACATAGGAGGAAAAGAATGGGGAAAAAAAACTTAAAATGGAAAAGAAGAGAAAAGACTAGAACCAAAAAAAAATCTAATTGATTTTGTTAGATGTGCTGCTCATAAAACAAGAAACAATAAACTTTCATGATAAAAGTGAAAGATGAAGGAGGAGGCGCGCGCTTATATTGAAATGATGATGATATTCATCTTGTTTTAAGCAAGAGAAAAAAAAGTTAAGTGTGTCTGTAACAAGATGGCGGTGATAAATTCGAATAAGGGGAGAAAAGCTGCAAGAGAGAAAGAGATAAAAGATGAGAGGAAAACCAAATTTCACGCAAATAGGAGAAAGGGTGAGGGGGGTTGATAATAAAGATTTAAGATTGAAGTTGGTAATGATATTATTGACTAATGAAGAACTGGGATATGATTATTAATATTTATATTTTGTTTCAGAAGATATTGCCATATGAATTTTAATTTAAGTGGTTTATGTGATCAACTGAATTAATTTGGTTCAAAGTGCATTTAGATAAGAAATAATTCTGACAACAGGGTTTATACCGACAAGAATAGTCATCTTTGAAAGTCAGGGGAAAAGAAATTTTGAGTGAGAAAAGTCAGAAAAGGTTTCATTTTTCTAAAAGGAAAAAAAAAAAATTCAGGGAAAGTTAGGAAGATAAAATTGAGTTAGAAATATTTCTCATTTTTGTCGATAAAAAAAGCAGGGAATGTTATAGAGAAACGAATTTCAAGTCAAAAACGTTATTAAAAAATTGTCATTTTGTCGAAAAAAATATCAGATAAAATCTGGGGAAAAGAAAAATTTGTAATTTTTGTGAGGGAAAATAAATAAGGGAAAGTCTGGGGAAAGAGAAATTGAGTCAGAAAAAATTGTCGTTTTCTTAACAAAAACCACGGAAAACGTCTGTGATACTAACTTAAATTTAAAAAAAATCAGTAAAAATTGTTATTTTTCTCAAAAAAAAAAACTAACAGAGGGGAAAGTCTGGAGGAAAGAAATTGATTAAAAAGGAAAAAATTGCTATCTTTGACGTCAAAGTATTAGGGCAAGTCAGAAAAATTTAAATTTGTACTACAACTAACTGACAAAAAAAAGCGACACAAATTTCAAGAAATTTAACATTTCTCTAAAGTTTTTTTTTTGATGGCTCTAAGCAATTTTCATAAATTTTTGCCAAAAATGTTTTGGTTCGCTTCGCTCGTCAAGTTGAATGAACGCTTTTAAAAAATATTTGCAATCTCCTACAATATAATTAATTGCAAGGCGATTTGCAAAGACTTTTCATATTTAAGAGGAGTTATTATATGACACTTGATATATATACACTTAAAGAAGTTATGCAAAGGAAAAAAAATTTTAATTGCAAAATTATTTGGTCAGGGAAATGAACCAAGAATATTTAATTTTGAAAAGGGAAATAAATTTTGTTTGGTGAAATGAAATTCACATCCAATTAGATAATTCGTTTTTATTGTTATCGTTTCTGCCTAATTAGCAATTGATCACTTTAGATATGATTTAATAATAATCGCACTTGAACGTCATCTTTAACCCTGCTCAGTGTGTTCAACATGAAGTTGATGTGCTAAGTTCTTGTTTCTTTAATTTTCGGACCCTTTTCAATTCGCTTTTACTGTGTTAGCAGTGATTGCCGTCTTTAAGGGTAATTTGAAACAAAAGTCACACTTTTTACAGCGCATCGAACACAACATACAAACTCTATACTGTATGATATAAAGACCTTATTCACGTTAGGCAATACTTGCATTAACAGGCTATCACAGTAAAACACTGACACACTGTGTGTGGTGCAGACCACGCTTTATAACACATTACTAAATTTCTGTTGCCTAATGCTCTGGTCAAGTCTACGTGGTTTATTATTTCTTAGTGACACCAAAATGGTGTTAAATGGTCTTTTGATGGAATGAATTTAAATGGTTTTACCATTATTTACCACAACAATTACGTCCTTCCATCTCTCACTTCTGTTCTGTAACTTTTTTCCGTAACGTGTACAGGGTGTTAATGGTCCAGAATATATAAACCCCATCTTAAGTTTATAAACAATTTTTTCAAAGATTCGCCATAGAAAATGTGGTCAAAGTTTTAGTAAAATATAAAGATTATTAGAAACTTGTGAATAAATTAGAAACTAAATTTGTGTTGTTCACTTTTGTAGTAGCAACACAGAAGCATTTGCATAACACGAACCACTTGTAACGTTTTTCACGCAGCAGTCAAACATGCAATTTACTTGTGTGTATGTCACTTAAGATGTTTCTTAATATATAAATATGCTAATGAATGAGAACAAATTAAGAAAAAATTGAAAATATTCTTTAAAAAAAATTAGAAGAGTACATAGAATGAACTTAAGGGATATTTTAGTATAAACCATAAAAATTGTAATTAAAAATTCTCGATATTCGTTTTACACTAAAACAAAATTTGGTAAAACTGTGTCCAAATAACGTCCAAAAACTTGAAATTTTTTGCGATTTTCAAATTGCTATAAAAGTGTTTATTTTCTAGGATACAGTATTAACATGAAAATACTCGTTTGTGATTTCATTTCTAACTACTCTGCACACCTAATTAGTTAAATGCATTTCAATATTAAACATGTTCTACAGAGCCATGTTAAAGGATGTAGAATTCGATATATTCAGTTAACATTTTTATATATTGAGATAATATTTAAACATAATTAACTTTGTTTATCAATACTTTTATAGTGTATCAAAATATTGAGTTAATTTTTCAATATGTTTGTACCGGTATAGTAAGTAATAATTAAATTTCATTTGCTCATGTAGTTAATACCTTGTACACAGTCATGAGTTAAATGAATTCAAATTAAATGTGTTTAGGTGAATTATGCGGAATTCAGTTAAGGACATATGAATCAAATAAAAATTGACTTTATTATTAATATTTTAAATTAAAATACTAAATCAATATTTTGTCAATTGTTTAATTAGTTATATTTAAGTATTAACTCAATATTTTCAGATTATTAACTGAATAAATTGAATTCGACATATTGTTTGTTTGCCCTTCACGGGGCTCTGTAGAACACATTTATTGTTTAAATGCATTTAAATTATCAGGTGTGTACTAGGTATAAGTGAACTCCTCAACTAAACACATTTAACTCGAATGCATTTAGCTTAAGTATAAACTTGGTGTAACTCTTCTAGTTTGTAAAAGAATAACTTTCAAGTTTTGTTTTTAGTTATTTTCAAAACAATGAATAGATTTTCTACTCCTTTGATGTTAAACAACTGCTAAAAAATGGCACGCTCGTATTTTTTTAACCTATTATGTTAAATTTTGCATCATTTAACTGTTGACTGTGTTCAGTTTTAAACTTTTAAGTGAGGCTAATACAATTACTTTTAACTGCTACTAACTACTTACTGTGGTTTGTTTTATGAGATAAATTGTAGCTAAAATCCCATTTCTTATACACAGTAGAAACATTTCAAAAATTAATTAAGGTGGTTTTCAAGTGTAAACGCCCCTCGAACTCTTAAAGAGTTTCTTTCGGAAGTAACTTTTAGAAGTGTTTTTAAACTAGAATTTGTTATTAATGTTGCTCGAAAAATGCAAAATAAATTTTTGAGTTCAAAAAATCAAGCTGTGTTCATATAAAACATTTTAAATAAAGATATAATTAAAGTTATGAAACTTATTTAACTTTTGGTTTTTATTTATTTTTTCTCCAAAATCTCACCACTTTCTTTAGTTAAAGATGCTGTTGTTTGAGAGTTCAATTAAAATCCAAAGCTTATTTTTCTTTCATCCAAAAAAAAAAGACTTTTGAAGTTTGTTTTTAATCTCACTTCACACAAGGCTTAATTAACATTATTTAAAATAAACATTTAAAACTAATGACCGAAAATTGTGTGTTACAATTCGTTTTCTTTAAACTTTTGTCTTTTTGACATTATTATCATCGGTCTTTTTCATGATGAGGATGACTTTTAAATCCAATAGTGAGACACATTGTGTTTCTACATCTTCTCTTCTCTCGTGTTTTATAGTCAATGAGAGAGAATGAAATAAAAAAAAGGTAAAAGACAGATGTTGAGAGAAGGAGAGAGGAGAAAAGGGAGAGGTTAGGCTGTGTGTTGAGCGGAAACAAGAAATGGGCAAACCCACGGTTTTTGAGACCACCTTCCTCTCTCAGTACAGTCGCGCGCTTTTCATGTTCTTCTTGTTCCCTCGGCTTGCCATTTAGGCAATTCTAGTCGATTATTGACCTATCTGCGCTTGCGCATATTTTTTATATCAATATTAAACGCACATGAATGCATATTTCTCATGATGTAATTTTTTTTTAACTTGTCGTTTTCATAAAGTGTAATGTAGATATTTTATTAAAGATGTTTCATACTTATGAAGTGAGGAAACTATGCTTGGAATTGAAACATAAAATCTTAAAAATTAATTAATTATAAATAGAAAATTCACTTTTTGTGTAGATATTTTTTTTTAATTAAATCAGCCTTTGATCTTTGTAAAAAAAAAGGGGGGCTTTTGGTTTTTTCTAGTCAATAGAGTTGTGTATTATTTTGAAAGAAATATACGGACCACTTGTCCTCTTCTTAACAAAGTTGGAGGCGTGGAACCATTTTATTTCTCCCATTGAGAGGGTTTAGTGATGGGAATCTCGTTTTTTCACAGTTTGTGATTCTCGCCACAAACATATCACATTTTTACACAGGCAATTAGAAATGGGGACGAACAGAAGTTGGATCCGCCCTTTTTATAACGAACGCAACTTCTAATTGGTTGGTTATGTAGTCTGACGTCACATGCTCCGCCCTTTTCAACGTCGAACCACACAACAAACCAATTAGAAGTTGCCGTTCGTCATAAAAAGGGCGGAGCCAACTTATATTCGTCCCCATTTTTAATTACCTGTCATTTTTACAAAGGCCGGTTCAATTATTAAAAAAATATTTTTTTGGTGACAAATTTGAATAAATTTTGAATTTCTTGTACTATTATTGTTAGTACAGTTAAATTTATTAAGCGTTCTAGCCCGTCCATGCAAGGTAGATGGCGCCTGCAACCTGGATAGGTGGCAAACTACTCTCTCCAATTAATTAGCTCTAAAAGCATCCAAAACAACCTACTCTCAGCACGCGACAAACTTACCCAGAACATAATATAAGTGAAGAGAGCACGTGTAGAAACAGCGATGACGTAATTAAAAGTTTTCCACGTGAAAAAGGAAGTTGAGTCAAGAGTTGAAGAGTTTCAGTGCATTTCTGTAGTAAGAGGGCTAGTGGCGCCATCTAATGCTACATGGACCAAAATAAATGATCTACTTGCATTTTGCATTCTTAACAGGTGTTTTGTTTAAAAAAATATTTTAAAAGTTTGCCTGATTCTAAATTCATCCGAGAACGTATTTGATAATCATGTGTCAATTTTACAAATATTTACAGAAAAAAAAAACCACTTTGGATTGAAGAGGTGTGTCAATATTTTTTTTTCGGTACTGTATTTTACTTGTTAAAATATTTCAATATAAATCTATTACGGTTTTTAAGCTAGAAGTTTATTGTGACATTATACAGGGTGACCCAAATGTCATCATCTGATTTGGTGTGCCTATTATTTTGAAAATACATTAATTAAAATACAAGGGAATTTTTTTAAAAAAAAAACATTTTTATTTAGTCCTTATATTGTCCAAAACTAAAATCGGCAAAGTGGTCTCTCTTCTGATTGCTATGCAAAATTGGGCATGTTTTATTGCATTTTCTATCACTGTCTTCAGTATTTCGGGCAGTAGATTCTTGATTTCTTGGCGAATGTTGTTTTTGAGCTTGTCCTGTGTCCGTGGTTTGTTAGCATACATTTTGCCTTTAAAAATGACCCACACAGAAAGAAAGAAGTCTTGGGCTGTTAAATCGGGTGACTTTGGTGGTTAGTGCATGTCGCCAAAACGCGAGATAAAATGTTTTGAATAAAAAAATAGTCAAAATTTCCGCACGTTCATGTAGTGTGTATTTGTGCGCAACGAATTTCGCACTATTGTGCAAAAAATTGCAATTGAAATCACTTTTTGAAGTTGTGAGCGTCACTTGAAATTTGACAAGTTTACTACTCAACTATTTTAGAAACAAACTTTAATTAAATCATTGATGCACTAGGCATAGGGGCCTATTTATTACTAACAAGTGTATGGGCCTATTGATGGCATTCATTTAGGTTGTGATGTTTATAGTTTCTTCTATGATGTTTTCTTAAATCCTGGAACACACGCAGAATTCCGCTCAGAAAATCACAGAAATAAATATTTCTGTTGTGAGAAATTTTTTAATAAAAAATGAACGGAAAATTCATTAAAAATGAGTTGAACTGAGATCAACCTTTTCCGTTCACAAAATATTTCCATCAGAAAGAAGCATGTGACAACACAAAACAAGCAAACTGGAATCCGTTTTGGCAATAAATATGTTTCTTTTCTCCCTCAATAGAGGGTGCATAAATGACTCATTAGTAGAGTCATTACTTTTCTGTGTCTACGTGTGAACAACAGATACAGAAAAAGAAAATGGCTTTTTTTTTCCTTTAGGTGGTTAACATGTTTAGTTAAGAGAGTTTTGTTAGAAACAACATTAAATAAAAAAAAACCTCTATAAATTTGTTAGAAATTAAGATTGTGGTACAAATATTTTTCGAAGGGAGTGTTTTAAATTGAAACACCTATATTAAGGTGTTATGTGGAGAGGAATTGACCTATACCACCTACCTACCCGTTTTGAGTAACTACATGTAGATATTACTATTACTATTTATATCTACAGTATTTGTCCCTATTTCCACCAGTCAATTGGGGGATACTTCCTCAAGCATATCTTCCGAAAAAATAATGCATTAAGAGGCTAGATACATCGTTTAGTTCAAAATTTCTCCGAATGTAGGCGCTGCGATCGTTGTTGATTGAAAAACGGGTTTTTAACGTTTTTTCTCCCGGTTCGAAGTCACATAATAATTAATTGAAAAATAATTTCGCGTGCTAATTTTATAAAAAGAAAACATTGTGAAGCCAGTAGATTAATGCACGTAATAATTATTTTGTTATTGTTCTGAGTTGTTTTTAATGGGAGTTCTTCAAATGTTTGGGTGACGGTTTTTTGCTCCTATGGGACTTAACAAGGAGTTAAAAAAACGTAAGATTTTAAATTTTATTTAAAAATAGAAAGCCCTTTTAGAATTTAGAAAAAGGAATAATCCTGAAGGCAATAAACACGTGTAAGTACGTGCTAATTTTTCTGATTGCTCTAAATCATTTTTAATCAGAGTTCTCTTAACTTTTGTTGGACGGTGTTTTAGTCCTATGGGATTTAACATGGAGTTTAAAAACGTACGATTTTAAACGTTATTAAAAAATAGAAGGACCTTTTCAAAATTTATAAAAAGGAAACATCGTGAAGCCAATACATGAATGTATGTGCTAATTATTTTGTTATTGTTCTAAATCAGTTTTAACGAGAGTTTTTCAAATGTTTGTGGGACGGTTTTTGATCCTATGGGATTTAACATGGGGTTGAAAAAATGAACGACTTTGAACCTTGATAAAAATAGAAGGACCTTTTCAAAAATTATATAAATCGAGCACGTGAAGAACAATACTTTTTATTGCATTTTGCGCTTTACTGTATTTGAATTGAGCGATTGTGAGGCGATTTCTTTCAGTTTTAGTAACACCATATAAGAACACTCATTTGTCTCGTTGTCGTCTGCTCAAAACAACAAGATGGACGTGGATCTAGGCTCTTAATGAAAGGACTACCACCGGACTTTATTTTATAAACATAGAGAAAAATGCCGGGAACTGTTTTATTTTTATTGTGTAATTTTAATATTTAAATAAATGTGAATTTTTTTTAAAAAATCATTTGATTTTTTTAAAAAAAATCATTTGATTTAAATCACTGCCACCCTGACCGAAAGTCGGATGGATAATCGAGAGACTCATACTATAGTATTTTTTTTTCCTCATTTTTGTGGCATATTATTCTCTTCTGGTTGCCTGCGTGTTTATATGAAGATCAAATTATTTTCACTTTTCGATTCACGTCACTTTTTTTACGAAAGAGTTTCTTTGCTTTTTTTTCTTCTGTGGTTTTGAAATTGAGTTACGAAATTCTTCCAAAAAAAAATAACAAGAGAATGGGTCGAATCAATCTGGACCAAGAAACACAACAGTAGTTTCATAAAAAAAGTCTTATTCTCTTTCTACTTCATTTTTGCATTAGTTCGTGGGATTTCATCTGCTGTTTTATTTTCATTCTCTTCTTTTTTTGTATTCTCTCTCTCTCTTTCTCTCATATATAATAGATGTATGGGTTTCTATCACATTAACTTGGTACTTTGGTGGCTTAGCTGAAATCAAGATTTACTTTTTCTCTTTCTCGTAGTTTCTCAGCTACGAGAAGTCATTAACCCATATAATAATACTGTACTGTATATCCCCTCCTCCTCCTCCTCTCTCTCAATTATTAAAATAATACTGTGTTCATGGAGCCGAAAAAAAATTATGTTTTCGTAAGCAGATTTCTGTCGTATGTGACGTATGTCGCATGACGTCACTTGGCATGTTTTTTTTTCCTGTGCTGATGTCATATGTTATACATATGACGTGTCAGTATTATATTGACGTGTTTGCTTGTTGAGGAGGTCTTCTTGTGACGTAACAAAAGTGATATGAAATCTTCCAAATTTAGATTTTTATTTTCCGCCCGAAAACAAAATGCAAACTACAATTTAAATTTTGCCAGAACAATTTTTTTCTTTCTCTCTTTTCAGTGCAAATTATACGAAGGCGTTTAGACTTTAAATCGAATTTCGATTAAATGAAATTGAAAAAAAAATTTTTTATTAAAAAGGTACAGGGTTGCAATTGAATTTGAACTAGGTTTTGGTTTTGTTATTTTTTTGTGTGGCGGCTGCTTCTATTTCTTTTGCGTGTTTGAGCTTTTTTTGTTGTTGAATGCAATTGCCTATGATTAAGTAGGATTTTTTTTAAAAAAAACGAACGAAAATCGAAATATATGAAAATTAATCGTAAATTACAACGAACTAATAAACATTTATTTTTTTGTTTCTATCGGGAAATTGATTATTTGAACCACTTATTTTAAACCACATTCTTAAATTCTAATTGCTAGCTAACGCTGTGCGCAACATTAAGGGTTGGAACACTTATCGACTGCAAGATGAAATTCGCGAGGGTGTTTGCAATGTATTTTCTATGGAAATACTCAAGGTGGTCTGGTCTGTCTTGGCGACAATCCGACTTCATTTTGCAGTAGAAAAATGTTCAAGTCGTCTTCTGTGTGTCAAGCGCCTAATACCATCGACACACATACACAGTTAAATGCATTTAAATATTAAACACGTTCTACAGAGCCCTGTGAAGGTCAAATGAACAATATGTCGAATTCAATTTATTCAGTTAATAATCTCAAAATATTGAGTTAATACTTAAATATAATTTATATAAACTATTGACAAAATATCGATTTATTATTTCAATTTTAAAATAATAATAAAGTCAATTTTTATTTGGTTCATGTCCTTAACTGGATTCCGTATAATTCACCTAAACACATTTAATTTGAATTCGTTTAGCCCATGTGTGTACAATGTATTAGGCTCCAATTTTAACAAACACCAAACTGAACAAATTTTAAACTGAAAAAGCGCCCAATTGAACAACAACCATGAAACAGAACAAAAGCCTAATTGAACAAATGCCAAACTGAACGAGCATCAAACTGAATAATAAGAGAATTGAATTGAACAAGAATTGAACAAATGCCGAACTGGATAATCACCAAAACGTGGCTTTTATTCAGTTGTTTCATTTGATGCTCGTTCCAATTGGCATTTAATCAATTTATTAATTCAATTCAACTCAGTATACCTGCAATCAGCTTAAAAGCCATGTGACAGGAGGATTGCTCCCGATCACAAATGATTGTCATTCAGGTAAAACAAGACAACATAAAATGGAAGAGAATTCCATAGTCTAATCACATTTAGGGGGGAGGAAGTCCAAGAATATACATCACGACATTATTTCTTGTAAAGTCTTTGAATGTCCGTGTCTTCTCTTACGAGGATGTGTGTATTCAATAAGTCATTAATTAGGGCAATATTATCATCTGCCAATAAACGCCTGAAAAGGGCAATGCGAGTATTTTTTAGATACCTTGTTATTTTATAGCCATAACATTTATGTACAGCTCTTCTATGCTATTGCTCACTTCCAAAAATTAGGATAACTTATTTTTTTGGGAGTTGTAGCAAACTTTAATTGAGCGTTTAGAGTTTATTCACTTCAGCTTTTCTTCAATATATTATGGCTTTTATTAAATTTTAGTGTTTCTTAAATTTTGCATTCGAAACAGCAGCGCCACGACAAACCAAATCAAATGCTTAGTTAACGAGTCGATTGATAAAGCACTGTTTAAACTGAACAAACGCCAAACTGAAAAAAAAAAACAAAAAAAAAATTGCGAAATTGTCACCGTTTTAAATCTTATTTAAAACACTAATTTAATCAAACAAATTGGCAATACTGTTTTTTTTTAAAGTGAATTTTTTGTTGCTCTTTTGTGAAATGAGACAGGTGAATAAACAGCCTGAATACCGTTTATCATGCATTGATTTTAGTTGGTAAAATGGAACAATTTTATAAAAAAATTTACAATAACAAAAATGTTATTTTAATTTTAAAAATTATTTTTATCCATCTTAGGGTTGATGCAAAACAAGTAATAATATGTAATACATGTTATCATTCTTGCCAAAGTTCTTTAGGGTAGCTTAAAGACGATCAATTCTGGCTTGTCCATTCTATATTTTGGTATTCTCTTTTTTTTTTTTACAAATTGCTCAACTTCCCATCATAGGAAAGCATTACATTTTAAAGAAATGTCTACACGTTTTCACTTCCCCGGATTGACAAGCCCAAAATAGACTGTGTACAGTATAAGCACCTTTATACAGGGTGTGGCAGAGGAAACACATGTTTATCAAATAATAAAAACTGATTTGATTTTTATGTAGACCTTTGATTTAAGTTAGGGCCGCCATTCGCTAGGAAATTGCTACTGTGTGGGGGAAAATGTTGAGAAGAGCAATGCAGAATTTCGAAAATAGGTAGAATGTTATACATTTTATAAAGGTAGTAAAAAAAAATGAGCAATATTTCTATAAATTCAGTTTTCTGCTTTTTCTTAAAGCATTTTTGTTGCAACTGAAATTGAAATTCTTTGGTAATATATGGGCCTACAGTGAACACATCTTTAAAACAATAGATTTCTTTTTATTGTAACTGACTTTATATGGTCAATTTTCTTAGAACTAAAGGAGAGATAGAAAATCTTTTTTATATAGAGAAACGAAGAACATTCAAATATGATCAAGTCGAGTTGTAACTTCATGAAGACACACACATCACACACAGTTCACGTTTGGCATTTGTAAGTTTCACTTTATCAATGGACAGTAGATAGATTTGTTAGAACTAATAACTGGTATGTGTGTCTGCTACGTTACAACCAATGAAAGAGAGAGAGAGAGAGAGAGAGAGAGAGAGAGAGAGAGAGAGAAAAAAAGAGTGGGGGTAAAATAGATTGGATTGTAATGGGATTGCCTTCAATCTTCGATATTAACTTCGGGGGGGGGGGAAGAGGAGGGAGAAAAAGAGGGGATTGGAGGATGTGATAGTAGTGGAAAGATCGGGGTTCCTTTAGAAAATCTTTGTCTGAAGAAGAAGAAGAAGAAAATTGTTGGTAGTTATTTCTATCGTTGGCTTCACACATTAATAACTTTCTCGCCAGGTGATCGGAAGTTAGTCACATTTTTTTTCGTTCTTTCTTTCTCTCAATTTCTTCCTGAAAAAAAAATCATTTTAAACAAGATTCGATTGGTAAAGTTCTCTCGTTTTCTCTTGAGCCAATTCTCTGCCATTGTAGATTCTGGTGATGTGTGTTATTTCGTTATGATTTTTGACATAGACATCGGGCACACGCAAAGACAGTGTAGGTTGTGTCACTTACTGTGCATCATTACACAGAGAACAATGTTCAGTAAAATAATTACCACCATGGGAAAACATGGATTGGTTGTGTTCAATATTTACGTTTGTTGTTCGTACTTTGGCGTTTTACTTGATACAACTATTAATGGAAATATTCTGAACCACGTTATTGTATCTAGAATCTCTCTAGAAATAAATAAATAATGGGGGAGATAAACTGAATAAATGCTGAATTTAACAAGAACTGAAGATAGGTTATTTCTGGGTGACTAGTCACTGCAAAATAAGTTACGAGTGGCTATTTTTTCTTTGGTAGTAGTGACTGGTATCTTGCCTAATTTTTATTCCAATTAGTTTTTTTTTTCTGTATACTTCGGATTACTTAAATTTCATTGATTATTATTATGGATATGGTTTAACTTGTTGGGGAGGGGGGAGATTAAGTGAAACCTTTCATAATCAGGTTGTTTTATTTACGACTACTTATTAAAATTAATCTGTATGATTATTAATTTGTCAAATTGAAGTAACCTTCAAATATTTATTGAGTGACTATTGACCAGTTTGCAGCAAACTAGCCAATGAGAAGTTTGTTTGTTAACAACAACGTTACCTGACCAGCATCGTTGTCATTTATATGTTGTCACCTTTAATTATACGTTTCTTATTGAAAAGGCAATTTGGTTTGTCTGGTCTGAATTTAGTAGTATTCCCAGTGGAGAACATGCCTTATTAAGTTGCTTCTGATTGGTTTGTAACTACAAAGTTAGAGGTAACCAAACAGTAACAGTATAGTTACTAGGGCCCTATTTCACTAGTGAAAATACTAGTCGTTAACAGTAAGAAATATGTGCCCGTTTCACAAACAAATTGACATACATTTTGTGATAACATGATTGTGATAACATGACAAAGTGAGTGTTCCATATTTGACAAGTGTTTTGTTTCACAAAAATGGAGCTTTCGGTTTTCATTTTTTATTGATGTTTAGTTTTGACTGATATTAGTTAGGAAGTAAATTTGAATTTAAAATTAAGCACATATATGAACCATTTAAAGGCAAAGTGGATGTAAGTCAATTACATCCAGTTTAGAGATAATGGAGGGTCACAAACTTTATAATGACCTAACATCAATTCACGTATTAATTATATCGGAATATTCGTGCTTTCTTAGTGGAAGCAGCTGAGTTATGACACATATGAGTTAAATGAATTCAAATTAAATGTGTTTAGGTGAATTATATGAAATCCAGTTAAGGACATGAACACCAAATAAAAATTGACTTTGTTATTAATATTTTAAATTGAAATACTAAATTAATATTTTGTCAATAGTTTCTATATTGTATTTTAAGTTTAAGTATTAGCTCAATATTTCCCAGATTATTAACTGAATAAATTGAATTCGACATATTGTTTGTTTGTCCTTCACAGGGCTCTGTAGACCACGTTTATTATTTAAATGCATTTAAATTATCAGGTGTGTACTAGGTATAAGGGAAGAGTCAATCACACTCACACATGCTTAAAAACCAAGTTAAAATTAGTAATAAAAATCAGAATATCTTTATGGTGCTTAGCACTGAAAGACATAATATTATGGCGCTTCTACTAAATGCCTTAAAAAGTGAAATTCATTGATAGTTTGTTTATGCGTGTGATTCTTCCTAAGGGAAGAAACACGCTGAAAAAAATATTCATTGAATTTTACTTTGTTAAGGCATTTAGCAGAAGTGCCATACATCTTTGATTGCCAAGGAAAACGTAGTTTTTTATTTCTATTTCTACCTCATATTTTATGGTTGTTTTTCAGCGTGTGTGATTGTTCCCTTACTCTTGGTTTTAATCTTTGCACATATCAAGATGTACTTATCCCACTTTGCCTTTAAAAGGCTCAATTACTGCTATGATTGTCTGCTAAACAAACCTAATGATTGAGCCAACACTTTGATCTAAGTTCACTTCTCAAATTCTGGTTGTTTGCTCATTTCATTCGGAAAGAGATCAAAAGGTTTTTTTTAAATATTCTTTAATCGTTTGCAGAACTGCATTTTCTGGAATAATGCCTTTATGAATGCTTTGAAGTGACAAGCTGTAGTCAACTTGTCACATTGTTTATGACTGGTTACAATTGCATGCACGACATGCTAGAAACAAGACTGAATGTCTTTTATCACTGGTCACTGCAACAGTTGTCATTTGGCCTGTTTTTTTTGTGTGAAATAGTGCCCAGTTGTATGGGAGGCATCGTGACTTGATCACAACTGGTCATTCACTTATGACTATTTTGTAGTGACTTCAAGAAATGTTTGAACTCCAATAGTTCAGTGTTGGGGTTATTGGTGGTTTTTAGCTCTCACACCTGTTTAGAACTTCTTAAATTTAGCATTTGCTTAGTCTTTCTTTCTGGCCAATGTGTGGATGACCAGATGTTTCCTATTGTCAGTCGTTCGAACTGTATCATGGTGTAATTTGAAATGATTTATATCACAGTTGAGCAAAAGCAGCAACATTATGCAATATTGGCAATTTTGAGATTTCTTCTT
The DNA here is from genome assembly GCA_036925085.1 of Brachycybe producta. Taxonomy (NCBI): domain Eukaryota; kingdom Metazoa; phylum Arthropoda; class Diplopoda; order Playtdesmida; family Andrognathidae; genus Brachycybe; species Brachycybe producta. The sequence continues at coordinate 2,659,045 of JAUPFP010000016.1, read as the reverse complement.
TTAGAGTTTTTCAGACAAAAGAAATTGTTCTTTTGTTGTTATGGTCATGGCGTTATTTCTCGTTTCTCTTTTATTCAGTACTCTTGACTGGTTTCATGTGATGATGATGATGACCTCTGGTCATGACTAGTGATGGTCATCCCACTGTTTTATTGAGCTGAATTTTATATGAAAGTAGATTTTTTTTCTTCTTGTATAAAATAAAGAGTTTTGGGAGGTTTGGAGTTTTGAACAAAACTCCCGATTTTAATATCATGTTTCCCCTAGTGAATTTTTCTTTTCGCGTTCTGCTCTGTAGACATGTATGTGTACGGATGTGTGAAGATTTTAAGATGATATTTTGTCATTCTGAGCACGTTGGTTTTGTACTTTATTTCGTAATTTGTGACGGGAAGGAATTTTTTGTTGAAAAGAAGTTTCAAAACCTTTCTAAGAGAAGTTTTCTTAATTGGAATTACAGTTAGATGAAAAAGAGAGAAAATAATAAATTAATTAGTATTAGTTAGTGGGGTTTTTATTATTCTGAACAACTGTTGCTTTTGTGTTATTTATGAAGATGATGTTGCCTATTTTTAGATCTGTATTTGCAGAGATAAATGGGCTTACTTATACTACTTTGTGTGGAATGTATTATTTCTGTAGTTTTTTGTCTTCTGTCTATGAATGTGGTTTTACAAGCAAACGAATCCTCTTGCCTCCGCCTCCGCAGTTAAAATAAGGAATTACGTAATTCATTTAAAAATTGTTTCACAAACAAAATTTAGTCGATAGTTGATTAGTTTGTTCATTTTTGCCATTTGTTTTGCTTCAGTTACAATAATTTCAGGTGGTTTTTGAACTCTTGATTATTCTGCGTTTCAGAAGTAGACACCTGATAATTTAAATGTATTTAAATAATAAACGTGTTCTACAGAGCCCTGTGAAGGGCAAACAACAATATGTCGTCGAATTCAATTTATTCAATTAACAATCTGAAAATATTGAGTTAATACTTAAATATAATAATATAAACTATTGACATTAAAATATTGATTTAGTATTTCAATTTAAAATATTAATAATAAAATCAATTTTTATTTGGCTCATGTGTCCTTAACTGGATTCTGTATAATTCGCCTAAACACATTTAATTTGAATTCATTTAACTCATGTGTCTACAAAAGGTATTAGGGAAGAGTCACACAACGCGTAATAAAATCTCGAAGTAGTTCATTTTTTAAAGAATTTAACAGATGTGCCATTTATCTTTCATAAGGACTGCCACTGACTGGTGAACAGAATAATATGACAGTCATAAAATAATTGCGCACATGCAGTGATATCATCAGGTATGATCATAAAAATGTTATGCCATTTTGCCGTAAAAAAAAATTGCACTGATACACATATTACACAGCACTACTTATTCAGATAGAAATCTCGATTTATGGTTCTCCTAAGCAAAGGGTTCTAATATCTTTTTATTTTCAATTGTCTTGTTTTGTGAGATCCCATTTGCAGTGGAATCTGTATAGTTGGGAACATATATTGGCACTTCTATCGGGACATGTAGTGCCGTTTAATAAGCTTCAGTGATGACCCCCTCCCAGGTTGGGAACTACAAGTTCTGTATACGAGCAATACATCCATCCAAACGCACTCAAGAATTGATAGTTTTCAAGTAAAATGGTAAAATGTTTCGACAAAAATCGAAAAAGTTTCTCTTTTCATTTACTATTTATTCTATTTTCTGACATGCTTTCAGTTTCTTCTCTCCAGAAATTCAAAGTATTTTTAGGCATATACTATAGAATAGTAAATGAAAGACTTTTTCTTCAGTAATACTCAGTATGGTAGTAGTAGCGTTCTAAAAGTCTTGAGAAAACAATTGTTTATTTAGTTTATAACTTTTGTAAGGAACTACTTTATTGTGCAACTTGTTTGTTGAGTAGTAGTCATATTGTGTAATAAATATTCAATAACCAACTTCTACCTTATTTGATGTCATCTATTTGAAATACTTCAAATATAAATGGTTTATAATAAATTGTGTAACTTCGGTCATTGTTACTCGAATTCGTCGTGCACACTACACGAAATGAAAATGATTGTAACAGGACAGCAGCATCTAACTAGTTATTATTTGACTTTTTTTAATATTTTTTATATATATAATATCCCAGGTCTGTGTGTGTGTGTGGAGTAACTGTACAAAACCATTGAAGCACGTCGGAATTTATATAAATTTGAATAAATAAACCAATTTTTTTGCTCAAGGTCAACTATATATTGAACTCTTCCTTTGGAAAGTGTAGAAGGGGGAGAGAGAGAAATGTGGGAGGGGGTGAGGGGAAAAGGTTGGAAAGTGTAGAAGAGAGAGAGAAAAAAGTGGGAGGGGGTGACTGAAATTGAAATGAAAGGAGTAAAAAAAGAAAAAAAAACGACGCGCATGCGCACAAATGCCTGTGAATTTTGCTCCCGTCATTTATGACGGGTTACCCCACTAGTAATAAATAATTTCTCAAAAAAAATCACATGTGATTTTAAATCATGGTTTAATGACCGTAAATGACGATGACTGTGTGGCCACCATACGATTACTGATTTTGATGGTAGTTAAACACCATTATTCTGAGAAACAAAATAAATATGCTCGTAGTGTTACTCAAGTAGGACATACGTGGTAAGTACGTTTGTGGCAATCAGTAACCTACAGTGTATGCAATGAGTATGTGTTCCTGCTGAACATTTTCCTTCTGTCTGTAAAGAGACAAACTTTTTTTTAACTAAATGAATAAAACATTTTGATAGGTTGCTTTTATTTAGTTTGGTCTTTTTTGTTTGTTTGGAACTTTCTTTCTTTTCTCTCTTTTATAAAAAAAAGAGCATCTCTTAGAGTTTATTTTTTTTTTTAAAAAAAATGTTGAACATTCTTTGCGTGCCCATTGACTTTGAATGGGCAGAAACACAATTCTCCACCAAAAAAACCCTTCATCTTTGTAACAGTGTGTCCCTTTGAATCCAAATGTTAAATTTTTCTAACATTCGTTCTTATACAGTATATAGTGAACTTTTCCTTGTATTTTCTCGTACTATTTTAGGTCATTTCGCTTTCTGTTGTATGAGGGTTTTTGCTGGTGGGAGAGTGGGGAGGTGGTTCTTTACTTAAATTCCGTGAGTGGAATAAAAATGACTCCATTGACAATCTAGTGTGATGATGGTTGGTGTGTATGTATGTGTGATGCAATAATATGAGACATAAACCTGTGACGGCTGTGGCAAACATCTTTTCACAAAAAAAAATAGTCGAGATATTTTTCTCACTTGGGTCTTTTTGGTGTGTTTTTCACAGGCATAGGTTTAAAGAGAGGTTAAGGTTTTTTTGGGGGGAGAGAAGAGGTCCCCATATACTCGTATTCATTACTTTTTTATGTATTTTTTCTTCCTTCTGCTATGATCAGATTCAATTCTTATTCGTCACTGATCCTGAGCTTTATGAACGTAAATAGAGAAACTGTTTTTGGTTTTTAAAACACCTTTTTTCTTCATCCCCCCCCCCTCTCTTTTTTTCAATGTAAAGGAAGAAGGGAATTTTAGATTCAATTGATTCAGATGGAATTTTGTTTTAAAAAAAATCTTGTAGATCTTTTATTTTTTCTTCTTTTTGTGTATAAAATGTACAGGTGTTTGAAGTTTAAGACTATTTTCAATAAAAAATTTGGATATTGTTATTATATGTAAAGAAAATAGGAATATCTACTTTTGAATGAAATGAAACTGTTTAATTTTTACATTACATTTATTTATAAAGTTATTTAGAAATTGTTACACGTTTTTTTTATAGTAATTTTAAAATCTATAATTTGATTTTCAAAAATGACTCTGCAAAAACAGCCACAAAGGATTATGTCAAAACCGAAAGATATAAACTCAATAACAATTGGTGAAATAATGCAGGTGACAGAAAATGAAGAGTTCCCATAATTAGGCTTGCCACCTGTGGAGGACAGTCCTCCGGCCAGGACCATCCTCCACGAACGTTTTTGTGTGGAGGACATGTTTGCCTTCGTGGAGGACCGTCCTGGTCAAAGGACAATTCCTCCGAATGGAGGACAGTCTTCCAGAAAGGAGGAAAAATGGCAAGCCTACCCATAATACAAGTTTATTTTCATGCATAAAATCCTACAGGCAATTAGAAAACGGGACAAACAGAAGGTGGCTCCGCCCTTTTTATGACGAACGCAATTTCTAATTGGTTGGTTATGGAGTCTGACGTCACATGCTCCGCCCTCTTCAACGTCGAACCACACAAGAATACAATTAGAAGTTGCCGTTCGTCATAAAAATGGCGGAGCCAACTTCTGTTTGTCCCGTTTTCTAATTGAATCCTCTGCAAGAGAGTTCCATTGTCTCATCATCCTAGGAACGCAAATGACCAGTAGTATGAATCGGTCCGTGCAAAGCTCTCTAATTTTGTTAAGAAGTGGTCACTCCTACCATTTGCTTGAAAAAATGACTAAATTGTTTGTTTTTTAAGTTTCTAAAATAAGAAAATAAAGAGAAAACAATGTAAATTGTACTCTTGATTATTCTGCATTTCAGAAGCAACACTAAAAGGGATGGTTCACACATGCGGAGTAATTTGGACAGATTAAAGAAATTTATCTTATTTGAATAATTCCATTATACTTTATTTGGCAGAAAAAAAAGGCTGACATTTTTTCAATTTTTTATTTTCTCACGCGGAAATATATTTCATCAGTCATAATAGGAAGACGTCATTCAAACGCTTCATTCTTTATGGCATTTTTTTCTATTCATTCTTCCCTTTTTTATAGAAGAAAAAAATAAAATAAAAATTTCCTTGAAATGTTTAGTTTTGTAATGTGTGAGAACCTTTGAACGCGAAGGAAAACAGAACTACAACTGAAATGTTTCTGATTTTTTTCTGCTCGTTTGACGCATGTGTCATCCAGCTCTTAAGAATAAATGGAAAGTGCTGTAAGAAACTTGAAGAATAAATGATTCCTTTTAATGGCTTTTCTTATTGATATTTCTAAAAAGTCCATAAAATGACTGAAAATTTAAGAAAAACGATTTTCTGCCAATTTTTTTAAAAAATTTTGTCTTTTTAACAAACTGACAAAATTTTTATTTCGTTAAAGATTTCCATCCTTTAAGAGTTACTCTTCTAGTATTTTTAAAGTTGTTTTCAAAATGGGTAGCATTTTTTTTATCTTGTGACAATTGAAGTACAGTAGGAAAAAATCATCCTCTTTTCATTGATTTGAATCCATGTTTCTATTGCATATTTTATGATATAATGTAGACAGGAAGAAAATGTCTCTTTTTTTCCAAAGGAGGTGGTGCTGGATTGGGATTGACCATTTCAAGTGGTTTTTTTTTCTCTGAATGTGATCCTGTAGTTGGACATATAACATAGATAAACTGAAGTTAGGTTTCATATATGTAAGTTGCAATTCAACCGAAGAGGTGAGTGTTGAATTGCATTTTGATATAAAAACCCATCTTCAATAAGAAATAACTTACAGTGTGCGTTTGTCAGTTAAAATAATGTGAAATAATAGACCTTCTCTTTTATATTTTCTGTTTTTTTTTAGTCAATTTGATCTATTTTTTAGACCTTTATTGTGTCAATCTGCAGATTGTTTAGGCAATCTGCAAAACAACCAACCTGCTAGTGAATCTGCAAAATTCAACACTTAAAATGTATTGAATTTTGCAGATTCACTAGCAGTTACGTGGTTTTGCTGATTGCTTAGGCCAACTGCAGATTGACAGTAACATATATCCAGTAAAGCGGCTACGGCGACTCAGTTAGGACACTGTCAAAACTGTTTTAGTCTTTAATTATCTTAATATATCGAGATATCTCAATATAACGAGATAATATTTCTTTATATTGATATAGTATCTCTTTATATTGAGACTTCCATTTTAAAGATTTCTGATTTTTCCCCAATCGACAGCCATCTTGATTTTTTTTTCACTACTACAGGTGCTTATTGTGCAAATTGCTAATTAAACAAGTTTAATAAGGTTTTTTTTTACATTTTCAAGCAAACTTTACAGGATTAACCCAACATTTAGTAAAGCTTTGTATCTGCAAGCATAAAAGCTTAGATTAAAATAGTTTTATTTTTACTTCAAGTTGGAAAGAATGAATACAATAAAGTTCTATAAGGTTCATTGAATATTTTGTTATTCAGTGTAATCTTGAGAGTTTTACCTCGAAAAGAGTCGAAATTCATTCATAAATTGGTTGTTGTCATTATTTTTGAAGCCTTTTTTTAAAACTTTCTTTCAAACTGTGTTCCTTTTCTATCTATTATTATCTTTGTTACTTTACAAAAGTTGTAAAGCTGGATACTGACGTGCTATTCTGGTTTGTCAATCCGAAAATTGGTTGTGTTTATTTGAATTTAAATAATTACTGTGCAAGGAGCTCGGAGGGCCTGTGGCAGATGGACCATTTAGTTCAAAAGCAGCATAGTTAGGGTTTACCATATCCTGCTCACAAGAAAAGAGGACACCTAAAAAATCTTGAACACGAAAAGTGATATATTTTTATTTTTTTTTAATTTTACGGTATTTACATTTGTAATTATTTACATATTGTAATCATTGTACAGTCCGTCATCACTTTTTTTGTTTTGCTTTTCTTTTATGTGCTGCCATTTTTTACCAATTACATAAATTTATTATGTGTAAAAAAGTTAGTAGTAGTAGTAGTAGTAGTAGTGAAAAAGAAAGAAAAAGACAAAAACCTGGACATTTTTTTCTATTTTTAAATATCTGCTGGGACAAAAATTTCAGGGCCAAAAAGAGGACATGTCCCCGGGGGGGGGGGGAGGAAGAGGACGTATGGTAACGCTAGCATAGTGATACCAATCTCCCCTATTTGAATAAACCCTAGAATGTTCCAAATCATAACATTCTCCATGACAGCATCCTATGGAAGCAAATTCTATTGTTGAATTGACCCTAGGTACAAATGACCATTCATGCAAAAATATTTCCTAATTTTTTAAAGTGTGGTCACCCTTACCCATGTATACAGGCTTTACACAGCGTACTATAGCAGCAGGCCTGGAACAATATGTATGGTGTATTCAACATTTACATTTTTGTTAATCCAAGCCACACACAATCTAGTTTAAAATCAAAAATTGAAGTGAAAAACTTGTGGATAAAAGTTGGATTGAATTCGAACAAATTCATCGACATAAACGATCAATTTTGATCTTGACAAGCCCGGAATGGATCATCAGCTGTACTCAACTTAGTTAGTGCTCTGCAATGATGGGAACATGAGCAATGAGTGGAACATGAGCAATGAGTTACAAATATAAAAAAGGCTTTACCCCGCATACAATTTTAAAAGCAAAGGAAAACTGGCAAAAACTGTGGTGACACCCAAAGACAATCCAGGTTTGACAAGCTAAGATTGTCGAGCTGCAATTTATCGTCTGTGGCCAGCTTTAGTAATAAATTAATGTCGTCAAAATGAGACAAAAAATTGCAATAAAAATGTTTTCCAAGAAGAAATTTGACATTTATCTTAAAAACAATTTTTCTTCAATTTGAATTGGATCTGTTATAAAAATGCATTTTCTGTTATTTTTTTTTTCAGTTTTTCGTTAAAAAAACATCACTGCAACTTGTTAGTTCTTGTTTTTGAAAACAACTTTAACAAGAACTTCAAGTTGCTTATAAAAAAAACTAGAAGAGTAAACTTGAGTGGCTTAACGGGATTTTCATTTTGATATATTTGAAAATGAAGTTTTTGTTTTTAAGAGAGTTTGAAAAATGAAGAACATTTTATTAGTATTTTGAACGATAATATCAATCTTTTTTCCAATATTTGTTTCAATTTTTTTAATATGTCAACATCGGAATTTCCTTAAAGCTGGCTTTAAAGTGTAAAGTCTCTCGAACTCTGGTTACTTTCTCACTTCAGAAGTCAAATTAACAGAAACTTCAGTGTTTTAGAAACTAGAAGGATAACTCAATCACTTAAGTTTATTTTTTTATATGGAAATATTTTAAAACAAGCTTTTTATGTCAGTTTGAAAATGTTCCAACTTTTTAGGCCAATGATATATTTTTTAAAATTTTTATTTAGTTTGTTATTAAGTTATTCAGTTGCTGTTCTAGTTTCTTAAACACTTTCATTTTCTTCTTAAGCAATGCTTCTGAAACGCAAAATAAGTTGAGTTGGAACAGCAACTGTTCGGTGAAGTTCTTAAGAGAAATTCCTTTACTCACCTAGTTTCTAAAGTAATTTCGATTTCTTCTTAAGATGGCTTTATAAATATTCATTTTTTTTTTTTTTCTCCCCTTTCAACATTACAAAAAAAAATCCAAATTGTTTTCAAAACTAGAATGGTAAAAGATTATATTAAGTTTTTTTTAATGGAAATATTTTTTTTAAAATGGACAATTTTATAGCAGTTTGAAAATGAACCATTTTATCTGGATTTTCCATTGAAATTTCATGAACAAAAACAAAATAAATATTTCTAAAGCCACCTTAAAACCAGAATACAGATTTTTTTTCCCATTCTATTTCATTGTTCTCATAATTCATTTACACATTTTTTTTCCAATGACTGCTTATAATTATACTGTCTCTTATTTTCTATTTTGTGTTTTAGTTGCTTTTCAAATTTTAAAAGTATGGAAATCTTCATTATTGATTATGTATTTAAGTTTAACAACTCATCTTTTTTTTTGTTTGTGCATGAGTGTGAAAAATATGGGTGAGTGACTAAAGAATAACTCGCAAAAAAAAGCACTGGAAAAAATGAGGGGGTGCGGGGATGGAAAGGGAAGTAGAACAATGTGCCTAAGTCACTAGTGGTTATCAAGATAGGGCGCAGCCTATTGATTTTACCTTTCTCTTTGGATGACTACTGTTACATTATTATTATATATAGTACAATATATAGTACACAAGGTACTACGTTACCATCATCAACGTGAACAAACAAGTCATTTTACAAAATCACTAGTATATATAGAAAAAAAATGTTATTCATGTGCATAAAACATTACGTAAACATTGCCTAAATTTGTTTAACCCTTATACCTTGTACACACATGAGTTAAATGAATTCAAATTAAATGTGTTTAGGTGAATTATACGGAATCCAATTAAGGACATGAACACCAAATAAAAATTGACTTTATTATTAATATTTTAAAATTGAAATACTAAATCAATATTTTGTCAATAGTTTATATATTACATACTCAATATTTACAGATTATTAACTGAATAAATTGAATTCGACATAGTTTGTTTGTCCTTCACATGGCTCTGTAGAACACATGTATTATTTTAATGTATTTAAATAATCAGGAGCGTACTCGGTATTAGGATAGAGCTAAACATACAAAAGCCATTGTTTTCTTAAGTATTTTTAAGCAAGTTTATTCTACGTTGTACCCGAGCTTTGAGGCTTCAAGTTAAAGTGTCAAGGTTTTTTTAAATTTTATTATCCTTAGCACTTGAATTTAAACTTAAGTAAACAGACTGCATAGAAAAAAACTCGGTTTTATTCAGTTAATTTTGAAAAGAGGTTTTCTATGTTGAAACCCTTTTCAGAAAATTGGTGTTAAAAGTTTAGGCTATAATAACCCTTAAACCTTTAACTCGAATCCTCAGAATTGAGTTGAAACATGCAAAAAAACCTTTATGTACTTTTAAACAAGGTTTTTTTTTATCTGTGTTGGAACCCTGCTCAGAGGGTTCAATTTGAAGTTCCAAGTATTTTTTTATTGAATTTTTTAATTAATAATGTTTTTTTTTCATTTATAAACATTCTATGCACTGCCTCTAAGACTATTGAATACATAATTGGTGGTTGTACAGATTGACTAGTGATTTTATAGAATGACTGCTTTTTCTTTTCGTCTACAACATTTTATATGAAAAGTTTGTTCACTTAGCCATCTCATACAATCATATCTGTATTGTTTAACCGGAAAAAAGAGATTTCTTTTTGTGTTCAGTTTTATAAATGGAGAAATGTCTTTTGTGTTCACTTTTCTTTCTTGAAAAGAAGGACGACGGATGATGATGCTTCGAAGTTTTTCATACGAAAAGTTCAATGCAATGTATTTATAGGAATTTTTCTTTTCATAAGCTGCTATCGTGAAAAAATATGGACCTTAATTTTTTTGGGATGGAAATTGGAGGGTTCGTGGGGGGGGGGGGGATAGAGAATACTGCAAATACAAATTGTGCCCGGGCTTTTCAACTAATAGTTTTTGGCAGACAAGAGTGTGTCTTTATATATATACTGTATATGTACATGTAGGGCCATATCTATAGAAAGAGTTCACAATTTTGTTGTAAGAGTGTTCAATTCAGTAATTCGATCAGCCAAAACGGGACAATCTTCGATGAGATTTTTTTTCTCTTTTATCTAAAAGTTTTATTTCTGTCAATGAAAATGGGAGCTTCCGATATGGGCACTTATTAGATTTGAAGAAAAAAGTGAGAAGAAAAAAAAAGGAAGTGATCAATCCAAGTCTTAAGTCAGTGATGCAAAAAATACATGCAAATCGAATGAAGATTGTGCGTGTGATTTTGAAAAAAAAAATACTAAAAAAAATGTTCTCGAAGGAAGCTTCTTAATTAAGATCTATATTCAAGAAGGAAAATTGTCACTTGAACTCTTAACTTGAACCCGCTAAACAAGAGTTCAAACAGAAAAAAAACCTGTATATTCTGTACTTATAATCAGGATTTTTTTAATGTTTGAATTCTTTTTCAGAGATTTCAAGGTGGAATTTCAAATTCCAAGTTTTCTTCTTGAATATTTACCTTTCAGTTTTCAATTTAGAGCTAGCGGTGATTGCCCTTTATCAGGGGAATTACGGCACGGTTTCTGTGAAGGATTGTTTTTTGAGCAATGTCTTTCAGCTTTAAGAAAAATTGTACGCATTCCATAGTATGTGTGTTCATAGGTAACGCGAAATTTGACGTTTTGAATTGCTGTTTGATTGTTAGAGCCATTTGAGCAATCTCAGAACCTCCGAATGGACCTCTCAGAGTGTCTAGGCTCTTAAGGTCGTATTCTTAATCACTGTTTCGTCAAAGTTAGTGCGAAACTCATCCTGTCATCAGCATTATATGAAACTTATCTATCTAAAGTCAAATGGTCATAAGTTTAGAACTGTACCTTTGACTTAGAAGTCGTTAAGAATACGACTCTCAAGCCTCGTTTTCACGGCGATAGTTCTATTATGAGAGTAGCTGTCATGAAAATTGCGATAGTTCACTCTCACGATAAGCAACTGTCTACGTGTCTTGAAGTAAGGTGATAGTTCTGTCACATGACAGTGTGACGTCTACTTCACAGATATCATTGAGTCAACAACAGTGTTGCCTCTCTGTCCCTCCAGAAAGCCAAATTTCCCTACAAAGTGGATATTTCCCTACATGCTAGTGGTCCCTCAACAACTATTACTATTGCGACAGTACGATCAACTATCTAGTCAAACGAGATAGTTGTGATAGTGCTATCACAACAGTGTTAGTGACTATCATGTGGTCTTCACGATGATAGTTCTTGCGATAGTTGCTCTCATGACAGCAACTATCGTGTAAGTTTATCATCGTGAAAACGAAGCTTTAAACAGTAACGCAATTAAATATTGTTTTCGATATTTGAACCCTGGTTTGAACTTTCATGTGTGGAATATGCAAGTGCTGACTATTCTTTTTTAATTTGGTGAATTAAGTTAAGAGTTTGACACTAGTTGTAGATTGTGATTGCAAGTATTTTTTATTGTAATAGAAGTTTAATGAAAAAGTTGCCAGTGTGTGGATATAACTTCAGAACTCCAACTGTGTTAGTCCAATGGTTTTGGGCCCAAACATTAAGCCCTCCCTCCACATCTGGTAGGGAGGTTTTTCTCTTACAAGAATGAGTTCCTTTGTCGTCTCAATCTCATTGACAACTTAATGTTCTTAACTTTTTTTTATATATATATATCATGTTCAATGCATCCATTAAGTTCCTCCATTGTTTCATCATCATGATCATCATCAATGAATGGGAGGGGTTCTTGCAATGTCGCATGTAAGAACCATTCTCCTGGGTCTCAGGGTTTTTTTTTCTTTCTCCTTCTTCTTCTTCTTGGCGTTCTCTCTTTTTTTTTTGGTTTCTTTAATTATCATCATGAGCACATTTTAGTTATGACATGTGTCAGGGGAACTTTATTATAAACCTATGCACCTTACCGATGTATATGGTTAGAATATATATATATATATATATATATATATATATATATATATATATATATATATATATATATATATATATATATATGTGTGTGTGTGTGTGTTTTACTACATCCAATGCTTCCTTAAACTTAGTTTCATTATATATTCTCATGAGAATGAAAATTTAAATTGGATAAAATGTAATATATATATATTATACTGTATGTTAAGAACACAAAAATAAAATTTGAGATAAGGTATAGAGTTCAAAACTTCAAGCTTTTGCTTTATTACTTTTCTTTCTCGATTTTTATCTTTCATTGTTATCATAAAAAATGGAAAAGTATTTAGTCGAAATTCAAGGAGAAGACGTGGCACTTTTGAAACCTTCTGAGTAAGACTTCCACATATTTTTTTTAAAAAAAGCCTCTAAAAAGGGTACACAATTATAGAAAGGTTTTTATTTTGAAGCTTTGCTTAAAGGGTTCAAGTTGAAGTTTAATTTTGAGTTTGTTTTGAAGTTTAAAATAGTTTGTTTCTTGAATTTGTGCCCTAAATAAGGTAGATGCAACTTGATTGCTTTTTGCCAATATCATTTATTTTACTGTAACATTAAGCACGATGAGTAATAATAACAAAAGACAAGCAAAAGCAGCTACTTCGTTTTCAGTCAATGGGAATTGTTTGAGGAGAAAAAAAAGTGCTGCACATAAAAAAAGTAATCAAAATAAATATGCTACACATAACAACAATAACTGTATGGATGATGAATTACTTTAGTTATTTTTTTAGACATCCTGACGTCATTAAAGAAATCGTCAATTTGATTTGTAGTTGCTGTCAGATGTTACTCAAAAATAAACTATCACAGTTGGACAGTTCAGTCAAAATTTATAAAAGTTTGAACTTTTAATGTTTTTAGAAGCAACTTTTAAAGGAAGAAGACAGTTCAAAGTTTGTTAGTAACTAGAATAGTAGAGAGAGATGTAAAAATTGTTTTGATGAAAATATTTTATAAAATAAACTATTAGTAATAATATTAAAATAAACTAGTGATGCAAAAGGATTTTCGAGTCGGGGGATATATTATAAAATAAACGTTTTGTAGCAAATGCAAACTCGCGTTTTTGTGTTTTCACTTCAAGTGATGGTTTTTGCCTTCCTTGAAATAACCAAAAACTTGACACGACACACGGTTGAAAATATATTCTTTATATTGAAACCGACTACATGGTTGATGGTACACTTTGTTTAGAAACCGACTAATTCCAAAGCATAGTACATTAATGTGAACTCTGACACTTGGAAATATTTCACTATTTCAGAAATATTTTCAAAGTCAAAAAGGACTCTAGGTCAAAACTTCACAAACATAGTAACAGTACTTGAAACTTTGTCAAAGCCTGCCCTGTGTGTGTAGTTTTCTTTGTTTGGCCCTTGGGAGGGGCCACTGTCAACCAGGGCTCAATCACACATCAAACTGACCAGTGATTGACCCTGGCTCCAAAACAATACCTTTTTTGGAACCAATTTCTAAGAATATTTAAATAATTTTGGAGAACTACCATCAAAAATATTAGCTGTCACCAATCGTGAGAAACTCTGAATTTTGTGCTTAAAACTTCTATTTTTAGAAGTTCTTTTTCTAAAAATCAATCAAAAACTTGTCAAGAAATGTGAGAATTCCGAAAGAATTTTCACCGAATTCTATGTTGCTGTCAACAGGGTAGTTTGAGACACCATGGGGTGAAATCATGCAAAAGGCTCTGGAATGCACGGTCACACGCACACACGTGCAGCTGGTTCATGGGTGTGGGTGGTGCCACACAGTGCAATCTCAAGTGATTCAGTTACGCTTCTAGTTTTTAAAATACTTTAGATTTTGTACTTATACAGTTGAAACCATTGAGCAGGATTTGGAAAGGACCAGAATATATTTTTGTGTTAAATTTTCTTGTTAAAAGAAATAATTTTAATACCATTACTCGTATATTTCGTGTTAAACGTTTTTCACAACATACTTGTTTTCAAAATGTAGCCATTTTACCTGATAGTTAGAAAATTATGTGACTTTGTAATTATTGTTAGATACATATGGAGCAAAAAAGATACATTCAATCATTTTAATGTGGTTTAATGGTTTAGTTGAATATGAATATTGATCGGTTAGATGAATAAGATTTATATTCTGCTACATTTATAAAACGTCTTCTGTAGCTTATGTTTTTTTTGTTCTCTTTGGGTCTTAGAAAGGTGTATTTGCATACACAACTACGGAAGTCTTACAAAGAGAGAATATATCATATTTATTTTTTATACACCATATTTTTTTTGTTTAGTTTGCTCTTTAAGATATAAGGTACATTGCAGAATATGTTTGTCTAAAGCCGTTATTATGAAAACTCCTGAAATATGACTATTTGTGATACGATTTATGTTCAACTGTATAAAGTTATAAAGCATTTTTTTTTGGCAATAGTTTTATAATCCTGGGGTAGAAAGATACTGTATATCTTTAAGATGGATCTTGTTTCGAGCTATTTTTTTTAGCAAGGATGAAAAAGGACAACAGCTGAAGGATGATCATCCGACTATTATTATTTTTTTTTTAAATTGTATCAGTTTTTTAAGAGCTTAGTTAGATACATCGTTTAATTCAAAATTTCTCCGAATGTTACAAGAACGCTACAATCGTTTTTGATTTAAGAATGTTTTTTAACGTTTTTTCTCCCGGTTCGAAGTCGCATAATAATTAATAGAAAAATAGTTTCGCGTGCTAATCTTATAAAAAGGAAACATCGTGAAGCCAATAGATTAATGCTCATGCTAATTTTTAATTGATTGTTCTAAGTCGTTTCTTCAAATGTTTGTTGAACGGTTTTTTGCTCCTATGGGACTTAACATGGAGTTAAAAAACGTAAGATTTTAAATGTTATTAAAAAATAGAAGGACTTTTTTCAGAATTTATAAAAAGGAAACATCGTGAAACCAATACATGAAAGTATGTGCTAATTATTTTGTCATTGTTCTAAATCATTTTTAACGAGAGTTCTTCAAATATTTGTGGGACGGGTTTTGGTCCTATAGGATTTAACATGGAGTTAAAAAATGAACGATTTTAAATATTATTTAAAAATAGAAGGACTTTTTCGAAATTTATAAAAAGCGAGCACTTAAAGAACAATACTTTTTATTGCATTTTGCGCTTTACTGTATTTTAATTGAGCGATTGTGAGACTATTTCTTGCAAGTTTAGTAACATCATATAGTTTCACTCATTTGTCTCGTCTATAAGAAGCCATACTGTTCATTCTCACCGACTCAATTGTCTGCCGCCGATTGTCTGGCGTCCTTAATGTTGAGGATTCTCTGTTGGAGATCTGCTGTATTTACCCTTAAAGATAGCAATCACTGCTAACTCTAAAGAATTGAATGACATTTTTTTTTCTATGTTGAGAACTTGAAAACTTTGGGACCCTCAGAGGGTTCAAAGTGCTATATATTCTTTTCTTTCATTTGGGCCATGAATTTGCGTTGTTTATTTAGCTAAGGTAAATTAATTTCTATAATACAGTATATACTGAAGATGCAGTTTGAGAGAATTTTTTTTTTCATTCTCTTCATCTTCATTATTTTTTTCCAACTTGATTAATTCATTTTTTTCGCATCCATCTGTTTTTTATTATTAATTTAACGGTTGAATTGTTAATGATCTTCGTTTATTTAAACAATATAAAAATACTTTCCTGCATATTGCAACTTTTATAGTTAGTAGCTAAATTGTATTTGAATTATACAGAGATAAAGAAGAAGGTGATCATGAAAATGCTGACTATAAACGACGTAACAGATTTTATAAAGATACATAAATTATTTACATACCTAGTTATTATTCGAATTTCTAACAAACTTTGAATTTTTTTAATTGTGAATATTTTGAGACAAATTTTTTTCTTCTCAAACCAACCACCTGGGCATTATTTTTTTTATAACAGTTAATAATTTATTTTTATCTCTATGGTTAGTATCGAACACTTTTTTCTATGAATCACTAAATGTGGGGGTGGGGTTAATAGGCTATGCAAAATTGCTAAGTTTGGCATTCTTGTGCAATTTGCATACATTTGACACCATTTTTCTTCTGCTTGTATTTGAAAATCAATTTTTTTTATAAAAACGCGGTTTAAATAATTTATTCTGTATTAGTATGACCACCCATCATTGGAATAATGATGATAGGTAGGTGGTACATATATTATTATTATTATTATTATTATTATAATATTAATATCACAATGTCATGCGAATTTAAGGCCAGCCGCACACCTGCTCTAATGCGAACACCAGAGAACACTTAACTTTTTGTCATTGATTATGTCGACGCTTAAGTGTCAGACACATAATAGGTTGAAAATATTTAAAGTAATTTGCATCATCATTCAATCATCAATCGATCAAAAAAAAATTTTTTTTGAGAAAAGCTGATAGTTTCTAATGTTGTGTGATTACTAACAAATATAAAACATCCTGTTGTTTTTTTGGGAACTTTTTTTTGTATGAAAATTGCTATTTTCTTATCAGACATAAGTATAACAACCATTGTATAAATGCCAACTATTGAGCAGGCAGGTCCCAGTGGTTGTTGTCATTCCAGCAGATTGGTAAAAAAAATTCGACTAAAAAGCTTTTTTCTTTTCATTTATGGCTGTTTTTTCTTGCTGACTACAATAATTTTATTTAAAAGTATCTTCTTTTCTGATGGAATTGATGGAAATCCGTCAAGCAAAGTGACATTGTATTTTTTCCAACTTTTTTTTCTCTTATTTTCTTTTCTAAAAGTTGTCAGAAATATTTTATTCAGCTTTTTTTTTTAACCAAGGAATAAAAACCTGTCGTTTACTGAAAATTCGATCAAGATCAGGAAAATGTATTCAGGGTGTTGATTCTTATTTTTCTGATCTGTTTGTCAGCAATTCCCCCCCCCCCTCTTCCTCTTTCCTCCTTTCCACCATACACACACAAATACATGGTTACATTTACATTTATTTTGAACTTGTGAATAAATAAAGATGTTTTATCGAATATACCTAAGAAATGAGATTGTGGTTCAGATTCAGAAAAGAAAGGAAACTTGGCACTTAGGGTCGGTTTCTTAATGAATACTTAGTCAAAGGTATGTTAAACTCGTTTGTGAATTTAGTTCTCTTTCTACCTTTGACTTAGCAATCAGTAAAGATTACGAGACCTTCTGTGTTTAGTTTGCGTGATGCAATCTATGTTGTGTTTATTGTAATTATCCTGTAAGAGGGCAATCACTGCTAGCTCGATATTGAGAATCAAGGCTGGTTCACAATCACATCATAAAGGTACTGTAGAAAACAAGGTACATTAATGCACGGCATCCTGCATACTTTTATTTTTGCGTTATTGTTCCCTTTTTTGCTTTTTCGTTTCTTTTTGTGAAGAGATAAGATAGAAAAGTGTGAAAGCTGTGATTATTATCTGCATAAAAGTAGTGTAGTTTTTGTTTTGTTCATATTGTTGCGTCACTGTAAGGTGAAGCTAAATTACGTCAGTGGGGTTAACACATAACTTAGTCTTGTCAATTTGTCTGATTAAAATGGCTAATAAAAGAATGCAATAACGTTTATTTAAACTGTTGAGAACGTTGGATGTCACCTCTTTTCCGAACATTTTTGGCAACCCCTCTGACGTCACACATTTCATCTTATGGTGAGAAACCGGGACAGGCTAATATTAGGTCGCTAGGTGGCCTACACTTTCAGATATCTATTTGGAAAATAACTGTGGTTCACTCAGTGACGTACACTTTTAGATGTGAACTGTGGGTCACCGAGTGACCTATACTGTTTTACATTCTGGGGCTGTGCTCCCACCAGACCCTCTGTGACAAGCTTAATTTAACATAACCCCACCTAAACGCCGATATGAAAAAGATATCCAAAGTGTAGGTCACTGTATGATCTACAGTTCGGAAGTGTAAGTCACCTACTGACCTACGATTAGTCTGTTTCTGAGAAACCCATAAATAGAAGAGCAAAAGAAGTATATTGGTATCAAGGCTATGATTGGCCGATTCCGCGTAGATTCACCACTTGAACCCGGGCTCTTAATTTTTGTTTCTATTTGGAACAACCGTATGTTGTTAAATGCATTCATTATACACCATGATATGAACCAGTCTTTAAGGCTGGTATTAAGTCAAAGGTAGGGCTAAACTCATGGTCGCGTGATAGGAAGTTTCATATAAAAGTTGATGATTAGCTTATTTGCTTTATTGTTAAATCATTAAGAAAATGACTTTGAATTAGGCGTTAATTCAAAGAGAAAATTTGGCACTTGAATCGCAATTTAAACTCTTTGAGCAGAGTTTTTATACCTTGTACACACATAAGTTATAAGAATTCAAATTAAATGCGTTTAGGTGAATTATACGGAATCCAGTTAAGGACATGAACCAAATAAAAATTGACTTTGTTATTAATATTTTAAATTGAAATACTAAATCAATATTGTGTCAATAGTTTAGATATTTAAGTATTAACTCAATATTTTGAGATTATTAACTGCATAAACTGAATTCGACATATTGTTTGTTTGCCCTTCACAGGGCTCTGTAGAACACCGTTTATTATTTAAATGCATTTAAATTATAAGGTGTCTTACTAGGTATTACAAACCCTACTGAGAGGATTCAAGTTAAAATTTAAGTTTTTATCTAGTTTTCTTCTTGAATTCAATCCTAAATGACGTTATGTTTTTCAATATTTTCTCTCGTTTGAAACAAAAGTGAAGTAAAAATAACATCCATTTAAATGTTGTTTACAGTTTCTAGGTTATTCATTTAATTTACGTCATATTCATCAGTTAGATTTTTATAAGATTTGCATTGACATAATGGTTAATTTATAATTACATTAGTCAGGATTTTCTTATCTGATCTTATTAAAAATGAGTAGCAACCCCCCCCCCCCCCGCCCCCCGCCCCGTCATTAGTTCAGAGATTACGGCATGAAGAAAAAAAAAAGCTCCTACAAACAGTTGCATCATCACCATTAAAATATAAGAAGTTCTTTTTCATTTTTCACTTGTCAGTTAAAAATCATAAAAATGCCTACAGGGAATGCAGCAAAAGGGAAACATTTTTCAATTAGTTTGTTACTTTTAGATGTTTCGGTTGTTAAAGTTGTTGTGTGTTTGTCTTATTCTGAAACGAAAATTTCATTAATTCAAAATGTCATGAAAATTAAATGTCTTATTATCATATGTAGATTACTTTTTTTTTCTTCTTCTCATTTCTGGCTTTTTTTTTCTTCTCTCAATTGATTTGTTGACATAAAGTAGGCAAATGTTATAAACAAAAAAAGTCAGTTCCGTTGGGGGGGGGGGGGGGTCACAATTTAAATTAGAAACTTGGCACTTGAACTCTCTGAGCGGGGTTTTCAATAGGAGAAAAAAAAAACAGTTCAAGGAGGATGTTCAATACAATGTTGATATTTTTTTTAAATTATTATTATAACAGCTTTAATGTGACGACATTTTAAGTTTTTTTTTTAAAAAAAATTAGTAAATGGTTTTATCGCATTTTGATCAAACTTAGATTGCAAAACGTCAACAGAAAATTTGAAATTTCCGTAAAAAGTGTTTTTTTTTAATATCATAATGAAAATTATCTTAAAAAATTAATTCATTTTTTAAAACTTTTAAACCCTCTTGAGCTGGGTTTTTTTTTTCACAGGAAGAAACTGTTCAAAACAAATTCGATAGAACATTTTGATATTTTTTTAAAATAACTATATTTTTATGTATTTAAAAAAAAGATTATTTTCAGTAAACGGTTTTATCGCATTTTGATCAAACTTGAATTCCCAAAAGAAAGCAATTTCAAATTTTCTTAAAGTGTGAAGTTTTAAATATATCAACGTGAAAATTATGATTCCGAAGACATTCAGTAAAACATGTTGATATTTTTTAAAATAAATTTTTATTAGTTTTAATATGACCATATTAAAAAAAAAGATCATTTTAGTAAACAAACTGATTTTTATCGCATTTTGGTCAAAATTTGAAGTGCAAAACAAAAGTAGAAAATTTAAAATTTCCTTGAAAAGTGTATTTTTTTAAAAAAAATATCAACATGAAAATTATCTTAAGGGACTAATTTATTTTTCTAGTTTATATTAACCAAGATGTGAAAAATAACTGCAACACTTAATATTTTTACAATTTATTCACTTTTCTGTGAAATTTAACCAGGGTATCATTTTTTATTACACTACAAACAGGTGTAGTTCTAACAAAATTGGTGTTTTTGTCAACATACTATTTCAGTGACCTTAAAACTACCCTACCCTTCTCAAATAATGGTGTGTTTTGTGGTAAATCTTTTTAATTTTGCTTATAGCTTGCCTTGTTCAAAATTTTCATTTGTATCAACATTTGTGTTGTTTAAAATGGCTAATACTGGAAGCACAACTCCTAGAAAATGAAGCAGTATGGTGACCAAGTACCAACTTATTTGTTCTATGACAGAAATTGTCAAAAAAGTTTGAGTTTATAAGTCAACGGTTTCCCAAATTGTGTCACAGTGGAAAACCACTGGTCCTCGCACACCACAGAAAAAGGCAATTCTGGAAGAAAATGAATTTCCAGGTGTGGTTCTGAAAAGTTTTTATAAAACTGTGTTTCCAAAATTGTTTTTTCTTATTCAAACATTTGGCTGTGGAATGGCATTCCTCAACTAGAACTGGCTCATTGATTCACCAACATTCCAGTGCACAACTTGACCACCATCAGCATAATTCAAGTTTTTGATTCAACACTAAAAGTGACATTTTTCCACTTTTCAGTGGACCTATATATATATATATATATATATATATATATATATATATATATATATATATATATATATATATATATATTAGGGTGGTCCTTATTTTTTAAGTTTTTAAAAGTCTTTGTCTGACCCTCCCATGTTGTTCTATTATGTATAAAATTATGTTGTGCAAAGTTATATTACAGTCAAGCAATATTTAGGGGTAGCTCAATGAATATGAAATTCTTTATTTTTTATGATTTTTCTCTATTATTGCAGGTAAAGTGAAAAATTAATAGTTATGGCTACTGCAGCCAGAAAAACCAATACTTTATGGCTTATTGGGCCAGAAGAGACCTCTATCAAGGGATCAAAGTTACCCTCTAATAAACAAGTGCTCAGTGTATTTTTTATCACCACCGAACCTTAAAAAAGACAATCCGTGAAAGTTCCCGTAGTGCTGTAAAAGAAGCTGCAGTATTTTTGGAAAAAGCCTGGATTCCCATAAGACATGAACAGGATTGTGTTAAGAAGACAGAACAGCTTCATGAGAAGTGGGTCAAACTGAAAAAAATTGTAATAGGAAAAGTGCTGTTCAGCAAAGTCATGAGAGTCAGTTTAAAGATGACCTCGATAATTTATTTGACATTGCTCATAAGGATGCCCTCACAATGATTACTATTCTAGAAGACAAGTATTTTCTACTTGCACAGAGAGAAAAAGGTCGGCTTCCTGTGATTGTTTCAGGTTTTAGGTGTTAACCAGCTTCTAGGTGTGCCTAAGTTGCAGGCAGGCACTGGGGGTGTCAGGCAACTGCTGTTGCAGATTTCCTTAAAGAATGGGATGTTGTCGATCAAGTGAAAGCTATGTGCTTCGATACCACATTTAGCAACACAGGTCACAGAAATGGAACTTGTATTCTGTTAGAGCAGAAATTGCAGAAGGATCTTCTGTACTTTTCATGTCGTCACCATATCTTAGAACTTGTTCTTGCTAGTGTATTTAATGAAGCCATGGGTTGTACCTTTTCTGGCCCTGATGTAACCATATTCAAGCGATTCACGCAATTCTGGGTTAAAATAGATCAGTCATCTTACATGTCTTTAGACAGCAGTGAAACTGTACAGCTTGTGATGAAAGATGAAAAAGACAATGTCATTGAATTCTGTACTAACCAGCTTCAACAAACTGACACTAAAATCAGAGATAATTACAGAGAATGTTTAGAATTAGCTATTATCTTTCTGGGAGGTACACCACCACGAGGTGTGCGATTTTTAGCCCCTGGGGCTGTACATCATGCAAGATGAATGTCCAAAGCAATATACTCACTAAAAATGTGGCTGTTTCGTAACCAGTTTACTCTCACTGCAAGAGAAAAAAAAGGACTATGCAACATATGTGTCTTTCTTGTTTATGTCTACATCAAGGCTTGGTTCACTGCCCCACTTCCCATTACTGCAGCTTTCAATGATCAACAGCTTCTGCAAAAGCTTAGAGATTATAAAAAAATCAATCCTTCAATATCCAATGTTACTTGCAAGAAATTTGAGGGACATTTTTGGTACTTAAGTGAGGAACTAGTTGGATTGGCATTTTTTGATGACAGTGTGCCAATCAAATCAAAACAGGCAATGCTAAAATATCTTTATGAAAAGGAAGGTGCAGATCAGCCTCTGAAGAGAATCCAAAAATGCCAGTGGCTCCGTTAATATGAGAATAGAAGACTTTGTATCGAAGAACTCAATGCACTTATTTGACCATCTTGGCATTTCCAAAAGGTTCTTAGAACATGATCCAAAGATATGGCATCTGCGAGAAGACTACAAGCAAGCTAAGGATATCATAAAACATTTACAAGTTGTGAATGACAATGCTGAAAGAGGTGTGGCATTGATGAAAGAGTACAATCCAATATTAACAAAAAATGAAGATCAGAAACAGTATTTGCTTCAAGTTGTGAAAGAACATTCTAGTCGTTATCCAGATTGCAAAAAGACTGCATTAGCTACTTTGTAGTCATTACATGTTTGGTCCAATGTTAATAAAATGTGCATAAATTACATTGTTGTGTTTTAATTGTAACTTATGTATACAAAATAGTTCATTCTAATTATTTCAATATTAGTGACACTAGATAAACAATGGTATATACATTTTAGGAGAATACATAATGATTACGCTATTACGAAAACTTTGAATTCATTGAGCTACCTCTAAATATCAATTAAAATTTATAAACTTTTATGTAGACTATTTTTTTGGTTGGGAGAACAATTCTGGGGGGTCAGAACATGAAATATTTGCATTTAAAAATTACCATATATATCAAGGGACCACCCTAATATATATATATATATATATATATATATATATATATATATATATATATATATATATATATATATATATATATTCGCGTTGAATTTGCGTTGTTTTTCAATGGCTAAGTAATTAAAAGCTGAACCTATAAATAAAATAAACCGTGTATGCAAGTACTAACTTAACCTTGAAGTCAAATTGAATGTATCTAAGCAACAATTTAAATGATTTTTTTTAGTTTTAATTCGAAATTGAATATTTACAGTATTTTTTTTTTGACAAATATTTTTTTATAAAAAATGTTTTTAATTGTAGTTTTTTTGTTTATACTAATTAAAAGGTTATTCCAACTTGTAGATTGAAAATATGAACATGAACATATAATTATGTCTTAACAGAAACAAAAAAAATTAGATTTTAATTCAGTGTTTAGATTAATTTTCAAGCAACTCTCTTATTATTTCTCTCATTCTTTCATTCTCATTGACTTTCATTCTCTCTTTCTCTCTATCCCTCTCTTAATATTTTCTTTATTTTCTTTTTTTTCTCGCTCTGTCTGTCGTTTAATTCTGTAATTAATTTATTTTTATTTTCTTTCTTTCTCGTCGTTTTGCTTTAAATGAGTTTGTAAATGCTAGCTTATTAGTATTTACAACGAAGAGAAATGCCCCTTAAGCTATTCGTTGTAAATAATTTTCTTGCTTCATAATATACAAGTTAATATCGTAGAACTTAGTGTCAACAACAACTTTTTTTTACAAGCATCAATTAAAAAATATTTCAAATGAAGAAACCATTGATGATTGAAAAATCATTTTAAATTGAACTCTTGATATTTCTGCATTTCACAAGCAATAAAAAGAAGAAATTTAAAGTGTTTTAGAAACTAGAAGAGTAAATGAATCATTTCTGATTGTTTTCAGGTTCATAGACGAAAAATCTTGTATGTTAATTTCAAATTGTTCACTACAAGTTGGGCCAAAATGCAATAACATGATAAACATTCAAAAACTGCCGTGAAATTTAGTTTTAATGATTGTTTTTATTTTTAAAACTTCTCAATTTTCGACTTTTCACTTCAAAGTTGGATAAAAAGTGAAAAGAATTTGTCTTAGTTCGTCTAAAAACGTGAAAATTGGTCTTTCTGCCATAAAAATTATTTTTAAATATATCAATAAAAAATCTTCTTAAAACTTATGAGTGAATTCCAAGAGCAAACAAAGGTGAAAAAAGACAAATTAAACAATGATATCTTTTACCTATAAACTTATGGTAGTGTTTGAAATTTTTGTTACAACGTCATCTAATTGCTACTTTTTAATCAGTTTTATATCGAAGTGGTTTGGTTTCAATAATTCTAGTATCTAAAGAATTTTTCACTTTTCTAAAGAACCCTTTTTCAAAATGCTGAATATCAATGGATTAGGAAATAAAGTTTCAAATTCAGTTTTGGAAAAATCTACATTTTTTTCTCAATCATTTTTTTTCCCCTTGATATCTTTTAGAATACACACTTTTTTATCGAAGTTTGAAAAACGTGAAAATTATATTTTTTTTTACGAAACTTCGATGCAAAAATCGTTTTTTTTTTTTAATATAATTTTGCGTTCTTTTGATATTTAAGCAATATTTATTCAGGTTTTGAAGCTTTGAGGTTTTTTTCATGTGAGATTGTAATAGAATGTTCATGTAGGACTTTTATTTTTTTATTAAATTTAAACTTCCAGTTAATTTAATATTAAACAAATGGAGAGCTTAGTGATCGAAGACAGTTGGTAGTTCATCACTGTCTTGTTTCTTCTTCAGTGTTCCTAATGCATGGATAGAATAGGAGATGGAGGGAAAGAGAAAAGAACCCTCCCTCATTCCTCCTTCACCTTTTTTTTTTGGTTCGAACAAATATCTATGATTGAATGTTATAAATGCATTATGTGCACGCTACAACTGCCATGTTAGAAACATTATTGGGAGAATAAAAAATATATACATATATTATAGATCTGTGACTGTGTGAGTCAGAAATATATATACATACATGTATAACATACCAACATAAAACCGAGTACACATTAACAAGAAAATCAAAACTCAACTGCCGAGATTTAAGTTGAAAAAAGTTACAAAAAACACGTCCGCACTATGAGAAAAAGGTAAAAAGACTTTATTTGAGATTCCATTTGGACCAATTTTTGTTATTGTTTTCCAACTTTTTTTTTTTTTTCACAAAAAAAATGAGTACCACTTTGGATGAGAAAAACATTGCTTAACTTGCCTATTCTTTACATTAAAAGTGGGTGATTTTTTTCACCTTTTTTTTTACATCCCAACACAATCCACTTTTTTGAAAGTTGGTGGTTTTTTGACAGCATTTGATAAATTTTATTGAAATATACAGTATGTATATAGTGCTGTAGTATAGACGTAAAATTTAGGGCCTTGGCACACAAACGACTTTTCAACAGCAACTCGACTTCAAAGGTGCAAATGTGTTCCAAATGTTTTCGAAATTGGCGACAAGACAAAATGGACTCTGATGAGAAAACACTTATATCAAAATAATTCCTATAAAGTACGGCAGCATAATGAAATACTGCGCAACTTGACCACATCAAAGAGAGATCCGCCTGATGCTTGGAAGGTGTTTTCAAAGTCGTTTGTGTGCCAAGGAAAGAACAGGTCTTCGGTGCACAGAAGCTGGAAAGTGTTTGAAAAGACACGTGTGTGCCAAGGTTGGCGTTTTTCCAAAGTACGTTGCGACAACAACTCGGCAACCTTCGACTTCATTGTGCAGTCGAAAAGTGTTTCAAAAGTCGCTTGTGTCCCAAGGGTCTTAATCCTTACAACACTTTTGATTTTTTGGGGGGATCTGGTTTTGCGGTAATGTGTACTCGGTCTAACACATGATGAAAAATACACATGGTTCTCCAAACTCAACTCTTGAGCTTGAAAATATACACATATTGTTTATTGTATATTTTTTTTCTAAATTTCAAACTGTGAAAAAACGAACAAACTGAACGTTGTTTATCGGCCTTGGTGTGAAAAATCTGTCTAGACTTTTTAGCATATAATTTACAGATAGAAACATCATTATGCATGAGTTGCTTGTATGCAGTAATTTGCATAAATAGATGAATAGAAGAGGCTCAAGACATTTTACGAGAAAGAAACGGGAATTTCATGTTAGGCAAGATTCTTGCCACCTTAAGAGAAAAACGCGGAATTCTCTGATGGTGTTTATTTTTTTTCTTTCTTGTCTCTCGGTGAAATGAATAGTTGGTCCGTGTTTGTAAATAAGACGAAATCAACAGTTGCTTGCAATAAATATTAAGGAAGAGAGTCATACACTGATAACAACCAGTAGAAATTACAAATAGAAATAAAAAAATGGGAATATCTCTCTAAAAATGGTGCTTTCTATTAAATGCTTTAAAAAGTGAAATTCTGTCTGATTTTATTATTTTAGCAGTAACTTGAAAGAAAGCTACAAAGCTTAGCTTTTAAAGCCACAAAAAGCGAATATGAAGTTTAACCTTAAGTGTGATTAAGTCAACGTAATGCCTTGTACACACATGAGTTAAATGAATTCAAATTAAACGTGTTTAGGTGAATTATATGGAATCCAGTTAAGGACATGAACCAAATGAAAACTGACTTTGTTATTAATATTTTAAATTAAAATATGAAATCAATATTTTGTCAATATATTAGGCCTATATTTAAGTATTAACTCAATATTTTGAGATTATTAACTGAATAAATTGAATTCGGCATATTGTTTGTTTGTCCTTCACAGGGCTCTGTAGAACACGTTTATTATTTAGATGCATTTAAATTATCAGATGTGTACTAGGTATTAGGGATCAAACGAGGAATATCGCCTATCAAGTACAATAGCTTAACAAATTAACTTCACTTTAAGGGTCTTTGAAAACGGACAAGTAGAGAAATTAACAAATTACACTTGTATTTTACTGATCCACCTTTAGAGGCATATTTTTTTTCTTTATTAATCGTGTTAAATTAACTCCCCCCCCCTCTTCCTCCTCCTCCTCTTCCTCTCTCTCTCTCTCTTTCTTTCGAAATACTTAAACCGTGAAGCTTTAATTTGGACTGTTGTCAATTTCGCACTGGACAAAGACAGATTACTAGATTAGACAACCAGTGGAAACTATTCTAGTTTTCATTCTGCCACGCTTTTGACAGACACAGGCACCATTGTGAGACACAGAACATGCAGACGGTGGCGCTGAATAAACGCCAAACTGAACAAACGCCAAGCTGAATAAGCGCCAATTGGAACAAAATGCCAAAGTGAATAAAAGCCAAAAATTTAGCAGTTATTCAGTTTGGCACTTGTTCATTTTGGCGCTTATTCAGCGTCACCCTCTGCCTATTCTGTGTATTTCGGTGGGGTTTATTATTCAGGTTGGTGTTTGTTCAATTAGGCGCTTATTCAGTCGCCTCTATAGACTATATATGCAGACATATTGAACAAGAATACACAGTATATGGTGTCACGCAACACAAACCGAATGACGGGGGAACACACAGTGTCAGCGGACACAGAATAACACAAAGACACAATTACAGAACGGGCACACAATCTTGTTATATTAGCAGAAAAAGTTTGAGGATGACGTTGTTTTTGTTCTACTTCAAATGGGAACATTTGTTTTTTGTTTGTTAGTTACATTTTTGTGTGTTTGTTGTCAGCCATGTGAAAACATTTTTAATACTGGCTTTCTTACGACATTGGCCATCTGTATTTACTGACTACACAAAATATTGGAATTTTCTTTTCGTATCGTTTTTGTTGTTGTTGTTTTCAAAGATGAGAATTTTTAGGAAAACGAGAAATAAAAAAGATCCCCTTTTTGGATGCTGCACATTTTTAAGAAACACAGTCAATGAAAATCTAGATTTTTTTTAAAAAAAAATTCCATTTCATTTCATCTTTTAGTTGCCGATAAAAATGTCTTTTGAGAATTTATTCGTTTGTAATTCTTTTCTGAAACATTCCTTCAAAAAGAATTTTCTAGAATGTAGTGTTTTTTTTTTTTTTACAAATTTCATTGAAATTCGCGATCTTCAAACGAAATGAAGGTTTTTTTTTAATTTTACTTTGCATATTTTTTATGAAGTACGAACATTGAATTACAATGTACAATAATCTACATTTCTAATGAGGGCTACTGAAAATCTAATTGGGAGTTGGCTTTAAAATGTAGTGTTTCTCGAATTTGCATTGTCAGGAGAAACAGCTCAACCATGCCCACTCGCTCTGAATTGGCATATCATTTGAGACGCGCGTTGCACACTGGAAATGAAGACATGCTTGTCTTGTACACACATCATTTGGAATGTATTGCACCGAACATTTCTTTTCCCGCTCTTCCGGTTCACGCGCAATGAATTTTCAAAGTTGCATTGTCATGAACCATGAACACATAGAAGCACCTCAACCACGCCCACTCTGAATTGGTCTATCATTTGAGGCGCGTATGGGCCCACAGGAAATGAAGAAAGGCTTGTCTTGCACACTTCATTGGGAATGTATTGCACCCAACATGTCCGGATTTCATCGAATTCATTTTAAGCTTTTATCGGAACAAATATTCGTTATCCAACAAAAAAATCGGATATCCGTTATCCGAGGTTAATAAAATTCACTATCCAAGTCATCACTAGCAATTCTGATTTTTTTTTCTGTCTACTTTGATCGAGCGCCATTTTTTTATTTTTCTTAACTCTTCTTCTTTATAGTAATATTAAAAATCAATAATTTAGAAAAATAATAAGAAAAAAAATGGTACTTTAATGTGTTGCATTCCTTCAAATTCCTTTCTTGAAGTCTCTTTTTTTTAAAAAATTGTCTAAAAGGTTCTTGCAAGTCATTTATTTGAATTATGGATGTAATTTATTGACATGCAAGTTCCGTTTTCAAGTTTCTCATTTTTATATATATTTTAGATTTGAACTAAGAGCTCGTTTTTTTTTTTCTTTTCTTTCTAAGCTAGCTTATTGTGAAATTCATTTTGCATAAAATTTTAATGTAAATAAATTTGAGTTCATTTATTTGCTGCATTATTTGTGTGGTATTATTATTATGTTTGTGAGTTATAAGATGAAGGAAGGAAGGAAGGGCGACGCTTTGACGATCTTTTCTTATTTTTTCCTTACTATTTATTACACAGCATTAAAGAAAAGAGTTAGTTGCTTATTAGTAGTTGATAAGCAGCGTCATATTGCAGAACTTTTTTTATTTTCTTTCATATATCTCTCTCTCTCTAATGAGTTTAGTTTTGCATTTTGTATGCATATGCAATTTTCACTTCATTTAATCAAAATGTAAAGAGTCCTGCCTTGTTTTGAAGGAACCCTAACCTATGAAGGTTTTCAAAAGTTTTTTTTTCAGTTTTTTTTTTGTGACTTTTGGTTTTGCTTGTGAGTTCAGTCATAATTTGACTAAATAATTATACAGTGTGGTGCAGAACCAATTTGCCATTTTATAAAACAGCAACAATTTCGGTTCTGTGCAGGGCCGAAGTAAGCCAAGACGGGCCTTGTCGGCATTTTGGTGTTTGGGCCCCACTTCACCTAATCATCAATGTAAATAAAATCGAAGGTACCTACATACGTAACAAAGAAAAACATAATACATTATATATATATACCCACCAAAGACAAGGTTCCTAAAGATCTTTGTTAAAAAGACAAGGACTATTGCTGTCAATAGGAACTCACTTGCTGGGGATTTTGTGCAGGAAAAACGTATCTTATGGGAGTCATAACTTAGTTTTGTTTTGTTGAAACTGTTGTTGGAATTATATTAATGGGGTTTTATATTTTCTGGTTTTGACAATGCATTTTCTGTGCTGCACTTGGACTCTTGTCCCTCTGCCATAGGCCTTTATGGCTGCTTGCAGAGTAATTTTTTCAAATTCAAATCAAACGAACGTTTACAAAAAATATTTTGACCAAAAAATTATTGTTATGATGATACAATAGAATTACAAATATGTTAAACTATCTGAACCTGTTTTTTTTATTTTGTAATGTCATTTCAGTTTAGCAACTTGCAAGTCGAGATGAAGTTATGCAATGACCGTGATTTTTCACGGGTTTCAGCTAGTTAGGCAATAAAATGCGAATAAAGTTATGGAAACAGCAAATAGTTCGTATATGCACTGTTATTATTTTGCAAGTGTGCAATTATGTCATTTTTAGAAAGAAGAAAAAAAAAACGTTATAAATGCGATTGCAAAGTGCAAACATTTTCTTTTTGTAAATAATAAATAATGATAAATTTATACATTTTTTAAAATTTTCTTTAACTTTTGCATGTCCTCCTCCCCTCCCCTCCCCCCTCCATCCAAGAGCTCCAGGCCGTAGACTTCAGCCTACTTAGCCCAATAGATAATCCCTCCCTGGTTCTATTAAGATGTATTACGAACGGGAAGGTTTTAAAATAAAGGAAAATTGAAATTGTGTTAGAATCTAAAACGGGGTAATATCACTTAAAATACAGTAGTAGCTTATGAGCAGCTCATTTCCAAACTCTTTCTGGAACAAAATTGAGAAACTAGAAAGTGTTTTAGAAACTAGAAGAGTTTGCTCAATCACTTATGATATTTTCGTGCTGATATATTGTAAAATAAACTTTTTATTGACAATAATTTTAAATAAAATATTGTCTGCTTAAAGTTGGGTTATTTTCAAACTCACGTCAAAAGCTCATTTTGAAAGATAACATCATGAAGAAGAAGAAGAATAAAAACACTGAAGTGATTGAAATACACTTCTAGTTTCTGAAACACATTCAAATTTTTCTTTAATTTGCACCTGGAGGATTAATTAGAGTATGAAAGGCGTTTACACTTTAAAATCATCTTAAATAGTATTTTCATGTTGAGGTCTTTTAAAATATGTCAACAGGTAAAAATTGCCCGTAAGGGATTAAGTTATACCCTTCTATTTTCTAAGCCACTTTCGAAGTTTCTCGTAAATTTGATTCCTGAAAGGCAGAATAATCAGAGTTCGATGGCAAGTTGCACTTTTAAAACCACCTTAAGTCACCTTGGTTCGTTGATAAATAAATTCGTGACAAGTTAAAATGTTTTAATGAGTGTGACGTAATTGATGAATCTAATAAACTGATGGAAAATTATGAACTGCATGGAAATTTCGTGAAATTGTTGAAACTGATGAAAAAAAACTTTGGAGTGCCTAAACAGATACGATATGATGAAATACACTGAAAACCGTCAATCGCATGGGACTTTGATCAAATTGTCGAAACTAATGCAAGAAAACTGTCTTTTGTACGTTTTTTTTAGTGTACTGTATTTAGTTAAATATTACTTTGGTAATGCAACTGCAGTTAACTTTAATAATAGGAGCAATTTTAGGTAGTGCTACTTTAGGGGTATATGGTTAATATAATTAGTTATTACTCAGATTTTTTTGTAGCTGTCACATAAATTCTAATTGTAAAGTAACATTATGTTGGCAAAAGGTGAAAGTTAAATACTTGTTGACACGCACATTTCGTAGTAAAAAGAACTCCACTGTTACCAGTAAACTGTGACTTTATTACTGTTGTAGTCATTAAAGTGAGCTTAAAGCTTGTACTAAAATACACATACATTAGAAGTTAGAACTTATAAAAGATGATGGTTTTTGAAAGAAACTTCCAAAAGTTGCGTAAGATGTCTGAATGTTTTTGTTTTCGTTCTCTCGAATGGCCCATTTGCGTGGCTAATTGTGTTCTATAGGAGATCTCTTCCTCCACCTGAAGTTTTGCGAAAATTTATATTTTTCAAAGCGAACGTTTTTCAGAAGAAACATTACGAAAAAAAAAATTCTTAGTGTTTTAGAAACTAGAATAATTGGTGATAATGCTAAAAGTTTTTTTTTTTTTTCATGATTTTGAAATTCTTTAAAAAATAAACTTTTTATGACAGTTTGAAAAATGCGAAAATAGTTGTTTCTGTAAAATTTCAATGGGGAAAAGAAAAACCAGAAAGATGATTGCGAAAAGATGATGATGCATCTTGACAGCAATTGTTGGTCAGTATGTCTTGTGAACTTTTGCAGACTCGTTATGTCGTCTCAATGTTTTTCTTTTGTTTTATTAGACAAAAAGTTCTTCACGGTTTTTCCTCTTTTGGTTTTTATTATTGTTGTTAATGGAAACTTACATAAAATTGCTATTAATGTATTTTGTGTGTGTGTGTGTCTGTATATATTTATCATTTGCTTTATGTTTGTGTGAGCATAAAGTAACAATCTTGTTAATATAAAGGAATCTTGAAGCTTCTTTTTATAGTTGTTGTTGTTGTTTTTGTTATTGTGTTGCGTGCTTGTCTTCTTACTTCATCTCATTGGAATGAGGCTTTTTAACTAACACTCAGTATAAATCAATAGACTTCTTTCTACACACAAGTGTAAATAGGACTAGACTCCTAGTCTTTTAAGTCTAGAGTGTGTGTGTGGTGAGGTTGGGGGTTGGATTGAGGGTTGGGGGAGAGAGAGTAAGAGAGGGTTGGAGAACCTATATTGTAATTTATAGAATGGGCCATAAAGGAAGTGTTCTCATCACTTAGAAAAGAATGCTCAGCAAGCATTTTCTTTTGAAGTTTTTTGTTGTTTCTTCTTTGCTCGGTGTTTTCCTAAGTCTTACGATAATGTTAGCAACTAAAGTAATTATCGTTTCTTTGTAATTCACTTGAATGTTTAGTTCCAATATATTTTTGCTTCTGAAGAAAAATTCTTGAGCAAAAAAGAACAACTGAGTCCTTTCAATTGCATTTTGTATTTTTCCAAACCTCTGTAGTCATAAAATTACTAAAAGTGCTCGTTTCTACGAGTAAAATGTTTAAGGTTGTTATGGTGTTTAATGATTATGATGGTTAGAAACTTGGTTAAAAGTTTGATTTAAGTGAAAACTAGTTTTACCCTTTTGTAAGGTCCAAGTTCAAGAAGGAAACTTTGAACAGGTTTCCAACTTAGAAAAAAAACCTTTTTTATTCAGTACTCTTATACAGATCTTTTCTATGTGAGAACCCTGTTCAGAGAGTTTTTAAACTCACTGACACTTGACACTTTTAAGTTCAAGTGTCAAGTTTTCTTAGAACTTGTCTTAAGTGGCGATCTCACTGGTTTTTTTACTGCAAGATTATTGCTGTTGTGGGCTTGCAATAAGCATGTGAAAAATCGCTTGCAATAACTGCAAGCTCTTTTTATTCCTGTTGGCAACAATTATTTGCAATTTTACAGTTTTATTTATTGTATGTGTGGTTAGAACCATAAAATAAAGTTGCAAGTAGACTGGTAGTAGAGAGTAACTTTCCTGACCATTTTTTTTCAATCCCGGGTATCTGTAAATAGATTGGACCATTTCTTGAGAAATTTTAATATAGAAATGGAAACCATAAATTAAACAGCTGGTTTTCTCACCCAGTCTGATTTCAGTGTATTTGGACAGAATGATAAGATTTGTGTCAGAACAATTTTTTGTTGGTTTCTATAGAAACCAAACATGATTATTATGAAAAATGCATGGAAAATTATGAATTAATTACATTTGAAATTCGTCAATATAATAAAAAAAAAAAAGCTGGAGTTTGTACTAAACTAATGAAATGCATAGAAATCGTGAATTGGATGAGAATTTTGTCAAATTGTTTGAAACTGATAAAAAAAACTACAGTTTGGCGTAAACCGATAAGATGATTAAGCCTACTGTAAATGCTTGGAAAATCATTAATTTCCTTCGAATTTTTGGTGTTTTAACTAAATTGATGAAATGCATGTAAAAATCGTGAATTGCAATAGAATTCCATCAAGTTGTGTCAATCATTCATAACTGTTTGTTCTTTTGATGATTCTTCTATTTTTCATCCCTTTTTAAAGTTTTTGGGGAAAAAATGACCTCATTCTCGGAAGTCGGGAAATCCAAAATTTGAACGAGTTACCGGAAGAATCATTACTGGGAAATTCTGAGAGTTAGTCTATAATTGGTAGATTCTGTCAAAAAAAAACAAAAAAAACAGCATTTTGCTTTATGACACTAATTAGATGTCACAGACACAAACAAAAGTAACACTTGATACTGTTGTCCAAAAAGCTGCTTAATGGATTTTAATGAATTGTCTATGACGCCGAAACTGTCTGGATAAATATGAGCTGTTTTTACACAATTGATGCGAAATTAAACCATCTCTAAAATGAATATTTCTAATGAGAAAGCCGAGATCACATATATGCTGCAAAAAAAAAAACAACAACTGAAAGTAAATTTTCTGTTCAGATTCAGTTCATTTGTCAGCCAATAGAAAGGTGTATTACAGACACCGGATTCTTTGTGGCTTCTCCTCATAAAATTAATCTCGTTTTATTTAAATTTAAAAAATAATATCCTTTGTATTGTTTGAAAACCTAAAAAAAATGAGGAAAAGCAGAACTGTAAATGAAATAATATAATAGGTGGGTTCAATACATTGAAGTGCATTTTAAAGGTTTAAGAATTTTAATTGTTACACGCTACCTATTTTTTGTTTGTAGGCAAATTAAAGTGCTGTTTTTAATTATCCAGTAAACATTCAATTTTTAAGTACTGATTTTTTTTCTTCTGTCTTTTATTTTCATCATTCTTTAAAAAGTTAATTAATCAACATGTCTGATGAAACCTCTGGTATTAAACCTCTTTTGTAGAAAATCAGTAAATGTTGCCCGTAATCAGGCGTGTTTCCGATAATTAAAGGCAGCATCATTAAGTAAGGATGCTAATAAGTGACCTGGTAATTTTGTGATAACGCCCAATGAATATTTTTTTTTATATATGCTATAGCCAAAAAAAGAGCTTAAAATTAGAAATAGGATTAATTTTGGGTTGTTATAATGCAAGAGAAAGGGGTTACTTTTATGTAATACATGATGAATTGATGATATGTAAAATATATATATAAAAAAAATTAAGAGCTAAAAATATTTAAGGTATTAAAAGACAGCTTTTGTATAAAGAATGGACGTAATTTGCTTAAATCCATTCAGTGTTCAAAAGATAAAAAATTGTCTTTCATATAATGGCGAAAAATGCTTTTCAGCTTGTTTTCGCTTTTCTCTGGTAAATTACATTACAAATTCTTATATACAGTGAATAAACCGTTTAACACGAAATAAAAGGGACCCGAGAATATTTTTTTTCTTGTTAAAAGGCCGGACCAAAAATATATTTCGTATTATTCGGGTTTACACGTTAAACAAATGTTTTTGCTAATACGAAAATATATTTTGCGTTGAACGGTTGTGGCTTATTTTAATTTTACTTTGTTGAAATTTCACAAATATTTTTTTAAACAAGTTTATATTTTAATTTTTTAGCAGCTGATTTTTTAAAAATAATCAGAAAATAAAAATATCAAAATCCTGTTGGAAATTTTAAGAAATTTGATTTTAATATTTTAAATGAAATTGAATAAATAAAAAAACAATGAGAAAAAAAATTCAAATGATTTAAGTTACGACTTAAATCAAACTTTGAGTTAAATCACTGCTACCCTACACATTTTAACGCTGCATTTGTTAACCTCTTTTTTATGAATATATAAAATGGAAGCTTTTTCTTATTGCTTTTTTATTTGTAATAAATGATGTTGATTTTTAATAGAATTTCGTGTTCGAAAGGCATTAAGTTATATTTAGAATGATTGCAAAAACCTAACCAAAATATATTTAATGAGGCGATGACGTGTGTGTTTTTACAAAACGTGTTGTGTGTGTTGATGGCTTGTTTTTCAAGTATCAACACATGAAAGTGAATATATTGTATCGTTATCGATAATGTTTTCAATTGCAGTACTTGAGGCCCAAATTCAAGAATTAAACTTATCATTTGAACTTCAATTTTACTTTAATTGAAGCCCCTTCTGTTCAAGAAGGGGCGCAAAAATAGGAAACCTAGGTTTTGTTGAGTCTTGAAAAAAGGATTGGAATTTCGAATCCTGTTTAAAAGGTTCAACTTAAAGTTCAAGTGCTAAAAAGTCTTTGAATTTGGGCCTTTATCTGCAAATGGCTTGCTTTATGATGTTTTAGTACTTATTTTAAAAATCATAGTGCTTTTTTTTTAAAAAAAAAAAGTAATTTTAAGAAGAAAAATTAAAAAAAAGGTTCTCTTAAACTCAGAAAGTAGGCGAATAGAAGAACAGTCTAAGAGTATTTTCATGTTCATACCATATCTAAAAAAAATTATCGAAGTTTGAAAATGTCAATAATATCGTTTTCACTTCAAAGCATCAATAACTTCCGTATTTTTTCTCTTTTTTTAAACTTCCTTAAAATATTTATTTTGGAAGATATGAACATGCAAATTCTCTCAGCATATTTCTTCACTTTTCTAGTTTTTAACACTTTCGGTTTTCTTTAAAAGTTCTTTTTGAGAACCGAGAGGAAGAAATTCTGATCGTTATGGAAGAAAAATAAATGGAACCAATGTTTTTATAATGATATTTTTTTTAAAATAAACCATTTATGAAATAGTTTCAAAAGAGAAAAATTCCACTTTTTGGATGTCGTTGACAACAAAAGTTGATAATATTATAGTCGAGCTAAAAAGTTCACTTATCATGTTATATAAGTTGACATTTCACGTAGTTGAAAATAGAGGTTATTTATGAGTGTACAGTAGATTCGTTTTGGAAAAAAATAATTTAAAATGTATAATTAAAATCAACAATTTATAATACTGTACATTATTTATATTATTATTGTAATTAAAGCAGCTCAATATTTGTTGCTAGATATAAATTTATTTGTAGCTATTTTTTTTTCTTTCCGGATGTCCTGTTTCCATTAGATCAAAATGGGAAGAGAAGATTTTGTCCTAATGGAAACAGGGCATAAGGAGGAATTTTGTGACTTTCGATTAATTATAAGAGAAACTTGAGAAAATTGTAATTTGATTTCGTTAGAATTAGGTTTTTGTTTGAATTTTGATGAAAATTATGAATTTTAAATAACCGAGAATTTTTCTTTTTTTTTTTTTTTTTTTAGGTAAGACCAAAAAAATCTTTGCTAATCTTTTTTTGACTCCATTCATGTAAGTACTAAGATATGAAATTATCTTGATTGATATTAATCATCATTTGGAATATATCCTAATTCAGATTTATTTTTAGAACATTTCTTATTTTTCTTCATATATTACTCTCAAAAGTTAGAAGTTAGTCAATTCTGCAATAATTCATTAGTCATTTTTAATGCAAAGCTCAAATTTGCAGAAAGTATTTATCAACTAGCCAATCTAGGTAATGTCTTAAATTCTCTTATTGTTTCAAGCATTCTGCAAATTGCCTAAAGTGTCAGCAGTTTTGCAGATTTACTACCAAAACAGATGGTTTTGCAATTTGACATGGGTAATTTGCAGAATGACTGATTTTCCACTTTAAAAGTAGCAGGTTAAGGAACAAGTTTTTTTAATTTTATCAAATGTTCAAAGCATTTTTAATTAGGAAAAATGCTAGTTAAAGTAGTTTATCTAATATTAATGCCTGGTTCACACCATGTAGCACTGAACTATTACATCATCGCACTCTACTGCGCATGTGCAGAATAATAAAGTTAATAAAATATAGTTTCCTCTCTGTAAGATAGGGCTTGTGACGTCAGAGGGATTGACTAAAATTTTTTTTAGGATTGTCATTTATGTTGATTGAAAAGGTATAATATGAAACATTCTCAGCAAGTTTATACAAGAGTTCTTGCGTTCTTTTGTTATTACCCCTTTTTTTTATAAAAATGACGTTTTTGTCAACCCCTCTGACGTCACAAGCTTCTCCTAACGTTGAGGCAACTACAATTTTTTTTTGCAATCTTGATCATGCAGTTTTTTGTATGTCTGTTGATGGCGGTATTTAACACTGAAACGTCTTTAAGTTGTAAATTAAAATCTTTTTTATCTTAGTTCTACTTGTCTGGCGTCTATGATGTATTTGTGACCAGGTTTTATCACAACCTCTACTTATACTCTACTGGTCAATTATATTAATTGTTATTTTGTTTACATCATCTACATTTTGTGGTATATTTGAACAATACACATGCGCAGTAAAGAGAGAGTGAGTTTGTATAGCTTCTACATTACGTCATGGTGTGAACTGGATCTTAACACTTTTTTTTAGAGTAGGGCCTATTGCTTTTTAGATGATGTTTTTTTTTTGTATTCATTCTTTTAATGAACAAATTAGCATCTAAAGAATTCTGTCTGAGTTTTTGTCGGCATTCCCCCATTAGTCATTGGTAGTGTTTTCTCTCTCTCTCTCTCTCTCTCTTTCTCTCTCTCTCTCTCTCTCTCTCTCTCTCTCTCTTCGAAAATACATATGAAACCTGGGAATGTTTATTTATATTTTTCTACTTTTGCACTTTTGTATTTATTGACTTTGGAGGTTTAATTATTTCCGTTTCCATTTGATCGATACCGACATTATTTATATATATTTTTTTTACTTGTAAAGCAGTTTTTTTTACTATTTGCATATCGACAAATAATTATCTAACAAAATATAAACCTCAACACGTTGGGTTTTTAATGGTCTCCCTCTCTCTCTCTCTCTCTAGCACATTGAGGTTGGGATATGGTGGTGATGGGGAAAACGAGGAGGTGATTTTTTTTTGGTGGTTTTCGGGGGTTCTTTGCAAATATATTTCATTTGTATGTGCAATCATAGTCTTGAAAAGTGTGTAATATGGGTGGGAGGGGTAGAAGATTTTTCTCGTTTTGTGGGTGTTTTTGTGTAGCGTGTTTGAAATTGAACACTGTTTTTTATATCTTGTCTATTGTTCAGGAAGCGGAACATCTACCGGATTTTTTTTAGATGAGAAAATCCATTCTCGATAATTAGTTACGTTCTACTGTTAATGGTTTATACCGTTAATATTGACCCCCAACATAGGTAGGCTTTGGATCTTACATGCGTAAAAATAAAGGCAGAAAATAGCAATAGAAATTTAAAAAATCAGGAGAAAAAAAGTTCCTTCTACATTTCTACTTTCCTTCGCGTTTAAAAGGTGTGATTTTGTAAAGTAACTGATTTTTCAGTTTAATGTTAATGTTACTGTCAATCGGCAGAATCAGTCAATCTGCAGATTGCCTATGAAATCTGCAAAACAACCAACCTGCTAATGAATCTGCAAAATTCAATGCATTTTAGGTGTTGAATTTTGCAGATTCACTAGGCAATTTACAGATTGACTGATTCCGCAGATTGACAGTAACATTCACTTCTGTTTAGATCTCGTTTTGAAAGATTATCCCTTTTTTCTACTTTTTAAGTTATATATTGTAATGAGTGGAGTATGTGTGTATGGGTATGGTTTTAGCATTCCATTAGGTTGCTCAGAAACAACCCAATTTCAGAGGAGGGTCCATCCGTACCACTTTTAATCTTTACAAAACTTGCATAGCAACGTAATTAATTTTAGCCTTACGACGTTTTTTTGAGAGTTAGTTGGAGTCAAGGGTTGTCTAATTAGATTTTCCAATGTCCTTGGTATGTTTAGGATCTTTTGCAACGTTAAATGGCGTTTTTATTACATAAAAAATTGTCCTATTTGCAAAAGTCTTATATTATTTAACAGACCTTAACTTTATTTATTTGTGGTACAAAATGTGTGGTTCTTGTTTGTAATTAACCCTGGAGGAGGGCAATCACTGCTTGCTCTGCAACTGAGAGTCTGAAAGGACCAAGTTCAAGAACGAAATTCAGCACTTGAACTTTTAACTTGTATCCTCTGCAGCAGGGTTCCAACACAAAAAAAATTATTTTCAATTTTTCTCAGTAACACAAAGGGTTTTTTTGTGTTTGAATCCTGTTCAGAAGGTTGAAATTTTAAGTGTCAAGTTTTCATTGTGCTTTTGAGGCAAAGTTTACTTTATGTGGTTGTTGTATGATAAGAGGCTCAAGCTAGGTTTTGAAGTAAGCGTCAGTTATTTTGGGGAAATTTAAATTTAAAATAATTTTCAAGATTTTCCATAAAAAGGTTCATTTTGAAAAATTAAGGGCCTCAATACAGTGAGATGATAAGACTGTATTATGGCAGAAAATTGTTAGGTTTTGCTAATAAGTAATAACTTTGTAGCTTTTATATAAAACAAATTATAAAACATTTTTATATGAAAAATATTATATACATGTGTTATCATATTTTTATGACTGCCATTGA
Source organism: Brachycybe producta (assembly GCA_036925085.1). Lineage (NCBI taxonomy): Eukaryota > Metazoa > Arthropoda > Diplopoda > Playtdesmida > Andrognathidae > Brachycybe > Brachycybe producta. Next base: position 2,618,420 of record JAUPFP010000016.1, on the reverse strand, counting down.
CTGGTACACAGCATAGTATGACAGTTATAATATGATAAATTATAAGCATAAGGTGTGACTGTTATATTTTTATGATTCTTTTTGTGTAATGAGGTCTCTAGTTTCTAATTGTTGCTTTCAAACAAAATTAATATCCATTTTAATGTAGGCTATGTTTGTAGGCGTATTTTTTATATATAAATCCAGGAAGGTTTCTGGATTGATGAAGATGTACAAATGTGATGAAAATGTGACATTCTCCTCTGCACACTGAGTTGTAGATTCTTCATTTTATACAAGTAGAAGTCATCTAGTGGTATTTTGTGGAAACATCTACTAGGTCTTCTTAGTTTTTATTGATTTTTATATATTTGAGGTTTACCAACTTTTCCGTTTGGTGTCATGTTTGCCTGCGATTTCTTTTTGGCGGGAATTCAATGACGTAATTAACTTGAACATCCACAATTTTATCGCCATCAAAGAAATATTTATTGTGATAGAATAATTATGCAGAAAGACAATCAAAGAATGACTTTTTTTCTTCTTAAGGCCTGGGTCGCACATGCGTCAAAAAAGTAGGACATTTTTTTAGTTTATAGAAGAGTTGAGAAAGACTACTTAAGATTAGCCATAAAGAATGATGCGTTTGAAGGGTGAGTTCTTCCTATTGGCTGATAAACAGCAATTCCACATTGTGGAAAGAAACAATTTTACTTTTTTTCTTCTTCTGAATACTTTCTGCTAAGTAAATAGAACAGAATTTTTTAAATTAGATAAATTATATTTTCATCTTTTTTTTTCTGCATGTGTTACCTTGGCTTTATTGTAACAATGAAAAACCGGTCATTTTTACATGATCTCTATATTATTTGCAAAATAACCAGTTATAACTGTCTGAAGATTTTAGCAATAAAATTAAAATTTAATAAAATGATATTAAGCAAATAGCCCAGTGATTATGCAAAATAACAAATTATCCACATTTGTTAGTTTATTATAAACGTTGAAAATTTCATTTTTATTAGAAAAGCAGAACCTTGAAAGGGTGTTTGTTATATTAAGTCTACATTTTTGTTAAAAAAAAAAAAAAAGAAAATTGAATCCCAGCCCAAGCAAACAAAACTTTATAGAGAGTAGGGTTTTTCCAAAAACCGACCAGTCCCATGAGCCGAAATGTTGCAAGTGCCCACCAGGCCCATGAGCTGAGATTTTTGCAAAGTCCACCAAGCACATAAGGCCCTAGAAACCCATCGGCTTTTTTATATAAAGTTGCTGAACAAGGCCCAACCGTGTTTATGAGCTAGGCATTTTGCAAAAGCCCACTGGCCTATGTACTTTTATTCAGGTCTGTTATATGACATTTGTATGACAACGTCCATGATTGTATTTTTATTTTATTTTGTACAAGGATTGTAGCGCCACCTTCTGTAAAATCTATACAAGTAATTGTAAGTACTGGTCAGCACATAGACTCTTGTCCTTCGTAATAAGTCGTTACTGATTTGAAATTTAAGCTATTTTGAGTCGGCGTCGGTGTCTGAACCAAACTGTCTACATAACGATAAATGGTTGTGGAGGCGTAACGTCTTCGAAACACGCAACGACACAAGAGAAGTCTAATGAAAGCCTCTTTAAAAGTACGATTGAAGATGGTATAAATGATAGGATTGATGGTGGACGACACGTAGCCCAGCCACAGGCAAGTGTCGACGATGTTGACGGACACGTGACACGACGGACATGCTGCGAACACCATGTTGAGTACGAAGAACGGTGCCCAGCACACGACAAATGTGGAGAAGACGATACCTAATACTTTGGAAGCCTTCTGTTCATTGGCAACCGAGTTGCTCACCATTGACGACCGTTTGCGAGATGCTAGGAAACGAAGGTGAAAGGTCGACGGACTTTTTGGAAGGTTGAGACGAAAACTACGAAGTTGTAACGATCTCCGTTGATCGAGTTGCTCGGAAACGTTCAACGATGTCTGCGTGGAACGATCACATGTTGATACCTTAAAATGCATTGGAAGAGATCAGAACAAAAAACAATGGATTAAGTTCGCATTCGCAAACAGATGTCGCTCTATGTTTCGTAGACAGTCACAGCTTAATTGCAGTCTCTAGTACAGTTCAAAAGGCCCACTGGATATCTGATCCATTCTCAGGTTTTAAAATAATTTTAAGAATAACTTGAAAGCGTTTTAGAAACTAGAATACCCAGGTTTGTTCTGTGTAGTTACTACATGTGAATATATTTAACAAGTAAATATAAAAAACTACGTTTTTCGATACAAGTTTTTATTTACTAAGACATGTTTTTTTTTTTGTTTTTGGGACTACAGGATTGTAATTTTTGTTTTTTGTTGAAAAGTACGTTTAATTTAAGGTACCCCCATCCCTCCTATAACGGCGCAACCTGGACAGGTCATTCAAGGATCCGTCAAAATTTGATAGATTATCAGGTCGCACTAGTAGAGATTGCTGTGTACAAACTTTTAGCTCTTTTAGGTTATGGGGGAAGTTGGTTAATGGATAACGCGGTCATGTCAAGTTAAATACCAGCTTGTAAAGTAGTACACTTTCTATGACAGTTTTAAAATAACCAAATTTTATGTTTTTTTAGTCCAACTTGACGTGAAAAGCGAAAATCGAGAATATTGAAATTCTTATAAAATAAGAGTATTTTTTAAAAAGATGTCCATTAATATGAAAATATATTTATGTTGAATCTACATATTCACTTTTCTAGTTTCTAATTCACTTTCTGAAACACAGAATAGCTGTAATTCTATTGCTATTGTTCATGTTTCATAAAGCAAACGCATTTTAAGGTGGCATGCATATGTACATTTGCTGAATAATGTTGTTACGACAAAAATTACAAAATGAACCATAAACTTTCTATAGAAGTAATTTTTAAAAAAGTTAATTCAAAAGTTGGTTAAAATTTTGAATGGACTGATAACACGAAGAGTATTTTCAGTCCGGTCCTTTTAGAATAGCATTAAAAATTCTTTTAACATTAAAATTCGTATAAGACGAAAGAAAAAAACATTCTGTAGTTAGTGAAAGACATTTTTTTTAACTAAATGTTGCTGCAAAGCAAAGATAATTACCGGTACATTTAGTGAAACCATTTACTATTTTAGTTAACAAACTTTGAATTTTTCTAATGTTGTTAAATCCGCGTTTGTAGTTAGGTTTTTAAACTTTTTAAAATGCATTGAATGGAATTAGGTAGCCTACTATGGAAAGAGTTCAGCACAAAATGGATGGGGGGCCCAGGAATATTATTTGTGTTAAACGAATTTCATTCATTGAAGGTTATTTGGCTTGACACGTTAAAAAGCGGAACGGGTGTCAGCTTATAGTTACTGGAGCCTTTAGGGCCGCTTCACACGAACCAGTTTGTGTCACCGCAATGTAGCGCCAATTAGTGGTTGATGTGGCTTGCTTCACACGGACCACTACTAAAAACAGTGGCCTGCTGTCTTGATTACCATTGACAAACAGCTTGTGTTCGCCACTATGGCGCAAAATAACGGTTGTGGTGGCTCGTGTGACAGTATGACTTCGTATGACAGGGCCTTACACTGAAAACGTTAATTTTACGCACGGTCAAACCTACGACTTTTTTTAGGCATATGTGTACCTGAGGAACACGAGGTTTGTGGTAACTGAGGTGCCCATTATTGGTGCTCCAAGAAATCCCAGAGGAATCAGAAGAAGACTGCGTTGACCTCCGACTCATCGCGTCAATTGAAGAATTGGACTGTGATTGGTTTGAGTTTGAAGTTCCCTTGAGACCTCTACATGTTGTCCACCGATTATGATGTTGCTGTTGTTGCATTCGACGTCGACAACTGAGTTGCTCTCGTCTCGAAACTGGTAAATTATCTCCGAACTTCTTCTGTTGACGTAAAAGTTGAACAGTGAGCACATAGGACACAACCATAATTACCATTGGAATGTAAAAAGCAAAAAGAGAGCCAAAGATGAAGAAGAAACGATTGTTGATGGCACACGTATCCGACTGAGATTGGATGTTTTCGGCGTTGATCAATCCGAGGATACTGATAGGACTCGTGATGACCATGGACAGTAGCCACACGAGAACTATCTTGACGGCCACAACTTTTTTGGAAGTAATGCGTGTCTTTAGTGGGTTACGAATACCCATGTAACGACCGATGGAAATGAAACACATGTGCATTATGGAACTGGAACAAGCGAGCACGTCGCAGGATACGTATACGTCACACATGAAAGTGTCAAATGGCCAGTGACCTATCGGAGAAGTAACGAAACAAAAATATCCATCATGAGAATGAAACTTCAATTTCATTTTTTAAAAAAAAAAATGATAGAGAAACAATGGGCAGGAGTGCGTTCAGTGTCTATGCGCTTTTGACGTGGCTCGAAGACCTCGCTGTGTTTATGTATCAGAGTCAGATGACTTTCCTGACTAAAATAGGCCAAAAATATTGATCAATGATAAAAAAAATTCGATTTTTGTTCAATTTAACAATTAATAGTCGACGTGAATCGTGCATCGTACATAGAAATATTTTCAAGCGGTTTCGAAGCTGAACGCATCCCGTTACTGTCTTAATTAAATTGGAATTTTTTTATTCTGCGTTTTAGAAGCAACTTGCAAATTTGACGTGAACGTAGAAATAGTTCATAATGCATCGAAAAGTTATCTTTTAAAATAAAAATTAACTAAACTAGTTTCGAACAAACTTGTAGTGTTTTCTATAAACAGAATTTAAGGCTTTACTCTGAAAATTTATTCTGAAGTTTGTTTTGGCTGTAATTTTATCTGCTCGAAGAATTTTGTTATATCAGCTTTTTTTAAGTATGTTTTAGATACTAGAAGAGTAGGTGAATCATTTATGATAATTTGCATTTTAATATTTTTTTTTAAATAAATGTTTTTAATGGCAGTGTGAAAATGTTCAAATTGAAAGCATGTGGCTATATGACTAGACATTTTTTTTTTCGATTTTTGGCTTAAGTTGTTTTATAAACAGCTGATAATGGAATTCTGATTAAGGTGCCAACGATAACATTATGAAAAACTCGAAAGTGTTGTAGAAAACAAAAGAATGGTTGCTGAATCACTTTAAGAAAATTTTCATGTTGATAATGTTTCAAAATAAACTTTTTGACTATTTTCAAACTGTAACAAAAAACTTATTTTAAAAGACATCAGCATGACAATAAACTTAAATAATAATTGAGCTACCCTTCTAGTTTTCTAAAAGGCTCAAAGTATCTCTGAAAGGCGGAATAACCAGAGTTTAAGGTGCGTTTGACGGGCAGAAAAAAAGCCAACTGAAACTGCCACTTCAAATGTATAGTTTGTCTAATTTGGATAATTCTATTTTATTTGTTTGACCGAAAAAAAAGGTAGAAAAGCTGAAATTGTTTCAACTTTTTCTATTCTTTCTTTATATGGGGTCTTTTGAGATATTGTATTGTGTGATAACCGTTGAACGCGAAAGAAAGCAGAAATGTAAAGGAAACTTTATTCTGATTATTATTAGTTTTTGATTTTTTTTCACATATGTGGGACCGAGGCCTTTACTATTGCTTTTGAAACGCAGAATAACAATAGTTCGTGAAGAACAATGGAAGTTTATTAGTCCACGTCTTTGACACAGATACTGTGGTCCATTTCAATTGAAAATCCGGTCGTGCAATTACTTTCTGCTTCGGAATGTTCGTGATAAAACTTCCGAAGAAGAAAATTCGAAGTGGCCCACGTTTTTTTTTTCTGTGTCAAACTGGTGTTTTCTATCTCAAATGACGACAAGGGCTGGAGGTGAAGGCTAGCAATGCTTTTATGTAATGTGGAAAAGTACGTTTCCTTTTACTAGTAGCCATTGGTTTAGTTCAGGTGGCTGACTGAATATTTATTTTTCTTAGTCCCCGACGGTCGACGCCACTGCAGTGGCTTTTAGACTTTTTTTAAAAAAAAAAAGAAAATATTTGAACGCAATAACGTCAAGCGAACATTTTTTTTAGAAACAACATTACACGAAAAAAATTCAAATTGTTTTGAAAACTAGAATGGTAAATGATTGTGTTTTTTTTGTGGCAATATCTTAAAAAATAAACATTTTATAGTTCAGTTTGAAAATGATCTGTTTTTTTTTTCGTTTTTCCATTGACATTTTACGAAGAACTAATTTCGCCTTTTTCAAACTGTCATATATCGTTTATTTTTAAAGATCACCAGCAGTTAATCTAGTTTCTAAAACAGTGATTTTTTTTTTCGTAATGTTTCTCCTGTAAAACGCGGGTGGAATAAGAGACCTCCTTTAGGAGATGATAGCCACATAGGCATGCCATCCGGAGGACGAACACAAAATTAAAGAATTGGGGCAAAATAAATATACGAAATATAAGACTTGTCATTTTTTATTCATACCTACAAAACCAACAATAATACTGAACGGCATCACGAAAAGACTGACCAATAAATCGGCCACTGATAAAGATAATAGAAAATAGTTTGTAACATTTTGTAGTCTCCTTTCAAGACAAATAGCCAGACAGACGAGAGTATTGCCTAAACCACCGGCAACTACAAAAATGAGTAAAATTAAAAAGAACCAATTGTAAGAAGTTGTAATTCCAGTGGTCACTACTATTCCTATAGTCGATTGGTCATCGTCCGAACTTGTGTTGTAGCAACATGTTGTGGTCGCATTAAAAAATAGTAAATCCTGAGATGATGAAGTGACAATATCTTCGATTATGGTAGTAGTAGTACTACTACTACTACTACTACTACCAGTATCACTAATACTACTACTGATGTTAATCCAGTTGGTGTCACTGATGTTGTCCGAAGTAGTGTTCCACCATCCGCTGAACACCGTAGTTTCATTGATGCCGTAATCAACTTCAGATGATGATGATGATGATGTGATGGTCAAATTGCTTAAATCCCATTTGCTTACGTTGTAAATTGTTGTAGTCACGTTAAAATTGTCGAAATTTGATAAATCCGAATATAATAAACTGATATTTCCATCCATCGTTTAGCCATTTGGAGATAATTTTTTTTTACAAAAAATTAAAAAGTAGAAAGTGGTTTCAAGAAGGTTTAGAGGTTAAAAACGATGAAATTGGAAATCACATTTTGATGTGTTGAACCATTTTTTCTTTCTTCCACATGTAAAAAAAAACACGAAAACACATAAAAAAACACAAACACTGCCACATTTTTTAAAAGAAATAATAACACTGTAATAAATTGATTTCATTCGAATCCTAAATTTTAAACCGCAATAATTGGTGTGACATTTTGTTACCGCGTTCTTTTACTCGAAACTGCTTCACTTTTAGTGCGAAATTTTATCCATTAAATAAATAGGCGATCGTAATGTCGAGTTTTGGGGTTGAAATTAATGGGTGACATTCATGATGATGATGATGATGGTGGCGACCACATTTTGGCGGTCAAAAAACTCAACACGGAATAAATGCTCCTTTTCTTCATATTCTGGTACTATTGGTCATTTGTCGTAATTGTTGCCAAGTTGTATTTGTTGCAAGCAGCGTTTTCATTTTCCTGAAATAAACGATTTTGTGGTTAGTTTTTGTAATACTCAAGTGCGTACTGGCATTTGAATGTTGTTTTTGGACCAGATTCTTAAAGGGCACTTGACACTTCAGTCTTTTATTTTAACTTCAGCTTTTTAACACTTTGAGCTGGGTTTCAGCAAAGAAAACCCCCTGTTCAATGGTATTTTTACTTTTTTTTTGTTCAATACCTTTAAAGGGACTTCCTAGAACTCAATAACAAATCCTCTAAAAACATGAATTTCTCAAAATTGTGTAATATATTGTAATGGGTTACCAATGATATTATGAAACGCTTTGAAATCAAGAGTTCGGAGTTCTTGAAATAATATTCAAAACATTATTTCAGAAAATTCTTAAAATTGAAGGAGAACTCTTAAAATACATATGGGAATCAGATAAAAATGTCACAATTTATAAATTAAATGATGCTGAATAGTATTTTTAGAAGTTTTTTTATTCAGTTCTTAGATATAAGTTATTGAGGTTTTTTTGTTCTCTTTATGTTTTGGCACTGATCTAATTATCCGGAAAGATGGCAATCACTGCTAACTCTAAGGAACTGAATAATAGTTTTCTCTTTTAAAGTGCCTTGTTTCCACTGGGATGAAATTTGAACTTTTTTGAAAATTTCAACTGGTGAAAAATAGACCACAAGTTTTTCCCGAGTTCCAAGTTTTTCTCACCAGTTGAAATTTTCATAAAGTTCAAATTTTCGCCTCAGTGGAAACAAGGCATTAAGGTAGGTTTAATATACTCCAAACTTTGCTAAGATTTTTGCGAGCTTTTGAAGCTCCTAAAAATTAACTCTCCAAAGCTTAGCTTGTTCATACAAACGTGTGGTCTTGCAAACTCCACGACATTTTCTTACCTTTATAGTAGTTTATACCCTATAAAATAGATACATACAAAACAATAGAACCCTTCCCGTTCCTGAAGAAAAAAGGTGTAACTTGTTCACTCTATTTGTGTATCTTATTTCCTGATTGTTGCTTTGATTTGCTAAGCTTTGAAAAGTTGAACAATTTCAAACCTAGCTTCATGCTCTACGGGTAGGTTTATACTCCAAACTTTGCTAAGATTTTTGCAAGCTTTTGAAGCTTGTAAAAATTAGTTCCCCAAAGCTTAGCTTGTTCATACAAAAACATGGTCTTGCACGTTTCACTCCATTTTCTAACCTTTATGCCCTATAAAACAGATATACGAAATAATAGAACCCTTTCCCTTTCTGGAAGAAAAAAAGGTGACTTGTTCACCCCATTTGTGTATCCGTTTCATGATTGATGCTTTGAGTTGCTGCTAAGCTTTGAAAAGTTGAACAATTTCAAAGCTATAGCTTCATGCTCTGGCGAAGGCAAAAACCTGAAGCTCTGACGTCATTCTTGAAGCTTCGCAGGCTGCTTTGCCGCTTAGCAAGGGAGTATAAACCAACCCTAGCAAAGGCAAAAATCTGAAGCTATGACGTCATTTTTGAAGCTTCGCAGGCAGCTTTACCACTTAGCGAGGATAGTATAAACGTAGCCTTAACTTAAGCCTGTCATTAGAGTAGCTGTCATGAAAGTTGCGGTCATGAAAGTTGCGATAGTTCACTCTCACGATAGCAACTGTCTACATGTCTTGAAGTAACGTGATAGTTCTGTCACATGACAGTGTGACGTCTATTTCATAGATATAATTGAGTCAACAACGGTGTTGCCTCTCTCCCCTCCAGAAGCCAAATTTCTCTACAAAGTGCATATTTCCCTACAAGTGATCACTCAACAACTATTGCTATTGCGACAGTACTATTAACTATCTAGTCAAATGAAATAGTGATATCGCAACAGTGATAGTGAATATCATGTGGTCTTCACGATGATAGTTCTCGCGACAGTTGCTCTCATGACAGCGTAACTATCGTGAAAACGAGGCTTTATAACTAAGGCCAGAGAAAGTACGCGGGTTTTCAATCAATAAGACTTTTTAGAGGCTAGAATTTAAATAGAACTCTAAATTAAATTCTAGATTGCATATTTGGTATACCCTTTTTTTAACTTTGGACTAAAATTAAGAATTGTAGATTTTAAACAGTCTTTTTGAATGAAAAACGCGCAATTCTTTTGGCCTTTGTTTTAACATTGAAAGACTACAAAAATAATTTCATTCTTTAGAGTTAGCAGTGATTGCCATCTTTAAGGGTAATAACAGGTTTAAAAAAACTCTTTGATCTGTTTCCTCTTGAGAGGGGGGTCAAGTTGAAAATCAAGTATTATGATTGAAGTTTTGAAATTGAGTTTTGCAATAAGATGATTTTAAAACTGTCATAAATAAGTTTTATTTTTTTTTTATAAAAAATCATGAAAATACTTTCGGTTTACTCACTTAATATTCAACTGTATATTTCAAATAAACTTTTAATTTTCTTTATTCTTTTATAGTCGTATTTTTTTTTTTTTTCAAATGTAAACTGCTTCACGGTGGTTTGAAAATGATATTTTTTACCAATTTAGTGATGAAAAATGATTTTCAAAGTTATATTAAAAAGTTTAATTTTAAAATCTATCTTCTTAAAAATACTTTTGACATTTACTTATTCTGGTTTATGACAAATTATAAATTTTTATTTTGCGTTCGAGTTTATTCTGCTATTAAGGAGCAACACTGAGAGAGAAAAATGAGTGTATTAGAAACTAGAAGGGTAGTTTAATCACTTAAGGGTAATTTTTGCGTTTTGATATCTTTCAATATAAACTTTTTAGACCAAAAAAAAATACAAAAATATTACCTGATAAGTATAGACTGCTTAAAGTTGGTCATTTTCTTAACCTCACATGAAAAGCTTATTTTTTAAAAGATTACAACATGAAAAAATAAATACCTTTATGTGATTAAGCTACCCTTCTAGTTTCTAAAACACATTCAGGTTTCTCTTCATTTTGCAATGAATTAATTGAAAGGACAAATTTAACCAGAGAGTCCGAGAAGCATTATTTACGCTTTAAGATCACCTTAAATAATTGAGCTACCCTTCTAGTTTTTTAAGTTTACCTTTATGTTGCTCCAGAAAGACAGAAATAACCCAGAGTTCGAGGGATTTTTACACTTTAAAAAGCCACCTTAATATGGGATTAAGAAGTTTGTTTAGACAAATTTTTCTTTGGTGATCTACCTTTTTTTGTAATTGTATGGTGTTGTGTGTCTTTGTTGCTTCCCGCTCGGATTACTTTTTTACCCGACTGATTTTTCTCGTTCTTCTGTGTTTTGAGAGACCGCGTAGTAGACACACATGTGTTCGCTGTGATCATGTTACCATTATGAATGTGGCTGGAATTTGAAAGCTCTCCTCTCTCCTCCTCCTCCACTTTTTACTTTCTTACCACATTCAAACACGTTTGCTGAAAATATGTGCTTACGATGAAGGCACCACCTTGTGGATTTTTACTGATTTTTTTTTTGTTTTGTTTGCTTTACGAGAGAGAATTTGTTCGATCAAGAAAGAGAGACTCCTCGAGTCTTGGACTAATACAGACGGATTCTTCCAACACTTTGGTTGGTCACATAATGCTTTTTGTGATCCTTCTTTTTCTCTTTTACATTTTGGGTTTTAAATAAAATGAATAGAACTCTCACATTACTCTTGTGGTTTGAGAACAACTTTGAAAGTGTTTTAGAAACTAGAAGAGTAACTGAACCACTTAAGAGTATTTACATGTTGATATCTTTACTAATAAAACTTTTTGTGACATGAGCAAATTTGTGAAATTTGTTTGAACTCTTGTTATTCTATATTTCAGAAGCAACAAAGACTTAAGAAGAAATTGAAAATGTTCAAAATAAACTTTTTTTTAGAGAGATTCCAATATATACCATTATGTTAATATATTCGATTTTTAAACAGCCGTATAAAGCTTATTTTAAAAGACTTTAAAAGACATCAACATGAAAATACTGCTAATACCCTTCTAGTCTATAAAACACTTTCAAATTTTTCTTAATTTTTCTTTTGAGCGATGGAATCACCAGTGTTTGAGGCGTGTTGTTTACACTTTAAAAACACCTTAATTTAGAACATGAAAATATTCTCACGTGATTTATTTACTCTTCTAGTTTCTAAAACAATTTTAATTTCTTCAGATTAACAGAGTTATACTCCAGTGTTATATATCTGTATAAAAAGACAAAAATTGATCTAAATAAAGGAGGAAAATTCATCTTCGACTTTTGAACCCTCTAAACAGGGTTTCAACATAGAAAAGTTATATGTTTTATTGAGTACTGGTTACCCTTGTACTATGGTCATTATGTTGGAATCACGCTTAGTTGGATCAGTTTGAAGTCTTTAAGTTCGAAGTTTCTTTGTTAATCGTGGATCCTAATACCCTTGGGCCACAGACCACTTTTTTTGACTGCAAAATGAAGTTGGGTTGTCATCAAAACGGGACCACCTTAAATGAAATCGAAGGTGGTTGGTTGTTGCTGTGATGTGGTTGCAATGTATTTTTTTCCTTTTTGAGACTTTCCACCACAGCTCCAAGTTCCAACCACCTTTGACTTCATTTTGCAGTCGAAAAAAGTGGTCAAAAAAGTGGTTTGTGTGTGTGTTCCAACCCTAAGGTATACATATAATGATGATTTATTCTTTATTTTTGGGTGTTTTCCAAATGTGGAGTTTTAAGAATCAAATGGCATTATTCGTTTTTCTTCTTCTTTTTCTCTCACTCAACTCTTTTGTAAGTTGAGTTTTCTTTTGAGAAGTACTTTAAAGAAAACTATAATCCTTAAGTGTACACGATGAAAAGATGGTTGCTTTTTAAGTGTTTTTTTTTTCTTCTTCTCACTCTCTCGTGATTTTGTCTCAACTTCTTCCTTTCTATTTTAAGGTTATACCCAGCTAAAAATGATTCCATTTCAAACGACGACGATGATTGGATGTGGAGACTAGCTATTAGAAGGTGGCATTTGAGTACATAAATTTCATAAAGGAGACCAAATTAACATTCTTTCTCGAACTTCATTAATCAGAAAACGTTGCTAGCCTCCACCTCCAACCCTCGTCGTCAATTAAGATGGAATCGTTTGAGATGGAACCCACCATTTTTTTAAAGAGAATTGGCAAATTTTATTTCTCATTTAAGTGGTTTTATCGGTAATGCTTAAGCAAGCTTCTAAGTCCTTGTATATTTTTATATATATAAGAAGGAAAAATCGGGGTTTCGAATTTGTGGAATTTAGTCTTAAAAGTTCATCTTAACAACTGAAATGAAAAGACAAAGTAAATTAAAAGTATTTTTTTTCGGTGGCTTTTATTTATTTGACTACTATTAAATGTTTCCTGTAAATTAAGTGGAAATTCGAAAGGAAAGGGGTGTTTTTTTTAAACGAACACCTAAAACTTTTCCTGTTCATGTTTGTTTACTTGACGATTTAATTGTAAATTTAGCAGAAAATTGGTTTTCTAGTTTTCTAGTTTTTCAAAAAGAAACTTTAGCTTTGTAAATGCATTTTTTTTTTTACAAACCGCATTATAATGTAATAGCAGTAAAGTTTGATTTTCTTATATTATCTTATGTGATTTATTTGAAAATAAACTTTTTTTTATGAGAGTTTGAAAATTTTAACGAAATTTTGGTTGTTGTTTGCCACTTTTATGTGGCGAGACATCGTGTTATTTTTGGTATTTTACCAAACTGCCATAAAAATGTTCATTTTACAAACACAACACTATAAAAACACCTTTATAACCTCATCATTTAGCTGTTATAGTTTCTAACTTAGCAGTGGCGTAGCTAGGTTTGTCTGCGCCCCCCCCCCCCCACCGCCACAGCCCTCCTGCTGCTTAAAACATTGTGCCACCTTTGCACCTCCAAAATGCGCCCTCCAAACCTTCGGCGCCTCCCCATCACAGCCTCGGGGGCTGCGTGTCCTTTGTTACGCCCCATGTAACTTAGGATTGGATCCAGGGGGGTTTCAGCTCAATTGAGCTATGTGTTGACAGCATGTAGGCCAATTGTAGGCCAATTTCCGTTGGTGGCGCTAGAATCATGGCGCTTCAGCATAATTCTTTTATGAACAAAAGTGAGGACATGATTGGTATGTTTATGACCACGCCCTCGCAAAACTACACTCTGTAATTCAAATTGAACAAAGCTATCGCAACAACCGGCAGTTACAGACTTACAGTGTTACATACACAGTTCACTTATACATATGATATGATATAACTGTGGAGTACCTGCTATCTGATATAATTTCAAAAAGATTTCAGCATTATTCATTCATTTTCTAGTAATTTTGACTTTATGTTTTGCCTGCACCACAAAACAAAGTCAAAATTAATAGAAAATGGAATGAATAATACTGAAATCCATTTGAAATTCACTTCGTTCACTTAAACATAAACATGGCGACCGGGACGAGGGGGGCAAGCTAGGTTATTGTTCTGACGTCATAATTATGATAGCGCCATCTTGTGTCTGTTAGGGACATTTACAATGGCGGCCATTTTTGTTGTCAACACTTTTTAACATGAGCTGAAACAACTATATATATGGGAATTGTGATTGGATCCCACATGCGTGAAGAAAACAGAAAAAAAAAGTTTCTTTTACTTTTCTGTTTTTTTTCGCTTTCCAGGATTTTTACACACGTAATAAAATACATTTCAAAGATGTCCACAATTTTAAATGCAGTGAAAGGACGCCTTCCTATTCAAGGAGCACGTTTAAGAGCCAACTGGTACTCAAATTGAGTATCAAATTGAAGTGGCACGTGCAAGAGCTAGCTGTTGCGGATTGCAACGAATTTAAGCAGCGTGCAAGAATTTAGCTGCTGTTAAAATATGCCTCTTGTCTGTTAGTAACTCTTTGTACTCTTTCCTGTTTTGTGCAGTGTACACGACAGGTATGCACTAGAGAAAACATTATTCTGGAATTCTTTACTCTTCTAGTTTCTAATAAAAAAATTCTTTTTTTGTTTTTATCTGCCTACCCCCCCCCCCCCCGGATGAAGTATTATGTTCTATATAGCCATTGCAGTGGCGTCATCTGTGTGGGAGGGGGGGTTAAAAATACATATCTATTCAGCCACCTTAATAGAAACAACTTTTAGAGGTTTCTTCCACCAACCTTCGGTTTGAGAAAATTTATTTAAAATTTTTTAAGCGAACGTTTTTCAAGAAATACATTAGAAAAAATAAATAAGTGTTTTAGAAACTAGAATGGTTAGTGATAACGCTAAAGGTTTTTTTCATGATGATATCTTTCAAAATAAACTTATGACAGTTTGAAAAAGGCGAAAATCGTTTTTAATGAAATGTCTATGGAAAAACCAAAAAAAAACACGTCATTGAATTTAAACTAATATATTTATTGCCTTAAAAAACTTTTAACATAATCGTCTACCATTCTAGTTTTGAAAACAATTTGAATTTTATTCATAGTGTTGTTTCTAAAAACGTTCACTTGACGTTTTTACGTACAAATTATCTAAAAAAAACATCTATGGAGGTAAGCATTAGCCATTGCAGTGGCGCTGTCCTGAGGGTCAAAAACAAAATAAATATCTATTCAGCCACTTACATCTTGATGTCCCAGTCAAAGTTAGTTTTTGCGCCGTTTTAATTCGTTTACTGGTTTTTTTTTTCATTCACCTTTATTGTCTACCTTTAATAAACTGTAACACAAAATGTGATCCAGACTCTAGTGGACATTGATTATGATAGAATTAACTACAAGTGCTTCTTGGTTATTAACTAACAAAGCAAATATTTAATATACTTTGAAGATGTGTGAATGGAATGAGAAAAAGAAGAAGGAATATTATGTTTTTTAGGTCTACCGTTTGCTATTAGGTAAGTAAATAGGCGTTTCAGATGGTTTTCTCTTGTCTTTTTATCTTATGTTTTTTTTTGTTGTTGTTGTTCCTGAAATAAAGAAGTAATCTGTCTTCATTTGTCAGAGGATTTGTGGTAATTAATTGATAGTGCTCGAAGATATATATATATATATATATATATATATATATATATATATATATATATATATATATATATTTATTTATATATACTGTATATATATATATATTGTATTATTCCCTTGATATTCATTCCTTTGCACGTTTGCGGATTTCAACTGCTAATATTGTTTCTATACATTAATCTAGCCAATATAATTAATGCTTGAGGTTAGGTTTGCGTTTTTTTTTTTATAATCCTAACTATTTTTGTATAAATTGTCTTTTAAATACAATTTTTACATAAAATAGTATTATTTTCAAAGTGTGTATTAAGAAATTCTCAATGTATTGCAAAATAAGCAAATGATTTTTTTTATAATAATGGAATAGAAGGGATTATTTTGCGTTTCAGTAACAAAATTAAAAACAAAATTGGAAGTGTTTTAGAAACTAGAAGAGAAAATAAACAATGTGTGAGTTTTGTTTCTTTTAAAATAACAGTATTTTTGTTTTTCACTTTTAAGTTGGGCCAAAATAAAATGTTAATTATATATATATATATATATATATATATTGATTTAAAACACATTCATGTTTTTTTCTTAGTTTAGAAAAAAAAACCGCGAAGGGTTAGAATACACAGACCACTTTTCGACTGCAAAATAAAGTCGAAGGTGGTTGAGGTTTGTTTCTAATGTATTTTTTATGGAAAGACTGGAGGTGGCCGGTTTTGGCGACAACCTAAACATAATTTTACAGTTGAAAAGTGTCCTGTGTATGCCAAGGGCCTTATTAGACTGTTAGTGAGTTTTTCACATGAAAATTACCTGTTGCTTTTCAAAGTAATTAATTAAAATTGCTAATCACATCAATGGAAAACTATATATATATATATATTAAGCCCGTCTGTGATTCCTTTTGCTGTGAGTAACGTTTTAACCCTTGAACCACGTCGGAATTTATATAAATTTAAATGATTAAGAGCCAAGATCCACGTTTTATGAACGACATCAATTTCTAATTGTTACTTGGTCTGACGTCATAAAAGGGCGGAGGACAAGACATTCTAATGCAGGGCACAATTGCCTGTGAATTTTGCTCCCGTCATTTATGACGGGTTACCCCACTAGTTACTTAATACGGTTTTAAAATTACTAAATGTGAAAAATAAATAATTACAATTACACATTTTAGTTTTACTAATTGCTTAAGAAGTAATTTAATTACAGTAATTCGTTCTTTTTGACAAATTACTTCTGAATACTGAAAAATGCAATTATTTTTTGGTTATCTGTAATGGGTTTTCAAAGAAATTCAAATCTTGTTAGAAACTATAAGAGTAAAAGAATGGCATAAAAATCGTTTCATGAAGAATTACTTCAATATAATTTTCAAAATACGGTATATTTTCAAAATAAAATAAAACGTTTATTTTGAAAAACATATCATAAAATTACTTTTAAGTCCTTTTGCTTTTCTAGTTTCTAACACATTTTGGATTTTTCTATATGACTTCAAATGATGAACATAATAATTGGTAGACCTCATAATTATTTCAAAAAAAGAAAAGAAAATTAATACCATTTATTTTTTTTATTAACTTTGACTTTTAAAACAAAACGAGACAAATAAAACAATTGATTTTTATTCAATACTTTGTTGTGCTTTTTATATGATGAAAGCTGGATTATTAAAAATTCATAACATCATATTGTTCAGTTTAGACAAACAATTCCCAATTAGTGTCAAATTAATTCATTGTTTTATTAGATTCAAATTTTGTCGCTGTTTTTGAATTGTCAGCAATTAATTATGAATAGAACTCATTGAGAGAGTATGTGGTATAAAATGGTATTAAGAATATGAACCCTTTTTTATTCCATTGAAGGATTAAATTTATATACGAAATAATCTGGTAGGTAATTATGAAAATATAAACCGACGGTTCGTAAACAACTAAGGACCAAATTCAAGGAGGGAAAACTCGGCTTTTATATTTTGACTTTAACCTACTAAGCTGGGTTTCAACGACGAAAAATCCTTGTTCACTTATAACTAGGACTCGGATTTTTGGTAGTAACCAGATATCTAGCCTTTAATCAATAATATAACCAATAATTCCTTTCTTTTTTAATAAAAAACTGGTTAGAGGCTAGAACTCTAATGGAAAACTGGTAGTAACCAGACATCTAGCCTTTAATCAGTCATTTTTATTCCAAAAAGCTTAATTGCAGTTGCTCTAATAATGATGATGATTACTTCACAATTGATACATGGGCCACAAATTGAGAAACGGTTGCTTGATATTGCATAAAAGTTGGAGCCCTGATTATAATATATAGAATTTTTGAATGTTGCATCCCAACTCAGAGAGAGAGAGAGAGAGTTCAAGTGCTTATTTTCCTTCTTGAATTTGGACCTATTCAACTTTATGGGGGATGTTTTTAATGACTGATTGAACCAACTTTTTAACTCAGAGCAACTTAATCGATCATAACCATTTGACATTTATATCCAACTGTAATCATCACACTTGTCAGTTGTGTGTGATTCAAGAGTGGACATTATTTTTGAATGAGACAGCAATCAATTTGTGAAATAGACAGCAGCAGCCTTTTTGTTGTATTGCACTTGCTGTTATATTTAAGAAGGCTCAAATTCAAGAAGGAAACGGTAACACCTCAAAGTTTAAATTGGGGTTTTCAGAACCCTCGAATTAGGGGTTCTCTGATGGGAAGGTTAAGATTTGTCATTTATTAAAAAAGCATTAAATAAAAGTCGAAGTCTGCATAATTTTGTTACTAAATTTCCCTTAAAAATTGAGAATGTTGCGAACATTTTCTCGAAATACCCAAAGGTCCTCAGAAATCCATAGAGAGAAAAAAACCTAAAGGTTTCATATATTTAGAAAATCAAAAAAGTCAACAAGTTAACACATTTGACAGAAAGTTTAGGAAGCAATGCATCGTTGCATATACAATGCAGCTGCTTTGATTCACATTTATTTTATTATTTATGTTTTTGTCGTTGAATCACATTACTGAAAAAAAGCTGGCTTAGAATTTGTTATTGATATTTATTATTTACACAAAACTTCCGGTAAACTTACTGTCTGTTGATTGCAACTTTAAATTCATACTGTATACTTGTAAATAAACCTACTAAATGCAATTGACAAGTTCAAGGCATATCAAGAATTTCAATTTACTTTGACTTTTTGGCTCTCAAATACTTTTCGTGTTTTCTAAATTCTTTGTTTGGATCCTTTTGATGTGAGAAATTGTGTAAAGAGAAATTTACTGTTTTTAGGTGGATTTTATTTCATAAATTTTGAAGAAAACGAAAAAAAAAAAGACAAGAATGTTTAAAAGTAAACAAACTAGTTGTGAAATATGTGTTTCAACTTCTACCTGTTTGTACACATGTATTTTGAATGCAACACTATGGCTGTGTTCAGTGACTTTGAGATTAAAACAGTAGTGTAATCCTTTGACTAATTATAACCTAATTAACGGAGAAGGAAATATTAACAACAATCCGTTATGTCAAAATTGTTGATGTTCAAATGGTCCTTTTGATGCATGAAATTTAGTATGGCTTCGGGTTTGTTTGTCATCACTTTTTTCTTTCCTCACTTATTCAGTTTACTCAGATCAAGTGTCCGAGGGCTGTGCTAGTTCCGAGTACTTTTCTCAAGAAAGCAATTATCTGATATACATGCTTGCTTTCTTGAGAAAGTAATAAAAAATGAATATGGCAGACCTTCAGTATTAAAAGTCCAGGATGTTAAAGATGTGAATATTAACACGTCATGTATGCAATTACAACTTATATGACTGCTTGCTTTCTTGAGAAAATGTTACTGGGTGTTGAGTATGGCAGATCTTCAAGTATGAAAAGTCAGGATGTTAAAAATATGATTATTGAGGTGATGTTTGCCCCACCCCCTCAGTGAGTATGGTCTTCATATTCATGCACGGAGACCTCTTGCTGGACCAGCAAAATGAGCAGAATGAAGCGCGTCCGGAAATTGTATTTTTTTATTATTATTAAAGAATCGTCTCAGAGGCGGAACAATCATCCTGCTTCTTTTTCAAATATTAAAGAAACAGTTTGTAGTTTCCGGGTACAGCCACTGTTGTTAACCCAATGAAACTTTTGAAAAAAAGGTTTCTAAAATATTTCACCAAATTGGTGTACTTTTTTTTATACAAAATTTCTGTCGGTTTGGTTTTCTATTATGTGGTCGATTCACGTTCTTTTCTTGACTGCAATATTCCATTGCATTCCTGTGTCCGTTTTTTTTTTCAGAGTCTAGTCAGATAACTAAATTACGTTTCTCTCTCTCTCTCTCTATCTATCTATCTCGCTCTCTTTTTCTGGGTTCCTTTTGTGTGTGTGTGTGTTGTTTGGTATTAAAAGGGGTAGTGTGAAGGGACATTCAGCTTGGATGCTTTTTTGACGCATTTTATAGTATATATGGCGTGTTTGTATATAGGAAAACTTGTACTAGTAGCAAACAGTCAGAGAATGTATTTTGACAGATAAGAGCTTTAATCACTACTCAGCAGAGTTTAATACAAAGCTTGGATTTCCTATGTCTTTTTTTTTATATTTTATTTTGGTGTTTTAGGGTGGAAAGGGGTTTATGGAAAGAGAAAAGAGAAGGGGAGAGAGAGAGATGGATGAATAGTTTTATTCGATATATGTATGTGTTTCTGTTTGTCCTATTGTGACTGTGCACTACTACACCACCACCAATGCCTTTTATTTTGTTTGGAAATTGAATTATGATTGTTGTTATTTGTGGCAATATCTTTTCATTGCAAGCTGCTTTTTGTGTATATCATGTTCAAGTGGATGGTTTGGAAACAATTTGTGTTTTTATACCAATGTGTCTGTCCATTTGGTTCATTTGCATAATCTAGTATGTGAGAATGCTACTCGAACAAAGTTGTTCAGGCTGCATTTGAAAATGACTTCAGCGACTAATGTTGTTAGGCTTATGTAAGCTGCAGATGATTGCTACGAGTTACTGAGTTTATTAGGCAATCTGGTAAAAACTTTTATGGGGTAGGGTTGGAATAGGTGATAGAGCTTAAATGTTGAGATGAAAAAAACAAAATAGTCTTTGCACAATTAAAGAAAACAAAAATGATCGGCTGTTTTATTGACTAGTCTCAGATCCTTCTCATCTCCTTTAATGTGTTTTATCAAGTCGATCCTGATTAAACACTGGGTTAAGATGCATCATGGGTAGGATATTCTTTAAGAGGTTACATCACAAAATTACTTCGAAAATTCTCCGCAAAGAGCGCTCAGCATCGTTTTTCTATTGAGACCATAGACATAATGTTAAAGAAGAAACGTTAGTTTTTAAAAATGCACATTGCACTTTGAAAACTTAATATTGCATAACTTTAAATATGAAAAATAAACATATTGCCGCAGCTGCGTATTTTAAAAATAAACGTTTCTTCTTTGACATGGGGTCTATGGGCTCAATAGAAAACGATGCTGGCGCTCTTTGTGACGATTTTTCGAAGTAATTTTGTGATGTAGCCTCTTAAGTACGTTACTTCTTTGTTGAAGCATGACAATGTGATGTAGTTAGAACATACTTCCGCTCGGTTATTAGTATAATTACAAAGAAGTACAACTCAATGATAATTTTGTAGCTGTGCTGCACGTTATTGTACCTAGTTTCCACTACAAAAAATCAACTGCAGTTGTATAAACAAGGTTGTAGTTAACTGCAGACAAGCTAGAAGTGATGTTTCCAATTTTCAAACATTTGTCTGTTTTAAAATAATTTTCTGTCACTTCTTACCTTTCGGTTTCACCGCCGGTTAAATATTTGTGAATTTTGTGAAATTTAAATTCCTACTGATTCAGTCAAAAATTGAGTGCTCTCACTTTCAGCCATGTTGTTTGTAGGCTACATTTATTAGAAGACAGGAAGTGACGTATTTAACTATTTAATAATGTGGTTAACCACATTGTGTCAATGCAGTTGAGTTTTAACTACATTGTTCAGAAATTTAACCATAGTTTTTAACCATTTAACCATTAGAAAATAAACTGTGGTTAACTTTTTAACTGCAGTGTGTGCATGAGTTATTCCATACAATGTCTGGGGAATGTGCAAGTTACGAATTTGGTGGAACCGTGTTGTTTAAGGTTGTAATTACAACTTGGGCCCTGTTTCTCAAAAATACAAGTCTTGTAATACAAGTGAATTCTACGGAGCCCTGTAAAGGGCATACGTCGTAAATTCACAATTTGTCTTTACGAATGGTTAATTCGTAATAACAAATTGTGAATTTTCTATGTATGTCTTACTCAGGGCTCCACAGAATTCATTTCTATTACAAGACTTGTATTTTTGAGAAACATGGGCCTGGTTGTCGAAGGCCTTATGCACATTGCCTAGAGTATTAATTGTGCATATTTACTACCAAATTTTATTACTCAATTAAGGTGCTATTTTAGAAATTTAAAAAAAAAATTCAAATTTGCTTGTAAACTAGAATAATGTTGAAAATAATAATAGCTACAGTAATTCCATTTTAATGTTGGCCATCTTTGATAGCTAGTTAACTTTTTTAATGTCATTTTCAAAAGGGAAACTCAATTTCGTTTTTTTTTTTGCTTTACGTTACGATTACCAAATGAGCTTTCAGAAACATGAACATACTTTACATTTATTGTGTTATTTTTACTATTTGAGACTCAAATAAACTTAAGAATATCGTTTAAAAGTTGCATTAAAAAGTAAAACTCAAGGACTCCAATTTCTTGAGGAACAAAGTAAAATTAATTGAGATTTAAAGTAATCCATTTCGCTGTTGGTTTTTAAGTCTCATTGTCTTAAACATTTTTTTTTATATAAAAAGAAATTGCTAACAGTATTTTTAATTTTCCATGATGTCAAGTTTGACGTTCGGTATAATCTACAAGAACTTTTCTTCTTGTTAGAAACGACTCATCAAAATACAATTTCGCCTCTTGAAGTCATAAATGCAAATGAGGAAGAGAGAGAGAGAGATAAGATAAGATACAGGGAGAGATAGATGCGGGGAGAAATAGATACAGGGAGAGATAGATACAGGAGTGAGAGAGAGAGAAAGCAAAAAAATAGGTTTTAAAGGATTACATATATTTGCATATTTTTAGCATCTTTTCGCTTACGTATTTTTCCCCCTAGTTATTTTATCTATTTTTTTACATTCCTTCTTGTTAATAAACTTAGTTGACATTTACTATATTGTCAGAATTAATTAGGATTTAATTTAGTTTGCAACCATTTTTATAGTTCGAGAAAAGTTAGTTTTTTTTAGCTGTAGAAAAATAATCAAAAATGATTATAACGATTGTATAATTAGAACTTTTTTTATCCTTTTGGCTATAAAATAATTTAATGTTGCTTAAAATTAATTTATTTGTATTCGAATAAAAAGTTAAAAGTGAAATCATTTGTTTTTTGCTGTTTATTTCTCTCTCTCTCTCTCTTTGTGTCTCTCTCTCTCTCTCTCTTTGTGTCTCTCTCTCTCTCTCTCTCTCTCGTTTTGCCTCTCTCTCTCTCGTTTTGCCTCTCTCTCTCTCTCGTTTTGCCTCTCTCTCTCTCTCGTTTTGCCTCTCTCTCTCTCGTTTTGCCTCTCTCTCTCTCTCGCTTTGCCTCTCTCTCTCTCTCGCTTTGCCTTTCTCTCGCTTTGCCTCTCTCTCTCTCTTTTCTCTTTCTCTCTTTCTTCTGAGGATGACTGTTGACATTTTGCATTATGAAAACAGATTAAAAAAGATGTCTAATTCGATTTCATTTTAATTAGTATTTTTTTCTTCATATTATGACGTCAATCAAGAATTTAAATTAACAACAAAAAATCTTTTCTCTTGTCTTTTTTTTTTTTTAGGTAAGACCAAAAAATCTTCCTTAATCTTTTTTGACTCCGTTCATGTAAGTAATACGATATCAGCTTATCTTGATTATTATTTATTAAGCGTCATCTGAATATGAAAATTCAGATTTATTTTGTTAGAAAAATATCTCATTTGTTCTTCTTTTTTTGTTAATTTATTATGTTCTAGTCAAAGTGAAAAAAACACTCATTCTGGTAATTGACTAGTCACTTTGTGGCTCACAGTGTTGGTGCTGATCTAACTAAAAAAAAGTAGCTCCAAATTGAAGAAGCGAGAAATTGAACAAACGCTTAACTGAATAAACGGCAATTGGATTAGGTGCCAATTGAAAGAAGAGAAATAAAACGCCAAACTTAACAAGCGCTAAACTGAACAATTTCTGAACTAAATAATATAAATATATATATATATATATATATATATATATATATATATATATATATATATATATATATATATAGGATCACCTGGTATATGTTTTCGCGTTTGTTCAATTTAGCGCTTAATCAATCGCTATATATATATATATATATATATATATATATATATATATATATATATATATATATATATATATATATATATATATGCATTCCGCAGGTACGAATCGGCACAAAAAATACAATGCAGTTGCCACCAGCTTCAACATCAGTCTCAACTTCACCACCAATCGTTTTCTATACGTTCCGAGTTAATTACAAATTCTAATTAAATGCGATTCTTGAGAACGAAACTTGATCGTAACCCGGGGATTGCCAAGCTGAGCAAGTGTTAACCTGTACAAGCGCCAAGCGTTATATTAAATGTTGACACACTACAGCTACTAAAATAGTCATCATTTAGCCTTCAAAGGTACACAATATTTCGAGAGTGCTATACAGTATATAGAGGCTAAATGTGAACTAAAATGATTTGTTCACAAATAACTAGTTCTCCTCGTCAATTTAGAAAACTTGAATAGTGTTTAGATTTGCAATCACATTTGTGGTTTTGCAAATCGATTAGTGAATTTGCAGAATGACTCATTTTGATAGTCTCAAATACTAATTATTGAAAAAATAACAAATAAGTATGATAATGTTCTCAAATGTCAACCCACACATACACAAATAAGGCTCTTTTTTCTGCTTCTTCTGATGAAGCGTTATTTATACATTGAAACCAAAAAAGGCGACTTGACTTTTAATTAAGAGAGATTGATTTTAATTAGCAATTAGTATGTTTTTATCATAATGCCTAAATGCATAGGTAATTGCTGAGCCAACGTTTTTTTTTTGTTTTGAACGTCGTTGAACTTTCTTTCTCTCGTCCCCATTCTCGGGAGTTTTTCTTCAAACCTTTAAATGAACGCTTTTGAAACATTTGCAAAATATGTTTATATTAAGATAAATGAACTAATTAGTTATCTTGAGATAATTACGTAGGTTAAAGCAGGTTTGTTTACTATATTTAGAAATCAACGTTTCATTCTCAATCTTGGTTGGTGGTGCACTTCAATATTACGAAATTTTGAAATTAATTGCAATATAAGAGTTATGGGAAGAAATGAGTTAATATTTTTAGGAATGGTTACAATTTTTACATCTGGTATATAAATTGCTCTAAATACATGTTTCTAAAACTGTGGTCCGTGGCCAGTCTGCCGGGTGGTTCGCAGACGGGATCATAGAAAAAAAAATGTTTTTATACTTCAACTCTCAGAACGGAAGTTACAAAAAAAAAAGCAGATTATAGTCTAATAAGTTTCTAATATAATGGCCCATGTGTTCTAATATGAGACGCTTGAAGTTCGAAGTGCTACTTGCACCACCAGTACATGGGCAGTAGGCCTTTTTAACGTAGGTGGTCCGCGAGTGCATCGACAACTTATCGAGTGATCCGCCATTGAGAAACGTTTGAGAAACACTGTGATATATCGACACAAGTTTGTGTATAATTTCATATTTGTTTAAAATTCTTTTTGACGCTCATTAGCATTTTCATTCCTCGCTTCGCTCGCAATTTATAACGCTTATGTTTATAAATTATTAACAAGCTCATTTATCTTACCTGAATGCATTAACTTTTCATTATTTAAGAGGAATCGATCACTTAACTAATTTTGAAGTTAACAAAAAAGCAAATTATCATTTATAAAGTTAGTAACTTACGCAAAGCAAAAATGTAAAATTGATATTTGTCTGGATAATTGAATAATAGTTATAGGTAAATAGATTGAGTTGGGTATTAGTTAACCTTGGTAAATGATATTATAAATATTTATGGGAAAATTGATTTCTAACTACAAAACGTCAATAAAATCATAGATTTCAATGTAGGAGGGAGTGAATTTTGCACGCTTTATAAATTAGTAAATGAGAAAATTAATATTTAGTCCAAATCATAGCCAAAATAAAACATGAAGTTTAAGAATGGGTGACAGCACTGGATGTATTTGAGGCAATTTTCTGTCCTATGATTGTATAGTCATTTTTTAAATTTTGTCTGTCACTCGTTTCTCCTCTTCATGAAGCAATTTTGTGGGCATTCGTAACCATGTGGTTCTGCTAGGTGTGTTGCAATTTCTCAAGGCAAAATAAAAATGCTGTGCCGTGAGCAAAAAAAAAGTTTGGAAACCACTGTAGGGAGGGAGGACCTACTACATATGTTCGTACTGTTGTACCTATAAAGTTCCAAATGGAGTTTTCGAATTTAAACTAGTTCGAAGTTTATTACAAAATATTTTGTTCAATGTTATAAAGGCTTTTTTATATTCATTCTTTTGTGGCCCACAGTTCTGTTATCATAAATAGGCTTGTGGAGCGCCATATAAGCTATAAAAATGATTTTTTAGATATCCATAGATTTAAAAGAATCTCCATCATATTTATGCTCGTCTGTTTTAACTCTCACAACATTATTTTGAAAAGTCTAGAGAATGAATGTATCAATACCAATACATTGAGGTACTTTAAAATGACCTACTACCAGCTGTTTAGTTGTAATATTCTTACAAACTTACATTTTAGAAGAAGAAAAAAAAGCCCTTTTCATTCTATTTATTTTTTTTTTAGTCGCATAGGAAAAGTGCTAAAAAAGAATCGTAAATAACGGGGGGGGGGGTTCGGGGCCATTATCAGAACTTATAGAACACGTACGCTTATTTTGCTTGCCGAAATCCTTCGTGGATTTTAAATTGTGTTTGAATATGACAATTCAGCTGTTCTTTTCTCTACCCACTATCTTTTTTTTTTACTCTTTCTATTGGGTATTGTCGATAATGTCTTTTATGTTGTGTGTTTGTGGCACACTCACTCAGTTGTTTAAATTATAGCGACCATTCATGACTGAAAACTACAGTTACAGGGTGGTCAAATAGGCTTTCTAGTATTTTAGAAAATAAATAATAAAAAGGAACACCACCACCGGAAGCCTCTATCGCAATCTGGTTTTACAACAACTTGTAGGCTGCACTCAAAAAAGTTTTTTTTTATTATTGTTATACTTGGCGTTTATGGGTTTCTGTTTATGGTGTGTTTTTCATCAAAGTATTAAACACACATTTGAGAACGCCTACAGTACTACAGTAGTGATACGATTGTTTGACGACATTGTGTATTCAATTCATTGTGAATTCAAACTCTGCATTCCACACCAGAGTTATGTGTGGCTAGGGCAATTGGTACTCCCAATCAGAAATGGTTGTCAAATTGTCAATTAGACAAAACTATGCATTATGTTATTAATTGATTTATACAGTATAGTAGTGTAAAGTCACTTCAATAATATGATGTGAGGCTGTTAGCTTTAAATTATTCTAACAAAGAACTATCTGCATGGAGAGAATTTCAGAGTTACAAATTTGAAAAGAACGGCCAAAGTTTGCATGATGTTCTAAGCTTTGGCTTATGCTTTGATTACCAGTGACTACTTATGTGGGGATTTCTAATAATGAGGCGTGGCAGGGTGTAAGGGAAGACTCACACACACGCGTGCTGAAAAGCATCCCACTGAATTTCATATATTTCTGGTGGTTTTTCAGCGTGTTTGATTCTTCTCTAAGGACTTCGCCACACAGGCAACATTTGAAAAACTTTTCGGTGACAAAATGAAGTCGAAGGTCGCGGGGCTGTTGTCGCAATTTTATTTTTTATTGAAAAACGCCAACCTTGGCACACAGGTGATTTTTAAAAACGCTTTCCAACTTCTGTCTCCGCAAGGTGTTCGATCCCTGCGACCAGCGATATCGTTTTTTCTTTGCACACATGCGACTTTCAAAACACAGCGATGGTTTTGACAGTGTTCGGTTTTGTCGAAAACTCGACTTCATTTTGTCTCCGAAAAGTCTTCCAAGAGTCACCTCACCTGTCTGCCAAAAGCCCTTAGAGGCGTTTGAAAATGTCAGCATGTTTGTTTAAAAAAAGACTAATTGCTTTAATATAAAAGAGCAAAGTGACCACCTTCACACTCTGTATATATGTATCTAAGTAGCTGGTTTTCATCCAAACTGTTGTAAAAAAGAAGCTATTTTTATTATCCCAGTACCTCTGAGACACTCAATACCTAAAAAAAATGTATTCACAATTTTGTTAGTGAATGAGCACCGTATATTTTATAGTCTGTGAGTACCACAGTCTCTTTACTACTTTTTTTTTTCAGAAAAAGCTAATTATAGCGACTCTTTGGGCCTCATTTGCATAATGTTTATACAATTATTAGAATGACTATTTTACAAGTAACTCAGGAGTCTATTGCAGAACTGCATTGGTACATAGAAATTCTGGTGGGAATTTTACTTGCGAGATTCCGTTTCATATCGCATAAGTGCATAACAAAATATGAGACATTTTTTCTTATTAATGTGTTTTATGATCTTTTTTATGTAAAACTGCATGGCTACTCTAAAAAAAAATTGACCTGCATTGCTAGTCATTGATAATCGGGCGAGGTTGCTTTGTTTGGGTAAAACGTCTCCACAGGGCCAACGCAAGGGTTTTATGCGCCCTAGTTGAGCCCCAGTTGTATGTTTGGCAACTCCTCTTCCCTTAATTAATGTGTGCAAAATATTATTCCTTCCTTTTCTCTTAAAATCTTCAGATGGTTTTTCATTAACTTAATGCTTATGTAATTTAAATAATTATTTTTTAACACTAAATGAAATTAGGACCTAATACCTTTGCGCATTAGCCAACCGCCTAGGTTTGCCTAATGGACGGGCCGGCCCTGCATCTCCAGTCGTTGGAAAACATTGCTAGCGACAATGTTTCCTAGGTTTTAGGCAATAATAATAATACCATTCCCACAAGTTCAGTTAAAGCATAGCAACTTTTTGGAAGTTCTGGAACTTCTTCCTTCTAGAATTTCTTAGGATAAATTGCGTAATTTGAATTACGTGAATCTTTTGTGCATGAACTAATGATATTAGACTAAGTAAAATGAATTAGGCACTTGTTAAAGACTTTTATTCAAATTTAGGCTAAATTTTGGCAAATAATTATAATTTTTCATCATTTGGGGATTTGTTCAAATGAAACCTAGAATTATTATAATTGATCTTTGATGCCGCCAGTCACGTTTTGTTACGCAGATTAGTTTGGCTTGAATTTTCTTCTTTAGATGTATTTTGAATTTGAGGTAGTAATATGGGTTTTTCTATTTTAGCTTTTGCAAGTTACTTTTTTGTACATATTCTACGTGATGAACTCGGCTCAACCAATTTTTGATGGTTTGTGCTTCAGTGCATAAATTTATGTAGCAATTTGGAATCGTACTTGTTTATTTTGTCATATTGAGGCTTATATTTATGTTTTGTATGACACACATGGTGGTGTATTGGTTTTTTTTCTTCTTCTTTCTCGATAGATCTCTGTTCGATAAAAAAACATGAAGAAATAATTTTGTTTGTGACCTAGATAGTATTTTTTTTTTATTCATTAATTTCATACATTTTTTTCAATATTGTATCAATTGTAATTTGAAACTTGAGTTTACAATATATTCTGCATATTATGCATTACATGTATTAATGTATTATACATGTAGATGTATAAATTTCACTTAATTATAACAAGATCACTTTAAATTATCTAAAAAATTTCCTTTTATGTAAGACTTCCAATAGAGACTTCCAGACTCCCACACGAATTGGACGGTCTTTTTTTATTGATTATGTGTTTGTATTTTTTTTTTACTTAAATCAAATAATTAAAAACATACATTTTAAATCTTGGATCCCACATGTGGAAAAAAGCAGAAAATAGAAATAATAATCTGAAAAAATACTCATATTTTCGCTTTCCTTCGCCTTCAAAGGGTTCTCACATTACTAATCTAATTTTATGAACAATTTGCGTTTTAATTTTTTTATTTTATGCAATAAAAACAAAAATAAATGTCTGAAGTAATTAATAGTTGCAATTATCAGAAGCAATAACAGAATATGCAAAATCAATACCATTTGGTTTTAATGTACGAGCCGTCATAAAAAAAAAATTCTGACCCAAAAATATATGAGATTTTACGCAAATTGCCAAAGATAATGCAATTAGTGCATTTTATGCATTTTTTATTTTCTATTAAACTGATTATAATTATTATTGCACAAATGGCACTCATATGGTATCATAGTGTAACACAAAATGGGTTGGAACTGTCATTATGCATTTTGTGCATTTTATGCAAACTTTTCGCTTTAGTGACAAATAATAGATATGTTCAAATTAAATGCATTTCATTTATGAAAAACAAATATGACAATACAGTAGAATGTCGATTATCTGAACTAATGTCGAACACGCGTAGTTCCGATAATCACAAGTTTATATAATCGAACTCTCGTTAAAAAGTGGAGAAAATAATGATAAAAAAAACGATATTTTTTTTTATTTCCATAACATTAATTAAAAAAAATTGGTTCCGATAATCGATGGTTTCGACAACTGACGTTCCGATAATCGACGCTCCACTGCAGTTAAAAATGAGATGGTGCTCAGTTGATTAGCATATATGTGTAACTTTTTAATAAACTTTAGTAAGCACACTTACATTAAAATAATGTTCAAATCGATTTACATTGTAACAAAAATCAGATAAGAAATGTTTAAAAAAAACCATGCGGTTTAAATCACATGTAGGCATATGAGCGTGTATAACTTGTGTATATGGAAAAGATGGGGGGGGGAGTTTTGGATCTCATTTTCTGTGGTTATAGTTTCCATTAATTAATGCACAGGTGGATTTGATGGGTTTTAGTTACTAAGTAAGAGAGATTCATGGAATCAAATAGAAATATATTTTCCTAAATTACTATTTAATGTTGGTTTTTGGTGTGGCTGTCATGACAAAATTTCTCATTTTTATGTCTTGACAATTGTTAGATATATGAATAAGAAATACTGTAATTATAATGCGAGTTTTATTACAATTGGGAAAGTTTGATTTGATTTCAAAATTAGATGTTGTGAAGGAGAGAGAGAGGATATGAAAATTATCCGAAGGGTTTCTAATATTTTTCTGATCAATTTGTCCATTTTTAGAAATGTGCGACTGCTGCTTCAATTTTGAAATTGGCAATTTTTCAGTTGTTTCTCTTCAGTATGCCCATGTAAAATGACCGTAACAGGATGTTTTACAGGCAATTAGAAATAGGGACAAACAGAAAAGTTGGCTTCGCCCTTTTTATGACGAACGCAATTTCTAATTGGTTGGTTATGTAGTCTGACGTCACATGCTCCGTCAAACCAATTAGAAGTTGCCGGTCGTCATAAAAAGGGCGGATCCAACTGCTGTTCGTCCCGATTTCTAATTGCCTGTGGATGGTTTTTGCTACAGTTTACGTTAACTTCTATTTTTTTTAGTTATAAATACATTTATTAGCGTTCTATATTTAAGACACATGGAGGCGGTTAATTCTTTGGTTAATTTTTTTGATGAAAGAACTCGAGAAGCTCGAGACATCATTTCTGTTAGTTTATGTAATTAACGAGGCTGAATAGTTACTTAAAATTGTCCGGGTACGGTGTATCAGTAGATGGCAGACCATTCAGAGGTCAAATCGGGTCATTTTCAAATTGAACTATAAAATGTTTCGTTTTTAAGATATTGCCATTGACTTAACATGGTATTTTACCATTCTAGTTTTGAAAACAATTTTTAATTTTTTGGCAATGTTTTCTTAAAAAAAAGTTTACTTGACGTTTTTGCGTTCAAAACGTTCATACCTCAGCCATCTAGTGCTACATAGCCAAATTAATTAACCTTTTAATCAAAACCGAATTCTTGTTATAGAATGTTAACCGTTTAAAAGGAAAACGGATACCACAAGAAATTTGATAATTCAAAATATATAGTGTGTTCGGTCCGAACACACTATACAGTATATTTTGAATTATCAAATTTCTTGTGTTATCCGTATATAATATCATAAAATTCGTTTAACACGAAAAAATATTCTGTTCCCTTTCATTTCGTGTTAAAACGGTTTCATCTGTGATTTATTTGGTTTATTTTTTTGCTATAATACCATAGTGCCACTTCAAAGTGCTTAAGACCTGAACGCAAACAAAAAAAAAAAGAAAGCTTGATTTCATCTTGTTTGGCTCATTTATAGTAACTTTTGATCTTATTTGGATTCATGAATGAGAAGAAAAAAACCTTTGAAACTCAAGTTTTCTTATAACTTCTAACGAATTGATGTTGTATTCCAAATTGAAAAGAAACTTATGTCAAAATTGCATTCCTAGAACTAGGTTAGTTATATGAATTTTATTAATTCTTTTTTATGTTTTCCCTTGAAGTTTTTTTTTGTCTGAAGAGAATCTCTTAAGTTTGTTTTGATATAAAAAGCTTATGTTTGGAAGATCTAAGAAAAGTTTCTTCTCTAAATTGATTATTAGGAATATTTTGAATTACTGAAATAAGAAAGTACGCGCGTACATTCGGTATGTACCAATCTATAAAGAATGACATAACTAAATTGTTTAAAATAGATTATTTTAGAAAATATAAATGCTATGCATTTAAAATGTTCAGTTGATTGTTAGCAACATATAAAAATAGTTATGAAACAAAAGTATATAAAAAAAAACATTTTAAAATATATTGAAATTTAAAACAATTTGCGTTTTAAATTGTAGTATTTTGATGCGAAACTTTTTTTTAACCTCGTTTTTTTTTTTAAAAAAAAAATTCAATAACTTTTTTTTAATTTAAATTAGTTTTAGCCACGTTTGTTTAATTTAAAACAGGTTAAGTTGGAGTATAATTTAGTATAGGATTTGTATTAAACTATAGGTAAAATATGTTTCGCAAATGGTCGGGTATTTACTGTGACATATAATAGGCTTGTAATTATGACCAGAAATGCGGTTGCAAAGTTTTGCCGTGTATTTAATTTGAAACTTAGTGTTTCAGATCATCATTAAAAAGTTAAATTTAGTTTACTGTCGACGTCGCCATCATCAGTAATTGGAGTCCACATTATTATATTGTATTATAATTTATATTTAATTACTATGCGTACATTATTTTTATGATGTGTAATGATAATATTTTTGACAAGTTATGAGGTGTAGCATATCAGTTTTAGTTTTAATTTTGGGTTCTTGATTTTCACAATTTTCATGTCAATTAAAGACATTTACAAGTGAAAGTGAAGTGGCTCTAGAGAACTTCTGGTATTCTGAGTTTTCAGAAGCAACATTAAGAAAAAGCTTGAAAGTGTTTTAGAAACTAGAAGAGTAAATGAATCACTTATGTGCGATTAATTCTGATTTTTATATATTTAAAATTAAGCATTTTATGGTTACTTTGAAAGGGAGTAAATTTTAAAGAATAGATTATATTTTTAGGCCTACTTTGAAGTGTAAAACCTAGAATGGGGAATGTTTAAATTGCAATACGATTATTTTAAAGATACCAAAATGAAATTACTTAGGAGTGATTGAGTTACTCTTCTAGTTTATAAAATAAAACACTCGAACACTCTTCTATTAATTTTGCTTCCGAAAAACAGAATGACCAATGGGCATTATTACAAAGAAAAAATAAGACTGTCATATGATAATAAATTGTTGTTTTCGCAACAGTCATAAAAGCAAATTACAAAATATTATTGTGACAATTATTGTGATATTACTGGCATTGACTAAGTGTAATTTATAAAATAACAGTCATAAAATATTAGCGCACAAGAAGTGACATTGTAAAGTATGACTGTCACAATTTTATCACTTCTTATGTTATGAGGTCTCACACTTTGAGGAACCGTTTATACTTTAAAAAAATACCACCTTAAGTTATTCATTTACTTTTCTATTTTCTAAAACTCTCAATTACTTGTTTTTTTTTCTTCTAAATAGTAGAATAATCATAGAACTTTTCAATTGCATGTTTTACAATGGTTGATTAATTATTTATCAAACGTCACAGTGTTTATTTATTTTTAAATGAAAAACTTCATTCATACCTTCCTTTTTTGAGATCCATCTATATGAGCAATGTAAAATTAAATGTGGTTAAAATTAGTATCCGTTAGTTATGGTCCAACTAGAACAACGAAGAACTTTTTTTTATTAATAAATATTTTTTTTTTCATAATAAAATAAAGGAGAGAAAATAAGTTAAAACAATTGTTTCTAAAAGAAGAGTAGTCAAGTATTAATGGGACTTTGTTAGGATATTGCGCGAGTTTGCAGTCTCATTGTTCTCACTCAGTGAGACGGACTAAAGTCTAAATATATTTTTTGGGGGGCGTGAGCTGAGCACGAGCAGAAGATGGCTGACAGAAACAGCATGAAAACAGCATCTTTTGTTGTCATAGCAACAGAGAATGTCATCTCATCATTCTTATTTTTCATTTCACTCTCTCTTTTCTGGTCTGTTTGTTACTTTTACTGACTAATGCGATTTTTGTAGTCAACATTTTTTGTTGTTGTTGTTGGATGAAGAAGAAAAAAAAAACATTATTTCATTTTAATTTTATTTTTGTAGGTTTGTGAAAACAACTTACTGTATGACCAATCATACCTTACGATGTCACTGCTTATGATATATTCAATTATGCAATCAATGGCAATCCTAAAGATATGATATACATGTGCCTGTATTTATCATATAATGTTTTCTAATTCGTTTTTGTAACTGTTAGCAAGATATGACAAATTATGGGCATATGATAAGTCTTGTCACCTCGAAAGCAATATATCTGAATCACTCGTGGGCAGGGTTTGCTGCTCACCTCTCTCTGCCCATAAAGTAAGCTCATTTGATGAAAGTGTGGCAAATTTTCATTTTGTCACATTTCAGGCGAAACAATAAAATTCGAAGAACAATTTTTTGTCAGTGTAACATTTTCTGCATGACAGAACGGAAATGTGCACTGCGTTTAGTAATTGATTTTTTTTGCTCATTTTTGTGCCCCAACTTGTAGTGTGAAAAACTGAAAATCTAGGTTATGATAACGAATATGAATTAGAAACTAGAAGAGTACATGAATGTTGGTATTTACATAATACCAACATTCATCTAGGCCCTACTCCTTTAGTCTCTCTAATTCATATTTGTTTTTTTAATGTTGCTTCTGAAATACAGAATGACGTTTAGGGAATTGGTACACAGGCGACTTTTGGAACACTTTTCTACTGCAAAATGAAGTCGAGTTATCGCCCATCGAAAAATGTACCAAAAGTCGTCTGTCTGTTCTAAATCTAATAGTAGATTCTTTATTATATGTACTAAATGGAACCGGACCTGATTCAGATTACCTAAAAGTTTGAAAAAAATCGGGAAAATCGACGGTTTTTTTTTTACTAAAAAAAAATCATTTACACTGTGAACGGAAAAAAAACGAACCTCTATAAATACTACAATAACATATGAAGAGGTTCGTTTTTTTTCATTCATAGTGTATATTATGATAAAAATCTGTTTCGGATTACCGAGATCCGGATAATCAAGATTCTAAGTTAATAAACAAATAACATAATTTTTTCAACGCGGGTTATTTTTTAATAAAAGATTTTATATTTAACATTATTTGATTTACTTGTTTGAAGTTTTTTCTCTATTTTATAGGTTTTTTTTATACAAAGTTTAAAATCTGTATCAATATTTTTTTCCCACATGTTTGCATTTATGCTTTACATATTTTGCATTTTTACTGTTAAAATATACGCAGTTTTTCGTTATAAGTATAGACCTACTAAAATATAATCCTAAGAGAGAGAGAGAGAGAGAGAGAGAAAAAATACCCTGATGGATAAAAAAAGCAAGTGTCTTTAGGATGTTATGGATTTTTTTTTATTCAGTAATATTGTATTATTATACTTGATATATTGGTATCCAGCTGTGTTATACTGTCCATAGGGTTTTTAATGATTAGGTCGTATTTCTGTTTACTTGTATATACAATATATAAGTCTACGTATGAGTAGGAAGTTGTAGAATATTTTTTTTTTTCATCTTATTACTTCATCATGAAATTTTTATCTTTATACTGTATGAATTTTTTGTCATATTTTTGAATTGACTTTTTACAAATGGAATGAATGAATTGAATGGTAGTTGGATGGTATTTTTAGGTATTGGACAAAGCACGGTATATAGAAATAATTCTTTCCTATTTTTACTTGGTCATATTTAAGGTAAAAACGGGTTCTAGCTAATTAAACAGTTGCTACAAGATGGCGTTGTAACTAAATTAAAACCAACCAAATAAGGTTTCTCGGTTAATTCAATTAGTCTCAACGTTACTTTCGTTTACTGTTTTTTTTTCGTCAAATGAACTTCATTCTCATTGGTGAAAATAAACGCAGAGGGTAACCCGTTATAAATGACGGGAACACAATTCTAGTTTAATTTTGTTACTAAAATTATTTAACTATTTTTAAATGACATTTTGTGTGAATGTCCGGTTGTCATGAAGTAATTTGCCTTGACCACTATTGTTTGGCTTTTTGGATCGGGAGAGCGCAACATAAAGTTGTCCATGAGAAAAAAACTGGTTCATGACAGGAGCAAAATTCACAGGCAGTTGTGCCCAGCATTAGAATTTCTTTTCTTCCGCCCTTTTATGACGTCAGACCAAACCGTTTAAAATTCTAAAATCACATTTATTAATTAGCTATGATCTGTGTATAGGTGCAAGAGGTGTTTTATGACGGTATCTTTAAAAATAAGCCTTTTGAAAAATGTTTTAAGGTGGAAGTGTAACCTCTCTTCTGTGTCCAAAAAATAGACTAATAATTCTGTATTGTTTTATTTTTATACTGTACTTCATATTTGAAGTTTAATTTTGGCATATTGTTATTCTTTTTTGAATTCTCAATTTTTTATGGCTTTACAATTAAGAATCAAATGTCTGTTTATGTTTGGAACCAAGGAACAAGTTCATCTTTTTTTTTATAAAGCTATATCTTATGAAGTAACTTGTGATGACATTTCAATAAAGACTGAAATGAAGGTGTTCGTTATAAACTGCAATTAAACGTTTATTTTTAAATATGTTGCCATACATATATCGTTATGGCATTCCTTTTATTTTTCTAGTTTTAAATAAAGTTTGAAATTCTTTAAGGTTCTTTAGTTTTATTGTAGAGATGGCTTGTCTTTGTTTGAACCAAGTTCAAAATTTGCGTTATTTGCTTGTTTGTTTGGTTCAACCTTAAGGTTTGTAAGAGTACAACAGATACGTTATGAGATTACATTATTCATTTTGGTGTCCTTAGGGGAGGGGAGGGGGGAGGAGTCAGTCACTTTTTGGAGTTTTTAATATAAAAATGTGTTAACAGTAGTTTGAACTGTCGAGTGAATTGAATTTTTAATATTAGCTAAACCGGTACAAAACTCCTAGGGGAGAAGTGGAGAACTTTTATATCACTTCTTCACTTTTACTTGGAATTATTTATCACTTCTATACTTTTTTTTTTGTCAACTCCAGATTACTGGTTGAAATATTTAAATAAAAACCTGTTTTCTGAAAGTTTTAGTAATGTGCTAATGAACTGCTATGAACAAAATAAAACGGGAAACGTGTTGGCAACGTGTTTTTTTTGTGTGCTTGTTTAACAAGTATATTGACAATTAAGAACAGACATGCAGAAAATGCTACTGAAAATATAATTAATCTGCTGAACATTGCAAAAAAATATATAATAAAACTATTTAATTAAAATAAATTCTATGTTGAGTTTGCATTTTTCTGCTTGCGGTACCTTGGCTTTTTAAAAAAAAACACCCTGACGTTTGGCTTATTCCTACTGATTTTTTATGCCAGCAAATGTTTTTTTGGTGTAAACACCTGAAAATAGCCTTTGTGTGTGTGTTTTTTTAATGCAAACGCAACTTTACATGTTGCATGCACATTCTGTCACCACTTTTAGTGGCGTTCAATTTCTGTCTGATTGGTTTTCAAATGAGTGAACGGCAATTCTCGTTTTTGCTTCTGTTGACCCTGATTGCTCCATATACGGCCACCTTGTTGCCTATTAGGCCAATGCATTTTCTGCTCAGATGTCATTAATCACATTCTGATACAAATGTCATAGATAATAACATTCTTCTGCGCACATATTCGCACTTTCAAGAGACATTGATGACAGAATGTTCGTTTGGATGATTTTTGAAACCAAGGATATTAGAAGATGGGAAATAACACTATTTGCACCCCTTTCCCAAATCCATTTCAACTCCATCCGCCAGAGGGCGAGTGAGTTTTTTGAGTGTTTTTTCTCTCTCACCAGATTTACTGATTCAATGTACATAACATGTTTCGCCTCCATATTTACTGTATCTTAGCCATCCTCCGTGTAAGTTTATGACAAAGGGGTGGTATCGTTTCACAGCGACCGCAAAGGCGTCACTAGGGACCCGCAGCTTTCGCGACTGCGGGGCGCAGGAGGTTTGGATTGCGCAATGTTTTATGCTGTGGGGGGCGCAACCAGACACAGGAAATTAGAAATCGGGACAAACAGAAGTTGGCTCGGCCCTTTTTATGACGAACGCAACTTCAGATTGGTTAGTTATGTAGTCTGACGTCATATGCTCCGCCCTTTTCAACGTCGAACCACACAACAAACCAATTAGAAGTTGCCGTTCGTCATAAAAAGGGGCGGATCCAACTTCTGTTCATCCCGTTTTTTAATTGCCTGTCAACCAGACCTAGCTACTACGCCACTGAAGGAGTGAAGTGTTACATCCTACCTAATGGTATATTTGTTGGTGGTCAACCATTCTCTAATGACCAATCAAAACAATCTTATTGAAATAATTCAACCAGCAATCTTCCCTTGACAAGAAGTGTGTATCTTTTTAAAATTTGAGACTTTTCAAGGTTTATGATTTTTCGTTCCAATGGAACCGCCTTGTATTAACTTTTAAAGGTGTATTTGTGGTTTTACAAAAGTTTCTTCTGTTTGCTTTTGTAACTATTTTTGTTTGTCTGTATGTTTATTGA
Organism: Brachycybe producta; assembly: GCA_036925085.1. NCBI lineage: Eukaryota > Metazoa > Arthropoda > Diplopoda > Playtdesmida > Andrognathidae > Brachycybe > Brachycybe producta. The sequence continues at coordinate 2,579,564 of JAUPFP010000016.1, read as the reverse complement.
TTTCTAAAAAAAAGTAGATGAATTCAAATTTCATTTTCTCACTTTCCCTTTTTGTATCGAAAATAGCATGTTATTTTAATATGCTGATAAAAGTGCGTTAGATTTGTGCATTAAATATTATGTCATGCATAAATCTATTGAAAAAATGTCAGTAAACAAAAATTGCATTCAAGTGTAAATTTCTTTGCCACTTTTATTTGACAAAATTCAATTCAAAAAAGTTGGTTCAAGTTTTTTTTTTTTTTGTATTTAAGTCACATAATATTTGATTATTAGAACTGATCTTTGCTATTGATTTTTGGATGGAGGAAATACTTTTTTTTTTAGAAATAAATAAAATATAGTTTCAAAAAGGTATAAATTATGATATATTTTAAATTTATGGATATTTGAGCAATGACAGCAAATTGCATTTCATAAATTATGAAGCTGATACCACCATTTTTTTGGCATTCTAGCTTATTTGTGTTTGTAATTTTATGTTTCAAAGTTTTTACACTTAATTATAAAAGAGTGTAATTTAATGTTGTCTCGTCGTTGTTGTTTTTTTTTGTTAAAAAATGGAGAAAAAAATGTTTTTCGTTTCGCATCGGCAATTTCAAGTTTGCCTCAAGACTTTATTGTAGTTGTTACTTGAAATTACCAAAATATTTTATAAAGTAATTATTTTCAAGTAGATTCAGGAGGAGAAGAAGAAAAAAAGAGAGAGGGTGTGAGGGGGAAAAAATTATAATAATTTATTTCTCACTTAGGTACAAATTCAAGTAAGAAACGGAATACTTGAACTCCAACTTCAATGCTTTCAAATAGGTTCTAGCTTAAGAAAAGCCCCTGTTTTATTAAGTACTCTTAAACTGGGTTTGTTTGTGTTTTAGAGCCCTTCTGAAGGCATGTAGACTGCTTATTTGCTGCATACTTGTGTCAAAATCTAACCTCTAGCCAGTCTGTTCAAAAGGTGATACATAGCTGCCACGTCATAATCAGAGCTGAACTGCCTTTTCATTTTTCATCGGATCAGATTGGTTAGTTAGTATTTCAGTGCTATGATCTACGCAAGTATCAATGCTATATAAAACAAGCATCAGTTTGCTTTTTAAAAAAACGCGTTAATATGCAGTAACTTGAAAAGCGACAAAAAGCAACGCAAAAACTGCTTTAAAAACTACATAAAGCAAATTTGCAGTCTGTCCTTAAGAGGGCTCCATAGAAAAAATACTTGTGCAAATGCAAGGTAGATGGCGCCTGCAACCTCAATAGGTAGCAAGCTACACTCGCCAATTAGTTGAAATCGAATGCAGCCTTTTAGCTCTAAAAGCGTGCAAAACACCCTTAATTGTCAGCACGTGACAAACTTAACTGATATAAGTGAAGAGAGCATGTAGAAATTAAGGAAGGTGAGTCAGAGTTGAAGAGTGTCAGTACTATACATTTCTATGGGAGGGTTAGTGGCGCCATCTAACGCTACATTTACAAAATAAATGACCTACTTGCATTCTTAAGACGATTGAAACAAAAGTGCCCAGTTTCTTTCTTGAATTTGAGCCTTATAGCGGCAAAACATTACAATTTATGTGGTGTTTCTGTACTGAAAATTAAAAGTAAAAGAATCCGTTATCAAGTAAAAACAAATGATAGAATTTGTTGTTTTTAATGATGTAAAAAAACACTTTAGTTTTTTATTATGTTGTTGATTAATTTCTTTTATAGACATGATTCATTGAGTAAGAAATAATTTGAATAGACATGGGTTAAATTAAAGTAAATCAAGCATTTTCTTATAAATCAAAGCTTGAATTATGTTTTTTGTATAATGTTGCTGTTAAGAACACTTTGTGTTGGTACGAGGCACAAGATTTAAGGACAAATTCTGCAATTAAACTTAGAACTTGAAATGCAACTTGAATCCTCCAAACATGATTTCAACATGGAAATTTTTATATTTTATTGAGTTACCGCGGTTGGAACCTGCTTAAGGGTGGTTTAAGAGGAAGTTATAAGTCGCAAATTGTTTTTTTATTTTTAGCAAAATAAACTTTTTGCAGATGTTTTAACAAAATGCAAAAATCTGTAGAAGAAGGAAACGGGTTTATTTTTAGTGATAGCATTCAATTCAATTTCGTATTTGGAATTGCCATTAAAAAGTTTATTTTAAACTAAAGTTTGGCCCACACTAGACCAGCCCGACTTTTCTCGAATAGGAAAGGAAAATTCCGGATGGAATAAAAACCAAAGAATTGGCAATATTTAAAGCAAGATATTCACTGCAATGTGTCCATTAATTAATTGCAGTTGCCAATGTGAATACTCTAGCAAGACATAAAGTGGTTTCTTGCACCTTGTGATCGCCGATTTAACATATTTACTGTACAAGGTTTCTCATTATCTTAATTACTTTAAACTTTAGACTATTACCGTCCAAAGAAGGTAATAGTCTAAGGTTTTGTTTTTATTTTTTTTCTTGTTTTTTTTTCTTTCTGTTACGCTATTTTTTTCCTACACAACTAATAAACTATATAACATGGATAATTGTTAATTGTTAAAATTTGCTTCATAATTTTGCATTTTTCAGTAATAATAATACTAATAATAATAATAATAATAATAATAATAATAATAATAATAATAAGGATACATAAAATACCCTTTAAAGTGATTCTTTGTTCTTGTAGTAATCTAGTTAGACCAATTTATATTAAACTAATTTAATAGTGCTTATTTGTAGTGTCTACTTGGATGTCATGCTAATATTTAGGCCTACTCGGTTTTTCTTTTCATTACATTTTTTTTGTGCTGACATAAAGCAATAGAAATTACCCATTGTTTGTTTGTAAAGAATTGACTTTAATGATATAGTAATGAACCGTTTTTAATTGAAGGTAAATGTAATTGGCTTTTAATTCAACAAACATTTTACTGATGTGTCCAATCTATTATTAAGAGTATCTTGAGACAAGAACTTTCTCATGAAGTCAGTCAACCCCAACCACTTTCTGTTTCAGCTTATTATTCTGAAGCAGAAAAAAAGGATTTTTTTTGGTAGCCTATTTATTGGCCATATTTTTTTTTAGTAAATCAATAAGGTTTTCTTTTTCTCTCTTGAGAGTAAAGAATGAAAATCTTCTCCTTCCATAGATTGTGATACAAATTCCTGATAGTAACTACAAGTGTTTTCTCAAATTCGATTATTTCTTTTTGGTAATAACGTTTGTGTTGGACTTCTTGATTGCTGTAAAGATACCTGAATTTATGGGTATCATCACTTTTGGTCGGCTTATAGTCCTTTTGCTTTAATATTGAAAGGAGGAGAATTTCTTTATTTTATTATTTTAAGTGTGCTGCAAAATCATTGAACTACTCCTAGTAAAGGAATTCAAAAAGGCTTCAAAAACATTTTTTTTGTGCAAATAAATCCTTGTTTGCAGTTTTATAATGAAATATACATATTAAAGATTTCAAAAAAAGTATTATTTTTAAACTTTATTGCTTTTTGTTTGTTTGTCAAGTGTTTACTTATGAATATATGAATTTGAATATATTTTTACAATTTTTTTAAAAAACTTTTTTCAACTTAGTTAAAAGGGAGTTTGAAGAACATTTTATATAAAAAAAAATATCTTAATTGTTTTAGTTTTTTGCGCTTAAGGCACGCAATAAGGAGGGTGTTCATGGAAGGCTAAAAATATAACCTCTGTAGTAGCTTATTTCTCAGAATAGCTATATTCTCTTCCACATAAATATTTAGATTAATTGCAAACATTCAGAGCTTTTTGAATAAAAGAAGAGTATGCCAAATATTTTTTTTTTGGTACATATTGTAAAATAGCTTTTAAAAACATTTTCACTCAAAAGTGTTGATTTTATCTTATTTTTTTTTTTTTTTGCTCAACTTTTTTTTGGCTGAGTTTTAACATTTTTTCTGGCAATATTTGTAACGAGATTTTTTATTGGTTGCTCTGAGATTTTGTTTGTGTTTGCATTTATGTGATACACATGTACAATTGTATACTATCTATGGATAACTTGAGCATGTTTCCTATTGATTCTTGTCAAAGAAATCTTTGACTCCTTAATAGAATGGTGGTGGCATTCACAGTTGGGTTCATGGATAAGACATGCATTATGCAAGTACTTTCCTAGGTTTTTATATTATATATATATATATATATATATATATATATATATATATATATATATATATATATATATATATATATAATATAAAAACCTTGGGAAACAAGAACAGAAAAACCTTTTTTTTTTCATTTTTCTTTCTTCCACTCAACTCGGTTTCTTTCTATATAAGATGACATTTCTTTGAATTCTTTTGAAACATTTTGTTTAAAACTATTGTAAACTTTCTGGCACCGGAATTTGGAAGCAATGTCAGTCAATATTCAAAGTCTTGGACCTAATCTCAGTAAAGAACCACATAGTATGTTCACTTGCTACTAATAGTAACCAAAAACCCACACACTAAAAGATGATGCGCTTTTAATTTCCGATTATGCTGTACATTTTCTTCTCTTATCATAGAAAAGCCATACAAAAGGTACACAAACACGGTTCATGCTGCCATTTTCTTCTCGCCAACCACATCAAAGTTGTCGGTGCAAAGTGAACAACATACTGTCTGTTTCTATACTGTGACCTAGTTCTTCCTTGTTTTTCTTGCGATTGTTCATTCTTCTTTCCATATCACTTAGGCTATACATAGCCATCTAATGTATATTAAAAGAATTAATGGTCTTAGTTGTAATAATTGCTAATTGTGAGATAGAGAAAGTGAGCGATGAGAAGGTTGATATCTATGCCACTTAGACCTGCAGATTCCACAGGCTTGTAAAAAGCAGAACGTAGAAATAGAATTGATTTAAATAAAAAAACCTTGAAGACCCGGCCTAAAGTTGAATTGGCAACCGTTTCTATGTCATATGACTTTTGAGCTGTTTGCACATTAAAGTAATAAAAATCTTTATTATAATTATTATTAAAAGTTTGCCGTATGTGTTGATCTACTTTGCACGATATTATATGGCAAATGTTTTTTTTCTTAAAGACACATTTAATTGTGTCGTTAAAATGTAAGAGCGTAATCATGATAATGTCGATTGAAGAAGAAGACCTTCTTAACTTTTTAGAAGCCATTTTGACAAGATATTCCAAATTTATGAAGAGTCGAACAATTTTTGTTATCGTATTTTTATGACACTGTTTTAGAAATAAACTTTTTTTTATGGCAGAGGTCTATGGGTAAATTTTAGTCGTGTGACATATTAAAGTTCCTGAAAATTGAGATTTTGATGTACAGCACAGCTAATATACAGTGCGGATACACTGGTGGTTGAAGCCCATAAAAGTCTGTAACAAGATGGCTGCGTCATAAGGAAATTTTAGAGGAGAGGAAAGATTGGAGGTGGAGGCTAGTAAAGTTTAATGGGATTGGAATATTATAATATGGTCTCTGGCACGCTCAGTCCTAATAACTTTCCTGATAAGTTCACTAAACTGTATGGCTGTAAAGAACAATTACTCTCTCTAGCAGCTAGTATTGTGTTCTTGAAAACGGAAAAACAAGGAGGTTCATGCAAATGCATGTTTAGTATTCTATCTCAGAATTCATGCTAAATGAGATAGGAACATGATTCATATCATGCTGAAGCTAAATATATGAATTTTATAATGCATGTTTTTGCATATTTTGACATTTTTTTCAAAGCATGCATTTTTTGCCAAAATTGACAAAAAAAGTGCATAAATTGTAATTTTTGCAATTTTTTCAAAAAATAATTGGTCTCAGAACTTTTCTGACTTCATGAAAATTGTGGAAATATTAAGGGGAACATAGAATCAGGTTCATCTTATAAATGAAATTAACGATGAACTTGATACAAATGATACTCCGCACCACTTACGCTCCTCGTACATCCTTTGATGTTGAGAGAAATTTTTCTAAATATTAAATTTTTTTGACAAAAAATCGATGAAGTTTTGAATTTGAAAATTTAAAACTGTTGCTTGTTGCCATTTTCTTCAATTTCCATAGATGAAATATTGAATAAGATTTTTATAGTGCATATTTAATGGCATATTTAGTTGTTTTTTGTTGCATGAATACATGCATATTTTGTTGCTTTTAAGTGCATGAACCTTTTTGCCTTCATGAGCTGCAAACGATTTGGCTTCTGTTGAGGTGTGACACACACGTTTTGGAAGGGAGTTGGATGCTAGTTTGTTTATGGTGTTGCCATTTTTTGTATTCTGAACGGCCTGCTTCACAAGGAACGCTTTGTGTCGCCACAAAAAAGTTTATCATTTTTATCAGACAATTGTGTGAAGTAAGTGAAGCAAGCCGCATATCGACCACTGCGTTACGACACGCAATGTCTCGTGTGAAGTGTCTTGAGTGTTGATGTTGGGTAGAAACAGCTAACCTACAATGCTTCTGCCAGTGCAACTGCAACATATGTTGACATTTGTAAAGGCATCCTTTGAGTTAGCTGGAATAAAGGATGAGACAGAGGGACAAAAATTTAACTTTGTGTCACGTTGTTTGATAAAAAAAGGCGTATTAATAAGAAAATTCAAAGTCCCTTTTAATGAACCTGTTGAGAACGTTTTCTATTAGACTAAGTGGTACAATTTTTAATTTTTTTGTCAACCCCTATGACGTCACAAGCGTCCTCTTACAAAGAGGTTCTCGGTACTCTAATGTAATCTCCAAATAGCTAGCGTTTACTTTCAATTTAAATAGTCAACCGAAGTTGATTAGGCGAAGATGGATCTACTGTTACAGAAGAAATGAAGGACAGAAAACTATGACAACTTTCACGCAAATGCGATTTTCAGTAACATTAGTAATGATAATAATAATGATGGGATTCTTTTTATTTTTACGCTTTTTTGTTTCTTTTTTTTTTTTTTTTTAATTTGTCGTGGAATTAGTTTTGTTACACTTAATACAAGTGAGTGAGAAAAGAGATTTTCTTTAATAATTCTCTGGAGAGAGTTTCATGCAGTCTCAATTACTGCGGGAAAGTATTAAGATTTTGTTCTTGTTAAATAAGCCAGTGTACACTGTATGTGCAGCAGTGAACAACACATAATAACAAAAGTATTTAAAAACCACTAAGTTATTTGTCTACATTTATCTTTCGATCGGTTGTTTGCGTATTAATTCTTAGTAATCTGTTTTTCTTAGTTAAAAGTCTATTGTAATGAGATTATATAAGTCTTCTTATAAGTTGAAAAACTAATTACTATAACATAATATATACACATAATAACAATATAAGCTGATGAATCTTAATTCATTTATATTTTATGAAAAGCAATCTGTAAATCGTAGATTGTAAGTGAAGCTTTTGAGGTGAAATTCGTAAGAGAGAGCCTTATGGTGCAAGGGGGGGGGGACTTGCACCATAAATAAACCCTTTAGGTTTTATTTTTTTGCAGAGGAGTTCTCATGTTAGTCTTTTGAAGTTTGGGGCATTTAGGGCTGTGTATATTAGGACAATTTCTACAAACAATTAAGATTTATGTAGCATTTTTTAACTTAGTGTTTTAGAAGCAAACTTAACACTAGAAAGTGTGAAAATTTGAAAACTTGTTAAATTAATTAATTGTTAATATTCAAACACACTTGTAACATTTTTCGTTTTACATCAAAATTGAGTCGGTGGTTTATTTAAAATTATAATTAAAATCATAATTATTTCAAGATTAAGTATTATTAATCCAATCTTTAAAAAAATACAGTAGTGGGAAACCGTTTAACACGCAAATAAATAATACGCATTTAAATAATAAACTTGTTCTACAGAGCCCCGTGAAGGGCAAACAATCAGTATGTCGAATTCAGTTTATTCAGTTAATAATCTGAAAATAATGAGTTAATTACTTAAATATAATTATATAAACTATTGACAAAGTATTGATTTAGTATTTCAATTTTAAAATATTAATAATAAAGTCAATTTTTATTTGGTTCATGTCCTTAACTGGATTCCGTATAATTCACCTAAACGCATTTAATTTGAATTCATTTAACTCATATATGTGTACAAGGTATTATTTACACTTGAGCTAAATGCATTCAAGTTAAATGTGTTCAGTCGAATTATACGGAGTCCAGTAAAGGACATGAATAAGATAATAATGGACTTTTATTATTTAATATCTGAACAAATTGAAATATTAAACAAATTGAGATATTAAATGAATAAATTTAATTTCACATACTGTTTGTTCTCTTTTTAATACCTTGTACACGCATGAGCTAAATGAATTCAAATTAAATGTGTTTAGGTGAATTATACGGAATCCAGTTAAGGACATAAACCCAAATAAATATTGACTTTATTATTATTTTAAATTAAAATACTAAATCAATATTGACTTCATTATTATTTTAAATTAAAATACTAAATCAATATTTTTTTCAATAGTTTGTGTAATATATATTATATTTAAGTATTAACTCAATATTTTGAGATTATTAACTGAATAAATTGAATGCGACATATTGTCCGTTTGCCCTTTACAGGGCTCTGTAGAACGTGTCTAATATTTAAATGCATTTAGCTGTGCCTGTGTGTCGAAGATATAACAGGGCATTGTAGAACATGTTTAATATTTAATGTATTTAATTATTTAAATGCATTTAAATTTTTAGATTTATACCTTGTACACACATGAGTTAAATGAATTCAAATTAAACGTGTTTAGGTGAATTATACGGAATCCAGTTAAGGACACAAACCAAATAAAAATTTACTTTATTATTAATATTTTTAATTGAAATACTAAACCAATATTTTAATGTCAATAGTTTATATATTATTATTTAAGTATTAAGTCAATATTTTGAGATTATTAAGTGAATAAATTGAATTCGACATATTGTTTGTTTGCCCTTCACAGGACTCTGTAGAACACATTTATTATTTAAATGCATTTAAATTATCAGGTGTGTACTAGGTATTAGGGTAGGTTTTTAGAATAGCATAGAAATCATTTTAACATGAAATTCGTTTACTATAGACATTCCATTTTCTTTCATTTAGTGTTAAACAGTTTCATCTGTATACATAAAATCAAATAAGAAATTTATAGTTATATTTTTGTAAAATGTAGTTAAGAATTCTGAGTGTTATTTTAATTATAATTTCATTATAAAGTACGGACTGAATTGGTTTATTTTAATTGTCATCAATTTAAAAAAAAAATGTATTTTAGATTTAAATAACATGGTCAGATTTAAGTCAATTCAGTTTATTTAAATTGTTTTCAATGCTCTCCTTCATGCTTTTAGCTTAGTTTTTAATGAACGTGGTTAAAAGATAAAATTCGCAGAATTTTGTGTGCATATTTTGTTCCCAATTACACTTCTGCAATAAGAAACTGTGGCTCCAACAATTATGACTGCACCGTATATAATTAACATGTAATGCATCTTTTCACAACCCTTTTTTTAATGGTGTGCAAAGTTTTAATGAGGTTTTTGTCAGTTATGTTAGCAGGAAAACTTAACTGGTGTTGAAGTTATAAATGGTTTTCTTTAACAGTCAAATACATTCATTCATAAACAGAAAAATAGAACAAATACATTGTATTTCATATATAATTATCGTTTTTGAATTTCCTCTTGTCTTAATAAAGAAAACTTAATTTAATAGGTGTAAACATACCAATGATGATGATGGTGATGATGATTATTGCCATCTGCTATTTGATTACGTTTAATTAATGGGCTTTAGCAAACACACACACACACACACTAGTTTCATTTTGTTGTTTTAATTAATTTGTGTTAATTCTTTTCCGGATGGTTTTTTTTAATATCACAACGGATTGTTTAAAGTGTTTTCAAAAAAACTTTTTAATTAATTATCTCTTCTCTCTCTCTCTCTCTCTCTCTCTTTCTCTCTTTAGTTTCTAAAAAGTCCCCTCTAGTAATTTGATGATGATTTAGCTATGAATACAATGTTAAAGAGCTCTTTTTTTGCCTTTTTCTTATCTTTAAAAGTTCTTTTAAATGCTTTAAAAGAAAAGTATCGCCATCTTTAAGGGGTTATTGGTAAATTTTTGTGAGGGGACGTTTAAATTTTTCTTAGGCTCAAATTCAATAAGGAAACTTGACAGTTGAACTCTTATGAGCAGAGTTTTTGTTTCAGAATACTAAATTAAGGTGGCTGAATGTTTTTTTTTGTTCCACAAGGATGCCACTGCGGTGGCCATATATATGTTCTATAGGAGGTCTCTGTCCCACAATTGGGTTTTAAAGCGAATGTTTTTTTAGATGAAACAAAAAAATTCAAAGTGTTTTAGAAACTAGAATAGTTGGTCATAATGCTAAAAAAAGTTTTCATGATGATATCTTTAAAAAATAAACTTCTTATGACAGTTTGAAAAAGGCGAAAGTAGTTTTCCATGAAATGTTAATGGAAAAAACAAAAAAGGGTCATTTTTAAACAGCTTTACAATGTTTTTTTTTAAGATATTGCCATTAAAAAACTTTTACCATTCTAGCTTTGAAAACAATTTGAATTTTCTCATAATGTCTTTTCTAAAAAAAAAAGTTGCCATAACGTTTTTGGAAAAAAACAAAATAAATACCTATTCAGCCACCATAAAAAGATGGTGTTTTTATCTTGGAACCTTGTTATGAGGGTTCCAGTTGATATTTTAAGTTGAGAAAATTTTAAATTCTGTCTTTCCGGTGCAAACTGAAGAGAAATGTGAGTGTTTTAGAAACTAGAAGGGTAGCTCAATCACTTAAAAGGTAATTTCATGTTGATATCTTACAAAATAATCTTTTTATGTTAGTTTGAAAATGACAACTTTAAGCAGGTGATGCTTAGCATGAGAGATTTTTGAATTTTTGTCTACAAAAAGTTTATTTTGAAAGATATCAACATGAAACTGTCCTTAACTGATTGAGTTTTAGCCTTCTAGTTTCGCTTAAATTTGATATTAAAAGACAGTATAATCAGAAGAGTTCGAAAATGGGCTGTTCATCAACCATCTTAAGTTTTTTTTTTAATTTGGTTCTTAGGTTGTGTGCGTATTTTGCTTAGGGCTAATTTTCGAGGCTTCTTTTATGTTTCTTGTTTATCCCCTGATTATTAGCGTTATGTAGACCTCAATATTAATCTTAACGGCGTTTACTTTCAAGATTAAGGGTTTTTGAGTAAAATTTGCTTTTATTTATTGAAGGGGAAGAAGAATGTATAGAAGAAAAATTAAGAACAGGATTAAATTCTCGTGATCGATAAGGTTCTTTTTTTGATTTTTCTTTAGACACTAGATTGAAGAACAAAAAAGTTTAAATGCGAAAGTTGTAAGTCTCGCAACTTAATGCGAACTTTCAGTTCCTAAGTGCTTTAGAGAAGCTTGTTATGTGTGAGACGCCGTTCACGTCTTAAATTTATTAACATTTTAATTATTGATATGAAAATTTGACATTCGACAGTGTCTCACACAGCAAACTCCTCAAAAGCGCTTGGGAACTAAATGGTCGGTCGCTTAAAAGCGTTTTTATAATTACAAATAATTTAAAATTGGTCTAGTAAAATAAATGTTAGGATAATAAACAATGAAATAAAACTTCCGTAAACAACACGTTTTAAATGGAAATTTGAAAAGAAGAAAAAATTGAAAGTGTTTTAAAAACTAGAAGACTAAAATGATTTAAATGCGATTTCCAACTTGTAGTCTTTAAAAACAAGCATTCTATAACAGGTTGGAAATCAATAAATTTGTAGTTTTACATTGAAATTTTAATTTCATTTTAAATGCTTTTTAACATTTAAAATGAAATTTAAAATTTCAGTGTCATCTTAAGACGGTTTATGAATAGACATAGCAAAATATTTAAATGAAGAACTACATTATACATGTGTAGAAAAGAAGTAAATGAAGAACTTCATTCACTTTTAAAATATATGTTTTCTATGGCAATTTGAAGTTGTCTTATTTTCACTTCAAAATTGGACGAAAATTGCGACAGAAGAAAATCGTCTTACTAAAGTTCAAAAAACAAAAATTTTGTTCATTTTCAATGCTCCATAAAAAGTTAATTTTAAAAGATAACAATATGGAAATCTTCTTACGGAATTCATTTACTCTTCTAGTTTATAACAAACTTTCTATTTCTTTTTTATGTTGTTTCTGCAACATAAAAAAAATTAACCAGAATTTTATTCCATTGTTGTCTCTCTTTTATTCTGCATTTTTTTTTACAAGAGGAATGCTTAAAATGTCTAATTATAATTTATCTTTGTGGTTGAGTTGTGTGTGTGTGTGTGCTTCTTGAACATTTGGTGTTTAATATTCATTCAAAGAAAAACGTATCTTTTTATGACTAATAATTAACAAGAGACTGACTTCTGATAATTATTATAATGGAAATTCTGCAATCGGAATTTATCTTTTTTTCCTAAGGTTTGATACATTGATTCACTATGTATGGTAACACACGCTTGTGTTATTTTTATGAACACATTTTGCTATTTCATTTGGAGGGGAGTTAAGTAGGAGGTTCATTTCATTCAACTTAAAACGTGTTCGTGTAAACTAATTCTTCAAAAGGAACATTATGTTCAATTTATAAGAGTTCTAATGGTTGTAATCATTACAATGGTTGTCTGATAAGCGCCGTGTGTGTGTGTGTGTGTCTACAGTGTGGGTCTCCCGAGGATATTTCTTCCACTTTTCTTCATTTTATATATATTTTTATTACCGTCAAAAGTGGAATATTAATCATTTTGCAAAATGACTACTCATTTATTAAGAGTTTTAGACAATTTGCATATTTTCCAATTTGGTGTTCTGATAGTTTTTGCAAGCAGCAATTGCAAAATATTTAATTTAAATGAAGGTAGAACTCTATGTGGGCTCTTAAGTGTGGTTTAAACAAAAACAGAAAATTGAAACAGAAAAAAGTTTCTTCTAAATTTCTGCTTTCTATTGCGTTCGAGTATTTTTTGTGTGGCATCGCGTGTGCGGTTTGCAGATATTCATTCTTCTCTTATACTTCTGTATGTTTGTGGCCTGTATAGAGTGAAAACCATTTATCACGAAATGTTTGGATAACACGAAATATTATTTTCGGTCTCCGATTCCTTGGAATGGCATAAATTGGCTTTCTTTTTATACGAAATTCGTTTAACGTGAAAATAAATCTTCTTGTCTCTACTGTCCCTTCGTTTTTTCATGTTATTTATGTTGCACAAGAATGCTTTATGTGGACATATAAAAATGTTGTGCTCATATAAAATAATATTTTTTCAAAAAACGAAGAAATGGAAACTATTTCAGCTAATGTAACAGGGTTCATACCGACCTAGGTCGCTAAAATTGTCGTTTTTTTCTTTTCATAAAAATCATTGAAAGGCAAAAAAAAATATTTATTTTTTAATCATTTTAATATTTTACAAACTAATTTATTTTAATTTATTCTGCAAATTTCAGTAACAATTTTCTTTTTTCAAAGTATAATTTAGTTTTTCAGCTTTTCAATAGGTTTTGCTCCTTGTATTTTTTTTTTGCTAAAAAAGTATACTTATAAAGTTGTATATTTTGCAAAAAAAATGTTGGCTTTAGTAAAAAGGTTTAAAAATAAGTACAGAATTTGTATAAAGTATGTATGGGTAATATTGAAGTTGAAATTGGTCAGAGAAATGGATTGTTTCAGTTTGGTATATGAACCCTGTATATATCGAATAGAATCGTTTAAATCAGGCAAATTCTGTTGTGAGTAGGCACCTTTCCTCCTTTGTAAAGGACAGTCCTCCATTCGGAGAAAATATCCTCCGACCAGGACCGTCTTCCACGAAGGCAAACATGTCCTCCACACATTAAATTGTATAAAAACTTAAATATGTTCGTGGAGGATGGTCCTGCCCAGAGGACTGTCCCCCACAGGTGGCAAGCCTAATTGTGAGTCACATTTTCAGGCGGATTTTTCTGCACGTTGGACATTGGTCATAGTAGTTTACCATAAGAAACGTCCTGTTGTTCTTTCTTCATTTGCATATTTTGCAATGATTCATTTTATAAACCGTCTCTCTACATTATTTTCTAAATTGAATTGTTTTATTTTTGTACCTTTCTGAATGTTGAATACAATGCCAGTCAATGTGATGATTTACAAACGAAATATTTGTTTTGTAAATTGACTAGTGAATTTTCACAATGACTGAATTTTTGTACTATGAGCCGGTAACATACTGTAACAGTATTGTTCGCTTTTGAAAATAAAGGCAATTTAAAAGATGGGCTTTCAGTGATTGCCTACCTTCGGGGTGAAGTGTCTTTGCCTTCTATGTTTTTATTTTAAATTACCACTGTTAAAAATACAGACACAAACACACATGTTGTTTTTATTTCTTCTTCTTCTTCTTCTTTTGTTACCGAAATTCTTCTTTTTTTAATGGTTTTGAATTACTGTTTCAACAGCTTGAGTTGAAATATATTTTATAACGAACAGAAGAAGAAGATAAAAGTCTTCAAGTTTTTTTTTGTTGTTGTTGTTCCATCTTTTCGTCACTCGAGATTTGTTTTATTTGTAAGATATACGAATGAAATAATTGACAGGTGGCTTCTACAATTTCTATCTTTATTTCATATTTTACAAAATCATTTTTCTTAACGTCCTTTAGTTTGTTTTTGAAATGTTATTTTTCTTTTCTTCTGCTTGTTTTTTTTTGTGTGTATTTTTTATTTCAGTTAGATATAATGTTATTATTTTTTTCTTATGGAATTTGATTGACTTTGATTATTGATCTGCAAATCGTATTTTTTATATCTCATTTTATTGTTCTCTGGTGACTTGAAGGTTAAATTCAAATCCGCCCACGAAAGTTCTGAACAAAATTCTTTTACTTTCTTCATTTTTTTCGTTGATTCATGACGACATCTTTTAAAATTAACCTTTATGTTAATGAATAAAAAAACAAAAGCCCGTAAACTGGATATTTTTTTTTCAAACTGTGATAAAAAGTTTATTTTAAAATATATTATCCTGAAGATGAAAAAAAAAATCATTTTTATATTAAGTTTTTTATATGTATGCAACGAAAATAAATGAAATACAGCTGTACACCGCTAAGAATATGCGTAAATACAGCGCGGAAACAAGATTCTACTGAAAAAGGAATTTAATTATAATTCCATTCTATTTATTTGGCTGAAAGTAATGCAGAAAGAGTATGAAATTGTTAATACTTCCTACGTGAAATTACATGTTTTCAGCCAATATAAAGTTTTTTTTTTTGAGGCGCCTCATTCTTTAAATCTCCACCTCTTATTTTTTCTTTCCTCGTTTGCTGTATATAAACCTTAACGTGTTTCCTATTGTAATGTGCGAGGACCCTTGTACGTGACATATAAGCTGAAACTTTATTCTGCTTTTGTATTTCTACCTTTTATTTTCTGTTTGTTTTTGCGGATGTGTATTCTAGGCCTTACTCGGACAGAAAGATACACAGCTTGCAATGAAACAAACGCCCAATAAATACATGACACAAAAACGCACTTGAGATAAAAAAAATTTTATCCGCTAGTTTTCACTGAAACAGAAACATAAAACGCCAAGATCCTGTAAAGCAGACTTTGTGAGTGCTTATTATTATTATTATTATTATTATTATTATTAGCATGGTTTGCAAGTACCAAAGCAAAACACAATTTAGAGCCTATGTCTCTTAAGTTTTCTTTAGTTAATAATAAAAGAAAACGCTTGGGGCCTCCATTGTAATAATAATAATAATAATAATAATAATAATAATAATAATAATAATAATAATAATAACATCATTAATTTTTATTTAAAAGTATATCGATTAAATTGATGTGACAACACATATATGCGGTCACATATGCATGCAATTAGGATTGTTGGGACTTAGAGGCCTTCTTCATATGTTACAAGGTTAATGCATTCGTGCTGCTTTGTTAAAAGAGAATTAAGCTTTAAAAAGGTTTCTTTCTACATCATCATCATCAACATCAACATTATCATCATGTTGTTCTCGTAAAGTTCCTCCTCCTCCTCCTCTTTTGTTGTGTAGTTCTTCTGAAATTTATTTAGTGAATGGAGTTAGTTGTATGATAAAATGTACCAAAAAAAAAAAGAAGTACAACTTATGATGACCAAACTGTGCAAATGGACATGACATTGAAGTGGTCATCCACTCCTGTGTTTCTTCTATCCAACTCAATGATGTTGTAATGTGGCCACTTTGGCTGTCATTTCTTTGCTAATGAATATGACTACAGCTTGTTAGTGCTCTCTCTCTCTCACACTCTCTCTCTCTCATCCTTCTTCTTTTTTTTTGGGTGATGACCTTGTTCAATTTTGCTTGAAACCATTTACTTAAGAAAGCAAAAGCTAGTTTATATACGCTCGGAGGTTCTATTGGCTATTTGCACTTGGAATGAGACATAAAAGGGGATGTGGGTGGTGGACAGTGTCCACCATCATCATCCTCATCATCAACCACACAATTTCTAGTCTTTTTAGTTCTCACATAAAACTGTCTGAAAATTCTATCAGCCTCAATGTCCATTTGTGTAGTGGGAGTTTTTGAGTTGAGGTTAGCATTACTTAACTGAACTCCCTACTCAGTCATGTCCTTTTGGGTTGACTGTCACGTTTTATATGTAATGGTACTTTTGTCTCAGAGTTCTCGAAATGTAGGCTTTTAAGGCAATTTTACTGATATAATACATAATTCAGTATTCTTTTCTGTTTCTCTTTCTTTTTCTCTTGAGGTCAGTGTAAAATGGCAACAGTGCCGTATTATTAGTACGTAGGCCTACTACCTAAAGTATGTGTCATTCCTAATTTGCTTTCAAAACGGAATGCATTTCGACTGGTTTTGTCAAAACAATTTTCGTGTCACAACTTTTTAGAAGCAGTTATGAGAGGAAACGGAAAATGTATTAAAGGTTAGAAGGGTAAGAGAACAGATTAATTTCAGGGTATTTTCGTATTCGAATTTTTTTTAACAAATATTTATGTCAGTTATTTTTATTTTTTTTTTCTTGATTCAAGTTATTGAAAAAAGTTTGTACAATTGCTAGAGTTTTAGGCAATGTGCAGAAGGCCTATAAGTAATTATCATTGTAAAATGTGCGTTTGTAGGGTCTTTGCGT
This sequence comes from Brachycybe producta, assembly GCA_036925085.1. Classification (NCBI taxonomy): domain Eukaryota; kingdom Metazoa; phylum Arthropoda; class Diplopoda; order Playtdesmida; family Andrognathidae; genus Brachycybe; species Brachycybe producta. The sequence continues at coordinate 2,562,407 of JAUPFP010000016.1, read as the reverse complement.
TTTAAAACGCAAAATTATGGGATTGTTCACACGTGGGTCGCCGTTTGCAGTCGCTCCTATGGAATTCTACCTTTAAACAAGAACACGTTTTACTTGGCGCCGTTCCGTACTTTCTTATACAGTGAATGCATTTATACTGGAGTATTGGTAACGGGTGGTTGTGATCTTCTTCGTGGATTCACACAAGATGTTCACTTTTAATAACTTTAGAGTGGTATATAGGTAGATATAGTACGTGTATATACAGAAGGCTATATAATAATAATAATAATAATAATAATAATAATAATAATATCGGCAGCTGACTAACTTTCAGACATTTTCATGATAAATCGTTGGCAATTTTTTTTTTGCTTTTTTTCGTTTTCTTTTCAGAGCTTAATGTTTTTTTTATATAAAATAAACTTTCGATATTTTTGGCAGGTTTTCATTGGTACCGTAATAAATATGCATAACGTCTAAATTTGAGTTAGTTATTTTTTGAAATATTAAATTGGAAGTTTATTTTTGAAATATCAGCATGTTTTTTTTAACGTCAAACTTTTTTTTTAAAAATACAGTAGAAACTGTTTTACACAATACATAAAGGGACCGGAATATTTATTCGTGTTAAACGAATTTCGTGTAAAAAGAATGTGTAGGCCCTATGCTATTTCAAAGGACCGGACCGAAATATATTTTATGTTTAGTAAGTTTATGAACAACAGATTTTTGAACTCTTGAATATTCTGTCTTTTAGGAGCAAAATTACTAGAAACTAGAAAGTGTTTGAGACACTTGGAGGGTAGCTCAATCATTTGAGAGTATTTTCATGCTATCTTTCAAACTAAACGTTTTATATAGAAAAATTAAAAAAAAGATTGTATGCTTAAAATTGAGGTATTTTAAAAAAAATGACCTAAAAGCTAATTTTGAAAAATATCAACATGAAAATATTTGAAGTAATTGTTTCTAAAACACTTTCTAGTTTCTCTTAGGTGAAAAATGTTTGAGATGAAATACTGCATATATTTTAGGTGAATGGATTTGGGTAAAATGGTATTATTAGTTTAAATGTTTTTAGATGAAAATCTATTTTAAGAACTTCCTTTAAATTAAATGTTCACTAGGTGAAAAGGTTTAGATGTTAAGGTGAACTGTCTTTGAGGCTAACAACTTTAGGTGAAGTGTATTGATACCATATCAAACAACCCTGGTGTCAAGTTTTCATTTGGAATTTGGGCCAAAATATTGAATTGGTTGTTCTGTGAATTGTCTTAATGATTATGTAGAATGACTGATTTTTCTATATGGCGGTAACACCTAATGTATGCAAAAAATTAATATGTATTTATATTCTCTTCAGTTTTTTTATTATTATTTTGAGCGTCAAAGTCAATTTTCATTGGTGAAAATCGATCCTGAAAAATCTTTTTTTGTAACAACTTTTGCTTACAGCAACATTCCTGTTTTTTTCTTGTTGTTACTAAGAAAATTACAGTGAATTTTACATTTATATTTATGCAATATTCATGATTTTATGAAAATCTTGTACTAAGAAAAATTGGCTAGAAGCTAAAATAACGAACAAGGAAAATAATAAGGAAAAAAAAAATAAGAGATTAACTTTTATTTTAAATGAAATTGTTTCTTGAGTGAAGAAGATCATCAACAATCTCTTTGTTTGACACGTTATCTGAGCACATTGTTTAAAAAGATAAAAGCATCTTTACTTTTCTTCATTAATCTTATTTGTTATATTTTTTTTTAGAATTGTAACTTTTTTTTACATTTGGGATTTAAGTGTCTCGTATATTTTTTTCTTCGTACCTTTATTTTGAATTACGTTTTAAAATTTATGGGCTTTGTCTTAACGAATAACTTTTAATCAACTATACATTCTTGTCAGCTACAGGATCTGTTAACTTCATTTTAAGATGGTTTATGAACATCTGATTTTCGAGCTCTTTGTTTAGTCTGCCTTTCACAAGCAAAATTAAGAGAAATTTAGAACGTGTTTTCGAAACTAGAAGGGTAGCAGCTTCATTATTTGAGGATATTTTTTATGTTGATATTTTTAAAATAAACCAAAAAAATGACTCAACTTTGAGCAGATTATTTTTTTATTATTATTTTTTGTCTTTAGTGTCTATTTTTAAATATATTAACGTGATTGAGCTACCCTTCTAGTTTCTAAAATACATCCAAGTTTCTTTTCAGTTTGCTTCTGAAAAGACAGAATAATCAGAGTTTGAGAGGCGTTTATACTTTAAAACCACCTTAAGTTTAAGTGTTCATTCCCTTTAAGGACCCGGATCTAGAGACCTACATAAAGCCCATGTGTCGGTGGGCTTTTGCAGGCTTGGGTCGGCATTTTTATGTTAAAGGTCCTTGGACCTGATAAGCCCACAAATTTATGAAAAATGCAGAAATAGAAACAGCAAGTAAAAAACAGGAAAATGTTTTCCCTAGAGTTCTGCTTTTCTTCACTGGAACGTGAAGAAAAGCAGAAATCTAGTTGCAAATCTCAGATTGCAACCGAAGACAATAAATACTGTACAATGACATTGTTGAATTTATAAAAGAGAGGAGAAGGAAGGCGTATGAGGAGGAACCATAAATAATGATGTGCGTGAAGGATGCCTTCGTATTGGTTGATAACATGTGAATCTACATTCTGCCAAAGAAATAGAATGGAATTATTCATTTTAGATAATTTTATTTTTCAGTTGTAATTTTTTTCTGTATGTGTGATCCAGGCCTAAAAAGCCAAAATTTAAATTTTGGTCATTTTCAAACTGTTTTATAAAGTTTGTTTTTAAAAAAACCAACATGAAATTCCCGTATACACGATGCAGTTATTCTTCTAGTTTCTAAAGTTTTTTTAAAAGTTGTTTTTAAAACGCCAGATTATCATAAAATTCTAGTGATATTTTGAGTTTTAACGTAGCAAACACCCCTCTCTTAAAAATTAAAAATCGCATAGATAATTTTTTGGTTAATATTGTGACACCCTGTAGAAACAGAAGGTGAAACACTTAAGTCAAAAATTCAGTTTTGACAGTAAGGCACCCCTTGGTGCACAGATGTTCCGACATGGGTGGCCCGAATTCTAGAGAATTCGTGGAACCAGGTCCGACCGTGAGAAAATTGGAAATAAGTTCCAAGAATATTTCTGATTATGATTTAATATCCCCGGCCCAGGGCAATGATTGGCCCAGTTGGTCAATCATTACGCCCTGAGGTGACAGTTGCCCCTCCCAGGAGACCGGACAAGTGAGCCGGAGACTTGTGTGTGAGGACAGTCAGAGCTGAGACACGGAGTAAGAAGGTCCGAATCTAGAGTTTAACCAGATAAGTTCTGGACTAGAAAGTCATTCTTGAGAGTTCAAAGAGTGAAGATCTGACTTAGAGAATATTATTATGTAAAAGCAATAATAACGATGTAATCAAGAGCAAGTAAAGAGTTTGATTCAGAATACATCAGCCAGTGTCATATTGTGTATTTTGGATTGTATTGAGTTCCTGTACTCCTAAAATAGAGGAGTATCCAGCAGAAGGTACTCAGACACAGCCTGAGTCCCTCTGCCTGGAGCCTCCAGCAACTCAATCAAAGAGGACTAGAGTTTCTTCGGCATCGTCACGCCTATACCAAAGATTCCTAGGAAAGACGGTCTTTTTGTGGGCCGTGCCAGGCAAGGCAAGTAAATGTCGCGCCCGGTGAACCCAACCCCCAGAGGTTCAACAGCAATAGAGGCTGGTCCGCAACAGTCGACAACAGTCGACCCCGGCACCACCGACTCAGCAGAGGGAACAACGTCGTCAACGAGGACGAAGTTCCTCCCGCGTCGTCGGCAATGGAGCCAAAGGTACGAGAGGTGGGCCAGTCGTGTCACAATATTATTTCTCCAAGACCTGATGAAATGTAATTCAGAAGTTTAATACTGTAGTTTCTATTTTAATTTCCCTGTGGAAATGACATACTCATTTTTTATTTTTATTTTCACTCTACTTTTTCAATTTTATGTTTTAGTTTAAAGTTTTCATTTTATCTATTTATATATCAATTACTTAACGAGTTATGGTAAAGAAAAAAATTGAGTTACTCTGAATTGATCAAGGAAGTAACAAACACTGGTTCATGGACAGTCAGGGAGTTTGCGTTGTTTGAATTGGTTTATTAACCAATGTTTAACTAATGAACTTTAAGTTTCTTCAGTTTAGAATTCAACTTCAATTTACTTTTTAACTGCTTATAAAGTTTTTTTTTATATAATCAATAAAGGTATTATAATTATTAATTATTATGGAATTACCCTAACAGATTTTTTTTTTTGATGAACTTAAAAAAATCAAGGGAAAAAGTAAAACTCGGTTAACTTGTGCTTCTGTTTTTTTCTTCTTCTTTAGTAATATAATTTAGTAGAGCGTTTAAAAGTGCTCTCTTTTCTCTTTTATTATTAATTTATTATCTTTTGCTGAACGTTCAGCTTCACTGAATATCTTTTTTTTTTGTTTGAAATATTATTTTATATTCCTAGTTGTCCTTTTGATTCTTTCTCTTAGGCTTGGGTCCCACATATAGAAAAAAGTCAACTGAAAATACCATTTGTATTACTAATTGTATTGTTTTGATTTGGTTAAAGCCTGGAACACACATGTTGAATTTCGTAGAGGAAAATGTAATTAGAAAAGGAATAAAAATGCATTTTCTTTTTTTGTATTATTGGTGTCCATCCATATAAAGAAATGTGTATAAAATGTGGATGTCCTCTATTCAACAGGAAGAGAAACACTATACATACAAACGTCCATCACATCCGCCACATTCCATCATGCTAATTAGTCAATATCGTAGACGAAAACTTTTTGCAACAGAAGTTGAGATTTGTCTCAACTAATTTTTCAACAAATTTCCGTTCACTTTTGGCAGAACATTTTCTCATTGTAATATTTTATAATTTTCTAAGCGGAATTCCTCATGAATGTGTGTTCCATGCTTAACAGAATATTTAAATGAGAAAAAATTTTCATTAGAAGTGAACGAAATTCTGTTTCAAAAGTTGTTAAAGTTTTCCGTCTAAAATTTCGAAAACTCAGAAATGAAACACATTACTTAACTGTGGAATGAATATAATTATACATGTATTAGTAATTTATTGCGTGTAGTATTGTTTTCTTGCTTATTATAGGTCACATCATTTTCTACATTTATTTTTCTGTTTTTGTGTGTAAACACCACTTTTCTGGGCAGAATTCCGCATGTGTGTTTCAGACTACATATGAAAAAAATACAGTGAAAAAAAAACTTACAAAAATCTTTGCATGCAGGCGCTTTTGTAGCTGTGACGTCAACTTGAGGCAAAAAAAATTCATTTTCGATACACTTTTGTCTGCCATCTTTTCTGTTATCGATGATGGATAAAAGTGACTATATTTTAATGACTTTGATAAATATGCACTACTGAAAAAAGGAAGAGCAACTTTTGATCAACAATGGTGAGTAATTTGAGTCGTATACAATTAATTAGTGGTCAAATTTTAGGGTATTGTGAAACTTATGGTTAGTGGGAAATTTAGATCCTATAAAATGTATAAACGGAGGAGCTTTTGTGGCCTATGTGATTTAACATGAGCTAAAAAATACGAGATTTTAAAATGAAATTAAAAATAGAAAAACTAATTATAGATTTTTACCAACTTATCACTAGATGAGCAATATTGTTATGTACATATTGCAATTTGAATTTTGAAAATAAGAATTTTTGTTGCAGAAAACAAATCATTTGCCTGAACCATGTATTTCTTAAAATAGGAATTTCTCTTTCTCATTTGCTTCAATGGCTTAGCTGTGGGGCGCCACTAAACAGCGAAAAGTGGAACTATAACTGTCATCTGCTAATATTCAAAATGGCGTCACACATATGGGCTCTTAAACATAGGCGCAACAAAGCTGAAATTGTTTCAACTTTTATGTTTTATGGAATTACTTATTATCTCACAATAGGAAGGCGTCCTCAGTCACATTATTCTTTATGTCTTCTATTTTTGTCTCTTCTTTTATAAACTCAAAAATATCTTTGGCGCGTTTTGTATTGAAATGTGCGAGAACCCTTTAATGTGAAATAAAGCAGAAATGTAGGAATGGCGGATCTTTGTGATTTTTATTTCTATTTCTATTTTCTACTTTTTTATGCATGTGGGATCCAGGCTCTACTCGTATTCTTATTTTGTTACTAGTGTTGCCAGCCTTATTTTTTTTTCTTCTGGTGTGCTGTTTCCAACGAATTCATTTGCATAATATTATAATCTAAAACACTGGCGGCATCCGAGTGGCAACTCCTACCAATAATCTTTAAATTCTATATAAGTATATTACCATTGTACACGAAATGCTCAAAAGTATTGGTTCCAAAATATTATAATAAGAGAGTATTGTAACCATTGATGGGTGGTGTGTGTGTGTGTTCCCATTGTTTTTAAACTCCTTGTAAATTATATATGTGAAGAAGGAGTGTGTGGTAAAATCTTAACAGTTTAACATTGAATGAGATTTTTTTTTCAAGCTATGCACTAAACTCCATTAGCATATTTAATCGAATATGGCGTCTTATATACTGGATTGCGCAAATAAAACGTCTGCTGTTCAATTTTTTTTTTATAAGGTTTTAAAGTTGACATGACTACTTGTCCGGCGTACAGGCAGTTAGAAATAGGTCAAAACTTCAGTTGGCTCCGCCCTTGTTATGACGACTGACAACTTCTAATTGATTGGTTATGTAGTCTGACGTCACATGCTCCGCCCTTTTCAATGTCAGACTACATAACCAGATAATTAGAAGTTGCCAGTCGTCATAACAAGGGCGGAGCCAACTGAGGTTCTGACCTATTTCTAACTGCCTGTGTCCGGCGTTTGCATGGACTTGTAGTTCTCCTGTTTTAACCAACTTCTCCATAACCTATAGAGAGCTGACATTTTGTAATTTGTACACTGCACCCTCGACTAGTGCGATCAGTTAATCTATCAAATTTTGACGGATCCTCGAATGATCTCTGTCCAGGATCCGTCGTTATAGGCGGGAGGGTACCTTAAATAACGTACATTTCAACAACAACAAAAATGACACTTCTGTAATTCCAAAAACAAACAAAAAACATGTCTTTTGTATAAAATAAAAGCTCATACCAAAAAAACATATTTTTTTTTTATATTTACTTATTTATAAAGTTATGTCTTCGGCTTGTTTCTATATTTTCAGGTAAAATAAAAATAAAAATAATGATTTAAAAAAAACCGACGTATTTTTTTTATTAAATTTTGTTGCTTTGTGGAGCAACATAAATTCATGGGATATCGAAAAAAGGGACTAAGGTCCGCTTCACATAAAACAGTGGCTGTTGTGTGTCGCCACAAAATGTTTTCGTTTTTAACTATCATTGATTCCTATGGGGTGCATGCTCAGTCAAGACACAGCCACCTTTTTTTTTTGGCTTCTTTGTGTGGACGAGTGTTCGTGTTCAGCCACGAGTTTCGAACACCATCCATCCTGTTTAAAATTTTTTAATTTGAAAAATTACTCTGATAACAGGCAGAAAGCTTATGACAGTGGGACAAAAGTTCAGTTGCAACATGCGAAATGCATTGTCAAAACCCAAAGATATACATGTAAAACAAATAACAATTGCAATAATGTGCAGGTGCAGCTGAAAACAATGCATTATCAAAAAATTAAGAGCTCCATAATACAAGTCACAAGTCAAAATCACTGACTTCACCAAACTGTACAGACAATGTCGCCCCTCGGAGAAGAAGGGCGTGGCACAACTAAAAAAACACTTTTTGGGGAAAATGAGTTTAAAGTTGCATTTTTTTCTATCTCAATCTATTGTACACCTACAATATACAAATAAATGGATATTCTGAATAGTCAAAATTGTTTTTGCACTTGAAAAGCTCATCAAAGTAAGCCAAAGAATATTTGTCTTTAAACTCATTTTCCTCCAAAAGTGGTTTTTTGAGTTGTGTCACTCATCTTGCCTAGGTGCGAATTGTGTGCATAGATAGGTGCTACTGATACATCACGAATGTCACTGATAAGTCATTGACACTGACATGTCACTGATGTGTATAAATCGACTTTTAGCCTCCAGTTTTAAATTTATAGCATTTTATACTTTATGATTAGAGGGATTCATTTTTAAACAATAAGCGGTTTTACTTGCCCTATTTTTTTGTATATTCGATTTGGTACATGTATTGGGTTGTTACATTTTGAGTTTTTTTGACAATTTTTTTCTCAAAAAAGAACAACAAAAGGATATGTTTTCACCAACATTTGAATAGTTTTTTTCTCCCATCCTATTACAACTAAAAAAAAACATAGAAAGAGTTACGAAAAAAAAAACTACATATAAACACATCACATCACTAAAGAATCTCTTTTGTTTAACTTAAAGATTTTCGAGTCTTGTTTAAACGAATACTTTATTTTTTATTGATTGCTTGAGCATTTTTTTAAAAGAAAATATTTTTGGTGGCATAGAATGATGATCATTCATTTTAAACAAGCTTCATTAATGATTTTTCTTTCTTTCTTGCTCTTTCTCTCTCTCTGCACCCGTGTGTTTCTTCTTGTTTTCGTTTTTATGTTGTCGCTTTTTTACTCTCTCTCGTTTTTATTTATTTATTTTTTTCAAAAAGTTGAGTAAATACATTTTACATTCAGCAAATATTGGAATTTAAGAAAACTTTTTTTTTGAAAGTCCAGTTTTGGTAATTTTTGTATAAATAGTTTACTCGATGAATAAATAGTTTAACTTGTGTGCAAAAGGTTGAAGAAACATTCAGAAAAAACTAACTGATAGTTTTGTTTGTAGATTTTATTCTGAAATGAAACATTTAAATACAGTGTCTTTCCAAAAAAAAAAAGAATTTCACTACATATTCTCAGAAAGGACATAATTACATTTAAGTGTTTTTTATTCAGTAAAAAATGTACTGTTACATGCTTGCTGAAAATTATATTAAATTACATGTAAAAGTCATTAGTGCATTTTTTTTCTCCTTGCAAGTGTTGTGTATTTTTATGTGAAAAAAGAAGTTATTGTAACTTTTGTTGAGGGGAAATTACACGACGCCACTTCTATTGCGGATAGCTCTTTCTATGTACCGAGCATGTTTTCCTGCACTGGCTCCACAATCATAAAGGGACAAAGTTTTGACTTCATATTGTCAAATTGAAAGCGAGCTAACGGGATTATTTGCATGTAGAATTACGTAGTCTGAATACATTTTGAAATAAATACCAGGAAATTCGAGTAACAATGCATTATTTTCCGAATCTTAACAAAGGTTCAAGAAAGGCAAGGCCTGTGGTCCGACTGGCCAATTGGGCAATTTTCCGTATGGGGTCGGTTTTTTCCCATTGAAAGCCGATTTTATGATGAAACTCAATTAAAATTTAAAAAGAACAGAAACGTGATGTTTTTATTAATAAAAATAATCCAAAGAAAGTAATAAGACAAATTTTAAAAAAAATGTTTAGGAATGGAGCTGCGCATATCTGGCAACCGGGAATTTTTCCAATAGGCCACTTAGTTTGAAAGGCTGTTTTCCATTAGAAGACCGATTTTATGACGTAACTCGATAATAGTTTAAAAATCGCAAAAAGAAAAAGATTATAAATCTGATGTTTATTAAGTATAGAAAATCCCAAATAAAAGAAAAATGACACATTTTGAGAGAAGTAAGAATAAAAACTAGAAAAATATTTTTAAAAAGCTAGTTTCAGAAATTTTTTTGAATTTTTTCTCGCTAGGCTCGCTGAAAGTTTCTACAAAATAACAAAAGAAATTGACACTTATTGTAGGAAGAAATTGAAATTAGAACCATGTGTTATTTCGAAGAAGAAAAAAATACGCGTACATTTAAATGTTATTGGAGTTCTAGGCATTTCTGTAGTTTCTTACTAATCCGGATCTGCAAATATTTTTTTCCCGGGCTGGTTTTTCCCCCTGTAGTAATTTACTAACTTGTTGATTTGACTAGTACTTGAATTACTTGTGGTTTAACTTGGTTTTAAGTTGACTGTCTATTTATTCAAACACATTGTCTTTTTACAAAGACCCTGTACAGCAGGGAACTTAATACAGATAAGAGTTTTACATTGCAGTTTTTTTTTTTGGCTCTTTTTGTATGTACACTTAGGTACACAAGTTAATCTATAAAATAAATTGAATTCATTCAGTACTAAACTGATATGCTTAAAGTATTTTAAGTTAAATATACTTGCGTTAACATGCTTTTAAGACTAGTCCGGCTTATTTTGCCATCGTAAATAGAACTAACTTTGTTTCATAGGCTCGTAATTTATGTTCTTGTTTTAAAAAAACATTAGGAACAGCATCTAGCATATGTTGTTATTACTTAAACAAGACTAGATGACATTACATTAAAGATAGAACTTCAGGAAACATCAATAAAACTTTTTTTTTAGATATATTTATCTCAAATCAATATACTGGAGTTCGTCTTTTCGGATGTAATAGATTTCTTGGTCTTCTGAAGTCATGGTAACGTTTCAGTGAAGTGACTCGTTTATCACGGAAAGAACTTCTGAAATGTTTCCTGATACAAAATATGATATTTATGTGATGAAAGTATTTGGAGGTGATGGCCTCTTTATTATGATGGGACGACTATGTGGCCATTCAATATCGTAGTTAACAGCCTAAAGCAGTATATAGTGAGCTTTGCACGTGCCATATGATTTGGCGTATTTTGATGCTTTCGAGTTCGGAAGTTGCTCAAATTGCCCTAGCAACAAAACAACAATTTCAAATCATCATAAAAACATCATGATAAAGTAGGGTTTACTGCGGTGGATTATAGGGTGGATCACCATATAGAATTATAGTCCTAATAATAAAAATGGGAACACCACGAAAATCAAGTTCTTTTAAATCACATTTTGAATTTTTTTTCAATTTTTAAGTGAATTTTTTCTCTATTATTAAATGATTTTTTTATAATAATATGCTTGACAATGGGTGAATAAATATATTGAACACTTTGTCATGCATGGAATTTCATTTAATAAAAGTGCAATTTTACGAAATTTAAATTAATTTTAAAAAAAATTCTATTTAAATTAAAAAATCAGATTTTTTCATTATTTCGAGAAATTCAATAAAAGGCGTTCGGAGCCGCGTTCTCCACTTATTTCAATTAGACCACTGATTAACTGACTATGCATCGACTGCTTAAATTTGGATCATTTTCAAACTTACATAAAAAGTTTATTGTATTTTAAAAGATGTCAACATGAAATTACGATTAAGTGATTAAGCTACCCTTCTAGTTTCTAAAAACACTTAAGTGTTACTGGTGAAAGACAGAACAACAAGAGTTTGAGGAACGTTGACACTTGTAAACCACCTTAATGTCAAACTTTTGAGTTTGAATTTTTTTCTTCACCTGTCTCATATACAGTGAAATAACAATTGAAATATAGGCAACTCTTTTTTTTTTTTTTAAAGATTGGTGTAAATCTATCTCACTATTTCCTCTAGAGAGATTTTTTTCTTTTTTTACTGTCCAGTATATGGTCTATTGCTTCTTTCTATTGAAGTTTTTCTTGAGATATTTTTACTCTATTCTTCTCTATTCATTTTTTTTTCTCCTTTGGCCTCAAACGTCTTTTCAGTGAATAAATTGAAATTTTGAAGAAAAAAAAAAGGAATTTATGTGCACAGGTGTGTGTGTGTGTAGAGGCCTATGTTTGTGTGTGTGTGTGTGTGTGTGTGTGTGTGTGAGAGAGAGAGAGAGATATGATGGTTTGGTCTTTCTGAAAATCTCTATTTCAACTGGATGAAATCAGTACAACTTTTTCTCCTTTTTTCTTATTTTTAAAGAAGAAACTTTTGATTTTATCATCTTATGACACACACATAAATATTATTGATTTGACATTTGAATGGATAAGTTTTTGCATTCATTTTCTTTATCTTTTGTGTGGTGGTGCCACTTTTTAGGTGTCTTTAGTCCACAAAAAACGAATCTGAAAACATTATATTTCCACATTTTAGGTGACCATTGGCGACCTATATGTATTGTACATATAAGCTAAGATTATAGGTGCATTTGAAAACGCATTGCTGCAGTGTACAAAGCAAGCTTTTGAAGTTAGTGATTACAGATCTGTAACTAGGACCAGGCGAGTGAGACACCAACCTACCTGCCTTGAGCGCAAAGCTCATTTGTTCGGAAATAAAAGCGGAAAATAACTAGAACTGGTAATACTAACGAAGGGGGCGTCGGTTTTATTATTACTTTGGGTGCAAAGCTCAGGGGCGCAAAATAACTAGAATCAATACTAAGGGTTCGCCAGGTGCAAAATTAGCTGGTTAACCGGCTTTGAATGGTTGGAAATTTAAGAATGTAGTTGCATTGCATCGAAAATGACTAATAAATGAGTATCTGCATTCTGTAAGTGCTGTCATTTTGTGGAAGCTGACAATCTCTATAATGCTGCTATGAAATTATCAATGAAAAAAACATAGGGTGTTCTTAAATGCACCTCTTTTGCCCTTTTTTTTTTTTGCAAAATAAAAAGTAGCAGCACCCATCATTACATTCTTAAGCTTATTCCCAGTTTGGTGTTTTTTTTTTTCTTTCTTTCTTCTTATTCTTCTTTCTGTTTGCCCTTAAAGATAAGTAAGGCTTATTTTGCAGGACTTTTTCTAAGCGTGTTTTCAGAACAAGAGATTTCCAACCTTTTTTCTAGCCATGAGTAACATTTTCAAAAGGAGAAAAAATTTTGAATTGCATATCATTGCTTATTTTGCCACTGGACTTCGATGAAATAACCATGGAATATTTTCTACGTTTACATGCGCTTTTATCAGTTTCAGGGCATAAGAGCCATTTTATATACATTTTTGTTTAAAAAAAATGGTAGAAATTGTTTATTTGGTCTTGTATGAAACTGTGATCTGTTTATTAATATGCCTGTAGCTTACTTACAGTGGAAACCGGTTAACACGAAAAAGGTAATAGGAAAAATCATCTAACACAAAGAAAGTGATGCGGTTCATTTAAATTATAAAACCGGTTAACTTGAGTTAATGTTATGCGTTATGCAAATGAAAATTCAAAGTTGTGCAAATCGCGTTTAAAAGTTATCCAAAGTTATGCAAATAAAAATAAACCTCCCAAAATGAAAAATATGCAAGAAAATTGTTTATTTTATGCAAAAGTTGCAAATAAAAATGTATGTTATATAATAAAAATGCTTTTCATTAAATGGCTGAAGCAATAAATAGCTACAATCATCACAAGCAATAAAAGAAAATTCAAAATTAAAACGATTTTGAATTTCGATTTTTTTTTTTGGCAAAAAGTTTTTTTTTTTAAGAAACAAGTGAAATTATGCAATTTTATACAAATTCCTAAAGATTGATGCAAATTTGTGCATTTTCTGCATTTTTGTTTGGAATAAAACCGATTAGTATTGCGCGTGTGACACGCATGAGTGGCACTATTGGCACCTTCTGTATTTATTTTTGGCACCTTGAAGTGATAAATGGCACATTCTATATTTATTAGGCACCTTGAAGGGATAAATGGCATCCATTTGGCACCTTCTTTATTAACAGTGCTTAATATGGTATCATCATAGTGTACGAGCATATATACCAAAAGGGGTTACAACTGTGATAAATGAATTTTATATATTTTATGCAAGTTTTTGGTCTTCATGATTATTCAAGTAAAATAAATGAAAATAATTTTGAAGCATATTAAAATATTCATCTTAATAACACTTCAAATTGAAAATGAAATTATCAGAAGGGAAAGAAACGTTTTCAATCCTAATGTTCTTAAATTGAATAATGGGCAATACACATATACTGTAGATCTAATAATAAATATAAACAGTGTTAAGTGTTGTGTGCCCTATCTATATGTGTCACAAAAAGAAATTAAGTTACGAAATGTGTCGATATATTTGGTGTGGATTTAGATTTTTTTTTTCTTCTTCTTTGTTGTTGTTTGACGATGATGGACGCTTTTCATCGGCTTCATCTGAATCTTTTCTCCCTCGGCTCGGTTTAGCTTTTTCCGCGTTGTCTTCTTCATTCACGGTGATTTATGTCTATTCCCATTTGCTTTTTTTTTCATTGTCAGGAGGGAGAAAAGTTTTTCGATGCCGGGATTATAGGACAGCATTAGTCAAATATGACAATGTTCATTTATCTCCCTTACACCGAAGTTTTTTTCCTTTTCTTTTTTTAAGAAAGTTTTTTTAAAGAGAAAGATGAGAAAAAATATGTCAGATAAAGTTTTGTTAAACGTATTTTTTTTAAATTTTATATATAAAAGAAACTTTTTAAGAGCCATAAATGACTTTGATGTCTGGTTAACTGGTTTTCAGTTTTGTTGTCTGATAAGTTTTTAATATATTTTTTATAGAAATTTTATAGTTTCCGAAAATTAGTGTTTGGCTAAAAATATAAATGGACATTAAACTATAATTGTAAAGCCATAATACAGTATAAGGAGAATTCAAACAGAATAACAAAAACTTTAAAAAAAAAAAGTAAAAGAAAGCTGTGATAATGTATGGTTCCCTTAAGGTTTTCATATGAGTTAGTGTGCTGCGAAATATTAGATGTTATAGTCAATGGTTATAGAAAATTTAATATTTTTCATAATTTTAACTTTATTGGAAAAAGCAAGTTAAACAAAAAACATTCCGATTACATGTGTTCACCAAATTCAGATTATTTAAAAACAGTTTAAAGTAGAGGTGGGACGAATCCTAATTTTTTTCGAATCCGAATCCTATAAGGTTCTCGAATCTCAAATCTCTCGAATCCTTCATATAAGAATCTGAAGAATCCTATAGGAGTGTTTCTGAGCCTCTATAGGTGTGTTTCTGGGCTTCTAGAAGTGTTTCTAAAATTTAAAAGTTTAATCTAGACTCTAGACCATTGTAATGGTTCCCCATTCATGATCGGATCTGTACTGATGAATTCTAAGTGGCAGATCAAATCCTGCATTTATCTGTAAATCTAGGCGATCCCACTAATGGGGAGCTTATTTACAAAGAAAGAAGTTATTTGACTGTATTTTACTTTAGTTTTCAGTTTTTATTAACGATTCGTTTTTCTAAGTAAATATGGACATGTAATGATAATACATTTGAAATGGAAAACTGTTTACCAACCCTTATTCCTTAGAAACAAAAAAAAGTTAATATAAAACGACGACTAAATTTATAAAAAGTAAATTAGAATAAAAGTATTTTTTCTATGATGTTATCTATGAAAATAACTTTAATGTTACTTAGACGATATAAAGTACATTTAATGTTTGTAACTTTCAAATAAGTTGAACAAACGAGGTTATTTTGAGTATTTTAAAACGTTTTTTGTTTACTCTTTTATAAGGATAAAAAAACTAAAATAGCCTATAAAATTTAAATATGGTATTTATCTTTATAAAGTTTCAGAAAGTTGAGTAAACGACTTTTCTAAATCAGTCTACTTTCAAACATACGTATTTATTTTATTCACTTGTTAAATGTTTTTGTCATTATAATAACTTAATAAGATTGCGGCGATGCAATTAGGTGGCAAGGTGCATTGGCGTACCAGGATTTTTTCGGGTCGGGGCCCAAAATTCTTTTTTTAGAATAAATCTAGTTGCGCACAAGACCGCGCCGCTATGCATCATATGAAATCAATGGGTGCAACGTCCACTATATGGTGGCACGCTGCGACGTGCGAAACTCGCTTGCAGAACTTCCATGTCAGAAAGAGAAGGATCAAGAAGAACTTTTTCTTTTCACCTTGTTGAACGGAACAGCGCACAACGGCTCTCTTGTGTGTGTGTGTGTCTGTGTGTGTGTGTGGGGGGGGGGGGAGGGGGGGGGGGGTAGACGAAAGGAACCATGTGGAAAACATGCTCTCACGTGACATTTAGCTAGACACCACTCAGGTGCCTTCGTTTGCCAGCATGACTCGTTATAAACAACAACACGTATGTGTTCATTTGTATTGTGAAGTGTGAGCATTTGTCTTCAACAAGTGGCGGAGTCTCAGATAAAATGTTTCACACGGCGATTCGGGACAGTGCAGCACTTTGCGACATAGTGGGCGACTAGCTTAAAAGTCGCTTAGTTGAACACCCTATGATGGTGGCGGGACATAAAGTGAGTTCTAAAGGTACAGGTTAAGAGAATAAGAGATAGAGAAGAAAATAAATCTATCACATGTAAACACAGCTCTTCTTGGTATGTAGATAGACCCCCCCTTTCTTGACTATACCACTGATTAGGTGTCTGAACATTATCTGAAATATACACCTATATTCAGCTTCAGCTTCTGCACAAGCATTTTATCCTTAGCTCACTAGCAAATGCAGCAAAAGCAAGTCTCGAAACAGTCCTACCATTCTGTCATCTTTCTATTATTAGTAATAATATTTTAGAAGTTGTTATAAAAGAAAAAAAAAATATTATGTAATTCAGTCAGCAAACATATTTTGTGATAAACGGTAACATTAAAAAAGGACCAGTTTCTAGTTTTTTTTACTGTTTCCAGTGCGTTTTCTTGTCCATTGACTGATAAGAAGGAAAAGAATACAAATGTAGAAATCATCACTTTTTTTTCAAAGAACTTGTGTAAAACAGGCTCAGGAAAGAGGTTTTTTGAGAAAAAAAAAAGAGGGTCACAATACGCCTCATAAACGTCAATCATTTCTTTTATTTATTTCTTGTTGAAAAGAAATTCTTAGGCCTTGGTCACACATGCATTGAAAAAGCAGAAAACAGAATTAAAAATAAAAAAAATATATACATTTCTGCTTTCTTTTGCGTTCAAGGGTTCTCGCATATTACAATAGAAAACATTTAAATTATATTTTTGAGTTTATAGAAAGGAGGATTAAGAATAGAAGGTTGATGATGCATCTTAAAGACATATTCCTATTGGCTGACAACATAATTCTGCATGGCAGGAAGAAACAAGTTCACGCATTTTTCAGCCTGCTTTATGCAAAAATAAATATAATAGAATTTTTCAAATGAGAAATTCTTTTTTTAAGTTCATTTTTTTTCTGTCTGTGGGATCTTGGTCTTAGAAATAAAATAACTGAAAGAGAGACAGAGAAAAAAGAAAGAATGGAAGAATCTCAAATGTTCGAAATGATCTGTGTAACATAAAAAGGTTATTCGATTTATTTTCACTACTTCTTCAAAAAAGAGTTGAGGTTTTTCTTTCTTTCTTTCTTCTTTTTCTTCTTGTTGAATGAAATCTCACATTTTCAGATATTTTATGTATAGAATAGAATATATTTGTCAACTTAGTTTTGAAACTTTGTGAATGGTTTTTTAATACATGGTTAATGAAATAAAAGAAATATCGAAATATGACGTTAAGTCGGGTTTATAAGTGGCTATTGCAATATATGAAAATGAAGGAGAACAATAGAATAGAATTATTTTTATTCTGCAGTTTGTGAGTGAGAAAAGCAGAAATTATAAATAAAAATTAAAAATCAGAAAATAAGTTTGCTCGACATTCTGTTTTCTTTTGCGTTCAATGGTTTTTATGCATTACAACATGGTTTGCAGCATTAAAAAATATTGAAATTGTTGTTGGGTTTATATCATTAGGGTTTGATATTTTCTGGTTTTGACAATGCATTTTCTATGCTGCACTTGGACTCTTGTCCCTCTGCCATAGGCCTTTATGGCTGCTTGCAGAGTAATTTTTCAAATTCAAAAAATTCAAATTCAAATAGAAATAAATACACTTGAAGGACATTTTTTTGTTTGTTGAATTTGGGACCTCCTCTCAAATTCAACATGTTTTCATTTTCTGGTGACATGTAATACCGTGTGGCAGGAAGAAACAATCTCACCTTTTTTTTTCCCGCCTACTTTCTGTCAAATGGAATAAAATTTATTTATTTTTGTATTTTCGGTTGCCTTTTTCTGCTTGTTGGATACCTTGGCCTTAAAAGAAATTTGAAGTGTTTAAAGCGTCGATCACATTGGCAATACTTAAAACAAGATTCACTGCAAGGTGTCCTTGAATTAACTTTGCAATTGTCATTGTGATAATACTCTTACATGATTTTAAAGTGGTTTCTTGCACACCTGTCGAACATCTCTGATTAATTCTGTCTTTCAGGTGCAAAATAATGAAAAACTTCAAAAGTGTTTTAGAAACTAGAAGGGTAGCTCAAACACTTAATGGTATTTTCAAGTTGATCACGTTCAAAATAAGCTTTTAATGGTATTTGAGCAATTGTGTTAACGCTCTATTTTCTAAAACTTCCTAATTTCTGTTAATATTGCTTCTGATAGACACAATAATCAAAGTTCGAAAATCAGTTGTTCCTAAATCACCTTAATATTTTTTTATTATAATTTATTTTATTTATCAAATTCAAGGAGGAAATTTGACACTTGAACTTTTAAGTGGAATCCTTTGAGCAGGGGGGTTCCTTCACCTGAAAAATCCTGTCCCAAGATTACGCAATAAATCAGGGGGTTTTATGTTGGAACTTTGTTTAGAGAGAGTTCAAGTTAAAATTTCAATTGTCCAAGTTTCTTGAAGTTCTCCTTTAACATTATTGAATGTCTTTGGTGGATCATAATCGAAAGTTGTTCGTATGATCTCACAAATGATGTATGGGGTATTTGTTTATGTTGCTCTGGCTGAATTCCCTGATCGTGTCGATCAATAACCATAGTCATGGGTGGGTGTGTATGTTGTTGTCCAGTGGGACATAAAGGCTTTTATTGTTAAAAAAAAAGAGAGGCTAGAAGACGATTTTCACATCCATCAGTGGCCTCTTCCTGACCTTTTTACAAAATCATTAAAATGTTCTTTTACTTTGAAACTTTCTTAAATTTTTTTGAACAACTTATGCAAATTGTTCAGAACCTTTTCATAGAGGAGTCAAGAGGAACGTTTTATTTTTAATTTTGTAAAAAAATTCCGATTTGTATTTTGACTTGTTTTGAAATTCTTGGAGTTGTTGTTATTACGAGGAAATTTCAGCTTTGAATAATGTCATAATTTGTTCTGATAGCTGTTGTAATTAATGATCGGTCAAAAGACCAAAACCACAAAAGATCAAATCTCATCATATTTAATTGCTTTTGAACATAATTCATATATTTGAACATCGTTTAAGGGTTATTAGATGTCAAATGGCAAAGTTCTATATAACTCTGGTTATTCTACATTTTTAAAATAACTAAAAAAAACTTTGAATGTATTTTCAAAGTAGAAGAGTAATGGATCACTGGATCACTTAAGGCATGTTTCCATTAGGTCAAAATAAGGAGTGAAAATGAATTTTGATTGAGTCAATTTTTTTAAATATGTCATGTAAACCTAAGGCATTTTTTAAATATTAACACGATCAGAATTTGTTTTTATTTTTCGTTTTGACATAATGGAGACAGGGCATTAAAGGTGTTTCCTAGGTTAATATTTTTTTTTAAAAAAAAAGGTTTTGTACATTAATTTATGAAAGGCGGGAAAGTTTCTGTTTTTGAACTTAATGCCCGGTTTTTACTTGGCCAAAAACAGGAGTTAAAAATGAAATTTTATGGATTCAAGTTTTTATAGATTGTCTTATGTTTCTATAAAATTCTTAAAAATTTGAACTGTTCAAAAAACCTGAAATTTCGTTTTATTTTCAATTTTCCTACAAAGCTTAACGTTAAGCATTGAATATTAAAACGAAAAGTTTAAAATAAAACTTGAAACAGCTTAAAAATGAAAAATTAATTAATTAATTACCATTTGAAAAGTGGAATGATTTTTAAAATTGAAATTTTTATAGCAAAATGAAAATGAAAAGTTCTAACATTTTTTTTTCGTATCTTTTTGTCAGTGTTTTCAACACTTAATTATAAGGTTTAATAGAATCCTGTGGTTATATATGAAATTGGCTATTTGTCATTATTATTGAACAATTCGTGACTATTGTCATGTAATGATATAGTAGTGGGGCCGGCCTACCATAAATCCAATCGTAATTACTGCGTCTCGTGAGTGATTTTCCCATGGAATAATATTATTATATGGTTTCTACGTTGTTAACGTCGCTTTGTCTTAATCAGATTTAGGAGGCTAACTTATTATTGATAGCAAAAGCATAAAAAAAATACTATAAATGTTTTTCAGATGCATTTTATAAACTTGCAAGAAAAGTTATCTAAAGTATAGGCACAGGTAACATTTCAAGAACGACAAATTAACTTTTAACTTTACTTGATAACTTTACTTAACGAGGTTCCAATACAGAAAAAAAAATGTTTTATTGATTACTAAGGCAAAAAATAATTATGCTTTTTGCAGTTAAAGTGACTAGTTAGAGGCTAGAGTTTAGCTATAACTGAAATTTAGCTGTATTTTAATTTTTGAAGAATTACTATCAGCCTCTTTGATAGCAAAAAGCAATTCTTTTTACCTATTTGATTAATCCTTGATTAACCCTTTAACAGGGTTTTCGTTTTTCGATGTTGGAACCCTACTTAGAGGGTTCAAGTTGAAGTTCAAGTGCAATATTTTCTTCTTGAATTTGAGTCTCAGTATTTTAATATCCATTATCAACTTGAATTTAATCTTTTAAGTTATTGTTTTTTTATAGAATCCGAGAGATTGTTCAACTCTTTGAATTGTTATGTGAAGAGGATTTCTCTTTATTTGTTTAAAAAAAATATGATAGGTTTATGTTGATTTTGAACTTCAACTGTATTGTTTATTGAGAAAATTGTTCATATTTTCTTTTGCAAAGCTTCTAAAATATAGATTTATCGAGTATTACTACCATTTCATTTGTTAAGTTAAATTCTTTCTTTGGTTCTGAAATCACAATTGTGTTTACAGTGATTGCCCTCTTTTAAGGGGAAGGTGTAGTTGGTTAGGTATTCTATTATTGATACGGTTTTATAAGTAACCATTTTAAAGTATGTAAGTTAATGAGAACTCTGCTTATTCTGCATTTCAAAGTTAACATTAAAAAATTGAAAGTGTTCTAGAAACTAGAAGAGTAAATTAATCAGTTCTAATTTTAATAATTTGATATCTTAATAAAAAATGAAACTATGAAGTGACTGTGACTTTTTGTTTTTCCACTTAAATTTGAATCAAAAGTTGAAAAAAAAATCAAACTACCGAAATTTTATTTTTAAAAGGTCAAAAGAAAAATCCCTCTGATGTGATTCAGTTTCTCTTCTAGTTTCTGAAACACTTTCAAGTATTTTTTTAAAAGTTGTTTTCAATCCGCATTCTAACACACCTAAGCTTTAAACATAGTTAAACATAAAAACTCTTTTAAAACTAGAAATTAGAAACTAGAAAACTAAAAAGTAAATAAATCAAGTAATTAAATCGGTAAGTAAATTGATTTTTTTTTAAAAAAATCAGAAAAAAGTTTTTTTTTTAGTTTCTGTTTTCCTTTGCGTTTAAGGGTTTTCACACGTTGAAATGGAAAGCATTTTAACGAACAATTTGCAGTTTTAAGAAATTCGGAGAAAGAATAGAAGGAGCCATATAAAATATTGATCCTTAAGCACGCCTTCGTATTGGTTGATAAAATGCAATTTTATGCTTCCAGAAGAAATAATTTCATCCATATTCAACTTACTTTCTGCCAGAAAAAAAAAACGGAATAGAATTACTTAAATGAAACAAAATTTATTTTCAGTTGTATTTTCTGTTGATTTTTTTTCTCTTCATTTCCATATTATAACCTTCGCCATTTTAAGTAGTTTTATGGTTTCAAACTCATTTGTGGGTTTTTTTTTCGTTTTTCTTTCATCTTAAAGTAATTTCTTTATTTTACATTTTTTGTTGCATCTGTTCTTAATTTCTGTTACAAGTGATAAATATTATCTACAAATACACATACAGTACATGTTTTTTTTTTTTGCTCTCATTATTTTGAATTGAGTTATTTCTATTTTTACACTACATTTCCTGTTTGATTTTTATTTTTATTTTAGTGGTGTTTTTTCCCCACAATCTTGAAATGTCAATATGTTACAAAGATAGCTTAAAGCCTATTTTTCTGTAATATCATAAACATTTGTGGTGAGAAGCAAAAAAACCTATGCAAGATTCAATTTTCAGTTTCCGTAGGCAATGAAGAAAAAATAATGAGTGCTCTCTCTCTCTTTTTAAATTACTTTTTATAATAATTGTTTTAGATAAAAAGTTTTGAAAATGAATGAAGATATTTTTTATTGAAATTAGTTTTTTTTATATTAATGTCTTTATTTTGGATATTTTTATTTGAATTGTTTTTTTTAACCTAAATTGTTTGTAATGTAGAAATTTCATATTTATTTCATGTTAACAGGAGATTTAATTGAAATTCTCATATTTCATCTTTTGTGACTTCCTATATTACTATCAAAGTTGTGATTCATTTGTTTTCAACCTTTTGAATAATAGAATGTTAATGTATTATTTACAAGGAGATCTAATTTAAATATTGAAACGCGAAGAATGTCACTTTGTGGAATTTCGCATACTTGAATTTGCATTGTTGGGGTTTTTTTTTTGTTTGTTTGTTGAGAAGGACCTCCTCTAAGTAATTTTTTTTACTTGTATTTTAATTGAAATTCCTAAACATGTGATACGTTTCTCGAGATAACACATTTCTGTGTCACATTTTTTCTTGTGTTGTTGCTTCTGTGTAAAGTGAATCAACTGAAATTAAGAAACAATCGACAAAAACACATTTACTTCGTAAATGAAACAAGTTTTTTTTTTCTAACAAAACTTTGTTACATCATTAATATTATAATGTAATCAAAGGACATTTCTGAACACAATTTAGGCTCAAATCTAGATTTGTAGGCCTAGATTTTTTTTGTTACCAATAAACTAGTAAATATGCCCATTTTTTGCGCTAAAAAAAAGAAAAATTAACTGGAAAATTTAAATTTAAATTAAGTGATTATCGGCATGATGAAAATCAGTATGTTGCAATATTTAGTATAGCCGTTTAACATGGCGTGTGTTCAGTTTTCGTTTAGGCATTTTTTTTTAAACGTAACTTAAAGTTTAATAAACGGGACAGACTAATCGTAGGTACAATTATAATTACAATTAGTACTCTGCTAGCAGCCAAATAGGCTTATGGCAGAGGGACATAAAAGTCCACATGCAGCATTAAGCATTGTCAAGCAGATATACATGCACCATTGCACATATATAAAAACAAAATGAATATACAAATGTCAATCCACAAAACAAAGTTATCCCCATTCACCACTTCCTCAGGAAGAGAGTTCCATTGTCTTATAACTCTAGGGAAAAAAGAAAAATAATATGAATCTGTCCTAGCAAAAATCTCCCTAATTTTTGTAGAGTGATCAACCCTGCCCATGTACATGACAATCACCACGTCATTTTCCCAAACAATTTCAAACCTAACCCTAACTTAACTTCACTCAGTGAACTACACTTTTAGATATGAAATGTGCCTCAGTCAGTGACCTACACGTTTTACATTGTGGGGGCTGTGCCCCCGCCCCTTCCACCACCAGAATACTTGCAACGAGCTTAATTTAACGTAATCCCACCTAATCACCGATATAAAAAAAAGTTCTAAAGTGTAAGTCACTGAGTGACCTACAGATCTGATGTGTAGGTCACCTAGTGACCTACGATTAGTCTGTTACATAATAAAACGTTCAAATATTCTGTGAATACACTGATACTTTTGCAAAACCTGGTTATGATTCCTTCTATTTTAAAGAAAGTTTGGAAATAGCCTACATGCTAATTTCCGTATATCGTCTATGGATTTCGCACTTTTAAAAAAATACTTTTGACATTTTGGTGGAGTGTACTTTCTTGATATGCAAAATAATATTTTAAATAATGTCACCTAAATTTTGACATTTAATTTACTCGCAAAAAAGTATTATTTACTCAACACACTTTTCATTATACGAAATTCATGAATAACGTATTTTTATGTATTATACGAGTATAAAGAAAATATTATTCAAATATGAGAAAAGTGTTGAGAATTTTTAAAGTGAATTTTTTTTTTCCTACTTTTTTATATGAGAGAAAACAGCAAGGAAAAATAAAATCCTCACTGTTTTCCTATACAAAAGCATTAGAAGGTAGCATTATTGATGTGACACTGATGACCAACATAAGTTATTTCTTTATGAATTCAACTTTAGACTTTTGAGATGGAAATTATTTTTGGTCATGTTTTTAATTAAGTAAAATGATATGAAAACTCAGGTCCAAATTTAACAAGAGAGAGACCTTTAAGCTAGATGTGTGAACACAAGAATGAAAACTTACATTATGTTGAAAACCTTTTCAGAGAGTATGTGTGTGTGTGTGTGTGAGAGAGAGAGAGAGAGAGAGAGTTGAAGTTAAATAAATTGCCGAATTTTCTCATTGAATTTGCGCGGGAGAAAAAACGACTGAAGCAAAGATTAGAAAATGTCTAAAACATATATGAAAACTAATAAATTATTAATATTATATACATGTAATATAAAGTTGCATGGTTTTTGTTTATTTGTTTAAAATAAATAATTCTCGAGATATTTTAAGTGTGAGAAACACATTTTATAATTTAAGATGGCTCGACATTTATTTCTATTTGTATTAATAAATGTACACATAAGCTTTTTTTTTCAGAAGCAACTTCATTAAGAAATTCAAAGTTGTTTAAAAACTAGAATAGTATAGATGAATATGCTGAAAATATTTTTTATGAAGATGATCTTTTAAGAAAAATACTGTTTGTGAGGGTTTCAAAATGGTCAAATATTCATTTTTGCACCTACTGTATTTTAAATGAAAGACGCAAAATTAAATTGATATAGAAAATTCTAGTTTTTAACAAATTTTTGAAATTTTTTTTCAAGAAGTTGTCTCTTAAAAAAAGTTCAAGTGTGCTTTAGAAATTTATTCCTGAAAAAGAAAAAAAAAGTTGTCAAGAAAATTAAACATTATTGAGATTCAATTTGATTTAGGTTGAACTGTAAATTTTTATTGTGAATTTTGTTTAAAGAGATAAAATTCAAAATGTGTTTGAAATTTACAATATAAAAAAGAATTGAGTTTTATCATTTTTATAACAAAATCTTTTAATATAAACTTTTTATGGCAGTTGAAATTGGCGAAAATTGTATGTTTTTGGTGGCTACTTCGGTAACGGAACATTTTAAAACTAAAATTGTCTATTTTAAATTGTCACAAAAAGTTTAATTTTGTAAGCTATTTGTGTTTTTGCAAAAGCTGAGCCCATTGGCTGGGTTGGCCGGGCCAAGGTTGGCAATGTTATGAAAACAAGCCCATTCATTTTGTGGGTTTTGACTAGAAACCTGCGTAAAGCTCATGGGCAGGTGGTCTTGGGTTGGCAATTTTATTTTAGAGGCCTGTTGGGTTTTGTGGGCCTGGTATGCTTTTTGGGCGTGGTAGCCTCATGGGGTTGGTGGCTTTTGTGGACATCACGGGTTTGGAAGGCGTTTGAACATTTCTCTCATGGGATTTTTTTTACAAATGTACAGAACTGAATCACATATTATTTTACACATTAATAAATGTATAACAAATTCCTCACTGACCCACCAATAAAATACACACATTAAAGCCATTAACAGGGCATGTTCTTGGAAAGCATATGAACTTGTGAACAATTTAGTATGGAAATTAGAGACCTACGTAAAGCCCATGGGATGGTGGGCTTTTGCAAATACCTAGCCCAACTCATGGGCAGGACTGTGTTTGGTTCTGCATTTTTATTTTAAAGACCTAGTGGGACTGGTGGGCTTCGTGGCCTAGGCCCAGTATAAAGCTTCATGGGCTGGGCTGGGCTGGGCTGAACAGGGCTTCAAATTTTTACACAATGCAGGTCTCTAGTTTTGACCTTGTGGACTTTGTCGGCCTGGTGAGCCGAGCTCACTATAAATTTTTCTAAGCTGGGCTGGGCCTCCATATTTTTTTTTACAATATGTAGGGTAGGTCTCTTTTATAAAATTTATCTTTTTTTTTTTTTTTGAGGTGACAGTTCAATTTTCTCATTTTTATGAAAGAAACCAGATAACGTCATTTTATTGTGTCTTTCAAAATGAAACCCACTATATATTTTTATAATATTACATATATGGTGTGTGCATACTGATTAAGGACATTAGCAATTTACACGGTTTGATTACTTTCATTTCTTAATGAAAGTGAAGGCGAAAAAGTGCATCTGTTGCAAGAATTTCTTCTTTTTTAATATTCTTTCTTTATATTAACTAACAAACACTTTTTGACGATTATGGATTTTTTTTTTCTTCTTCTTCTTCGTCTTTTTTGTTTCCTATTTGTAAAATTTTAATACAAGGATGCATTTAATTAGTTTCATTTCACACTTTAGGTTATTCTTTTCTTTTTTGTTTTTCCACTTCACTTCTTAATTTACATTACATATATTATTATTCTCTCAACTTTTAAATTGTTCTCTTGAAAATTATTTCGATCCTTGTTTTTCATCTTTATGTAATTAGAATTATCATTAGTATACTGAACGTGCAAAGAGAATTTTTAGTTGAAATTATGTCTAGTTTATAATTTGTATGATGATGATGATGATGATGATGATGAATAAGGCGAAAAAATATACTTTTTGAAATCAAAAAACAGTGTTTAGAGGCTAGAATTATTCGAGATGTAATCAAGTAACCAAGAGTTTTCCTAGATGGTAGCTAGCCTCTAAACGGTGTTTTATTTTTAAAAAAGCGTATTTTTTCTGCCTTTAAATGGTGATCTTTTTTTGTAACAATGTGATTGTTTTATAAGCACTTTTTTAAATTTGCTTTGACCTGATCGGTCTTTTCGTGTTGATATTCGTAGTAAATTTAATAATCGTAGTAAATTTTTTGTAATAGTTAGAAAATTACCAAATTTTATACAGGAAACTGCTTTTTGCCCAACGATTAACTAAAAAAAAATCGTGAATTCTAAAATTTAAAATATCAACATCAGAAAACTTTATGCCTGTTATTTAAATCATATTGAATTCTATGGACCAAATTCATTAAAGAAACCTGTCACTTGAACTTCAGAGGGTTCAACTTAAAAATTCAAGTGCTAAGTTTTTTTTTCCTGTAACATTTTCAGTTTCTAATTTGCTTAAGAAAAACTAATGCTAACGTAAAACAAGCTCTTAAAAGAAATAATTACTACATGTATGTAGTTTATTTTGAATTTTCCAATAATTAAAATTCAATTGAAAATATTAAATTATAATAACACATTCAGTATGCCATCCATAATTTCGCTTCACACCGTTTGGGAGTTACTGGTGATTTATAACGGGTTTACATGTAAGTTGAAGTTCATTTATTAAGTTTTCCTACGTCTGAAATGTTTGAGTGTCCACACAAGTGTCTTATGTAAAAAAAAGATACTTTTTGTTGAGCTTTTTAGGATTGATTTTATTTGAAATTAATGTTATTGGTAGGTTGTTATATATTTTTTTTTGGTCCCTGAGTAACATTATAGTGCGGTTCATATATATGTGTGTGTGTGTGTGTGTGTGTGTGTGTGTGTGTGTGTGTGTGTGTGTGAGAGAGGTAGTTGCAAAATAAGGGAGATATTATTAGGTGTCGTTCAGAATGTGGTTTTATGTGAATTATCAGCTTAAACTTGTAGCATTTTCTCTCTGCTGTCATTTTTGATCTTACACGCTTCGCTTGTTGTTTTACCCTATTCTTGTCTTCCGCACTCATAACCCCTTCTTCCCCTTCTTCTTCTTCTTCTTAATTCATCCTCTTCCTCTTTTTTTACCTTTCTTTCTCTCTTTACTTGCAATATTGATGTTTTAAATTATCTCTCGCGCCTCTCTCTCCCTCTCTCTCTCTCTCCCTCCCTCTCTCTCTCTTTCTATTCCTTAAACCTTATTTTTGCATCCTATTCTTAATACGTTTTCCGTCAAATTTAATGAGTGGAGACGAAAGTGCTGTGTGGAGACAACATTTATAGGTTCATAGACGACGACGAGGATGATGATGATGATAATAATATAGAAGAAGAAAATGAAAATGGGATTCGCTCATGGTTATTATTTTTGCACCGAAAAAAAAGTATATATGGTTAAGTGCTATTTTGCCACTTGGGTGCGTTTAGTTTAATTTTTTTTTATTTCAACTTCTCATTTTCTAGATTCCTTCGTTGTTTTTCCGGTTTTATTTTGGAAAAGTAAAAAAAAAACTGAATGTGTACTTTCTATGTATGCATGTGTGTCTGCTATTTCTGCACATATTTGTGCTTGCGTACGTGTGTTCTATTTTCTGTGCGTAAAGTAGTGTGCAGAAAGTAGGCAGAAAAAAATTAAGAAATGTTATCCTGATACCTTTTATCAGGGAGATGGCGCCCAATTTTTTCTCTTCTTTAAACTCACAAATGTAACTGAAATATTTTTGTTATTAGAATTTTTTTATAGAAATGTAGAAAAATCCTTTTTTTATCTTCTGATTTTCTATATAGATTCTATATATTTATATTTTCTGCTTTTTCTCATGCGTATGTGAGACACATGCACTTAGGGAAGAATCACACTCAGAAGAAAGTCTCAGAAAATTCCACTTTGTAAGGAATTCAGTGCAAAGCGCCATAGAATTATTCTGATTTTTTATTTCTATATCTAATTTCTGCTCGTTTTTCAGTATGTGTGATCCTTCTCTTAGACTTGTTTCTGGAAATAAGAATGACTTTGATTATATAAAAACTTAATAAAAATTTATCTGAGAACCACAATCCCCTTGTATGAGGGCAATCACTACATACACATGTAATCATTAAAAAAAAATGTTCTTCAACCAATGTGAATAAAAGCAGAAAATTGTTTCAACTTTTTTGTCTGTTTTGCGATGCAGAATTACATGTTATCAGACAAACATCTTTTTTATGGCTCGTATTCCGTTTATTTTTATGCTTAAAAATAACTAATATGTGGGAATGTCTTGAAAGCGAAGGAAAGCAGAAATCAAGCTGAAGCTTTCTTCTGTATGTTTAAATTCTGCTTATATTTTCTGCTTTTTTTCACGCATGTGCGGTTCAGGCTTATGTGTATGTGTTTTTTTTTCTTCTTCTATAGTTTTGAGGTGTTTTTTAAGTCGCAGATTATGTATTTCATTTTATTACAACACCCGCATGCCATCCATGTTTCTATAAAAATGAATATTGCTTCTGCTGTGCACAAGATGCAAAATGATATTATTATTGACGATTATAAGATTTTTTTACACATACTACATACATATAGACATACATCTTTTCCCGTTTATTACTTTTCAGATAATAATAAAAAAGTATAAGGCTTGAAATCTACATTTTTATAAAGAAAATAATTTAAAAAAAAATTGCCATTGGGGAAAGTGGTGTCAATTGCTTATTTGAAGAGGGGGGGGGGAAGATTTCTTTTTAATCTTTATTTCAGGTTATATATGTGTTTTTTTTTATATTTCAAATCTTCCAATATTCACTTTCACTCGGATGCAGTTTTGAAATCTACGTTGAAATTGTGAATTCATCTTGATGAATAAGTGATAAGTGTGAATGAGTGAGTGAATCTAGGAGCCGAATTTCTTTCCGATTGCACTTTAACCACCACCACCACCTCCTTGTTAACATTATTAGTATTTCTTTTTCTTGTGTCTGTCTCTATTTCACAATGGAATCGTTAAGACCCTATAGTTTGTTAAATGTTTCTAGAATTTCAGGGTTTATTGCCTAGAATTGCTTTTTTTTTCTGTCTTCTACTTTCTTGTGTCTTCTCATGTGCAAATACTCTTTTTTATGGTATTTTTTACCACTTTTTTTTCTGTTTCTAACTTCATTCATTGTATGGCTTATTCTGATAGTGTCAGACAAACTTGCCGCTGTTTTCTCATTACGCCGTCAACACCAACAGATGTGATTGAGAATTTGCTTTAGACAGGCGGCGAATGATGAAACGGCAGAATGGTACCAAGCTATTATGATGGTATTTTGTTTTTTATAGAAACAGCTCTGTTTCTCTGTATTATGATAGTCTTGAGACTAGTTTATAGTGTTTGTCGTGATTTTATATATATATGAGCCATTCCATATATATATATAAATTTGTGTGTTGCAAAATAAAAGAAGAAAAAAATTCTTAATTCAAATAATCTAAGGTGGTGCTAAGGGATTTTCACAAAAGAAGAAGAAAAAAATCCTGGTGCCATCATCGTTATTTTGGCATTAGTACTGCATCTAGATTTTATTTACATCAATAAAGTTTAAACTTTAACTAAGTTGTCGAGGTGACAACTGTAATCGAGTTGTTTTCTTCTTCTTCTTGTGGATAGGTTTTAAAAGAAAGGCGGAAATCTTAGTAACTTCAATTTATTTATTTTTCTAGTTTAAGTGGTTGACTCGGTAAATGATCATTAAATTTATATATAAAACAATTATGATTAACTATGATGATTTAACAATAAAATAGTTCTTTTAGATAGTCTGAGAGATTCCTAAAATAATTTTTAATTAATTAAAAAGTTATAATTTCAACAAAAAAAAACTTTTAATATAAAAAATAGCCTGATGTTTCGAACACAATTGTGATAATCTTCAGAGACGATTTGTAATAACTTAGACTATGACATTTTCTTCCAGCGCATAGTTTTGATTTAGTACGAATTCAGTTTCAAAATGATGTCTAAACCTTGTCTAAAATTCTAAGTGACAAATCATTTATGATTGGGAATTATTTCCACTGGCCACATGGCTCTCGAGCAGATTGCAGCTGTAATGAGTTGAATTGAATGGAATTGAAAAACATTAATTTGGAAATAATATAAATATATACAATAAAATCTATATGTCACAAGTTGCATCGTAAAATTAGTTCAACTTTTATTTTAGGAATCTGAAATAACTGTCTGTTATGTTTAGGGCCCTATATATACTGTATATATGACTTTTAGGGTTGTTTATGTGTTTTCTTATGAAACATTTTAAACTTGACAAGTAAAACCTAAGATTTATCACAACAATCGATTTTGCTATACAATGGTTATATATATATATTGGATGATCATTGATCACCTATCAAAAATATAACTATAAAAAATTTCTATAATGTCTTTGGATCAAGTGGATAAATGCAGTGTTACTCAAAAATTTGAATTTGTTGTTGTTTCGTAAGCAATATTATTGTTTGTAGCTGTTAGGCCTCTATGTTTATGATTTAAGCTTATTGTTTGTACAATGAAAAATGATCTAGAATTTTTCTTCCAGTTTTTTTCTTTCTCTCCAGATATTCTACTTTTTTTTTTCTGCTTTTAGATAAAAGTCATATAGTCATGTATTTATTATATTGTATGGTATAAAGTAGCGATTGACTTCTCCAATTTAGTTTAAATGAAGGACATTGAGGCTGGTTACACAGCACTACTTATCCCAATAGAAGTATCGATGTATATCCTGTTATGCAGGCTCCACTTCTAATGTATAGGTGCGTTCTCACATTGCAAGAAGATTTATTTAACTAAAGTGACGTCATATCTCTTGTGGCAATAGTATCGATATTTCTCTAAACCGTTTTTATATTGGCTTAGGAACTGAACGCACCTATTGTTTAGTTCGTGGGTTCTTAACTGGGGTTATCCATGCTTTTTTTTTGGGGGGGGGGTCTTTGAACCAAATAACGTGAGGCATGAGACTCGATCTCTGAATAATAAATCTCTATAAATAAATAAATAAGATAAAATCCTTATGATTATCTGTATGCTGTTGTTCTATTTCTAACTAATCCATATGCAAAGTAAAACCAAGCAGTTAACATCTTTTGAAGTCATATTGGAACCTAATAGAACTGGTGGTGATGATGATGATGATTTCGAGATTTGTCAGTAACAATAATTGTATTGTGACAAAAAGTGACTTGGTGTGAACCAATGATCTTTTTTGAATGGATTTTAATGTGTTAATTATTGTTTTTAATTATAAATTTGAAATCAAATGTCACTGAAAAAAGAGAAAATGAGAAATGACAACACTTGTACATGATTTTTTAGTTATTTCAAACATGATAGTTTTCTATGGATGTCTGGATGATGATGATGATAATGTCATTTCAATATGACACACATCAATTTATTATTGAAGAATCTTTTTTTGTCTGTTTGGCAGATTTTCCATGACGATACTGAATAAAAGAAATAATTAATTCTCGACAATATGTTGTATGTCATGGATTCGTTAAATTTTCATGATTGAAAATTCTGAAATATGTTTTATTATTCATTCATTATGCATTTGTCTTATTTTTTTCTCAACCCACATTCGTGCTTATTACAGAATGTTTTAGGGCGGATTACAGAATATTTTTTTTCTGCTCTGATTATTTGCATAACCTTTTTGAAAGAAATTGAAAAGAGACAACAAAAAAGTTAGTGGCATTTTCATGCATGAGTTTTTTTTTTTCTTTTCTTTTTGCATGTTCAGTTTTTTTGAACTTATTATTTGCAACGGAAACCTTTTAACACGAAAACGGATAACACGACATATGTTCAGTATGGTTTCTTTTGTTTAAATTCGTCATAAAACGAAACATATCACTTGAAAATATTGGTTAAGACGAAAGAATTTTTTCGTACCAAAGAATTTCGTTACCAAAAATTATTTTCTTAATTAAGAAGGCTGAATAGATATTTATTTGGTTTTGTATTCCCTCCCCCCCTTCTCACCTCCGGATTGCGCCACTGCAAGTGGCTACTGCTAAGTTCTATAGATGTTTTTTGGAAAATATGTAAGAAAAACGAAATAACATTACAAACTAAATTTAAATTGTTTTCAAAACGAGAATGATAGAAGATTATGTTAAAGGTTTTTTTCATGGTAATATCTTAAAAAATAAACATGTAATGGAAGTTTAAAAGTGGCACATTTTTAAGATTATTGAAATTTCATGAAAAAACTATTTTCGCCTTTTTTTTCAAACTGTCATAAAAAGTTTATTTTGAAAGATATCATCATCGAAAAACTTTAAGCATTATGGACAACTATTCTAGTCTCCTTTCGTAATGTTTCTCCTGAAGAATGTTCTACATAACATATAGCCACCGCAGGTGGCGCCATTCGGAGCGACAAAAACAAAATAAACATCTGTTCAGTCATCTGAACACGAAATAAAGTTATGGCCCGCTTTTCCGAACACAAAAACACTTAAATCAATGCTGCGCTATTAAAAATTAATAATTTTTATATTATAAAAAATATTAAGTCAAAGTATAAGTTTTAAATAATACAATATTTACATTAAATAATGTTTTGGGTCTTTTTTGCTTTTTCGTCCTTGTTATAATATTGTAATATAAATAAATATATTATAAAATACTATTTTTTTAAAAAAATTTTCTTTTAACGGGAAATTTTGATTAACTCGAAAAAAACATTCTGGGTCTTTTTATTTCGTGTTAAGCGGTTTTCACTAAATTAGAAATGTGTAACAACTGCGTATACATTATATGTAGAAAAAGTTTATAATAATGAACAAACATCCAATTTTTAGAAGAAACTTGAAAACAAATTTGAAAGTTTGTTTGAAATTAAATAGTTCTAGTAGGTAAATGTAGTAAAATAGTTAAATTATATTTCTGGATTTTAATCTGAAAATATTAAATGGGGGTTTACACATAAAGTTGGTCTGAAAAACAAGAAATTTGTAAATTTGTAAGACTACATACGCGTATGTAGTGATTGCCCTTATACAAGGGGAATGTGGTTCTCTGGATAAATTTGGAACAGTTTTACAATAATCAACATGAGTCTGTTTTCAAAACTTGTGGCTCATCTTGTACATTGTTTCGTTCCTTTGTGTTCAAGAATTTTCACACATTACAATAGAGAGAAAAAACACTTCAAAGGCATTTTTTTTTAGTTTTTATAAGTTCAAAAATGTCCTCGATGATGATGATGTCTAATTCGTTCAAAGGAGAATGAAATATGTAGAGGAGTATAAAGAATTATGCTTCTAAATTACTTTATCCTATTAGCTGATAAAATATAATTCCTCTTGGCAGAATAGAAAAAGGTGAAACAATTTCGACTTTTATCTGCCTTTTTTTCTATTTTTACATTTTTAGTTTACTTTTTTTGCATGTGTGGGACTAAGGACTCAAGAGGCAATTTAAAATGGAAATTTGAAAATCGAGAGAGAAAAAAATTGAAACTTTGTAAGAAACTAGAATATTTGTAAATATATGTATATGTGTATGTATATATATGTAATAAACTATTATATATATATTATGCCAGGTCTTTGTGGGTATCTATCTGTCTGCGATAACGCTGTACAAACCTTGAAGCACGTCGGAATTTATATAAATTTGAATAAATGAACGGCTTTTTTTTCTCAAGGTCAACTATATGTTGCACCCTTGCCATCCAAGAACCCTATGATATTAAATTTGAGAGGGGGAAAAGGTTGGAATGTGTAGAGGGGGGGGGGAGAAACGTGGACGGGGAAAAAGTGGGAGGGGGTGACTGAAATTGAAATGAAAGGAGTAAAAAAGGAACAAACGACGCGCATGCGTACAATTGCCTGTGAATTTTGCTCCCGTCATTTATGACGGGTTACCTCACTAGTCTCTAATAATAAACTTATATTGATACTTTGAGAATTCATTATTTTAAAAAATATTAGAAATTCGATTATTTTCAAAGTGTTGTAAAAAGTTAATTTTTTTAAGTAGAAACTACAATTGACTGCTTTTCTAGTTTCTAAGGCAGAAATTCAAGAACGAAACTTATCACTTGACCTTCTACTTGAATCTTTTGAACCGGCTTTTAACATAGAAAACGGTTTTTTTTATTATTGATTTTTCTACATTTTAATCCTGCTGAGAGGTTTCAAGTTGAGAAGTTCAAATAAAAAGTTTCTTATTTTCACTAAAGGCCCCTAAAGTTACGTTTGAGAAAACTTTTTTTTTTTGTTAAATTAAGTTCTTAACATAATTATCACTTGTCAAAATGTATACAGTATGTTTAATAATGATTTTGTTTGTTTTTAATTTGGTTTCTATGTAGGTGTTTGTTTACTACTTTTGGATCAAGTGTGTTATGCAAAGATTTCAGTTTCATGACAGTAAAAGTCAATAGACATCTTATCTCTTGAGTCGTTTTAAATTTTTTATGACAGTTTCATGTTTTCATCTTGTTCTTTGGAGATTGGATTTAAGTACTAATAGGAATTGGATGCCACTATGGTTATATGTGGCTCAATTAAGATGAAAACATTTAAGGATATCATGTGAGGCATCAAAAGGGCCTCCTTCTCCTCCTCATTTCTATTTGAGACTATTCACATAGGAAGCGATCTTTATTTTCGATTGAAATCTATTTAGCAGCAACGTCAGCAGCAATCTCTATGGAGTTTGAAAACTATTTTTTTATCATTTAGATATCAGGTTCTTTTTGTCGACAGATGGCCTGATTCTTTTTGCCATTTTCTATTAAATTCTAAGTCAACTGTTATAATAGTACGGGTGGTCACCATGCTCTGTTTAATATTATTACTTGTACAATACCCATTAGAAGAAGCTGTCAAAAGTATTTTTTTTTCTCCTTTGTCCGTTTTTTTTTCTAAAAAAAAACTAGAAAAAGATTCGTTTTTATTTCTCAGGTTGTTTGCTTGTAAACGATTTGTAGTTGATGAATGGTTTTAACTTTTTTTTCTATGGCTTGTCAGTTTGTTTGTGGTTGCAGTGGTGCGACATTCGTGTGCGTGTGTGTTTGTGTCCAGCATGTGCTTTGTGACGTATGTGTTTGTTAATATGCTTTGTGGCGTGTGTTTGTGTCAAGTGTGTGCTTTGTGGCGTGTGTTTGTGTCAAGTTTGTGCTTTGTGGCGTATGTTTACTTCAAGTGTGTGCTTTGTGTTGTGTGGTTGTGTCTAGTTTCCGTTGTGTCGTATATTTATGTCATGTTTGTGCTTTGTGTCGTGTATATGTCGCACCTCGGCTGGAAGCATGGCACAACTAAAAAAAACACTTTTTTTGGTGGGAAAAATGCAACTTTAAACTCACCCCTCCCCCCCCCCCCCAAAAAAAGGGAGTTTTTTTAGTTGTGGCACTCTTTTCAGCTGAGGTGCAATGTATGTTTCTATTTTTTTGTGTGTGTTGTGTGTCATGTCTGCACAAGGACTTTATGAACACCTTGTATATTGTAATATATGATTTGTGTCCACTTGTGTAGTGTGTGTATGCGTATTGGCATGTGTCACTGTTTGCGTGTCGGTCAGGTAGTATTTTGTGCATCTTTGCTTGTGTATTGTGTGTTTATCTCTTTTTGTGTGATTTGTGTTCCAACTGTGTCTTTTTGGTGGACATTGTGAAACCATTTGCTTTTATTGTTGTCATTCTTTTGAAATCACTAGAATATAGAATTGAAAATAAAAGCATTAACAGTTGGGTCTGTTATTCTTGTTTTGTAGATATTCTTCTCTTGCACCTTGTATGACTTTCTTGATATAATAATATATAAAACCTGCATAGAAATTGTAGTTTTGCTCTCATATATACTGGGTATTACATTTATATTGGAAGTATTTCTGGAAGCTGGAAAGGTCACTGTTAGAAACAGAATTGAATTAATGTTCCATAACAAGGCGTGTTTGCTGCTTATATGTTATGCAATGTTTTAGGATAATGTTCAATTGCAAGGCTTTTTTGTTGTTGTTGCCATTGTTATTTGTTCTGAAGGATTGAAGAGGGTTTTTTTTTTCAGTCTGTCTTGTCTGCTGTTTGCTTGGTTGGGTCATTTTGCTGTCTTGACCATTGCTGTTTTTTTTTTCTTCTGGTCTTGGTGCAAATTGGCTTTCACCTTTTTTTCACCTTGACTGCACCTACAACATTATTAATGTATTCTGGCATGAGGTTTTTTTTCTCCTTCTGATGGCCAAAATAGTTAAAAGTTGAAGGTGTTGGATCATTTGGCACATTTTTTTTTGGTCTCTTATTTGTCTGCAGCCAATTTGTTTTATGCAAATGATAAAACTTTTTTTTTTTTGGAAAAGTTTTTTCGGAAATTTAACAGAGATGAATTTCAATTTTATCTTTTTGTATGAAAAAGTTTTAACATTGTTGTTACATATAAAGATACAATATGCAATATATAAGTATATTATATCTATTTTTATATACTGTATATATCTAGTGTAAGGTTTAGTTTCTTCTCATTTTACTTCAATTCATTTCTTATTTTATTTCTTTTACCATTTCAAATCTAAAAGTATGGTAGTTTACAGTATAGTATATATATACAGTATATATATATATATATATTTCTATAATAATGTCAAATTACAGTTAGAGATACTTCTGCAATTGAATTTGGATTTTCAGATAAATTGAATGATAACACGGATCATTCCTCTCGTTTTTTTTTTCTTCTCTTTTTCATATCGACATCATCATCTCTTAGAAAAAGTCATTTGGAACTTGATCCTTTTTTTCGCTATTAGTTTTTTTTTTAAAAAGTTTTTTTTGGAAGTATATAACAAGATTTTCTTTGTCTTGATGAATATGTTCAAATCAGGCAATATATTTTTTTTTTCTTGGTGGATTTTTCAAAGAAACAAGAATGTTTCCACATACATTCACATTCACATAAAGTGACATAAGGGAGATTATAATGAGACACACATTTATGTAAGTCTGTACTGATACAGAGATTATAGATTATATCTACTCAACATATTGTACTGCAGTGTTGAACAATTTGTGGTGTGCAACCTGAAAATGTACAACACTACTGAATAAATTGTAGTGTGTCATCAGTAAGGCGAAAACAATTATGCATTTTTCAATGAAAAAGACTGTTTAGAGGCAGAAGTGACAGAACTATAGCCTCTAAACAGTAACTTTTTAACAATAATAATTTTTTGTGTTAGTCACCAGACTCTTGCTTACAAATTAAGTCATATTCACAGTATAGTTATAATCCAATAGCGTCATTGTAGTCAGGCTCGAAAATATTAAGGTTGTCGGATTATTTGTTGCAACAACCTCTGCACAACAAGGTGGATTCAGATTATTGAACAATTTGTTCTAGAAGTGTAGTTTAACGCCACATGACATAACTACAGTATGCAGCTGTTGTGTTATGTGTGTTGAATGTCATTCATTGATCAAAGTGGTAAGGTTGCATATATTTTTAAAAGTTTCATCAACATCATGAAGAACACATCAAATCGTTGAGCGCAGTTGTGCGTGAATAATTTTAGTTGCGCGACTTTGCACTACAATTTATTGAGTAATGTGAATCCACCTTTGGATGTTGTTGTGTGGCATTGTACTGCACTTTACAAGCCAACCGCTAGTATTGGCAAAAGTTTATCTATATATAGGTAGGGTAGGGGTGACCACTCTAAGAAAATAAGAAATTTTTGCACGCACAGTATCGTATTTTTGATCATTTGTACCTGAGGTGATTCGACGGTGGAATTTACTTTCCAGAGGAGGTTGTGTACGGTGAACGTTTTGGTTTAGGAAATTTATAGGGCTGCTATTGAACAAGGCATATACATACCCTTTATGCAGTATATTAATGTATATTAATGCTGCCATTCATTCAACTCAATATTTTACTTGCATTTGAAATTGAATTATAGTAGGGGATTGAAGTTTATTTTGACAATGCATTTCTATGCTGCTTTGGAACTAAATAGTTTTTCGGTCTCAGACCCTCAGGGCTGCTTACAGAGTAACTACTATGACTATAAGGTAATTATTCAAATTGAAATACAATAATTTGTCAAGTAGTGTGACCCCGGCATATACCGCCGATGTGTTCCTTATGTTGCAACACATAGGTGGCACACCAACACACGCATAATTGCAAGTTGTTTTATCTGATGTATATTCCATTTGTGTGTGCGATTTGTTCTCATTTTTAACTCGTAATATAGTACAACTTTGTATTTTTTTTCTCCTATCTTTTCTTTTGTCATCATTCTGTTCTTTTCTTTAAAATCCGACTTATTCTCTCTTTTCAATGATAGGTTGTGCCATTTTGAAGTGTCTCTCACACACTCAAATACACACTTGAGTATGTGATGCAGGGGGGGGGGGGGTTGTGTCTTTTTTAAAGATTTTTACCAACTAGTGAATCGAAATTGAAACATTTATCTTTATGTCCGAGTGGATTTGCTTTCTTTTTTTTTGTTCTTTTAGCTTGGTTTTTGGTCTTTTTAAATGGCTTTGTTTCGGTCTCTATCATAACATTACTTCAGTTGGGTTGTTTCTTGTGTTTCTGCTCTTTTAATACTTTTTTTTCTGCTGCTTCAACAGCAGAAAGAAGCACATAATATAAAATTGTATATAGAATTCGACTTTTGAGGGGTCTCTCTCTCTCTCTTTGAATATCTCTGAAAACCCAACTTTAAAATGCTATTCAAACTTTATATATTTAATTAACTTAAAGGTGATGTCTAGCTTTGAATTTCTTGATAAAATGCTTTCTGTTTTCTTATGTTTGAAAGAATTTGTTCGTGTTTTTTGTGCGTTGATTTCTCATTTATTTACATGTTAGTTTAGTTAGCGAAAAGTAGAAACAAATCAGAATCTTTTTTGTCATTAGATCAGTGTGTTTTTAGAGCCTTTGTATTTTTTTTTTTCTTCTCATTTCTTTACCATCAATTGACATGTTTTCTGATTACATTTAGTTTTTATTGGTTCAGGCATTTGTCGTGTGGAACCTTTTTTTACAGGCTTGCATTAATTAAAAGGACGAATCTATTGGTGAAAAAAGCATCACAAACGAGAAAAAAAAACACTTTTCATGTCTGAAACACAAAAAACTAAAATGCGAAAATAAAACCAGAGAATATTTCACTAAATTTAGTAACTTTTCAAAGAATATTATGGTTTATTTGAAACTAAAAGCAAAGTAATATAATAAAAGTAGTTTCAATTTTTTTTTTTGAAAATAGCTTTTTACGGTTGTTTCAAAATAGCTTTTATGTGAGAAAGTTGATTAAAAAAAGACTTCTAAATCTAGGGTCAAATTACTGAACTAACTGCTGTATAACTCTGAGCATCCCGTGATGTGTGGCTAGAACCGGATTATGGTATACACATGCACCTGGGCAAAAAAGAAAATATGTCCTTGGTAAATGTTTAGGGCTTACGGACTTAATCGGGCCCGTGTTTGTGACCAATTTCACGTGTGCCATTTTACTAATCAGTAACGTTGATAACTACATACACAGTAACCGCAGTCCAATAGGAGCATTGGTGCCAGATCTGAGTATTCATTGAAGGTTATACGACACCACTAATTCCAGTAGTTGAGTGGATATACAGTATGTCTTCCTATGCAGGCTCCACACCTATCACACTACTACTCATGTAAAGCATTGTATGTGGGGAAACTCCTTCCCATATACAATGCTTTACATGAATAGTAGTGTGATAGCCCTCTCAACTAACTTGCCAAGACTAACTCTTATTACTGGTCTTTTTTTCCCCCGAGGGTTATACGACAATGGAATACTCTTCCTAAACAGGCTATTGATGATGTCTTTAATGAATTGTGGGTTTAAATTTTCAAGACTGCATTTATATATTTTTTTTATATTTGCAATGCAGGTTATTTTTTGTAGTTATTATATGTTGACAATGCATCTTGCAACACTTGGATCTTAAGAGCCCTCTGCCATAGGCCAACCGGCTGTTTGCAGAGTACTTTTTTTGTAATTGTAATTTGTAATTAATCACAATACAATTAAATATAAAAGGTTGTAGACTCTGCAGAGCTTGTATAGGAGGATGTATATAGAGAGCCACACTTCTATCGGAATAAGTAGTGCCATGTAATTTGCCTCAGTGTTGTTTTCTTTTGGGTGCCACACTTTTTGTACAACAAAAATTAGAACTCTGTCTTTTGTACATGTTGCATGTTGCAAGTGACGTTTTGTGATATTTTGTGGTACTTTTACAAGATTTTTTAGTAGTGTGACCCTATCTTAAAAACTAGAGACCTCAGCCTATTTTTTTGCGCCTGTGTATTTGTTATTAATTCAAACATTGTTGATAATGAGTATTACATAAATAACTGAGAATCGTGTAGTTGTTTGCGGATAAGACCTGTGAGTTTTGTTGTGTTTTTCTTAGATTTTATATGCAGTCCATTGCATTAAAACAATAAACAACTGGATTTAATGTTTGTGTTTTAATGAGTTTTCGTGTTGTTTGTTATTTGCTTTTTGATGATAACTTCTATTCTTGTGTTAATACAATATTTCATAAAATGAAAAACACAAATTTTTATAAAATATTAATACTGCAATGTGTTTTTTGTGCAATAAAAGTTATTTGTTTGTTGCACAAAAAAAGGAAATAAAAGTTAAATAATTAAAATCG
Source organism: Brachycybe producta (assembly GCA_036925085.1). Classification (NCBI taxonomy): domain Eukaryota; kingdom Metazoa; phylum Arthropoda; class Diplopoda; order Playtdesmida; family Andrognathidae; genus Brachycybe; species Brachycybe producta. The sequence goes on along the minus strand of JAUPFP010000016.1, from coordinate 2,520,977 downwards.
AAAAACTAAAAGTTAAGAAAATAAAATGAAAATGAAAAAAAAAAACTAAAGTTGAAGTTCAAAATTCGAAAATCAAAGTTAAAAATTAAATGAAAATGAAAAATAAACAATACAATTTTAATTTTCGGAATTTAAAATCCAAGAGGAAAAATTAAGAGATATACTTGAAATTTCTTTAGAAATTTTTAACAGTAAGTGGTTTCAAGTTCTTAAAGAGAATTTTCATGTTGATATCTTTCAAAATAAAATTTTTATAGACACAAATTAAAAAATATTGTCTACTAAGTTTCGTCTGTTTACTGTTTGGTCATTTTCAAACTCACATAAAAACACTTATTTTGATAGATATCAACATGAAAATACTCTTCTAAGTGATTGAGCTACCTTTCTAGTTTCTAAAACACTTTCAAGTTTTCTTTCATTCTGCGCCTTTGACAGACAATAATCAGAGTTTGAGATGTGTTTACACTTTAAAACTATCTTAACTTTATTTAAGAAGAAATAACACTTGGAAACAAAAAAAATGAAATTGAAAGGTAACATTGAGGCTTTTTTACAAGGCACAACTTATCCCGATGTAAGTTCTCCTATGCAGGCTCCACACCTAATGCATATGGAATCTCACTCACAAAAGAATTAAAAGTAAAGGGGCGTGGCGCCCGCTTAGGAGGACATACAACGACACGGGTTTTGCTCCGTGTAATCCGTGTCTCTGTTTGAGGGGTTTAAGTTAGAAGCCAAGAGGGAAAAGTGACTTTTTGTTTTATAAAAAATGGAGATAAGTAGCACATTTGTCAATGAAATAGTTAACGTTGAACTGTTGAACATTGATATCTATGGAGGTCTCTTACTTTGAACTCAATTTACTCAGAACAATTACTTCCATCACTTATTCCTCTTGTCTTATAAGCCCCTCATATAGAACTTAAAGCAAGAACTTTAAATAGAAACAGGACGTAAAACAATAAATATTTAGGTGCAATAAATAATTCAGTGATGAACCTACATTAGATGTATTTTTATTTGAATAATTCATAAAAGTGACTTTTGATAGAACTTTATTTTTATGTGCATTTTCCAAACTAATTTAAGTTTTTTTTGTACATTTAGAACTCCAGAACAGTGTCCGAGTGTTGTGTCTCTACTTTCTGAAAGTTACAATCCTCATGTTCGTTATGGAGCTGCAATGGCTTTGGGAATTGCGTGTGCTGGTACAGGATTAAAGGTAAGGGTTTCTTTTTTTTTCTCTCTCTCTCTTTCTGAATATTGAGACCACTTTGATAGGTTTTGTGTGCCCATGTGAAGAAGACGACATTAGGTAAAAAAAATGAGAGCTTTTGCATTGCATTTATTTCTATTTTATTGAGCCTCTGGCTCTCCAGGGCTCAAGAGGGCTGCAATGCCTCTGAAAGGCGGAATTAGTTGGTTCAACTTTGTATTCAATGACGAGATTTTTTTTTGCAACATCCATTTTGTTTGGTCCTCTTGATGTTTTGGTAATTTTTTATAGGCATCATCAATTTATTTTTAAAAGATGAAAACTAATAGATGACCATTTTTGTTCAATGGAGATTTAAAATACAGCAGTAACAGAAGAAGATGAATAAAAAAATAGTGATTTTGGTTTTGTGACACACTTCTGTAGAGACCTAAAAGACTAGGTTTAATTTAATGATGGTTGGAGGCTTTTTTGTCGACTGTGTCGTTCATCATAAATCATTTTCAAAATACTTTACTTTCCAGTTAAGTAAGAGAGGTTTTCTATCTACTTGGTGAATTTAGAGTTCATCTTTTGACAGCATTTTTTATACGTTTTTTAAAGTTACATAAAAGTTACAATGATACATTTACATGTATACAAAAAATATGTCTTATTTAACATATTGTATATTTCCGGGTTTGACAGGTATTTTTATTCAGTTTACTTCCATCTCATATGGAAAAGCATAAAATACTATACAATATATTGATGAAGTGTGTTTCATTTTTGAGTTATGTCTAGTTCACATCATGAATCATGGCAGGAGCAATGTAAAACGGCAATCCCATTGGTAATATTTTAAGCAAGATTCATTGCAATTTGTCCTTGAATTAATTGCAATTGCTAATGTGATATTACTCTTGCAAGACTTTGGTTTCTTGCACACCATCTTCGTTTTTTTTTGTTGCAAGAAGCCGGTGCAAGATTTATAACAATACTTGGCTTATTTCTTGCACAGAATTCTTGTGAGAAAATAATTATACCTTGTTATAAGTGTGAGTATGTAAAGCTAAGAGCAGAGGCAGACTCGGGCAGACTGGCTTAGTGGGAATTTTTCTAATTTGCTGCTTAGTTTGAAGGTCAATTTTTTTTATCACAATTCGTGGTTCTGGTGTTCTTTCCATTTTATTCCTGATTGGCTGTTTACTGCCGAGTTTCTTGAAAAGTTTAAAAAAAGTTAAAAGATGTGCAACTTCATGAGACTTGAGTTTCCACTAAAATTTTAAAGACAGTTTCATCAGGTTGCGTGCCATGTTACATTATACATTTTTGAGTTGCATATCTAATTGCAAGTTTTTATTACATGGAAATTTGATGAAAAATTGCTTTAGTGGTATGTGCATTTTGGAAAGTTACTAGTGTGGCAGGACTTTAAGACAAAAAGTCAATGGCCAATATACTCTAATGTGCTACATTGCACTGTAGTGAACAGGTGTTCTACTTCAAAGTGTTGTTGTTGTGGTGGTTTTGACTTCCAACGTGGACTGTAACCAAAACAAGCAGAAGAAAGTTGTCTTTTGCTTTGACGATTTCTAATTCCCGTTAAAAATACTGTTCTTAGTAATATACAGTATAAGAAATGAAGAAAAAAACATTTGTCATGTGGACACACATTGCTCCACCCAAGTAATTATCGAATTCGGAATTCATCATCAGAAGAAAAAAAATACTGTACGTGTTCTATCTTAAATAAACCCATTTTTTCTGTTTCTGCTTTTTGTAATTCTTTTTTCGTTTTAGGCCTGGGTCCCATATGCGTTAAAAAAGCAGAAAATAGAAAACGAAAAAAAAAAACGTTCTCTACGTTTCTGCTTTCATTCGCGTTCAATGGTTCGCACACACACACACATTAAAAATAGAAAACACTTCAAGGAAATTTTTGCATTTAAAAGATGGGAAGAAAAATAGGAGAAGGAAGGCCAAGGTATCACATGCAGAAAAAGCAAGCTGAGAATAGAATTTATCTTCATTAAATTATTCTGTTCTACTTATTTGGCAGACTTAAAAAAGCTACATAAACAAAATAGAATTATTTAAATTAGATAAACTATATTTTCAGTCGACGTTTTCTGCATGTGATTTCTTGACTGAAGAGCTATAAACACAATGGCTCTGAGGGGGGATACTTTCCAATTAGCTGCTAAAAATTAATTCCAAAATATAAAAAAAGTTGAAACTATTTCAGCTTTTTCTTTCTGCCTACTTTCTGCAAAATAAGTAGAATGGAATTAGTTTAAATGAAATAAAAAAATGTAGTTGTTTTATTCTGCATGTGGGGACCTTGGCTTTAATGTTAAATGTTTCTCCTGTCAATACTTTTTTTGTTTCTTTGTTTTTCTTCTGTAAAATTCTAACTTTATACAAGATCGTGGTTTTTGTTGAGCGATGTTTTTTAAAGAATGTTTTTCTTTTGGGTGATGCTTTTTTTTTTCTTGTGTTTTCGTCGTCGATTCATTCAGCACAATGTCGCTCGAATGAGTCTGCAAGTCATCAAGTGGTTCAGCTGAGCTTGAAACAACGATAAGTAACTGAAAAGAGACAAAAAAGAAAATACCGAAAAAAACATCCTTTTTTCTCTCTCTCTCTCTAAATTGTAGCCTACAGTATAAACGGCGTTTATGTTGTTACCAAGAAAGTAAAAAAATCAGTTATTCTACATAATTACTAGACAGTGTACAATGCCACTAATTTGATAATAAATATACGGAACTATTGGCGTTTCATAGAATGTCTAAAACAACTAGCAAATCTAAATAAAGCTTTAAGCTTTAGGAGCAACATTAAGAAGAAACCGGAAAGTGTTAGAAATTAGAACTTTAGTTGAATCACTCAATTGTACATGTATTTTCATTTTAGACAAAAAATTAAAAAAATATCACTTGCTTAAAGTTATGACATTTTTGAAACTGACTTAAAAAGTTTATTTTTTAAAAAAATATCGACACGAAATTACAATTTGAGCTAACCTTCTAGTTTCTAAAACACTTCCAAGTTGTTTTTTACATTTTTAAATCCAGTTTAAGATGGAGTACCGACTTTTTTCTTCAAAAATAACAACTGCAATAGTAGTTATTTTAAACGATATTGTACATATAGTTTCTAAGTAATTCATTTTTAATTTGTTCATAATTTTATTCCAACAGCTTTACTGAAACTATGAACTGAATTAATTATCTTGTTGTTGTTGTATGCATTGTACACTATGCCTATCTAGTGTCGTTTAGTTGTTTAAGATTTATTACCAAATTGATGGTTTTGCACGTTGACTAGTGATTCTACAATATGACTGTTTTTCTCCCACTTAGGTGGTGTACTTCTATTGTACTTCTATTTTATTTTTGCTGAATAGTCTTAAATTAGTGGCGTTTTTGAACGTTGCTTTTCCTTCTCATTGTACACACCACCATCTTAATTCCTTTTCATCTTCCCAAAACTTAATTTATAGTTTTTTCTTAATCTTCAAATTACATATACATGGTGTGTTATTTTAAGGATAAATGGGGATCCAGAATTGCAATTCTCAATATTCAAAATATAGATGATTTTGATAGATATACATACGAGCCTATCTATCCAAATCATCTATATTTTGAATATTGAGAATTGTAATTCTGGAGTTTATTACACAGAATGTGTGACAGGCATTGTTTCATAACTGTATTGGAACAGGTTAACAGTTTGCGGGATTGACATTAACATCAACATTCTAAAAAAATGTTTTGGCTGTCTTGTCTTAAGCTGATAGTTAGTAAACTGTGTAAGGTTGTTTATTGTTGAATTTGAATAATTACTCTTCAGGCAGCCCAGAGGAATAATTTAGTTCACAAACTGCATAAGAAATGCATTCTCATAATTTATTAATACATGCAGGACAAATTTAACTGCAATGGAAATAAATATGGTTAATTGAATTGCAGTTAAAATTGCAAAAAAAAAATAATTCGGTTCGTTAATTTAAAAGCATTGGTACACTTCAGATTTAGAAGCTAACCGCTTATAAATCTAAAGTGTACCAATGCTGTTAAATCACTAAATTGTGTTAAATCAAGAAGAGAAATTAACTCGACTGTGGCTAAACACAATATGACACATGACATCTAAAAATACAGCGTACAGTAATTTAATCATTCTTAAGATATGCTTTATGAACAGTTGATTTTCGAACTCTGGTTATTCTCCGCATTTCAGGTGCAATAAAAATAAGTATAATATGAAAGTATAATATAATTAACTAGTAGGGTAACCCGTCATAAATGACGGTGGAGCAAAATTCACAGGCAATTGTGCCCATCATTAGAATTTCTTTTCCTCCGCCCTTTTATGACGTCAGACCAAGTAACAAACCAATTAGAAATTGATGACGTTCATAAAAAGGCTGAGCAAAAGAAATTCTAATGCTGGGCACAATTGCCTGTGAGAAAATGAGATTTTGAGAAAGATTTTCATTTTTTCTGGTGTGCGCATGTGCGATTGTTTGTTCCTTTTTTTACTCCTTTCATTTCAATTTCAGTCACCCCCACCCACTTTTTCCCCCTCCACGTTTCTCTTTCCCCTTCTACATTTTCCAACCTTCCCCCCTCTCCTATTTAATATCATGGTCATATAGTTGACCTTGAGAAAAAAGCGGTTCATTTATTCATTTAAATTTATATAAATTTCGACATGCTTCAAGGTTTTTTTGTGACACAGACCTGGCTTAATATATATAAAAATATGTGATGCAGCTGGCCCTCTAGCACCGCCCGTTTGGGGTGGTACGGGCTGCGGACCAGCCACCGATTTTACCGGTCGCGACATTTCTGTAGATACAGTCCTTCTGCGATCAGCTCAACCACTCGTAAAGCCCACAAAAAGACTTTGCTCCTTAGGGATCTTTTGTACAGTATATAACCCCTCCAATGTCCTTTAGCCTTCTTTGGCCTTGTTGAAGGCACCGAGCAGAGGGACTTGGGACGTTTCCAAGTGCCTCTACTGGTGATGCAAATTGCTAGCCAAAGTCCTTTGGTTTGTTATTCCCTGTAGAGGGAATATAACTCACAAAACACACACAATTTGAGGTAGATAAAGTTCTCTTTACTCATTATCCTTACATTGTGTTACATTTTGTGATAATATAATCTCTTTTATATTATAAAATTCGAACTCAAAATCAACTGTGTATTTCCAAGTTCTATCTGGAACTGTCCTCACACATAAGTGGCACTGCACTTTCCTTCGGTCTCTTGGGATGGGCGACTGTCACCTCAGAGCTCAATAATTGACCAACTGGGCCAATCATTGCCCCGAGCTGAGACTATTACCTTATAAGTTATAAGGAAAGGTATTGTTGGGACTCTTTTCCCAATTTCTCACGGTTCAACTTGGTTCCTCGAATTCACTAGAATTCCGGCCACCCAAGTTTGGACATCTGTGCACCAAGGGGTGCCATGCAGACAGAAAAGGAATTTCTACGGGGTGTTCCACCATTCTGCAAATGCAGGGTGTCACATATAATAGTAGTTTCATGTTGATATCTTTCAAAATAAACTTTTTATAGACAAGTTTTTAAAAAATATTGGTGTGCTTAAAGCTCGGTCATTTTCAAACAGGCAAAATGCTTATTTAAAATATTTTTCAGTTTAAAACTTATTATTCAAGTAACTCCATTGTTTAGGTGGTAAACACTAGTATTGTTCATTGAAATAAATACTACAGTTGTTTATCTTAGAAACGGTATTCTCTTTTGAATTTAAGTTTGGGTAATTTCACTTGAAAGAAGATCTTTGGTTTCATTAAGTTTATGTGAAGTAAAAACAAAAATTATTTTCTAAACTATTTTATTTGCTAGATTTGCTCTCATTCAGTGTTATGATTTCATTTCTTTATTTTTGTAGTTGTACTTTTTCATAAAACAAAATGACCAACTTAATCGTAGGTTTACATCACACACTTCTTGCGTGCAATAATGGCAAATTTCTCCGACTGTGTGTGTACACATCTCCCATTTTGTAAACGCACAATGTAAAATTCCACCATAAGGAAACATACAGGCCTTTTTTTTTTACTTTTGTCCTCTTCAAATTTATCTAATCTATAATATAGAAAGCTAAGTATCATTTTCACACATGCTGTTCTTTTTTCTTCTGAATTTAAATCTGATTGCATTTGGCTCGACTTCTAGTCTAGTCTAGTCTAGTCTTTTCTTTGATTCTTTCATTCAATCTTTTCTTTCTTTAAAACTAATTTCAACATGTGTATTTATTTTGAACATCCTCCATTCTATTGTTAAAATGATGTATTTTGAGCACGTAAAAACGTTGCTCTAACGGAAGTCTGTGTTTAGTTAACGGATGAACGTAACCATTTAACAGATACCATCCCCAAAAACAGTCCAAAGTATTTTAGAATTCAGTGGTCGTTATTTTTTTTTAACCTGGTTTGTGTGTCAAAAAGAATTTTGCAGGAAATAGTAACTGATTGCTCAAGAGTTATGTATTGATTGTTTGAAAATAGTTTAGGAAGGGAATGGTAATTTTTTTCAGAAGCAGCTTTGAATGCATACTGTTCTCAGAGCTAATGTTGCGCCCGAGATAATAATATAACAGGCGCGCGCCCCTTAGTAATATCATTCTAGTTATTTTGCGCCTGGCCCAGAGATAAGTGCCGTGCTCTCCTTGCCCTAGTTACAGCTGGGTCAGTTCCTAAGCGCGTTTGAAATGGCTTTAGGTAGCTGAATAGGTATTTATTTTGTTTTCGTCTCCCAAGATGGCGCTCCTGCTTGGGTATATTATGTCTTATACCAGATCTCCTCTCTCCACCAGCGGTTTTGAGAAAATTTATATTTTTCAAGCGAACGTTTTTCACTCGCAGTAGAGCTTAACGTTGCATTGCTGCTGATGCTACATAAAAATGGTGTCAACTAGGCTTTAATTTTAATTCTTGCGAGTTCTTTTTATTTCATAAATTTTGTTGTTAAATGTGATTTGATGTGCCACAACTACTCGCATTTACTTTTGTCTCTCTCTTTGTATTGGCCACTGCAAAACATTCTATTATTATAAGTCATTGCATTTTATGTGCGTGAATAAGTTATCATTAAATACGGTTGGCTTCAATTCCTTTTGAGATTTTTTTTTCTCGTTTTCTCATACATTTGTAATTGTTTTCTGAAGTCGAAATATTTCTATGTTTGTCCACTGTAAAGTGCAATTACTTGCCACTAAAATTAACAACAACAATAACACATTACATTAGCAATGTTTCTCTTGACACTCTTGTGTAATTTATTTTTGTCTTTAAAGAAGAAGTTCATTACTTAATGTTTTTCATTTTCTTTAATTTGCATCTTATCTAAATTGAGAATTTTCTAATGGGAAACTATAAATTATTTGATTTCGAATAGTAGTCCACATTGAGGTCAGTTTTATTTAAATCTTATTTTGGAAGTTTCAGTCAACGAAGTAATATTGAATGTAAATTGATTTTACTCAGTTTCTTTTTTTTTTAAAAAAAATAAATTTGGTCTTTTTTTTTGGCGCTGCTTTAAAAGCTGCTTACTCCAGTGATGCTCTTTTAGCACTTCTTAAAGCTGGTTTTAAAATTCAAACACGCCACTAAAAATCTGGTTATTCTGTATTTCAGGAGCAAAATTAAGAGAATTTTGAGAAGTGTTTTAGAAACTAGACGGGTAGTGCAATCATTTAAGGGTCTTTTCATAATGAGATCTTTAAATATAAGTGATTCAAGCACTGTTCTAGTATCTAAATCAGTTTGAATATCTTCTAGGGAAGAATCACACATGCTAAAAAAAAGCCCACTTAATTTCACTTGTAATATCTTTTGAGTGCTTATCACATTTCTATTTTCTGATGGTTTTCAGCGCATGTGATTCTTCCCTAAGTAATGCTCCTAAAAAGCGGAATAATCCGAATAAGCAAAAAAAAAAAAGCTGTTCATCTAACATGCTATATAGACTAATGTGCTAGTCAAGCGTATGCAGCTTACGGCTAACTGTTAATTGATTAGTGACGTCAAAATGAGTTCAAATTTGACATGAACGTCGCCTTATACAAAATAAATTCATCAAAATTTTTCTTAAAAAAAACGAGCGACTGAACGCAGGCATTGGAAAATGCAGACTTTAAAAGATATTGAAATACCGCAAATGACAAAGCATTTTCATTATATTAAAATTGGTTGTTGTAATGAATAATGAAAATTGTTATAAATTTGTCATAGTGTGTATGTGTTAGACTCATATACCAAACAGAGTATTTACATTTTTGACACACTTTAAACAGAAAACGTTTAATATATTCAGCTAGCTCATTTTTGTGCTCTTGTTATTCTGCGTTTCAGGAACAGCACTAAGGAGAATTGGTTTTAGAAACCCTTTTTTTAAAAAAAAAATTTTTTTTGACGAAAATGTGTGGAAATTTTTTTCCAATTTTCAAAGATAATGATGCAATTGATGCTTTTCATGCATTTTTCATTTTTTTATTAAACTCATTATTGTTGCACATATGGTATCGAAGTGTACCTTAAAGCGGTTGGAACTGTCATTATACATTTTGTGCAAACGTTTGCCCTTATAACTTCTTTTAAAACAATAGTTGGTTTTAAGAGCCTACAGTGAAAAAAAAAACTTCCAAAAATCTTCGCATGTAGGCGCTTCTGTAGCTGTGACGTCAACATGTGGCAAAAAATCAATTTTCATACCCTTTTGTCCGCCATCTTTTCTCTTATCGATGGATAGAAGTGGCTATATTTTAATAACAGCTCTTTTTTGGGCAAATATGCACTACTGAAAAAAGGAAGAGCAACTTTTGAACTACAATGGTGAGTAATTTGAGTCGTATACAATTAGTGGTCAAATTTTAGGGTATCATGAAACTTATTTTTAGTGGGAAATTTAGATCCTATAAAATGTACTAACGGAGGAGCGTTTGTGGCCTATGGGATTTAACATTGGCTAAAAAATTACGAGATTTAAAAGCAAAATTAAAAATAGAAAAACTAATTATAAATTTTTACCAACGTATCACTAGATGAGCAATATTGTTATGTACATATTGCAATTTAAATTTTGAAAATAACAATTTTCGTTGCAGAAAACAAAATATTTGCCTGAACCATGTATTTTTTAAAATACGAATTTCTCTTTCGCATTGGTTTCAATGGCTTAGCTGTGGGGCGCCACTAAACGGCGAAAAGTGGAACTATAACTCATCTGCTAATATTGAAAATGGCGTCACACATATAGGCTCTTAAAGGCAAAATCGCCTTTCATCAATTTCTTTTTCTTACTGTATGTCCAAGTAAGATTAACAGTGGGTACATGTGAACTTTTGTTTTTCCACCTGTTTCCAAAAAATAGATTAAATTCATTTAAAATTCAATGAAATTACCTTTATGCAAACATATACTACCTATGATTAAATATTTTTATATTCATTTTTCCATTTGAATTAACTTTCAGTAGTAAGTTTTATATTTTATTTTTTCTGTATAAATCTTAAATACAGATTGACTCAGTAACGAGTGAAGAAGAGGCTTGGAGATTCACTAAAATACAGTATGAAGGCCGCCACTTGATTAAGTGCCAAAGTGATGAAACGCCAAACTGAATAAGTGCCAAGATTGAACAAACGCCTAAAATTTGTTATTATTCAGTTGGGCGCGCTTGTTCAATTTAGTGATTTTTCATTTCTCAAGACTGAAATGATATTTATTCATCTCAGTCTGTATATAACAACTTCGAAGTTGATACTTTCAGACAAGTTTTAGTAAAATTTTATGAGTTTGCCGTTTATTTAGTTTGGCGCTTTTTCAAATTGGCGCGTTGTTTTCAGTTTGAAGTTTGTTCCAATAGGCGTTTATTCAGTTTGGCACTCGTTTTCAATTTGGCGCTTCTGGTATTTGGTACATGCTTTTCAGCTTAGAGTTTGTTGCAATTGGCGTTTATTGAGTTTGGCACTTCTTCAATTTGGCGCGTGTTTTCAGTTTGTAGTTTGTTCCAATTGTTGTTTATTCGGTTTGGCACTTGTTTTCAGTTTGAAATTTGTTCTTGGCGTTTATGTAGTTTGACATTTCTTCAATTTAGTGTTTTTTCTTTCAGTTAGCAGTTTTTTTTTCCAATTGGCAGTTAGGTCCTATATAAAGTTTGGCGTTTCTTCCATTCGGCATTTGTTCTAAGTTTCGAGTTTGTTCCAATTGGCGTTTATTCAGTTAGGCACTTCTTTCACCAAAATATGCTATGTAACATTAATTTGAATCGTTCTGTATATTGAATTTCTGTTTGTTTGTGTACAAGTATGATTGGGGGTTTTTTTTGCTTCTTCTTCTTCTTCTCCTTTTGATGTGTGTTTACGCATGGACGATATTTGTTGGTATTTTCTACGCCTGTCCAACTTGTAGGAGAAAAAAATGAATGACTTCCAAGTAAAAAAAAAATGTCTGATGAAAAAGGAAAGACATGACAATGGATGATGGGCAAACTCAACATTCATTTTCTCTTGCAAATAAATTTTTCCGCATTCTGACATCTGTTCACATACACGTACACGTACACACACACACACACACTCTTACACGGGGGAAAAATGGATTAGTTTTTTTTTTGGGAGGTACTCGGTGCACGGAATTTTCGACTTCTTCGAGCTAGTATGTTAACGTGAAAACGCTTCTAGTTTAATTAAAAAAAAAGTTGCCACTACGTTGTAACCGAATAACCATCATTAAAAACAATTCCGGGTTAATTAAATTATTCTGAACTCCTACCTTTATTTTGTATCTGGAAATTAATTCCAGAGACAAAGATTTCTAAAAATTAAAATACGTTGGAAACTTCTTAATTTAAAATTGGAAGGGACTGTGATATTGTTTCGTGTTGAACGAATTTCGTAATAAAATGAAGAATTTTCAAGTCATTCGTTTTAACCGTGTTTATGTGACCGGTTTACACTTGGTCTTTGTGAAACTGCCTTAAAATATTTATTTTAAAATATTTAACTTTTTTTTTCACTTTTGTTTACTCTTCTAGTTTCTAATGAATCTTAAAATTTTCTCCTAAGTCCATTCACACTGGTCTTAAAATTCATTTATTGCATCCTTTCCTCCAACGCCGTTGACTTTACATTTTATAGCATTTTCGGCTGTACATTTTTAATAATAATTTATTTCATTTATTAAGAAATGAAGTCAATGGTCAATACACAACAGATGAAGTAATCTAAAAAAAAGCTCAGACTATAAAACAAGCTTTTATTTATCTTCGGTTAAGAAGTGATACCATGTAACTTGACATTTTTTGGTGCTTTTGAGGTTTTCGCATAAAAAAATCAGAAAAAAATCAATGCATCGTTCTGAAAATGTCGCAAAATAAACAAAAATTTATTTTAAAAAATATTGACTTGTAGAGACATCTGTTAGAGGGTGTTCAAATCCATTGATATAACATAATTATATTAATTATGGCTAAAAAAAAAAGTCCAAATAATTTTATTAGCAAAAAAAATGGTGTAACACAACCTTAAATTTGCATTATAACGTTTTTTTGTTCCTCTTGTAAAATTTATATTTTGTTAGTTACGTGGTGTCACTTCTTAAATGACGTTATACTAAGACACGAGAAACTGCCCATATTATGTAATGTGGTATATCCAGCCCTAACTTTTCCACATGGTTGCCAAACTCTGCATTTTGAATTTTGAAAAGTACATTATTTAAGGTACCCGGCCCTTCTCTTATAACGGCGGATCCTGGACAGGTCATTCGAGAAAGATCCGTCGAAATTTGATAGATTAACAGGTCGCACTAGTAGAGGCTGCTGCTGTGTACAACATTTCAGATCGCTAATTTATGGAGAAGTTGGTTAAAATATGAGAAACACAAGTCCAACGCAAACTGACAACGGTCATGTCAACTTGAATAAAAACTTGTAAAAAAAAAAATGAACACAAAAAGATAATTAAAAAGGCAAAAACAGCACCAAGAAGATTATTTGACTAATATAATGAAACTAAGTACACACCATTTAAGAAAAATACTAAATTTCTAAGCTGAAACTGCATTAACTATATTATGTTCAGGTAGAATGTTCCACATGACAATAGTTCTATTTAGAAAGAAGAAAAAAAAAGTGCTGACAACTGGAGCTTTTTCGTGGGAGAGTTTGAATACGTCTACGTCTACAGTAATAAAGAAAATGAGACCTACAGAAATACTTCATTATTAACTTCTTATTTACTGTGCAGTAACTAAATTTGGTCAGCTAAAAGACGTCTAACTCACAAATGGTGGGAGACCTTAATGGATAGGTAGCCAGTGTAACTTATGTTTGCGCATACAGTAGTAGACGTGCATTATTTGTCTTTTGTTTCATTTAGCTTTTGTCTCCCCTCCCCTCCCCTCCCCCCACGGACCTCGCCACTGCAGTGGCTAATGCAGTAGTAATGCTGTGTTTAATATACATTTTTTGTAAAATTTGGATGCGAAAACGTCAAGCGAACGTTTTTTTTTTAGAAACAACATTATGAAAGTTGTGAACTGTTCTTTTTTCTATTGTTATTGCAGATTGTACGGAGAATTCACATATTAATATTTTTTTTTCTTCTTATTTGTCGTTTGCTATAGGAGGCCATTTCTTTACTGGAGCCAATGACCAATGATCCCGTGAACTACGTTCGTCAGGGCGCACTCATTGCTTCGGCTCTCATCCTCGTACAACAGACCGAAGTGACTTGTCCCAAAGTAAACATAGCCTCTGGCATATATATCATTCGTACTCCAAACACCCCACTCGATCAAACTTAATCCGTTTTATTTTATTATGTTTTCTTTTTCCTTTTTTTTTTTTTAAAAAACAGGTGAAAGAGTTTCGACAGATGTATGCGAGTGTCATAAGTGACAAGCACGACGACGTCATGGCCAAGTTCGGTGCCATTTTGGCTCAAGGAATCATCGATGCCGGTATGATAGACGAGCAGCTACATCTTTCGACGACAAACGATTTATTTGTGTTTTTGTTACTGTCTTGTTTTAAGGTGGTCGCAACGTCTCCGTGTCTCTTCAATCTAGAACTGGACACACGGACATGGCTTCTGTTGTTGGAATGCTTGTTTTCACTCAGTTCTGGTTTTGGTTTCCGCTGTCTCATTTTCTGTCGTTGGCTTTTAATCCAACCTGTCTTATCGGACTGAACGTAGACCTTAAGGTATACATTTGAACAGCAGCAGGCTTTTTAGAAGAGGAGGCATAGATAGCAGTTTGTTTCCGGCGCCAGTCTCCAAAAAAGAGCTCCTTCAGATTTTATTTTTATTTTTAAAATGTTATTTTTAAGCTTCCCGATTAATAAGTAATTCATAATTCATAATTACATGTTACGGTGTTTTAAAAGTTTAAACATCTCTCGACTTCTTGATTATTCTGTCTTTCAGAAGCAAAATAAAAAGAAACTTGAATGTGTTTTTTAAAACTAGAAGGGTAGCTTAATCACTTAACGGTATTTTTATGTTGATGTCTTTCAAAATAAACTTTTTACCCGAGAAAAAAAATCCCTTTAAGTGAGTGAGCTATACTTTAGTTTCTAAAACGCTTTCTAGATTCACACATTTCTTAGTTTCCTGAAAGACAGAATAATCAGAGTTCGAAAATCAGCTGTTCATAATCCATCAGGAAGGCAATCAGAAAAATGCATTTTAAGTAATTAAAAAAATAGTAACTTGGTTTAAGACTGGCGTTTTAGGCAAGTTAAGGCCATGCTGATGGTAGTTTGGCCTCTGAATTCTAGCCTTTTACATGGTTATTCGACTAAAAAAAATGCATTTTTGGTTACTAATTACAATTGCAACAAACTTTTTTGTGTGGAGAGCACGCAAGCGTACACTAATAAACTAGAAGAGTAACTAAATCAGTGTTATATTTAAAAATAATTTTTATGCCAGTTTGAAAATGACAAAATTTTTAACATTTTATTTGTATTTTGGGTCAACTTGACCGTGAAAAACAATAATCGGGAATTTCAAACAGCCACAAAAATTTATTTTTCAACATGAACATAATTTTACATAATTCAGTTACTTTTCTAGTTTCTAAAACACTTTCAACTTTTATCATTAGAAAAAAACGGAAAATCGCTTAGAGGCCTTTCCTTGATAGCAATTCCTGATTTGTAACTTATGCTTAAGCCCCGTTTGCATTTCGGAACATTTTGTTGGAAAGTTGCTTCAGGCCAGCAATTGTTGACGGTGTAAACTGCTGATGAATTGCTGTTCAACGCTGGAAAAATCGCTTAAACGGGGCTTGATGCTTATGGGCGTGTTTTGGGGGGTTTTCTGTGTGCTTTTGACATTGCAACTTCAATAATTCATTGTACATGCAACTGAAAAAGATGCATGCAATCTTTGGTATATTTTGGGTGCAGTACATTCTCAGTTTTGTAGACTAGAATATCTTCATTTCCTGTTAGCAATGCCTGATTCGAAAGTTACTCTAAAATATTTTACGCTGGATATTATATATGCATTATTTTTAAAATGCGGAAATATATACAGTTGTAGAGGCGTTTTGATTCGAAACTTATCTTAGAGTACGTTTGTTTGATTTTTCCCCTCCCTGAAGATGCCCAAAATCGAGTTTGTCTCAAACGCTAAGCCGTCGACTTATGCCTATCCACCGGCCCTTGAAGAAAAGAAGGAACGCGAGAGGGAGAAAGTGTCCGCTGCTGTCTTGAGCATTACGGCCAAGGCTAAGAAGAAGGAGGCCGAGAAGAAAGAAAAAGAGGAAAAGATGGAAGTTGTACGTATATTTTATGTAGTCGAAGTTTGTCTTTTTATTTGGGAAATGGTGTAGAAAAACGAAGGGAACGTTTTTCTGAATCAAATTACGAGAGTTTTACTCGATTAGCTGTCATAAGCCTAACATTGTGTCTTTCTTTTCAATGTGCTGTAAGTATTTGATTTTTAAAGAAAATTAATTACAGAGGAGACACTGTTTAACACGAAATGGAAGGGACCAGAATATTTTTTTTTGTGTTACGAGTTCTTATGTTATTCTAAGACACCGACCAAAAATATAATATTTTGTTATCCGTTTACGTGTTACTAGAATTTTTTTTATGTAATAATAAGTTATCGGACCGAAAATATGTTTTGTGTTATTCGTTCTTGTGTTCAACGGTTTTTACAGTAATTTACCTTTCTAGTCTGAAGTAAATTTTGAAATTCTAACATGTTTTTTTTTTTAAATGTGTTCTTGTTTTTTTTTTGCATTGTGTAAAAAAAAATGAAAGAAATACAATAAAATGATCATGGCCTTTTGAACTGTTTAGGACGAAGAGAAGAAAGATGATAGTAAAGACGTAGAAAGCAAGAAGGACGTAGAAATCAAGAAGGACGTAGAAATCAAGAAGGACGTAAAAGAAAAGGTCAAAGAAGAGGTGAAGGACAAGGAGACTAAGGAAAAGGAAAAGGACGGTGCAAAAGACAAGGGTACTGTTTCAACAAAAGAGAAACCAAAAGATGCAAAAACAGAGACGAAGGATGCGGTTAAGGACAAGAAAGAAGAGGAGAACAAGGAACCGGAACCGAATTTTCAGATTTTGAGTAACCCGGCTCGTGTTATGAAGCAACAGGTAAAAAGTTACAATTTACTTCATATTGATACAATAGGTTGAAATTTTATTTGTTTTTGTTATCTAGTTGAAAGTTGTTCAGCTGTCGGACACAAGCCGATACGTTCCTCTCAAAGACGTTCGTATTCGATAATTATGTTGAAAATTTTGTGTTTCACATTCGTGAGGAGAGGATTACCTATTATTGTTTGTTTTGTTTTCCGATTATAGATCACAATTGGTGGCATTATAATGCTTCGTGATGAGCAGAAGAACAATCCAGAAGAATTAGTTGAACCATTGCCAAGTATGTTATTTAATAACATGTGTTTATTTTGTCAAAATTACTTTCAGTAGTTTCAAATTAATGGTGGTTAACACCGTTACAGTTTGTTGATTAGAAAAAGCAAACCTGTAAAGAATCTTAAACGAATATTTCAAATGTATCTTCTTCTTTTTAAACAACAAATTAATAACCGAGCACCTCAACTCCTGATGCGGGTACTTAACATAGGAAGCTCGAAGCACGAAATATTTTCTGAAAACTAAATCACTTTGTACAAACGAACCACATTTGAAATGAAACTAGACAGGGTACACATTCGGTTATAGCGTCATTTGAGTGACGGAGAATTTTTGTAACAAGTGACGTTGTCACCGAGTTTACTTATATAGGATTTTTTTAAAAATTGGCGCCATATGTTGACGTTATAGCCGAGTTGCCGTTGTACCCGAGGTGGCTATAGCCGAGCATGACTGTATAAAAAAGAAAAAAACCAAAAGAGAAAATTCCTGCGTGCCATCTAATTTTTTTTAATAAAATATTATATATATTATTAATATATTTTATTGAAAACAACTTGTGTTGGGTTTATTTTTATTTTGTTGGTTTATTTATTTATTTTTTATAGCTGGAGGACCTAAAGCTCCGGAGGATGAAGGTGATGAACCAGAGCCACCAGAACCATTTGAATATACTGAAGACTAAAGTTTACACAATTCTGAAGATCATTTTCATATAGGTCTACAATAAATGTCGCTAAAGTTTGCTTATCTCCGTTTTTCTCGTAGTTATTCAGTTAAATGTTTTTAAAACTACTGTAATTCTGCAAAAATAAATAAAAATTCATAAAATTGCAAAAAAAAAATCAAGTTCTCATTATTTGTATTTAAAGTTAAATATTTGAAAATACGGTTCGTAGATAAAGATTCATAATATTCATTTTTGATTATTATGCGAGAATAGTGGCACAGGTTAAAAATCATAGATTTTGAGATGATTGTGAAAATTGACACACACAAAAAGTGTAATAAATTACACAATTGTAACTCAATTATTACACTTAATAATCACAAGTAATTTCTATATATATATATATAATTAAAGAATTTTAATCTTAAATGTGTAGCCATCACTGCATGTTTTTCTCGCAGTGTTATTGGTATATTAATTCACTTATTATAATTAATTTTTTATTGATTTAAACACAATTAGGTGAAAAAATAATTTCGGTAATATTTTGAATATAGTACATGTATTATGTGGCAATTTAGGAAATGTTTTAGTGGAGATGCTGGCGCCATCTATTGGCCAGACTAAGCTACCTCACGAAATGCTCCACAAGAAAACCTCTTAGTTGAGCCATGGCCTCTTTTCCTAAACGGCTGCTGATATCAGCTATAATGTTGGAGAAGCTAATGTGGCGCCGAAATCGTCTGCTAAAACCAATAGGTAGCGCTATCTTCTGGACCCTGTTGATAAGCTTATTAGTATTGCATCTTTATGTTTTCTTGTTGTTTTTCATTTTCTCTACACGATTATCACTACTTTTTAAAACTATTGAGTGTTGTTAATCAGTTTTTTCTTCTATTAAATGGTTCACTTTTGTGTACCTCAATGTGTGTCAATAAAAAGAAAGCAAAAGAAATAAGTTTTCATGAAATATCATTTGATGCTACCCTACGGAAAAAAAATTGTTAAAAAATTATGTAGGAAATTTTGGATGCCATTAGATCAATAATTAAATTAATTTAAATAAAATAAAATAAATAAAAAATAATAATAAATAAAATAAAAAATACATGAAATAAAGTAATAAATAAAATATTAAATAAAGTTAAAATAATAATAAATAAAATAAAAAATACATGAAATAAAGTAATAAATAAAATATTAAATAAAGTTAAAATAATAAAACAAAATATTAAATAAATAAAATAAAATAATAAATAAAAATAAAATTAATTAAATTAAATAATAAATTAATTAAATTAAATAATAAATGAATTAAATTAAATAATAAATGAATTAAATTAAATAATAAATTAATTAAATTAAATAATTAATTAATTAAATTAAATAATTAATTAAATAAAATTAAATAATAAATTAATTAAATAAAATTAAATAATACATTAAATTAAGTTCAGTTCAGTTCACTTAAATTTAATTTAATTTAATTTAATTAAGTTAAGTTAAATTAAACTAAACTAAACTAAAACTAATGCAATGTTGGTTAAAACCATGATAAGTTAAGAAAAGTAATTGAGTCAAGAAAAGTTAAAAAACTTTTTAGTATTTTTCATTACTATTTTTAAAAAAAAATTAGATAAAAGAAAATTTGAATGTAAATAAATTACATTCATTTCCTTTTGTAATTAAAAAAATATCATTTGTGAAGTTATTATAAAAAGTTAATTATAAAGTTCATTCAGTTAATTTTTCTTTTTAATTGAAAAAATATGATTTAAGATTTTTATAATGCGTAATTTCTTTATAAAAAGTTGTTGGAACATAGCCTGCTTAGGGTCCAGAAGATTGCGCCACCCATTGGTTTTAACAGACGATATGGACGAGGAGAGGAGGCTATGCTCTTGGTTGACAATATTTTATTTATCTGACAACATTGTGCTGTTGGGTAACACTGTCAAGTCCCGCCTTTTCAAACAAAAGATGGCGGCGTCCATGGCGAAATCGGTTGTGCCAAAATTATCGGACGTTATATGTCCAATTTGCCTCTGTATTCTAATCGAACCTGTCACGATGCCTTGCACGCACGAGTTATGCATGACGTGCTTCAGGCAGAACGTGAACGAGACCAGTCTAACGTGTCCAATGTGTCGAACTCGGATCTCTTCATGGGCCAGAAGAGCGACCCGCGAAAACACACTCATCAACGAAGACAGGTGGAAACTCATTCAGAACGCTTTTCCAGAACGCGTACGGCGTCGATTGTGCGGTTTAGACGATGAAGAACCGGATGACAAAGATCAGGACGATGGTACGGAACCCAAAAACCTTTGAATCGCTTCCAAATGGGGGTCCTTGTCAAAACCCAACTTATATGTGACGTCATTGACGCTGTAACGGACACATGACGTCATAAATCTCTAAAACGCTTGAGTTCAGCAACTTTCTCGTTTCTTTGCGAAATTATTTCAAACTTTTGTTAACTTTTCTTTACGCATTTATTGAAGTTTTATGTATTTTATGTCTTTAAAGTTTTCACTTTTTCAGTTGTCTTCTGCGATAACCTGCGTTTTAGAAGGAGAGAGAGAGAGAGAGAGATGTCACATTTTCAGGCGTTTTGTAGCCTGTCACGGCAAATTGCTCTTGACACGTGATTGCGGAAGTCGCATGCGCGTCTGCAACTGTCTTTTAAGCAAATTAAAAGTACGAGCGTATATAGCGTTGTGCTAAGAATTCGAAAATCAGCTGTTCATGAGCAATCTTAAGGTGGTTTTATAAAGTATAAAACACCTCTTAAATTACGGTTGTTCTTGTCGTTCTCGTGCAAAATGAAGAGAAACTTGTAGAAAGGTAACTCAATCACTAAAGACCGATTTTCATGTTGATATCTTTCAAAATAAGCATTTTCTGTCAACGTGTGTACTATAAAAAATGTTTAATTTGAAAGATATCAACATGGAAATATCCCGAAGTGATTGAGATACCTTTCTAATTTAGCTTAAGGTGGCTGGTTAGGTATTTTATTTTGTTTTTGTCTCCGCAGATGGCGCCACTCTAGTGGCTAATGCTTAAGCTCCATAAATGTTTTTGGAAAATTTGGATGCAAAAGAAATTCAAAGAAATACAAAATACAAAGAAATTCAAATTGTTTTCAAGACTAGAATGGTAAAAGATTACGTTAAAAGTTTTTTCAAGAAAATATTTTAACAAATATACATTTTATAGTTCAGTTTGAAAATGACCCGTTTTTAGGTTTTTTTTTTTCATTGAAATTTCATGAAAAACTATTTTCGTTTTTTTCTTCTTCAAACTATCATAAAAAGTATATTTTTAAAAATATTATTGTGAAAAAACTTTTAACATTATCACGAACTATTCTGGTTCTAAAACACTGAAGTTTTTTCGTAATTTTTCTCCTGAAAAACAATCGCTTGAAAAATCTAAATTTTCGCAAAACCGCGGATTTGGAACATAATAGCCACTGCAATGGCGCTATCCGGGGAGACAAAAACAAAATTATCTATTCAGCTGCATTAATTTAACTTATGAAATACAAATATAATTTAGTGTTCAAAAATCAGCGATCTTAAATAACTTTTGCATCTTAATTTTTGAAAATCATTTTTTTTGTAATGTTTGATGTAACTTTGAGTTTTTTTGTTTTGTTTTAGAATCTGAGTTTCTAAACCCTCTTGCTAAACCGGGTGAGATTAGAAAGGAATACGAAGAATTTATCAGCAAGGTTACGTTTGTTTGTTTTTCTACAAAGTTAATTCGACTGTAAACATTGTCGTATTTTTATTTAAAGGCGAAGAAAGAAGAAGAGTTGGAAAACAAAAGAAGCGAAGTACTTATAAAGACTTTACAAGAGCAAGATGAAGAGGAAGAAATGAAAATAAAAGAGATTGCGAATCGAGATCGTGCCATTGCAAAGATTCTGACGGAGAAAATTAACGAAGTTCTTAACGATTTAAATCTCTATCGACACTTTAGAACTCAATTAATAACGTTTCGTGACATTTTTTTTTTCTTTTTAGGTTTCTGCGGACGAAGAGGAAACGGCGGTTGAACAAACACTGACTCACATTGCTGACTTTTTGCGTCCTTCGTCGTCCACTGCTCGACTTGACTTCCGTTGTAAAGCGAAAACTCATAAATCTTCTTCAAGAAGACGCTCGAGGAGTAGTAACGATGTTCCGATGCATAGTACGAAATCGTTGAAGACGAAATTTGAGTTTCCTGAGAAAGAGAATAACGAAAAGACTTCGAAGGAAGTTTTGAATAAGAAGACTACAGCGGCGACCGATTCGTCACTCGAACTATCTAGGTCTGTTTCACTACTTTCGACATGTTTCGATTCGAAACATGTCATCGAAAGTAGTGAAACGGACCTGGATAGTTCGAGTGACGAATCGCAGATTGGTTTGGAAACGAACGTACGAGGTAAGAATAAATATATTTACTTTTTCTTCTTCTTGGTTTTGAATATTTCTCAGTTGGTTTTAAAGTTAAACCATCTCTCAACTCTGATTATTCTGTCTTTCATGTGCGAAATGAAAAGAAACTTGAATGTGTTTTAAGAGCTAGATGGGTAACTTAGTCATATAACGGGTTTTTTTCATTTTGATATCTTTCAAAATAAGATTTTTACGAGAGTTTGAAAATGACCCGTCTTTAAGCTGACGATATTTTTTTTTTATTTTTGCCTAAAAAGTGTATTTTGAAAGATATCAGCGTGAAAATATCCTTAAATGATTGAGCTGCCCTTCTAGTTTCTAAAACACTTTCTAATTGCGCTTAATTTTGCACCTGAAAGACAGAATAATCAGTGTTCGAGTAGCGTTTTTAATTTATTAATTTAAATAAACTACGAGTATATTTCATTAATACATAAAATCCCATCTCTATTTGAAAAATAATTCAAAAAGATTTTCTTTTGTTTGTTTCAGCGCCTCTCGTTCGTAGTAAGAGCATCGAAAGCGAAGATAGCATCAACGAGGAATTGCGCCATTTCAGGCCGATCAAAGTGGCTCCGAAGACTCCTCCACGAAGGTTACCAGACGGTCGTGTTGCAGAAGAACCGAAACTCATACACGCGACACCTCGTAACCTTATGTCTCAGTTGGATTCCGGTGAAAATAGCGTTACGAAACCGACCGAGAGTACGTGGTTTCGTAAACGTCTCGCCGTGATGGAATACGATAGACGTAGCAAGGTTAGTATTTTGTCTAATCCTTGTTCTTCGATGAAGAGTATTGTTCAGTCTTCACGGCTGCATCAACAGCCACTTCCACAACCTCTCGCACCAGTGGCGCAACCAGTGGCCAACTTTTCTTCGACTTCGTCAAGGTTCGTGGCGCCAAAAGCGCGGCGTTCAATTTTGTTACGGTCGGAAAACAAATGTGTTCAGACAGCTGTCGATAAAGAGAATCCGGTTCACGGTAACTCATTTCAATTGAGAAGATGGAAGTCTCGTAATATGGCGCGAGTCACGGAGGCGAAAGTGAAAAGCGACGACCACAACAATAACGTCAGGTGTACGAATGTTGGTAATAATAATAATAATAACGAGGAATTGAGCCAAAGCAGGGTTGAAAATAAAAAACGGGGGCTTAATGCCGTTGAGATCGGCAAGAAACACAAAGCTGTCGACTTAAAATTAAACACAAAACGTGAAGATGCCGATCGTCTTTTAGCCATTAGGGTGCAACAGCAGCTGAATAGCGAAATCAGTCGAGATCCTTATTGTATCGACAGGAGAAAGGGGACACCTGGGGCCTATAATCTCAGGCAAAAACCTAGGATTGCCTCATAAAGTTTCAAGGTTTTTCTATGGGTGGCCTTTATAAATATTCAATTTATAATTTTTTTTTCTCATCCTTTTTTTTTTCTCGTGATATTTTAATACTAGGGTCCATAGGTAATTTTCATGATGATGATATTTTGAAAAATGGACTTTTATGTTAGTTTGAAAAATACAAAATTTAACAGTGAAACTTAGTGAAAATCATTTTTCATACTATCGTAAACAGTTAATTTTTTATAAATATATATATCGTTATTAAAATTACGAATACTTTTTAATTAGCTTTTTTTTTCTTCTTTCAAATAATTTTCTCTGGAGGTTTTTTTAAATAATTCTTTCTGAAGATGTTTTTTTAAAAAAAGCGTTCTGATGGTTTGATGCGTTTTGTATTCATTATTTCAAAAGTAAATGTAAAAGTCAAAAGTTTGTTTTTCGAGCAAGTGAGAGAAAGAAAAAAATGTTTTCTGTATTTTTTTTGCAAAAATAAATTTGTTATGGCAGTCCTTATTTTTTTTTTATCTAATTGATGTCAACAACATGTAATTTGTTGTTTTTTTTTTCATCTATTTTTGCTAATGAAGTTGTATAAATCCGAAATTGTTTGTTGACATCAACAATTTTTAAAACTGCCTCTAGTTTCTTGCCTCATTTTTTTCTAGTAAAGATATTAATGGTTGTCTAATAACTGTAAGTTATTAAGAGCCTAGACACCTAAGTGGGAACGTGATTCAGGACGCCATAGTGAAACATGAAGGTTCCAAAAACACGGCCTCGATTCTAACGATTCTAACCACAAATATACTGTATATTTGTGTATATATTATTTTGAACTATAATTGAAATTGCAATTGTTTCTTGAATGGCGTGGCCAGGTATTTAATGTTTTTTGGTTACAATATTAAAACAGATTTCTAATTTTTACCCTTTTGAATTTTACTAATTTGGTTCATTCATGTTAAAAGTCATTGACTTCGAAAAGGTCCTTTTTGTAAACAACGAGGTCGTTCTTCATGAACATCTTTCAGTTTTAAGATAAATTAAGTATATTTAATACATTTTTCAGGTAACGAGATATTTTCATGACGTTTCAGAATTGCTGTTTGGTTGCTAGAGCTGTTTCATTGTTCGAAAAGAAAGCAAGATACAATTTTGACATTTTCAAACTTTTTATAGAAAAAGTTCGTTTGTCTCTCGGCTTTCTTTTAAACGCATTCAATTTCTTCTAATAGTTGCTGCTAAAAAGCTGAGAAAGGGAAGTTTTTTTTATCCTAATAGTCTTATTCTAAAACCTTACTTAAGACAAAGCAATGCTTAAAAAGGCTCCTTATAATAGTCTGAGAAAGTTTTGCCCAAGTCTTGTTTTAAGCTAGCTTTATTTCAAGTAACGTGTCAGAATACGGGTGTTAACTGACTGTATTCTAAAACGTTACTTAAGCCAAAGTGAAATTTAAACAAAGCTAAACTTAAAACGCTCCATAGACATTATATAGGAGTTTTGTATTGCATTATGTTTTTAATACGGAGGTTTAGTCGGTTAGGACCCGGCAGAGTGCGTCGGCAACCCGGTGCCCATTTTCGGCCACCGTGGGCGAATCTGGAAAATCGTGGTCGAAAGTGGTCACGGGGCCATACGTTGAGAACGGTAAAAAAAAGTTACGCCCCTGGGGAGTAAACCCCTGGCGTATTATTGACTTGTCTATGTTTCTGTTTAACTAGTGGAAACGATTCTTTTACTCGACTCTAGCGGAGATTGAACTTTAGAACTTACGTTTGAATTTTGAAATATGTTGAATATAGAGGTTTTTTTACAGTAAAATGATAGTTTTGTCTTTTTAAAAGTGTTTTTTTTCTTACAAGATTCTCATTAAAAAGTCCCACTGTTTATGATCTCACAGATATATTATATATCATGATAAATCGATATTAACAAAAAAGTTTGACAACTTTATGGAATTTTTATAGTATTGCATAAATGTTATGCATTATTGTGTTAAATTAGATTTTTTCTTTCATGTTTAGTTTTACATGCAGATATTTTCATGTGAATCCTATTTGTTAATAAAAAAAAGAGTTTATCATTAATGAATGTTAACAATGTATAATATAAAAATATTAATGAGTTTTAATTGTATAAAATTATACTGAAAGACTTTAATGTCAAATTTTATACAATTAAAGTCACTCATATTTTTTATCTGATGTTTTTTCTAAGAAAAGAATGCGAATTTTTTTTTATTAAATTTTATTTAGTAAGCTCTTATATGTACAATTTTTTAAACCTTTTTTTTTTTGTTCATTTCTATTATTTTCATGTTTTTTTTTTAATTATTATTTTCTAAGAATGTTGTATTTTGAAAGATAGATAAATACATGTCTCGAAAGTCCTTATTAGTTTAGTTTGAGACAACCTGTACTATTTTGAAAAACATGGATGTTTTTTATTACAGTAGTTTGTAGTAAAGAATTAAAATTAATAAACACATTCACTGTATGTAAAATTATAAATATAATTAAAAAATATCACAAATTTATTTAGATTTTTTCTTTCTCAAATATCTGGCTATCAAATTGTTTGTGTTTTGTTTCTAAATTCTAAAGGCACTTATTCACGATTAATTTTGGCTTGTCAATCCGTATTTGTTTGAACATTTAAGTTATAATGATTTGCTTAGTTTGCTATGATGAGAAGGTGAGCAATTAGTAAAAAAAATAGGTGCTGCCACGCAAAACAGCAAAAGAAAAACGAAAAGATCGATAAGCCCGAATTGATCGTGTAGAAGCTACCTAAGAGGCAGGCTTAAAATGTTTATGTAAATATGCTTTAGAAAGTTTTGTCATAGTTATGTTTTAAGAGGCTAGATACATCGTTTAGTTCAAAATTTCTCCGAATGTAGGCGCTGCGATCGTTGTTGATTGAAAAACGGTTTTTTAACGTTTTTTCTCCCGGTTCGAAGTCACATAATAATTAATAGAAAAATAATTTCGCTTGCTAACCTTATAAAAAGAAAACATCGTGAAGCCAATAGATTAATGCACGTGCTAATTTTTAATTAATTGTTATACGTCGTTTTAATGGGAGTTCTTCAAATGTTTGGGTGACGGTTTTTTGCTCCTATGGGACTTAACATGGAGTTAAAAAAACGTAAGATTTTACTTGTTATTTAAAAATAGAAAGCCCTTTTAAAATTTAGAAAAAGGAATAATCCTGAAGGCAATAAACACATGTAAGTACGTGCTAATTTTTCTGATTGCTCTAAATCATTTTTAATCAGAATTCTTTTAACTTTTGTTGGACGGTGTTTTAGTCCTATGAGACTTAACATGGAGTTAAAAAACGTACGATTTTAAACGTTATTAAAAAATAGAAGGACCTTTTCAACATCTATAAAAAGGAAACATCGTGAAGCCAATACATGAATGTATGTGCTAATTATTTTGTTATTGTTCTAAATCGTTTTTAACGAGAGTTTTTCAAATGTTTGTGGGATGGTTTTTGATCCTATGGGATTTAACATGGGGTTGAAAAAACGAACGACTTTGAACCTTGTTTAAAAATAGAAGGACCTTTTCAAAAATTATATAAATCGAGCACGTGAAGAACAATACTTTTTATTGCATTTTGCACTTTACTGTATTTGAATTGAGCGATTGTGAGGCGATTTCTTGCAGTTTTAGTAACACTATATAAGAACACTCATTTGTCTCGTTGTCGTCTGCTCAAAACAACAAGATGGACGTGGATCTAGGCTCTTAAGTTTGGCTTTATTTTAAGATGGGTTTAAAGTGTTTAAAAAGAAACTTGAATGGCCCAACTTTAAGCAGACGATATTTATTAATTTTTCTCGATAAAAAAATTTATTTTGAAATATATATCAAAATGAAAATATTTTTCGTGATTGTGCTACCATTCTAGTTTTTCTAATCTTTCACTTGAAAGACATAATAATCAAGAGTTCGAAAATCAGCTGTTCATAATCTAAAGCAGTTGGGCGCAGCCAGATAAGTTCGTTCTGATTGGTTATTTTGGTTTGTTACGCGCTTGATTCTGTTTGTTATTGGTCTGATGTTCATAAAAGGGCGGGGCTAATAGAATTTTTCTAGCTGCGCCCAACTGCCTGTTTCATAATCGGAAACAGGGAGGTAGAGAGGTGAAGAAAAAAATGTTTTTAATTGTGACTACTAGATGGCAGTTTGTGCTCCGTGATTGCCAGCTAGACCATTTGTGATAGAGCATAGCATACTCCTCCTATTATCCTATAGGAGGCTATGGATAGAGATAGATATCTCTCTATCTATTGCTCTTCTGTGAAGGGCCTTCCTCTATAAGGAGGCTATGGCAAGACTTGCACGAAAAAAATCTTAATTAAGACTTTTTTATGTATATTTCATTATTGTACGTATTATTTGAATATTATTAATTAATTTTACAGTTGAATAATGCTTATTCAAAGGAGTATTTAATTTTGCTTATTTTGATTTTGTTTTGTTTGTTTGATTTTGCGGCGGCGGCGGCCTTTTGCTGATGTTGTTAGTCACTAGTGTTCCGCGAATGTATGGCAGCGTCCTCTAGTGACGTTTATTTGAGTACGATTTTAATTAATTTTTTGAGTCAGTTTGTTTTTTCTTGTATTTCCGCGGTTGTTTTACGATTGTTTCCGTGTTAAAAGTGACTTTTCTTTGATTTTGATGGACATTGACGCCGTTTCCAATGAAAAAAGTGTTGTCTAAACGTTTATACGAGGAATTCTAGTCGTTTTTTTCGCTTTGAAAGAGTTGTTTTCAATTGTATTTTTGAGGTGAAAGTGAATTGTGTGTCGGTTTCTTTTCTTCTTCTTCTTTACCTGTTTTTATATGAAGATCGCCGCTGAAGAAATTACATTGAAAGGTATTATTATTAAGAAACAGAAGAAATGTGTTCTTTTTTAATTACGATTTATAAATTAGAGGTGATTATTATAAAAAAAAATGTCGAAATGAGTTTTCAGTTGCGTAATCTTTTCTTTTTTCTTATAATATTACTCATAAAATGAACAAATTTCTATGCACGAATATCGATACGAATCGATATACACGTTTGAATGAATATTATGGATTTTTTTTTTCTTTCATTTTTTGCTAATATGTTGTAAAATTTTCAAAATATGCAAATTAGAAAGCAATGTGGTAATAAAACCCTTAATAACGTTTATGTTTTAGAAAAAAAAGAAATTCAATTCAATGTGTTTTAGAAACTAGAATAAATCAGTTACTAAGAACGGATCTTATTTTAAATCATTTTTCTTAGAAAATTTTCATATCTTCTAAAATAAACTTTTTTGTGGAAATTTAAAATTTGTTGATTTTTAATTATGTGTTCTTCTGAAGAAAAAAAAAGTCGAAAATAAAACGTCTAAATTGTAATAATTTTTAAAGGTTGTGACATGAAATTCTCCTCAAGTGATTCTAATTTACTCTTCTAGTTTCTAAAAATACTTTATGGTTTATGAAGAGCTGATTTTCGAACTCTTTGATTAATTCTGTCGTTTTAAGAGCAAAATTAAGAGAAACTTTTAAAGTGTTTTAGAAACTAGAATGGTAGCTACTAGCTAAATCACTTCTGGATATTTTCATGTTGATATTATTATTCAAAATAAACTTTCTATATAAACAAAAAATATTAAAAAAATATCGTCTTTATAGTGTCGTCTGTTTAGAAATTTGGTCATTTTTAAACTCAACATAAATAGCTTATTTTGAAAGATATCAAAAGCCATGAAATGATGATTGAGCAAGATACCCTTTCTAGTTTCTAAAACACTTTCAAGTTTCTCTTCATTTTCAACTTTAAAACCATCTTAAAATGGGTTTCAAATGTCGGAATCACCTGAATATTTTTAGATAACTTTCTTTTTACGTGTTTTAAGTAGAATTGTGTTAATTTGAATCGGTGTCGATCATTGTTCTTTTTTTTTTTAAAAAATCTTCCTCTTCATTATAATGATAATGATATTTAATTTTCATATCTAATTTGATAGAGTTTGCGTTTTTTTCTTCTTCTAAATAGATTTAAATAGGCCTATTTGTGTGTTTATCTTACAAAGGTTCAAAGTGGAGTCATTCTATACAAATTCACTAGTCAATTTGAAAAACCATCCATTTGGTGTTACGCCTCGTTTTCACGGCGATAGTTCTTTCGTGAGAGTAGCTGTGAGTAGAGAGTGCGATAGTTCACTCTCTCACGATATAGCAACTTGTCTTGAAGTAACGTAATAGTTCTGTGACATGACAGTGTGACGTCTACACACGTCACAGACATAATTGAGTCAAAAACAGTGTTGCCTCTCTTCCTCCAGAAGCCAAATTTCCCTATAAAGTGAATATTTCCCTTCAAGCGGTCACACAACAACTATTACTATTGCGACTGCAGTACTATCACTATCGCAACAGTGTTGATAGTGACTATCATGTGGTTTTCACGATAGTTGCTGTCAAGAGAGCAACGTGAAAACGTATCGTGAAAACTATCATCATGAAAACGAGGTTTTAGTAACTTTGCAAACTAACTAACATTTCAAGCAATGTGCAACGCAACATGTTTAAAACAATGAGTCATCTTAAAATTGGCTTGTTGATTTTAGACATTCTGCAAATTGTCTACAATTGTAGTGAATATGTAGATTTGCTACTGAAGTAGTGATTTTTCAAATTGACTGAAGTGAATTTGCAGAATGACTGGATTTCCCCCCCCCCTTTCTTGATATTGTGATAGGTGGATGTGTGTGTTTTTCTTCCTCTCTTTTTCTTATTTATTTTAAATGGTTCCACTTGTTAAGAGATTTGGAACTCGCCCTAAATCTTCTTTTCATTCAATTCATTTCTTTCCATTTTTTTTATTATTATTATTTCAATTGTTCTTAATTAACGGTTGAAAAAAATGATATCGGATTGACTCCGCCTTTATTTAATTTCTACAGGGTGTGAGGAAATAATTTATACCATACTTATAGGAAATAATAAATGATTATAAATTTATTGAAATTTAATTCTTACCAAGGGTTTGCATGATTTAAATTTTAATAATTATTATTAAAAAATAATATTGTTTAAATAATTATTATAATATAAATTAATAATTAACAATATTAAAAAAAATCATTTTTATTGATTTTTGATTTAAATGAAATTTTTTTTCAATAAAAAGGATATTTTTAAAAAGAAATTCATTTCTTAATTTAAATTAACTATTTTTTAAAAAAAATAAGATAATTAGATAAGACAAAGTATCGCCACAGGCATTTAGAAATCGGGAAGAACATAAGTTGGCTCCGCCCTTTTTATGACGACCGGGAACTTCTAATTGATTGGTTATGTAGTCTGACGTCACATGTTCTCTGACCTTTTCAACGTCGAACCACACAACAAACCAATTAGAAGTTGCTGGTCGTCATAAAAAAGGGCGGAGCCAACTTATGTTCTTCCCGATTTCTAAATGCCTGTAGTATCACCTGCTTTAAAGTTGGATCATTTTCAAACTCAAATAAAAAGCTTATTTTAAACGATATCAACATGAAAATATCCTATTGAGATAATATACCCTTCTAGTTTCTTACCCAGTTTCTAGTTTCTCTTAATTTTTTGTTCCTGAAAGACTAGAATATGAAAGTTTTTACAGGCTGTTTACACTTTAAAACCGCCTTAATGTTTCTGTACATTGCCTAGTAATTGTGCGGAATAACTGCTTCTCCAGATTGTGACGAATAACACAGATATAACTTGATAAGCAAAGAAACAGTGGAAGGAAAAACACACGCAAAACCATGAAATCAACATCATTTCGGTTCCTGTTTCGTCAATGTATTTATTTGCCTTCTTATTATATTTCCCTATATTTTTGGTCACTTTATATAATAAGGTTTTTCCCGATTTTTTTTTATTCATTGTAGAAGTTAATTTAGATATTTTACAATCATCGTTTTCTTTATATTTTTAATCTTAAAAATAAGTAGGCAACGCCTTTTAAGTAGAATGTTTGTTTGATGTGTCGTATTAACTTTGAGGATAATGTCCTAAAAGATGATTTAAAACCGTTTTTTTTCTTCTTTCTTCTTCATAAAATTGTGGTTATTTTCTCGTGTGTCCCATTTAGATTAACCTTATCTCAATATGTTGTAAGAAAAATGTTTTAAAATTCAAATTCAAAAAGCAAAGATATTAGAAATGCCGCTTTTATATTGAAACACTCTGTATTGATAATAATAATAATTTATTTCTATGTAACCCTTTCTTAATTAGAAATGACTCTCTTTAACTACGGTACTTTCTATTGTTGGCTTTGATCCATTATTTTAGTTTAAAACCCTCCTTCTATTAATTAGTTGTTTCGTTTCCTTTCTTTTTTTTTTTCTAATTTGGTTTTACAATTAAATTTGATTATTTTAATAACACTTCAAAGAAACACTTTTTTAAAACACTCTTGGAAAAACAACATTAAGAAATAATTCTATGTTTGCTAGAAATTAAAAGTTTAGATTGCCAAAAAAATATTTTAATGACATTTAAAAATAAATCTTTTTTTAAAAACAAAAAACTTTTAAAATATTAATTTTAATTTTCGTTGTAAGTTGGTTGAAAAATACAAAATTTTCAATTTTCAAAAGCTATCGTAAAAAGAAAAAGTTTATTTTTTACAAAATATTTTATTCTGAAAATATTTTCATTACATTTATCTAATACCCCTTATATAACTAAATTTATAACAAACTTTAAATTTAGGGTGCATTTGGGAACACAAGACAGTGTAATTACAATTACAATTAGTACTCTGCTAGCAGCCAAATAGGCCTATGGCAGAGGACCTCTATTGTACAAAAGTTATAATTTCTTGAAGGAATTGTAATCATTAGTGCGTTTACAAATGCACCCTAATTATAATTCCTTTTTTTTCCACCTACCTTACCTACCACCAAACTACGCAATTTTTGTAAAGCGATTGTGCACAAACAGGCAAGTGTGCTCAGTACAAAACCATCGTTTGCCCCGCCCTTATATGAGCATCATACCAAATATCAACCATTTAGACATTGAAAAGGGGAATGTGACATCAGACCAAATAACAAACCAATTAGAAGTTGCCATTCCTCACAAAAGGGCGGGACAAACGATGGTTTTGTGCTGAGCACACTTGCCTATTTGTGCACTGGTTAAACTACTGAAGAAATGTGAAAATGCCAAAAAGTAGGCCTACTGTAGATTGATTTAAATCAATTGGATTTTTTTTTCTCTCATTACAATCGACGTGATTTAAATCAGGATATAAATCAAATGACTTGTCAACACCATAAAAATCAAGTGATCAATTTTGTCAATTTTCACTTTTTTCAGATTTTTTTTTAAAGTGAATTTTTTCTCTTAAATTATGAAATGAATTTCATATAATAATGTACTTGACAAGTGAATAAACAAACTGAACACTTCGTCATGCATGAAATTTGTGTTAATAAAAGAGAAATATTATGAAATTTTAAATAAATAAGTAAAAAAATTCATTTAAATAAAAAAAATAATCTGATTTAAGTCAATAAATCCGATTTTTTTAATGAACAATCATGATTTTTACCCACCTTGCCAAAAAGTACAAAGCATTTTGTATAAGGTTTACCTACGGTTATTATGTTTGTAGTTTCAAAAGTAATGTCGTTAGTAGACAGGCAATTAGAAATCGGGACAAACAGAAGTTGGCTCCGCCCTTTTTATGACGACCGGCAACTTCTAATTGGTTGGTTATGTCGTCTGACGTCATATGCTCTGCCCTTTTCAACGTCGAACCACACAACAAACCAATTAGAAGTTGCCGGTCGTCATAAAAAGGGCGGAGCCAACTTCTGTTTGTCCCGATTTCTAATTGATTGTCGTTAGTTGTGCGTTTTTAAATGCCAGCCACCTTTAAAAATTACTTAGTGATCTTTTTTGACGTGGGGTCGTGGCCCTTGGGCCATTTTTAATTGAGATTTTCATAACAAGGATGCTGCTTAATAATAATGATAATAATAAATAATGTGTTTAGAAAGAAAAGAAAAAAACCTTGTTTATTTTTCTGGTATGTGTTGCATAAAATAGCATGAAATTCTTATTGGAGGTCAGGGTTGAATGTTTTGGAATGTTGTTGACTTTTCGCTTTAAAACAAAATAGAAATCAGGTTGTAGTAGTGTTGTTGGTTGTGTGTATTCTTTTCTCCTCCTTGTACATCTGTCTGTCTATCTCTTCTTTCAGGGTTCACTTTAAGCTGTAATAATATCTATAAAGATGAACAATCTTTTCAGGGAAAAGATGATCTCAGAAATCTTCTTATGTTCTATATTTGACACCAGTGTTTCTCAATTTTAGTTGACTAATACGTAGTACACACCTGATAATTTAATTGCATTTAAATAATAAACGTGTTCTACAGAGCCCTGTGAAGGACAAGCAAACAATATGTCGAATTCAATTTATTCAGTTAATAATCTCAAAATATTGAGTTAATACTTAAATATAACTAATTAAACTATTGACAAAATATTGATTTAGTATTTCAATTTTAAAATATTAATAAGAAAATCAAGTTTTATTTGGTGTTCATGTCCTTAACTGGATTCCGTATAATTCACCTAAACACATTTAATTTGAATTCATTTAACTTAGGCTTATGTGTGTACAAGCTATTAAAGAACCCTTTTTAATCTTTAAAG
Source organism: Brachycybe producta (assembly GCA_036925085.1). Classification (NCBI taxonomy): domain Eukaryota; kingdom Metazoa; phylum Arthropoda; class Diplopoda; order Playtdesmida; family Andrognathidae; genus Brachycybe; species Brachycybe producta. The sequence goes on along the minus strand of JAUPFP010000016.1, from coordinate 2,486,644 downwards.
TACATTATTATGGACTACCAATATAGCACATAAATAATACTCTAAATGGAGTGAGAAAAATGTCAGAAAAAGTAGGCTGACGTTTCGACTGCAATTGTAGTCATCTTCAGAGCCTATTTTAAAATAAACATTTGGGAAACGCTGTAAATTTACATATATAATTTGTTGCAATCACAATCATATTACATCAAGATTTAAAACTTATGATTTATGTCAGTTACTGTGTGTGTAACATTTAAAAAAAAAAAAAACAGTACAACAACCTTAAGACATTTTTCATGACCCTCTTAGCCAACTGACCAACACTTGTATTTGACCCCTCGGTTTTCAGAAAGAAGAAGAGGGGCCGCGAGAGAGGGGTCAACAAAGTAAAATGTTAAGCCAGTTTGAAAGTTTACATTTCTAAGATAAGCCGCATTTAGACTATTGTGAATGGCAATTGTGGTCATTCCTGTGGCCGCCGCCATTTCATATGCTATTTATTTGATCAGTTTCTTTTTTATGAATTACTAATGTTATGTTTTAACATTTTGAGGTTTAAAAGAGGGAGGGGAGGGTGCCCGAGCCTCCCTCCCTACTAAAAACTCATTTTTTCATGAAATAAGAAAAGAAAAAAAGTCTGAAAATTATTTTCTTCCGCATTTATTCTATTTCTTAGTAATTTTTTTTTGTTTCGTCAGAATTTTCAAAGAATTTTTTCTACTCTTTGTAACTGAATGCAGTTTTCTATAATTATATATATTAGCTTTTATTATTTTGCTTTTGGACTGAATCACCCATAAAAGTTGTTGGCAAAATACTTTTTTTCTTTTCTGGGTTAACTTCTAAACATCCCCCTTATTGAATATGAATGGAATAAACTCTTAGGGAAGAATCACACAAGCAGAAAAATCAGCAGAAATTAGAATTAGAAATAAAAAAATCAGAATATTTTTCTATGGTCTTTTTTTTTTTGCACCGAAAGATATATGGCGCTATGGTTCCTTACAAAATGAAATTCAGTTGGATTTTATTATGCGTGTGTGTGATTGTTTCCTAAAGCTACCCGTTCTACCCATTTCTGATCTCTCACGTTCCGGATCGGTCTCTTTTTTAGCTATTGACTAATGGGTTAAATTGGATGGACCTCAATACGTTTTTCGACTATTTTGTTTCATTTCTCAGCTTGCCTCTTGATGATAACTTCAGATTAAAGCAGGGTGGCGTGGTTTTAACGATTGCGGTTAAAACCATGGTTTTAACCACTTTGGTTTTTTTTTTTAAAGTAAGCCTTTGGTTTTAATCAAAGACAACTATTTTTTTTTTGTAAATTGCACTGAATCTATAGGTTTTTAATATCCAAACAAAAATTAGGGAGTTGCAGATTGTAACTGAAGGTTTTAGGACTATATTAATCACTGCTGCCCACACACATTTTTCAGACGATTTCGATTAATGGAATTATTAGTTTAATTATTTTACTATTTATATTACATTAGTATTTGATCTTTGAATAAAAAAATGAAAATATGCACAATATGCAAAATGCAAAAATATACACTTCCCAGTGTGGCAGTGTCTTATATAGTCAGTGTAGTAATTTCTTAAAAAAAAAACATATTTTATGGTTTAAACAAAAAAAAAACAGGTTTAAACCAAAAAAAAATAGGTTTAAACAAAAAAAAACGGGTTAATTCTTTTTTCTTTCTTTCTTCAAACTAAAAAAACCCCAGCCACCCTGGATTAAAGCAATTGTGCATGTTCTCCTTCTCAGCTAGATCCGATCTCATTTGCCCCATTCACTGTGGGATCAATGGTGGGTTGGATGCTATTTTCATATGGACCTTACTGTGAGACAGTCAAAAAGCTACAAAATAATACAAGATGCTACAAAAAGCTTTAAAACCTTCAAAAAGCTGCAAAAAGTTTTTAAAAACTGTCAAAAAGCTAAAAAAAAAAAGCTTTAAAGTCACAGAAAGCTAGTGATGTGAACAAATGCTTATGTTCCCATGTTCTAAATCTAAAGCTTGTCAATCCACGCCACACACCATCAAAATTCCATCAGTACAACCTGAAAATTTAAGTAACGTTGGAGCCAAGATTGAAGAGCAATAAAAGTTGGATTGAATGAACGAAGTGAACCCCACATACAAGCAAGCGTGTACACGATCAATTTTGTTATTGAAAAGCCGGAATTGAACGTCTGTACCCAGTTTTGCCCACTTTTACAGTTAATAATCGATAAGAATACGACCCTAACTTGTATTGTATTGTGCCAAAATGCACTCCTTTATTTCATTAGATGAAGTAATTGGATTGAATTCAATACACGAATGATAATGTTAAAGTCAGAGAGGGGGGGGAGACTCTTTCCATTTGTATTATTATTATTCTGTGTGATGTCAAATTATCATTGGATTTTGAAGAAAATGTTACTTTGTGCATCTTTTTTTGACAGTTTCGTTTGCCTCATCACTTTTAATTAATTTTAAATCCATTAAAAAGTAAAACTGTTGATTGTAGAATTTGGATAAAATACATGTTGGAAGATGATCATCATCTTGAGGTAATTTCTTGTCAACAATAGAATAACCTTTGAATGATTTTAACTTAGATGGTAATTTTTTATTTCTCTAAAAAAAGAGAAAAATCGATGAAATAAGAGCACATTTTTAGAGCAAACTGTCTGGGTAATCTTTTTTTTTTTCTTCTTCTTCTAAAATCTTAAAAGTGACATCTCAATTTTACATAGTTACACAAATGCGCACATTTGTACAAATACAGAAATAAGAAAGTGTAACATTCATATAAGAATTCTATTAAAAGACGTTTGATTTAAAATTCATATCGTATTCGATTTTTTTTTCTGGTTTCTTATCAACATTTTTTACAAATTTTTTTGACATTTGAAATGAAATTTATGGATTAATATTTTTATGAATGATTCTTATCCACCATTATTTCATTTGTTCTTCTAATATCTTAATTGTTATTTGTTACTAGTAGGGATGGGGACATTCGAATCCTCGAATCCCGTGAATCTTGAAAAGTATTCGAAATTCGAAAACTCGAATCTTTGAGCTTTTTTCGTCTTTTGAATCCTAACCTTAAAAAAAAAAACTGTTAAAAACTTTGGTAAAATTAGTTTTAACTCCATTGACGTACAATAGAAGCGTTCACTAACAATAAAACCGGCGATTGGTGCAATTTTGGTGGAAATACTCGGATCACCAATATCACCATGTGGCGACCCTGAGTGCCATACTGTTTTTTATTATTAATAATTTAATATTTAATATTATTTCATTTATTAGTATTTTCTTAATGAATAATATAGGATTCTTATATGAAGGATTTGGGAGATCGAGGGATTTGAGAACCTTTTAGGATTCGGATTCGAGAAAATTTAGGATTTGTCCCACCTCTAGTTACTAGTATAGTATGTTTGTTAAATGGCAGGTATACAGTATACCAGAGTTTTATGGCGAGATTTTCACTTATTGTACCGTTTCTACACATCATCTAAATTATCTAAATTTGGTGGTTTTTTGCATATTGACTTTAAAATCTTGATATTTACTGAAATAAATAATGAAACAAATATACCATTAAATAAAATAAATTATGGAATTTTGTGAAGTCTTCTGATGTCATTTCTAACATTTTTCAAAAGTGATTCTGGTTCTAAAACTCCCAAACCCGTTTTGTATTGATTTGTTCGCTCGTGTGACCTCTTTTGTCCATTTTAGTGTGTTAACCTCTGAAAGTGTGTCCCTGCAATTGGTCGAATACAATCGTCATAAAATGAATGTTACGTTTTCGTGTTCTCTATCTCTTTCTCCCTTTTCTCTTTTTGTTGGTTTTCGTATCAAACAACGTACCGCATGAGAGAGAAAGTGATTGATCTTCACTTTTATATTAGAAAAAAAAACATGATCGATTTTTGTTGCAAATTTGATTGCAAGAAGGAAATGTTCTTCAAAATGCCTCAGACATTGAGGAACACGACAATGAGAATCTTGTTCTTGGTTTAAAGTAAAGAGACCTTCATCTTGTAAAACAAAAATGGAAACTTAGCCTAGCCTCAAAAACGGTATAATGAGCTCAGTCCGTCATGATCGTGAAGCCGGCAAAGTCAACAATGACCACGATCGCCTCAAAGTTCACTCGGTCTATGAAACCCACAAAGGCCCATAGGTTTTTTTTTCTCATTAAATTGCCAAACCGAACCCCTTATGGAATGAATTGACAAGAAATGAACTCTGGAAGCTTTACACATGTGGGACCTTGGCTTAACTCTGGATTTATTGCAAAGTTACACAACTTTTGAAAAAATTTACTCTCGTGTAACCGAACCCATTAACTATTAAGTTTATACAGTAAGAGTCTCGATTATCCGAGCTAATGTGGGCTAGGAACGTAGCTCGGTTACGCGGTCAAACTCGATTTTATGCGGAAAAGTAACCTATTACTACCTATCCCCTAAGCCTTTATATAAAAATACGTTACAACTTTGTGCAAACAATCATAACGCGGGTGGTTGAATTGTCACAAAAACACGAAAAAGACTAGCTTGAAAAACACGGAAGACTCCTCCTGTATTCGATATTCACTTTCTTTTAAATATAAATTATTCTTTACAATTCCAAGCAACCAAGTCAATTACTGCATATTGATGTGAAAATCCACCTTCTCTAGCCTGTTCTAAAAGTAGCATGTAGCTGCTATGTCCATAACTGGGATGAAATGTCTTTTTTTTCTTTTCTTTGGTTCTGATTTGTTAACTGGATTTTTAATCTCATGCAAATATCAAAAACTAAATGGAATCTATAAATAGTAGGCTGCAACAACTTGCTTTTTAAGAAACCATTTGGAAATCACCAAAAGGAACCCAAAAGCTTCACTTTAAAAAAGACTTAGAAAGTGAATCTGCAGGACTTCTTAACCTTTTAGGCGGTATTACCAATCTTAATAAGGTTTATCAAATTGTTTTGGTGCAATATGGGATACAGCAGTTCAACGCTATTTCTTTTTTGTGTGTGTGATAAATTGTAACAAATGCGACACGGCCAATGTGTTTAATGTTTGCTGTAGCCTCATATCTTACAGAGCTACAAAAGAATTATAGTAACAACTGACATTTGTTTCATGTCAGCTGTTACTCATTTGCAAGACCATCATGATCATCATCCCGTTATAGATGTTGTGTGTAGTATATATGTATATGATTTTCAGATTAGTTTAAATGATTTTTTAAGTTGAATTTCCGGTGGTACGTGGCGTTGTGGCACGCTTAATAATAAATCAATGTATCGTGTTACCGACGGACAGACAGAGAGATAGACAACAAAAAAGAGAGAAAAGGGAGGAGGAACACGATATTATAACAAACAAATATAGGCCTATTATAGGCTACTATATACTGTAGTAGGAACTGCCTCTCATAATAATGAAATTCTGGTTAGAAATTGATGTGGCGGCCATTTTGGATGAGAACGTCACAATTGTTTTGTTAGTTTTGGAAATACGAAACTTATTTTTGTCCGTCTGTGTTTCAGACAGTACTCAGTTAGTTGAAGGAATAAATTTCGAGTTAGTTTTGTGTGTGTGTGTGTGTGCTTTAAAGATGATCTATTCTAGAATTCAACTTAGTCCAACCTTGCTCTAAATTTATACTTATTTTGTTTATTGCAACAACAAAAAAAAGTAGAAAAATGCAAACCAAATTACTTTACAAAAAAAACAAAAAACAAGAAACATGAAAATCCACTTTTCACTTTAAATTTAAGCATACTAACCATTTTTGATTTTTCTATTTCTCAATATACACTGATAAATGAGGTTTGTTTTTCACATGATCCATACTTATCCACAACACTATATAAGAGCGTATATATACTGTGCTTTTTGGCGGCCATTTTAATTTCAGAATAAAGTTTTTTTCTGGCCATAATTTTATTACTTGCCATTGTTATCTCATTTTTTTTGTTGACAAAATGAACAATTGTAGCTATTGTAAAATACAGCAATGGAAAAATAATTAGCAACGAAATCACAATTCTAAACTTTTGTGTACTTTATAGGTAATTTTTTTTTCCCAATTTATGTTAATATTTTATGAAAATCTTTATTGAAATAAAAAAAGTATTTGTATATTTTAGAACATATTCATGTACATTACAAATTTGTTAATTTTGTCTTAAGAGCCTACAGTGAAAAAAAACTTACAAAAATCTTCGCATGTAGGCGCTTCTGTAGCTGTGACGTCAACATGTGGCAAAAAAATCAATTTTGATACACTTTTGTCCGCCATTTTCTCTCTTATCGATGGATAAAAGTGGGTATATTTTAATAACGACTCTTTTTTGGGTAAATATGCACTACTGAAAAAAGGAAGAGCAACTTTTGATCTACAATGGTGAGTAATTTGAGTCGTATACAATTAGTGGTCAAATTTTAGGGTATCATGAAACTTATGGTTAGTGGGAAGTTTGATCCTATAAAATGTATAAACGGAGGAGCGTTTGTAGCCTATGGGATTTAACATGAGCTAAAAAAATACGAGATTTTAAAATGAAATTAAAAATAGAAAAACTAATTATAAATTTGTACCAACGTATCACTAGATGAGCAATATTGTTATGTACATATTGCAATTTGAATTTTAAAAATCACAATTTTTGTTGCAGAAAACAAAACATTTGTGTGAACCATGTATTTTTAAATAGCAATTTAACATGGGCTAAAAATACGAGATTTTAAGCGAAATTAAAAATAGAAAAACTAATTATAAATTTGTACCAATGTATCACTAGATGAGCAATATTGTTATGTACATATTGCAATTTGAATTTTGAAAATAATAATTTTCGTTGCAGAAAACAAAACATTTGCCTGAACCATGTATTTTTAAAATAGGAATTTCTCTTTCTCATTGGTTTCAATGGCTTAGCTGTGGGGCGCCACTAAACGGCGAAAAGTGGAACTATAATTGTCATCTGCTAATATTCAAAATGGCGTCACACATATAGGCTCTTAATATATTTTTAAAAATAATTAGGTAGCATTTAAATGCATACAATCTATTTTTTTTTTCTCATTTTGAGAACTTTAATAAAACAAAATGTGTTAATATTGTTAATACGTATTATTTAAAATAAACTTTGTTAAGACGAAAATGACAAGTTTGTTACATAAAGATGTTCTGAAACATGTGTATTTTTTATTTCAGTAAACATTTCCGTGAAATTTTGACAGAAATTGATGAATTTTAACTGTAATGTTGGTTGCTATTAATTTTTCCATAGTTGTAAGTCTATAGTAATACTGTAAAATGATTATTAGCATGTTAAGGTGGAATTCCCTAGGAGCAACCAATACCTGGCGACCGAACGTGATTCAATAGTCCTCTATCTGAGCCGTTTCTTTGACGTGAATGCGACCAGCGTCTACTGTGCGACTGCAACTATACTGTTCACTGTGTTTAGAGAGCAGTCTGGTCGCAGTCATGGTGGTAAAACGATCTGAACAACAGGCAAGTTGACCCACGAGGCCACGACTGACGATCGCGAGTCGCACAGCAACAACCTGCCACAAATCATGTTTGGACACAAATGCGACTATTTTCGCAAAAGACTGCGGTCCAAAATCACAGTCGCATCTAGGGCATTTCACCTTTAGGCTACATGTAGTAAGGAAACTGACACATCTACGATAGTGTTATCAATATAACTTAGCATGGTGTTCTCAAATGCACCTCTTAGACATTTTGTCCATTCACTGATTTGTACTTCCAAGTTACTGAAAGCTATTTTATGTCTTATTTAATACATTAGCAACACAAAGGAATTGATTTCATTTCTCACTTTGACAGTACTTTGTAACAATTATATAGTAGAAAGTTTTAAAGAACTTAAACTTAATGAATGCCATGCTGATTGAGGGTTTTAATTTATCTTTTTTTTATCAAGAGGTGAACGTCTTTTAGCACTTTGAAAAAAAGCATCAGACTGAAACTGTAGTCTGAAGGGAATAATAGGTTAGGGTTTTATCTTGTAAATAAAGGGGGGGGGGGTGGGGAGGGGAGAGAGTGGTTGAATGTCAACCTATATTTATCTTCTAATAAATATTTACTGTAATGTATATAGTAAATGAGAGACTTCAATGATATTTATGATGAATTGCTGATGATGATAATGGTGACCCAGAAAATTCTCTTTTCTCTTTCAAGTAGCGAACTGGAAATAAATAAAACTGTTTAACCTCCTCCTCCTCCTCCTCCCTTTACTTGATGATAACCGAATGAAAAATATGACCCATAATGTTTTCATTGCCTTTTTTGATTATTGTGTAATAATGGATCAACGTTTGTTTGTTTTTAAGATTATGATGATTCATGCTTTTCTTTCCTATTTTCTCTTGATGTTGCTAAATTCAAAACGAACTTCAATAATTGAATCGACTATGACATGTAGAAGTCATTTTTTTTCCCTAAATTTTTAAATTTTAATTTTCTACTTTTTTCGCGCATGTGGGAACCCCTCAGGTCTTTATCAAATATCATTTTCGGCCTTTTTTTAATATGAAGTTCTCCGAGTAGAACTCATTAAAGAGTGATTAATGATTTGAGGTGTTATGTAACTAGGTGTAAGTAACCATAAGTCTAAATTTCAAATTTCATTTGCCACTTTTTGAATGTTTCTGTTTATTTCAATATTCAGATGTTGAAATTTGCAATGAAACACGCTTATTTGAGACGTGCATTTCCAAAATGTTGTAAATGCCACGTAAGGATGAGATAACGTTTTTAATCGAAAATTTTTGTAAACGCCATGTTTTTTTTACAGGGAAATTTGCTTGTCACGAAAGTTGAAAGTTGTCCCTAGCAGTATAAAACTGAAGTGGAATTGTTGCGTGCAAGTCACTTAGTGACTATAGTCACGTTGTAAACGCCAACAAGAAACATATGCTGGCAACTTCTCGGCATACGTTCATGTTGGCATTTACAACGTTTTGGAACAGAAGGGAAGTTTAAAATTTTTTTTAAAAAAAATATTCTTATACTGATTAATAATTTTTAGCTTCTTTGAAATTGTATTACAATATTTTATGCCTTTACTGTAATTGGTTTAGTAGAGAAAAAAAATTTTCTATCTCTTGAAAAATCTAAATTTTGGCATTTACAACGTTTTGGAAATGCACGCTTCATTTAATAAAACAATCATAAAAATGCGTTTTCCAGTCAAAGAACCTGGCTAGAGACTAGAAGAGTACTAGTCCAAACAAAACTAGTGTGATCGGTGTGTTCCTTTTCGGTCGAAATTATTTCGGTCGACAAGCCTCAGGGATTGGATTGGAGGCTAACAGTGACGTCAATAAAAAGTAATAGGGAGCGGTGAGGAGCGAAGTAGTTAGGTTCGGTTCGGTTTGGTTTGGTTAGGATAGGGGTTAGGTTAGGTTAGGGAGAAAGGGTTATATTTTTTTGGTAGCTCTTTCATTCACCGCTCCCTATTACTTTTTATTGACGTCACTGTTAGCCTCCAATCCAATCCCTGAGGCTTGTCGACCGAAATAATTTCGACCGAAAAGGATACCGCCGTTTGATCCTAGCCTCTAGCAAGATTTTTTTGAGTGAAAAGGGCATTTTCAACTTTTTAAAACTTCATTAGTAAACACAGACATTGTAGCGTAGTAGTATATGGTAGTGGGCGCAAGTTCACCTTCACCCATATTAATTTCTACTTAATTTTATTGTCTCTCTTTGTATGTAAACGCCATGTGTTTGTTTTTTCTCGAAAAAAAAGTAGGACTACCTACTTGTCTTTTCTACTTTTTTAATTCTGTATTGTCATTCGTGCAAGTTTGTAAATTTCTCATTGCATATGTCGCAGCTTTATACCTTTTTTGAGTTTGGATAAGAATTAGAACTACAAAGTGTTTACGTTCTACGTGGCATATTACATACTTGACAGTTAAATGAAAGATTTTTGGTGAAATTTGATATTGAAGTTATTTATTTGGTTGAAACGCAGAAAATAACAATGTAAATCTTTCTACTTAGTTTATAATTTAAAAAAAAAAGAAAACAAAAGCGGATAAATGTAGCAATGTCAACGAGCAACTTTGTCGCAACCTGTAAGTTCACATTTAAGAATTACAGCTGTCTTTGACATCAAATGTCATTTCAACTCTGAATACTCTTGTATTTCGAAAACATTTTAAGAAAGGAAAAAAAACTTGATGCTTGATAGTGGGTTTAGAAACTAGAAGAGTATTAAAGTTGCTTAGAGGAAGCAGTCATAACAATTCTTTGTTATTCAGTTTGGTGTTTGTGCAGTTTGGCGCTCAAATTCTCAATAAGTTAGTTGCCTTGAGCAATGAAATCTAGGTGTTATTACTGTTATCAAACTGGGTTGGCATAGTTTTGCCCACCTGTGGTTTAAACCACTGTTAAAACTACCCTTAGTTTTATTAGTTTAACCCATTTTGTGTTTTACCTGATTTTAATGGTTAAGTTTAGCAACCCATTTTTTTTCTATAGAAGTAATTTAATAATGGTAAATGAAAATTCGAAGTAAAAATAAAACAGAATTCCAAAACTTATTTGTAACTTTTAAGCTGTAGTAAATTGACAATTATAATAAATACACAGATTGACGTGACGTACAACTGAGAAGTGATGACATTAATAAAAAATGATTAAATTATACCTTATTTACTAGGGCTTCGGGATTTTTATGTAATGTCAAACAATTGTTTCTCAATTTATGGCCCAAGTGCCAGTTGTGAAGTGATCCTCATCATCGGAGCAACTGCAATTATGCTTTTAAATCAAAATGCTGGTTAGAAGCTAGATGTCTGGTAGTTACTATCAGTTGTCGACTAGGGTTCTAGCCTCTAACCAGTGTTTTTGATTGAAAAAAAAAACATTATTGTTAGTTGATCTAAGTGGAATTGTTACTTCACAGTTGGCTCATTGATATTGTATAAAAATCCGAGCCCTACTTATTATAAGTTTAAATAATAGTAGGCATCTAGTAGCATTAGGTAAATTTCGCAAAATATTACTTATTAAACTCAGTATAGCTCAATGAAACCCAGTTTAAACCACTAGAGGGGGGGGGGGGTTATATTTGAAAAACCTTGGTTTTTGCCAATTATGTTATCAAATGCATTTCAGTGCCTCAGAGGTAAACTGTGTTAAGTCACATTAAAATATACACACGATTTTTACATCTTATAAATCAACTTGTCAAGTTTTATCAGTGGTAAACAGTGGTCCACAATTTTTACACATCTGCTCAACAGCAGATGAACGTCACACTTGACTAGCTTACGGTGACTAGTAACCAATTGTGACCCGGGCTTTTAAGTTCTCTTCTATGGCATGAAGATAAAAACTTTTGAATGACTCATTCAAAAGTTTTTATCTTCATGCCATAGAAGAGAACTTAAAAGCCCGGGCTTTAAAGGAGGTATGGTGACTTAACGTAGTTTACCTCTGAGGCACTGATTTGATTTTCCTAACGAAATATAAAATGAATACAAGAAGTAATGCAGAAAGAGAAAGTTGTTTTCAGTCTAATTAATACTAATTATAAACATGACGGTTAATGTTGTAAACATTTGATGAGTATCTTTGCAGTTTTTTTTTTTGGGGGGGGAGGGTGGGGGCGATTAAAACTAAAATGATCCAGTTTAAAAATAACGTGATGATGTTGCATTCATTTCGTGAAAATATACATAACATTTCGGGTAATGGACAATTACACCAACTGGATGTGGCGGCGGCAATGATGATACTACTTGTAAGAAGAGTAAGGACTCTTTTTGCCTGAAGTCTTGTCTGTCTTGTTTCTGTTTTGATGATGTTCAAGATGACTTTTGATGACGATGATGATGATTAAGCATGGTTCCTTGCTTTTAATGCATCAACGCACTGTTGATTTTTTTTTTACCTGAAGGTGGGGGATGAGTAGGTTGAGTTTGTCTTTTTTGAGAGGATTTTGGGACAGTCTCTCTCCCTCTTTCTCTCTATTTCTCTATCTTTCTCTCTATTTCTCTATCTTTCTCTCTCTCTCTCTCTCTCTCTCTCAAGAGAAGCAGTTTCCTACCTTTGAAAAATTTAAAAAGAGTAAAAAGTTGCTTTATATTTTTTTTGTGACTTCTTCCATCATCATCATCATCATCAGCCGTCATTCTGCGGATGTGGATTTTAGTTTTTGTGTCTAATAATAATTATTGTGAGCTTTTTTAAAAAAAAAAATAATTTAAACTTCCCTTCACAACCTCACTTTTATTCAACTTGTTACAAAAATCTATTGTCTTTTTTCTCTCGCTCTCTCATTCTATTCTGTGAAAGTCAGTTGGTTCGTGAACGCATTTCATTGTCTTTTGGCTTGTGACCACTTTTGTTACTCAGACTGAATCACAATTTTGGATTTTTTTCTCTCTCTCCTCTCTATCTCTCTCCCTCTCCCTCTCTCCCTCTCCTCTTGTTTCTTTCCTGAACTTGAAAACTTTTTTTTTTAAGAGTGGATTCTCTCTGTGATGATGAGATGACGGGGTGACCACCACCACTCTCCTCTTATAAGGAGTCGTTTCTAATTTTTCAAGTGTTTATTATATTTTCTATTAAGTTGTCTGCACTGCAGTTAAATATAATTATTTTAAATCAAAAAAACACAGTTAAGTTTGTGTGTCGCTTTTTTACGTGGAGAAGGAGAGAGAGATATAGATAAAATGGTTGAGGTTAGTGCACCTTTTTTTAAGGCTTTTTTTATCATCATCATCATCATCATGGGTAGTGGTCGAGATTCAAAGTTTTCCCAACATCCTGCTCTTTACATTTCATTTTTTGGAGTATATTATTATCATCATAATGATTTAAATGTCTTCTTGTTGTTTCTCAGTTTTATGTATTGTGGAATATTGTAAGAGGATTTTTTTTTTGCCATTTCATTTTTTCTTGGTCCATTTAATGTGACGGAATGTTTGAGTTTCAAAAAAAAAAAATTATGAAGAGAAAAAGTAGTTCTGAAGAAGAACTTACTCATAAATCTTTGATGGTATCATCATATTTTTTTTTGAAAAGTTATTCATGGAAAACTTGGTACAAAATATGTAATGTGTTTTATGTGGTGTGAGCCTTTTGATGGCTTCAGTTCAATTTATATATTTTTAAAGGATTTTTGGTAGGAATGGGACAGTCGAATCCCACAAATCTTGAAAAATATTCCAGATTTGAAAACTCGAATCTTCGCCGCTTTTTTCGTCTTTCGAATCTTTCAAATCTTAACCTAAAAAACTATTAAAAACTTTTGATTGAAATTAGTTTTAACTTCATTGACGTCCAATAGAAGTGTTCACTACTAACAAAAAACGGCGATTGTTGCAATGTCGGTGATTATCCGGATCAACAATATCACCTTGTGACGACCCTGAGTGCCACACTTTTTTTTTATTATTATTAATAATTTAATATTTAATATTATTTCATTTAATTGTATCTTTTCTTAATGAATAATATAGGATTCTTATATGAAGGATTCGAGAGATTCGAGAACCGTTTAGAATTCGGATTCTATAAAATTTAGGAATCGTCCCACCTCTAGTTTTCGGTGTTAGCGGCTAGTTTACACTATAATGGGCAATGACAACGGGCACAAATTCATACTTTAACATGAAACTCAGTTTTAAAGATAACTGAGTTTTGGTGTATTGAGTTTATCTGAAAGTTCTTGTTGGAACCTGGCTCAGAGAGTAAAATTGTAATTTGAAATGTACATGTAGGCCTAGAAGTTAATTGAACACAAACCTTATTTCTAAATAGGTTTGTCTTTATGAGATAATTTTATATTGAAATTAAAAAATCATTTGAAGGAAAATTTCAAAATGAAACATATGAACCAAAGATGGAAGCTTGTTTCAGAATTGACTTTGTATTTTTTCGTAAAATTACTCTCAGAGGTGAGAAATTTCAGATAAAAAGAATACTTGGTCTGCTAGCTCTGCAGGCCATAGAACTTCATTTCTTTTTAGAAGTGCTCAAATTCACTAAGACATGGGAAATGTGTTAGAAACTAGAAGAGCCAAAGGAACATGCGATGAGTATTTTTAATTTCGATGTTGATTTGACTTTAGGTGGTTTTAATGTGTAAACAACGCCCATCAAACTCTAGTTACTTTTGTCTTTCATGAACACAATTAAAATTAACCTTTATTATGTGGACATTAATCTGAAAATTCATCGATAACATCAAATTTCAAACGTCTTAATTTGAAAATTTTCTATCGGAAATAAAAAAATTTACTTTGAACAAAATGAAACATTGTTAAATTGCTCTTCTACTTTCTAAAACACTTAACAAATGGACAAGCAATGGTTTATAAGCGAAATGGATGGGCGAATTTGAAAATGCACTACAGTTGTACGACTGCCGAACTAGATTGTTCAGAATGCGTTTGAAAATGTCCGTTAGTTTGTTTGAAAACGACTTTTGTCAGTTGTCGTCACTCTTGTAGTAAGAGTGCAAACATTAAAATGATTACTATGAGCAGCATACCAATTGCATACAGTGATTGGACATTACTCAGCCGGCTTCACACGGACTTTGTTGAGCCACATAAAATGGTCGTTTTTAGCAGACCATTCATTAGTGATTACATAGGTGTTCACACGAGCCATCGCTACGTGGGGGGGGGGGGGGGGGGGTTGCACTAGAGGGGCGATGAATGTTTGAGTTCGACCACAAGTTCTGACCACCAAACTGTCTGTCAGTTACGAACTTATTAACATGGTTATACAAGTGGTTGCAGGCCATTGTTTTCAATGTTCATCTGTACGAAACAAGCCGCGTCAACCATTCTGTGGCATTAGAATGTAGCGCAACAAAGCAGTCCGTGTGAAGCTGGCTTTCAACCCTGCATATTCACAACTGTGCTTAGGTGGATAATAAAATGTGTATATTTAGCTTCTCTATCTGCTGATTTTTAGCTGCAGATATCATGGATTGATTTTGAATCCTGGAGCAGATGTTTTGCCTCGTTTATGAGCACTTGTGTCGTGATTGTCTAAACTAACATTTTTATTTTATAATTGAGCAGTGCAGATGTTAGAGGTTAAGGTTCTTGACACACAGACGACTTTTGAAACACTTTTCGACTGCAAAATGAAATCGGATTGTTGTTAAAATGAAACACCGCGAGGCAAATACATTGCAAACGCGAACCAAACACGTTCGACTTCACTTTGTATTCAAAAAGTATTTCAAAAGTCGTCTCTATGTGTGTGCTCTGACCCTGAATCTGGTTTTGCACGAGTCAAGTGAGTTGACCAACTCACTGGAATTCATTTGACATAAAGAAAGCATTTATATGTTTACACGTTTCATCTGAGAACACTAACAATGAACACTTAAACACTTTATAATTCACCACCATGTTTAGCGCACCCGTACTCTTTATAATTAAATTATTTCAAGCGCCCTCTTGTAGCAGCAATAGTTTAATTATGAAGAATATGGTGCGCGCAACATGGCATAATTAACATGGCCGAATAAAAGCGAAAAAGAAATCATGCGTGTCCTTTACCAGGGCTCCGTATGTTTCAACTCTTAACTTGATTCCATTCAGTTGATCAACTGAGGCATGAATTATATGTAGTACACACCTGATAATTTAAACAATAAACGTGTTCTACATAGCCCTGGGAAGGGCAAACATACATTATATCGAATTCAATTTTTTCAGTTAATTAATCTGAAAATATTGAATTAATGCTTAAATATAATATACAGTATATATATTGACAAAATATTGATTTAGGATTTCAATTTTTTTTAAATATTAATAATAAAAGTCAGTTTTTATTTGGTGTTCATGTCCTTAAATGGATTCCGTATAATTCACCTAAACACATTTAATTTGAATTCATTTAACTCATGTGTGTAAAAGGTATTAGGCGGTTTTAGACGTTCAATTCGCGTTCATATGTCCAATGAATTCACGTGCACTGACCAACTCTCTTGACTCGTGTAAACCCAGCTTTACAGTAACTGATGATGTTTTTATCATGAATGCAACAAAGTTAACAAACCAAAACGTTTGCAAATGCACCTGGTGTTTTCATAGTTATCTTTTTTTTATATAACCATAATTGGCACTGAGTTACATGAAAAAAATCGGCCCTTTTCACTCTTTATCACAAAGTAAGAAACAAGATTCCAGTTTTCAGCCGGTGTTTAAAAATTAAAAATATTTTTGAATGATGAATACATTTTTTTTTTTGCAGTAAAAAAAGTAGGTATACAATCTATTTGAGGCGTTTATATAATCAACAATTGGCGTCGTTATTTTTTTTTTTATTAATTTGCATACTTATACCGATTTTTTAAGTCAAGGTTTTATTTTCAGTTGTGTTTTAACTTTTTTTAAAAGGCGTATTTTTGATTTAAAATTGAGTGGGTGTCACCAATTCTATTGTAGTCTTCGTTTTTTTGTTTTTGGTTTCAGTAATGTTAGTATGTTTTTTTTTAGAACTATCCCAATTGTATCCTCATTCATTAAGTTAATCTTCCACCCAGTTTAACTGTTTTGTTCTCTTAAATTTTAAGTTTTCTTTTGCCAGTTTTATCTTTTAGTTCATTCAGTTTTATGAATTCTTCATATAGTTAAATACTGTTGTTACACAAGACCTTTTGGGTTCGTTGTATTTGGAATTAAGGTTCTTCCTAAAGTGTAGGCGGTTATTTACGTGTTTTGGGTAGTTTTTAAGAATTTTGTGTTTAAAAAAAACCCAGCTAAAATGTAAGTTTTATTTTCATTTTCATTATTACTTCCTTGAGAGTCACTAGCAGCTGGTAGCTAGCAAGCTTATAATAACTTTCGTCTGAGTTATCTCGCTTATTAGAACTTTTAAAATGTCATTTCAGCAGAAATATTAATAATTATTAGAAATGTAAATGTAATAAATGCTTTATAAACAGCTGATTTTCGAAGTCTTCGTTATTCTGCGTTTCAGAAGAGCAACACTAAGAAGAATTTGAAAGTGTCTTAGAAACTAGAAAAGCAGCTGGACACTAGTATTTTGTTGTTGTTGATATCTTTCAACAGTAATACCGTCGACACACATGCACAGTTAAATGCATTTAAATTTAAACACGTTCTACAGAGCCCTGTGATGGGCAAACAGACAATATGTCGCATTCAATTAATAATCTCAAAATATTGAATTAATACTTAAATTTATAAACTATTGACAGAATATTGATTTAGTATTTCAATTTAAAATATTAAAAATAAAATCAATTTTTATTTGGTTCATGTCCTTAACTGGATTCCGTATAATTCACCTAAACTCATTTAATTTGAATTCATTTAACTCATGTGTTTTGTACAAAGTATAAAGGTTTTATAGACAAAAATTTAAAAATATCGTTTACTTACAGTTGAATCATTTTTAAACTGACATAAAAAGGTTATTTTAAAAGATATCAACATTGAACTACTTTTCTAGTTTCTAAAATATTTTCAAGTTTCTCTTAATTTTTTTTTTTTCTCAATGACAGACTAACCCAGAGTTCTAGAAACATTTAAGCTTTAAACCGGTTTAAATCTATTTTTCTAACTACAAATTTGTTTAAAATAAAGTGTGATTTGTTTTTTATTAATTTTTATTTAGATAAATTACACTTAAAATATTAAATAAAGTTCTTAAAAATTTCAAGTGTGCTTTTCTTATTTCCAATTTTACTTAATTTTAGTTATAATTATTAATATCTTAGAGTTTCTGTTAAAATTCATGCGAAGTAAAATTTAATATTTGAAAAAATCTGCTGAAAAAAAAAGAGATTTCAATCTTAATAAATCGATAAAAAGATTTTTCAAAGAAAAAAATATGAATCATGGATAGAAGTCATAAAACGAAGATATGTATCACCACCACCATAGGTCATTTTTTTAAATTGTCATAAAACGTTTAACTTTAAAATATATTGTTATAAATTTTAGAAGATTTCTTCTTTACTTCTTCTAGTTTCGTACAAACTTTTGAATTTCTTTACAAAAAAAAATCGTATTTTTGAAAAGGTTTTCCAATTTATCATGCAGTAGATGTGCAAAGAATATAATAATAATAATAATAATAATAATAATAATAATAATAATAATAATAATAATAATAATAATATGAGAACCTTTATTGGTTAAAGTAGTACAATCAGAATTACAGATCGTCGTCAATATTTCTTAGCTTTAAATACAATTCATTCAGAACAGAAGACAAACAACTTAAAGATGTATAAATCCTAGACAACGTTACAAAAATAGAACCCTGATTTAATTTAGTCGTAGGTTTCTTTAGATATAATAATAGCCTCTAATGCAAGCATGTCAAATTCGCGGCCCACAGCGAATATCTTTGCGGCACACCCAATATAACAGTATGTAACAAACATTTTAATAAACATTTCGTACTGTACTTTTCGAAATCTACGTTTCTATAAAAAAAAATTGAAGTTTTTTTTTTGTTTTTTTGCGGCCCACATAAACTTAGGCCTTGTTTATTCGGCCCATGTTAGCTTTTGAGTTTGACGTGCTTGCTCTAATGCTTTGAAGTTTGAACTCTTAAAATAGTAAAATACTTGACGAGTTCATTTCAAATTAAATATGGAAATTGGGCCAAAATGATTTTTTTTTGTCTTTTGTTTGTTTGTTTTGAAATGGTTCTTATTTATAGCAACAATGGACTTTTCCTGTAGAAGTAGAAGACTTTTATAAATTTTCTTTACAAGTATGAAATTTTATATTATAAGTGTATATTTGTCGTATCATCATCATCATCTTATCATATAATAATAATAAATTTCATTCAGATTATAATATTGTGCAGGTCATTTGAATCACACGAATTGTGAAGGCGATTTCGGTTCTAAAGAAAAGTTTCAAATTTTCGTTATTCTTCTTATTATTATAGTATAACGTAGTCACATATAATAATATAAATTCACTCATGTGAACCAAAGAAAAGAATAGATTTCAGATTTTTCATTTTATAAACTTTTTTTTTGGGTGGGTTGGTTGGTAGTTGGGTGGTCTTGTCAACGGTAAAATCATCGAGAAAATTTAAAGTTCTTCCACATTGAGCGTTATTATTATTCATTGCTAATCTTATTTATAACATTATTCACACAATAGTCTAGTATAAAGCTGGGTACAGACGATCAATTCTGACATGTCAAATCAGGGTTCATACCGACCTTTAAAGTCAGGAATAATCAGTCAGGGAAAATTGTCATTTTTTTTTCTTTCAAAAAGTCAGAGATTGTTTTTTTAATTTTTATTTTTAATAATTTTAACATTTATTAAACTAATTTAATTTATTATAATTTATTTTCTGTAAATTTCATTAACAAATATTTTTTTTTTAAATTAAAATTTAGAAACTAGAAATCTACCTGAATTTACATACATAATATCTTTTTCAGAAATGAAATCTTGGCAATTTCAAATCAAAAATGAAAGGATTTTTCACTAAAAATTTGAGGTTAAATTTATAAAAACGTAAAATTTTATATTTTTCAAACTGAAATAAAACGTTTATTTTGAAAGATATACTCACGAAAATATTTTTAGCTTTTTTCTTAGCATTTTTTAGAAGTGATTTTGTTAAAGTTTGTTCGTTAAAAAAAAAGGTTTGAAATGTCCACTTGCAACAATTTGTTTTTCACTGACCTCACCTGACTTTTTTCCATTCATTGTTGTTACAATGAATATAGAATTAGGATTTTTCTGGAGCTAAAAAAAAGTGGGTTGAATCCTTTTGGATGTTCACGGTTAGCGATCAAAAGCGTTAAAACAATGGAGTGATGTTATAATTATATTAATTATATTCGATTGTCTTTTTTTTGTTTGTTTTTGAGGGATTTTTTATTGAAGATTAATAAAAGTCCAATTCTGTCTGTCGTTCTGTCTGTCTGTAACGCACTAGTGTATACATGTCTATAATTATTTTAAAATGTGTTCGCTTCACTTCATCTACATTTTCTTCGTCCCTTCGAATCTGTTTTATGTTTTTTACCTTTGTTTTTCTATTTATGTTACTGAAACAGTCGATTCTATTTCTATGAACTTTTAAGTCGAAAGTCAATTGAGGCTCACTTATACTTTATATTTATTGGGATGTTTAACTGATCTCAGACTTATGGATTTTCAAACGCCCGAAAACAAGTTTTGACTGAAGAAAATGACTTGTTTTTTTACCGATTTTAGATATTTACTGTGATATTTCCAAATGGGAACAGCAAAGTAGACCAACTAGTTTAATTATAGTTAACTATAACCTTTGCTATATGTGACTGTGCACAGTTAACATTTTTGTTAAAATGGGGGGGGGGTGCATTTGAAAATGATAAAAAACTACATTATAGTCTTGATTATCCTAGCTAACGTGGACCCAGAACGGCTAGATATGGTCAAACTCAGCTAACACGGAAAAGTAACCTATAGTACCTATCCCCCTTTCTTTGCAATCATACATATGAACATAGACAAATCTTTATACCATCACTTAGCGTTTATTTAAAAAAAAAATACATTACAACTTTGTGCAAGCAACCATAACCCGAGTGGTTGAAGTAACACAAAAAATACACAAAAAACAAAACAAAAAAAAAGCAAAGAATATTAGCTCTGATAACACGGAACCCCTCGGATAATAGAGACTTGGATAATCAAGTCTGTATAGGGGGGGGGGGGCTACTGTAATAGCTTATTTGATGACATTTAGTAGAAGACTTTAAAAAAATGTTGATATGTTTCGTAACTGCAGTGACATCTGTAGTACAATGTCAGAAGAAAAAAATGATATGTAGGAGTTGCTGCCGATTTGTAAAAAACTGTAGGCTGTTTGTGGGAGAGGAAGGTGTTTTGTCGGGCTGCATGCGATTTGTCAGCGCTGCATGCGATTTGTTGGAACTGCATGCGATTTGTGCTAGCTGTAGGAGATTTGTAGAAGCTGCAGGATGTTTGTAAGAGCTGCAGGCGGTTTGTATAAGCTGTAGACAGGAGTAAAGATGAGATGAAAAACAATAACATGGTATCTGTCGAGGTGTGTGGTATGCATGTTTCAGTATGGAGATACTCTCTTTGGTGCCACCATTTTTTTTGTATGCTATTGTGTTCTAAACACTTTATTGTTACCAGAAGAAAAACAACCCTTCTACATTACGATGCTTCTCTGCATTATTAGTGCAACATTTTCTCATTTTCAAATACACTTTGCAGTGGAGATTCTGAGAAGAAGAGCAAGTAGAAAATGGCACATTTTCAATGGTACAACAAGACCATCAAAGTAACTTTTAAAAAAAAGTCAGTGCTGTGTTTATGAGTACATCTCCCACCCTTCCTTAGTTTTAGGACAAGTTATACTCTAGTAATATAAATAATATCTTGACATTTCCTGCCAAGTAATTTTTATGTTGAGAGAGATATAATGTATAATTTCAAGGACGACAGAACCGTCATTCTACAATTTTAATTCATCTCACACTACTGATTGTTTTTATTTTAATGAGGATTATTTGCACTGTTTATATAATACACATGTGTGTCTATACAAAAAAAAGTGTTGTATTTACATGTAATGTATGTATGTCACTGCATTTTTATTATTGTTTCAAATTGAAAAGGTGTGTAGTAAGACCTAGTTAGAATATGCCATAAAATCTACAATCCAAAAAAGATGAAGAATGGAGAGAAGATAGAGAAAAAAAGAGGCAAATTTCTGCTCGTCGTATATAATAATAATAATAATAATAATAATAAAAACACCTTTTTCACACGTTGTTAGTTGCCATCATTCTTCTTCAAATTCGTTTGTTCATTATTCAACGATGCATTTAGTAGAATAAGATGATGAACAAGATGAACAAGAAGAAGGGAAAAATGAAGATGTCATTCTCACTTTGGGTATTCCTCAGGCATGAAAAAAAAGACATTGTTTTTTCCAACTAAATGGACAAATGAACATTGCCATTTAGTCAAATTTACACAATAAGCTCAATGCTTCATTGACACAAGCGGTTGGAAAGTTTACAGAAATTGATATCTCTAATGCTGCCTTTACAGTCGGTATTTTTCTTAAAGTTGTTATCAGAATTTGGAAGTACAGTAGAACGTCAATTATCGGAATTAATTCCGGACATGCATAGTTCCAATACAATAATCGACGGTTCCGATAACCGAACTGCGATAAAAAGTTTATTTTCATGAAAATTCATATAGTATTTTTCTAGTTTCTAACTCTAGTTTCATGCACTTTTTTGATTGCATGTTTTATGTGAAAGTTGATTAGTTTAGCACAAGCTTTAACTTTGTAATTACTAAGAATACGATTCTAAGCCCAAACTGAAGTACAAAACTCGGCACTTAAACTTGAACCCTATTAACCAGTGGCCTCATTATAAAAATGGAATGAGAATGTTATATGACAATAAATTGTCATATCTGGCTTATAATCTTGTATTAGTCACAAACGCAAATTACAAAATATGATTACGACAAATATTATCATATGACTGTCATTGGCTTAGTGTACAACAAAATGTGATAGTCATTAATATCGCATAAGCAGTGACATCATTAGGTATGACTATCACAATTATATATTTTTTTCTGTTTTTTCTGTTCTATGTACTGTAAGAATTCAGAGGCCTCATTACAGAAGAAGAAAAAAAAATCATAACATTGTGACAGTTACACCTTATGATGTCACTGCTTGTGTGCTATTACTTTATGACTACCGGTAATTACATCATGTATTGTATTACATGTGTATTGTACTTTTATGAGTACCATTATCTAGTGTACACGTCTTTATTTTATGACGTGTCACTTATGCTGTACACCAGACAATGGTAGTATTGATCATAAATAGTGACATCACAATGTATTATGACTGTCACATTTTTTACGATTTTTTTCCTTCTTCTACTGTAAAGAATAGGCCTCAAGTTTTCTTCTTGAATTTGGAGCTTGGGATCAGTTCAAATAGACTCAAGCAGAATGTAATCATTCATATAGGAAATTGGATTTGTAAATGGTTGCAATTTGTTACAACTTGCAACCATTTAGTAAATCTATTTTGTTACCTTAATGACAAAAATGCTTTAAAACGTTTTAAGGCATTTTTCTTTTGAAAAAAGTGCCTTCAGAACTTTTAAATACGAATACTTTTTAGATGTATGAATACATTTTTTTTTCATACAAAATACTGACATAGGAAGATTACTGAATGTGATTTCCTTGAATGTCATTAATATAATGGCTGTGACTGTAACTAGTTTCTATAGTTTTTCTTATTTTAGTTCTCTACTGAAAGACAACACTTTTTTTTTAAGAATTCCATTATCTCTTCTTAACGTTTGCGTGTGTGTTTTTTTTTTCTTCTTCTCCAACTCTTTTCTTGTCTTATTTATTATTCTTTATAAAAATAACTAATCAAAAGAAAAGCCTAAAGGTAGAATAAACGGTGAATCTTTTTCTCTCAAGTTCTTGTCTTGATTTCTCATTATCGTTGTGGAAGAGAGAAAACCCGTAGCAAATTGCAAGATATACTCACACACAGAGAATAATGTCACAAAGCTGCGTAACATGTTATCAGTCAATGGTGTTTCAAAGTAGGTTTAGGTATGGTTTGTATTTCCGGACTGTGTTTCTCAACAGGAAGACTTTTTTTTTATATTTAAGATAGACATTTGCAAGTTGCAACGTGGAATGTCAGCTTTTTAACCATGGTAAATCTATGTATTGAGATTGAAAAGGGTTGTTATATTGGGCGCAATCGGAAACTAAAGCTTATTTCGGAAGGCCTGTAAATAAATCTAGGAGGATGATTGCTTCATCTCCTAGAAGATTCTTTAAATGAAAAGAATTTCCGGATGTGCATCATTTTGCCATATTTTTTTTTTCTTCTTCTTTTACATATGAGACTATAGAAAGCCTCACAGAAGGAGGCCATGATGCAAACATGCCGACTACATAAACACATTCTTTACATTTTAATCACCTCTAAGAACGATACCTTGGCTATAATGTAGTTGACAAAACTATAGCTTTTTTAAGAAACATCTTTTACAATGGAATTAACTCAAATTGTGATTTAGTTAACGATTATATGATGCACAGAAACGCATCCCTATCCTTAAACGAGGTATGACTGTCTATGTGGATTAAATGATTACTTTATGGAGTAGGGTAGGCGGAGTTAGCATAGTTCTCGAACACTTAGTCTTCACACAAGCTCCACCCATCAGATGCTATTCTTCTGTTTTCTTTACAGATAATAGCTTTTTCTAGTTTCCGATTGCGCCCAGTTATAAATTTATTTTTTTGTATTCATATTTACTTGCAAAATGTTACAATTCTACTTTTTAAAATTTTGTGAGTAGCCGTTGCTAAATATGCAAATTCAAGAGAACAATGGAATGCAACTCTTATTCTTCTACATTTGAGAAACTAGAAACTATAAAAGTAAATGAATTATTTAAAAAAAAAAATTCTTGGTTGCAAATTTTAATTCATCACTTTTAATAATGACGTTTTGACAGTGAAATTAAGTTAGCTGTAATAATTCTTCTTTAGATAGTGTTAGATTTGTTATGATTATCTTAAGGATGATGACCTTTATGACAGTATGAGATATTTTATTAAGTCGAATATTAAATGAATTTTTGCAGCTGGTTTCTCTACTTGCTCTTGATCAGAAATTAGAATGATTATTTTTTTTTTCTTAAGTGGCAAATGATTTATTTCTAACTGCAGTCAAGAAGAGGCTAATAAAGTAAATTTGGATAATTTGCGTGGCTTTTCAAGAAAGAAGATGAAGAACAACTCTCGGTTGCTTTGAGAAGAAATTTAGTTTATTGCAATTTAGAGCCGGGTACACACAATCAAATTCTGAAAATCAAATTAAAGCGAAGATGCAGTCAGTCCTAACCTAAGATTTCAAAATAAAACCCGAAGGATTTGTCCAGCTGTGTGACGTCACCACCCGTCGGACAAATAGATGAAATAAGGTTATGTTTAGAAAGAAAGGAAAATGTGTTTAAAGTTGATTCATTATAAGTATTTATTCTTTGAATTTTCTAACAAATGTTTAATTGTTTATTGGGATTTACAACTAAGTTTTGAGTAGTAATTTCAATTGTGTAGTTCTAAGGCCTGGCCTCCTAGATCACACATGCGGAAAAACAATGTTTTAAAATGGAATTTTGTAAAAAAAAAGGTGTAATTTAATCTTATAACAAACTTAGTACATTTGAATTATTTTTTTAATGTTTTTTTTAATAATTATTTTGGACTGTCAGAATAATACATGTAAGTATACATTTTCTTAAATTATAATGAATTAGATGTTTTTTATATTTTTTCGCCGGAATTTCATTTCAATTTTTCGTTTTTTTTTTGTTTCAAATTAGGTTCTTCTTGTGAGTCCACCATCTGTTGTCGGTCAACGCGACATGGCAATTGATGGTGGTGGTTTTGACGAACATGAGTTCTGTAACCATCATGAATTCCAAAATGGAAACTACTTCTTCGTTGTTGTCGGTCAATCGAAGCAAACTGATGAAGTTGGCCGAAGGAATCAAGACGAAAAGAAAACCGAATCACAAGAAATCGGCACTCAACTTCAAGAAAGATCCGAGCTACAGTTCTAACATCGAACACCTCGTATTCGGAACTTATCGTCAGAGAGGTTCGCCCGCGAATCCCGCTTTAATTCCATCTTCGACAACAAATGGATCTCCAGTTAACGGTTTCAATGATGTGATATCGTCATCGTTGGAGGAGCCACCACCACTACTAGACGATGAAGGTGTAGGGCCAAAATCTCTTGATCCTTCTTCACTCTCGTACGGTTTGGACTTCGTTGAAAACGATCGACACTTTAACGAGAGTGTTTCGCTTCCGGTAAATCTGAACGATCACGATGTAGCTGCACTCGGTTATCATCAAGCACCTGGAGAGTCTTCGAGAGTTCCAGAGTTCATCATGCGGGACCATTCCCCTTTAGAGAGTGATTACTCAAATGCAGAAAGTTATCCAACATCTCCGACTGGCCGCATTCGAACTTCTCGTTCTCGTAGTTCGTTCGGTTCTTCCGATGACTGCGTTAAAAGTAACGTAGGAATGGTTAACGGAATAGGTCGTCTTGATGACATAAACGGCAAGTGGTTTGATTCGAAGTTAGGGTTGAACACTGAAGGTCGCACTAGAATTTTGTTTGTAATTTTTGCTGAAGGCCTTTCAACTTTCAACATAGAAAAACACTGTTTAAAATGTTTTATGAATAGCTAATGTCTGATCTTTGGTTATTCTGCATTGCAGAAGAGCAACACTAAGAAGAAATTGAATGTGTTATAAACTAGAACGGTGGCTGAATCACTTAATGGTATTTTCATGTTGATATCTTTTAAAATAAACTTTTTATAGACAAAAATTTAAAAAATATTATCTGCTTAAATTTGGGCAAGTATCAAACTGACATAAATAGCTTATTTTGAAAGTTTTCAACATGAAATTACCCTTAAGTGATTTAGTTACCCTTCTAGTTTATAAAACACATTCAAGTTTCTCTTGATTTTGTTCCTGAAAGACAGAATAAACAGAGTTCAAGGGGCTTTACATTTTAAAAGCACCTTATTGATACTTAATACATATTAAACAGTGCTTTTCTGTGTTGCAAACCTTTTTGGATGGTTCAAGTTGAAATTTAAGTGCAAAGTTTTCTTTCCTATTTGAATTTGGATCGAAGTTCTTGAATTTCTGCACCCTTTATGTCTGAATAAAATTCACAAAAACACTGTCAGATGGTTTATGAACAGCTGGTTTTGGAACTCCGATTAATTATGTCTTTCAGGAGTAAAATTAAGAGAAACTAGAAGGGTAACTCAATCACTTCAGGGTTTTTTTTACCATGTCGATATTTTTCAAAATAAACTTTTTATAGAGAAAATGTAAAAACATATTCCGCTTAAAGTTTTGTTATTTTGAAACATATCGGCATAAAAATACCTTAAGTGATTGAGCTACTCTTCTAGTTTCTAAAACACGTTCAAGTTTGTCTTCATTTTGCATCTGAAAGACAGAATACTCATGAGTTCGAGAGGCGTTTAGACTTTAAAACTATTTTAAGTAAACGTTTCGATGTTATAATTTATTTGTAACTTTTTTTTTACAGATGCGGTTCAGAGGTCGATTTCGAATGATGCTGTTTCTTCAGGTTGTGCTTCACCAGAAGTTGTTTCGTTCGTTAACGATGACGATGAGACGAGGAGGACGACTCCAAATATGAAGATCTTGACCACTGAATTAGATCAACCAGAGAGAGTACAAACGCCAACATCGTCTTGTTGTTCAGCTAGTACTCGATCGAAACAGCCGATCAACAAATCGAGTTCTTCTGTGCGTTCTTCGTCATCTTACGGTAACAAATCCTGTTCGTATCGTGTCATGTCTCCAAATAATTCCGAACTAGATGACGGTATTTCTTCGGCCGCAACATCTCCAACTGTTACAAAAAGAGCAGCAGCGACCTCAAAGAAACAGGTAAATGGTGACGTAACGGGTAACAGAAAATCTAATTCTTCTATAAGAACTAGAACAGATCAGCCGAAAAATACGAACGATGCGAACAGCAGAATCTATCAGCGGCAATCTACTAGAGAACGAAGCGGCATTTCGACTTCCGTTAACCGTAATACAGCTGGAAGTAAACTAAATAGCAGTTTCAGTTACGGCGGTTCGGTTACGAATAACCAACGACCTTCGAGCATAAATTCGGCTTCGATACAAACGGTTCGTAAGGTAACGGTGTCGGCAGCAAATCCTTCGAGACCGACAGTTTCAACGAAAGTAAAATTAACCGTGACTTCAGACGGAACAAACGTCGACGATTCGTCTCAGGACGTTACTGCAAGAGGACACGGAATGCCGACAAATTTGTTAAAAGCTGGTTCATCCAGGTCTTCATTATCTGGTTCGAGAAACTCCTCTCGTAATTCGTTAACGAACGGAGTCGTGAAGACCGCTAATTCGAATGCACCGCAATCGACAACCCGTCTCAACGTAAGAACGAAAGGAATGCCGGCAGCTTTAAGTAATCTTCAGTCTCAGGGGAAGTTTTCATCTTCTTCGTCTTTGGCATCGTCGTGTCGGAAGTTGGGATCTACATCTTCGCTAGGTGGCAGTCAGATTTCACTTCATAGTACGTCTTCTGCGGGACAAAGCGAATGCGGTGGAATACGAAAGAGTTTTCATTCGGTTAACTATCAGCGATCTATTTCTACTCGTGAAGTGACCGGTGGACGATCTGGAAAACCGGTTTCGTCCACGAGATCTCCGAATTCGGTTCCGAGAAACAGCGGAAGAATGTCCTTACGATTGCCACCTACGAATACGATAGGAAAACCTCCGGTTTGTCCCTCAAAAATCGCTCGTCCCAGCCCACCTAAAGATAAAAACGTAAGCTTAACTACAAGTTCGGGAAAGGAACAAAATAAAAGCGCTCGAAATTCGAGTTGTCGTATTCCTTGCTACAAGTATCCGAAGGCTGTCAGTGAGCCTCGTGTGAATTTATCGCTCGCTACGAAATGCACGTCTCGGGACGACAACGGACAGCATTCAAATTCTGTCAATGTCGAAAGTTCGACTCAAAAACAGGGACCGTTCTTGTCGAACGAACATTCTGAGGAAGAAGTTCCTTTCGAGGTGTCTTCGGTAACTCTAGATGAATGTTGTAACTCGAACAAAAGTGTCGAGGATACAAAATCTGAACCAGAACCTCTCGGTGATGTGACTGTTCCACCTAAGGCTTCTTTTAGACATTCTCTTTTGACCCAGCAGCAGAAAGTGAGACCCTTGCCGAAGTCGTATTCATTGTACGCGCGTCTCGGTCCCACCGAGACGAACCAAGACTTGGCCCAATATCTGAATGGTCGGAAACCTCCGTTGCCGACACGATCCGTTTCGGTGACTATGGGTGATGTTACTAAATTGGGATTGATTTCGCAGTTGGGACGACGGCGATCGGTAAGTCACGGTTTTTTCTTTTATTCAATTCTTTGAGATTTCATAAACTGAACATTAAAAAATTCCTCCTAAGCATACTATATATGTTTGTTTGTCTGCCACTAGATGGCGTAGTTATTTATACAAGGCAATTTTTTTTTTCATATTTGAGGTCATCGTTCGCAAATTTGATGGTCCTCGAAATTCTTGTAAAATGGGTCTTAGGTCACACGATTTATTTTAATATTATTTATTAACATTGTCAGTTAACTGCTTTAACACATTGCCAAGTTAACACGTTGCCAGTTAACTATGTTAACGCATTGTCAGGTAACTATGTTAACACACTATTATGTTAATTATTTTTACATTAATAGTTCAAAGTGTGTTCTGTATTTTACCTCTTGTCAATTACAGTACCTATTAATTACGTTAACATGTTACTAGTTACGGTAAGTTACGTTATTTATTTTAACTTCAATAAATGACAATAATTATGATGCTGTGTGGTATTTTGCAAGTGTAGTGAAGTTCGGTGGTTTATTTAATTGTTATTTTAATTATCAGTGATGATTCTAAAGTAATTCCAACTTTGTTAGCAACTAGAGAAGTAAGAAAAGAAACCAAATCAAAGAAATTTTATCATTTTCATAAACTTTTTGTTAGATTTTCAATAATAAAATAATAACAAAAATGCTAAAAAAAAAAGTACAAATGTTTCTCAAACTCTGGTTAATTCTGTCTTTCAGACGCAAAATTACGAGAAACCTATATGTGTTTTAGAAACTAGAAGGGTAGCTAAGTCACTTAAGGGTGTTTTCATGATGAAATCTTTAAAAGTAAGTAGTTTGAAAATGATCCAACTTTAACGAAACAACATTTTTTTTTTAAATTTTTGTCTATAAAAAGTTTATTTTGAAAGATATTTTAATTAACATGAAAATATTATTAAGTGATAATTCAGCAACCTTACTAATCTTAATTTTTTTTCCTGAACACACAGAATAATCAAGAGTTCTAAAACCAGCAGTTCATAAAATCATCATAAATTAAAAATATTCCAGTATGCAACAAAACGTTTAAATTGAAAAATAGTCATTACATTTTTTTTTTGATATTTTAATACTCAAGATGATTTCTTTGCTTATTCTAGTTTTCCAACAATCTGATTAAAAATTATTCTAGACTCTTTAGGGTTGGTTTATACTCCCTTGCTAAGCGGCAAAGCAGCCTGCGAAGCTTCAAAAATGACGTCAGAGCTTCAGGTTTTTGCCTTCGCCAGAGCATGAAGCTAGCTTTGAAATTGTTCAACTTTTCAAAGCTTAGCAACTCAAAGCACCAATCAGGAAACAGATACACAAAAGGGGTGAATAAGTCACACCTTTTTTCTTCCAGAAGGGGAAGGGTTCTATTGTTTTGTGTATCTGTTTTATAGGATATAAAGGTCACAAAATAGGGTAAACTTTGCAAGACCACATGTATGTGTGAACAAGCTAAGCTTTGGGGAGCTAATTTTACAGAACTTCAAAGCTTGCAAATCTTAGCAAAGTTTGGAGTATAAACCTACCCTTAGAGTTTAGAGGAGTGAGCACTCAAAAAGGGGGAAGGGTTGAGGTTTGGGAAAATACACGAAATAAAGTGAGTAGCCTCAATTGAGTGAGGCCTCCTGTAATATTGTTCTATATAGGAGTTTCTCTCATCATCATCATCTCTATTTCGAGAAATTGCGCTGAATTATCTAATGTGGTGTGGAAGTCAAAGATAATTTTCAGATAAGTGGCTATTATGAGTCCAATCTGCTTATCTAAATAATATAGAGAGACAGGGAAGGGAGAAGGTGGTTAGAGGATATTGTTGTAGCCTTCTTCTAGTGGTTGTTATTATGTGGTTCGTTCTCATGCATATTCTATGCAATCTTTTGCACTTCTTTTGTTTGATTGCTCTTTTTTATATATCAGGGGTAAGGAGGAGGAGGAGGAGGAGAAGGAGTGTCAGGGGAGGGGTTTGAATAAACTGATAGGGTCTAATCGATTTCCGAGAGGATTTCTGGGTTGTTTTCTCAAAGATGTGTTTGCTGTTTTGTAGCACATTTTATTTTGACTTTTTCAGGTTTGACCTAACCTCCTCCTCCTCCTCCTCCTTTTCTACCTACTACATGTTTCTTCTACAATACACACAATATTACTTCTTTCATGTTTTATCATTTTACAGTGTGTGTATGTTTGGATTTTTTATTCGTGATTTTGTTAGGATTTTTAGCCTTTTTTTTATATACATTTTTTGTTTTAGTTATGCTAGGTAAAGATATGACTATATTTTTATGATAATCATAATTCAATCACTCTTCTAGTTTCTGAACACTTCAATTTTTTTGTTTTATTCATTTTATTATAAAAGTCTAAACAAAAAAGAGTCATCTATTTTGGGGAATAAAAAAATTATGGCTGATTCTGATTGGTTTTCTTTTATATGACCTACAATTTTACAATATAGAGAGTGTAGTTAATAAAAGTAAAAACTCATTGATAGCAGGGTGAATATAAATCATGATTTTTTTTAAATTAAAAAAATATGATTCATTTTATTTAAATCGGATTTTATTTTTATTTAAATCGGATTTTATTTTTATTTTAATCGGATTTTATTTTTATTTTAATCGGATTTTATTTTTATTTTAATCGGATTTTATTTTTATTTAAATCGAATTTTATTTTTATTTAAATCGGATTTTATTTTTATTTAAATCGGATTTTATTTTTATTTTAATCGGATTTTATTTTTATTTTAATCGGATTTTATTTTTATTTTAATCGGATTTTATTTTTATTTAAATCGAATTTTATTTTTATTTAAATCGGATTTTATTTTTATTTAAATCAGGTTTTATTTATTTATATAAAATTTCATGAGATTTCTCTTTAAAAAAAAACGAAAATCTATTCAAAAAAAGTGTTCACTCTGTTTGTTTCTTTCTTTGTCAAGCACATTATTTATTATAATAAACACATTTCATAAAAGATAAGAAAAAATTCACCCATTTTAAAGAAAATATGAATAATGCTGAAATTTTTTTTTAAATCACTTGATTTTTTATTTCGTTGCCAACTTTTTGATTCAAATCAGAGGGCCATACACCAATTAGCAGCGGGGCCGATCTGGCCCGCGTGTCGTAGTTTGCTACGCCCGTGATTTAAATCATTTTGATTTTAAAAGAAAAAAGGCTATTGATTTAAAATCGAGATTTAAATCAATACACCCTGATGGATAATGGCATAGTATTTATTTCCATTTTTCTAATAAGTAATATTAACTAAACATATTTTTAGGGTTTGTGTTTTTCTTCTTCTGAACACTCTGTACAATACAATAATTTCAATTAGAAAATTGGATCCTTTTGTTGAGGTTTTAGTTGAGTTTAAGAAATTTGGGATTTCTGTTGTGAGTGATTGCCTATGCACAAGGGGTAGATCGTGCAGCGTATATGTTTATATTCATTATAATAAATTTGCTTTAAAAATGAGCTCAATATTTCGGTCAATTGTTGACGGTTCTACGGTTTTTCAAGAAGATAAGTTGATGAGTTTAGTTGCGTGGTTAAAAATGTTTTCGCTGTTTGTTATTATAATTTTGTTTTGTTTTCGTATCTATTTGCCAACTTTTGTTTGTAATAAAAAAAGGGACAAACGGATCGATTTTTCTTCTGAATGTCCATATTTTTAAAGTTTATTTGTTATTTTTCGACTTCTACGCGAGTGTGTGTGTGTGTGTGTGTGTACACGTGGGAAAATGAAATATGTTCAACTAATTCGCATAATTACGCATCATTATTTTTGATTCTGTTATTTATTGAATTTTTTTTTGTAAAGAAGCAATTATTTATTATCAATGGCGGCGGGATTATGATTATTTTTTTCTTCTTCTAATGTGGCATTTATTTTCTTTAAAAGAGTTAGATTATGCCGTCATTTATATTTTAGTTTCCCTGGAAACGACCAATATTTTCTTATTTTACATCCTCCGCCTCCTCCTTCACTCTGAAGATGTTAATTAATTAAAATTATAATTTTGTATATGTTGTGCTTTTATCGGTCATCTGTTATATTTGCTTAATTAGAAAACACTTTTCTGCTTTATTTCTATTTGGCTCCCTTTTTTCTGTTTAAAATTTTATAATATAAAATTCTATTAGATGTGGGACGAATCCTAAATTTTCTCAAATCCGAATCCTAAAAGATTCTCGAATCTTCTGAATCTCGAATCCTACATATAAGAATCCTACATTATTCATTTGCTGGGGTCACATTGCCGTTAATTGTGGCGTTATTTGACATTAAACACAGGTGTAGCCACGACTTAACGCGTTAATTTATTATCGTCATTATTAATGTAATAATGACGTTAGGCGATAGCTCGGGTGGCGGTCTTTCTTGACACATCAAAGCGATTTACCGCGTAGTTTAATCTATATTTTTTTGACGCCTTAATTATTGCGATAATGGACGTTAGACGTTAACGTTAGTGTGGCCTCACCAATAAGAAGATACAAACGAATGCAATAATATTAAATATTAAATTATTAATAATAAAAAACAAGTGTGGCAATGACGGTTGCCACAAAGTGATATTGGTAATCCGGGTTCCACTGAAATTGCAACAGTCGCCGGTTTTTTTGTTAGTGAACGCTTCTATTGGACGTCAATGGAGTTAAAACTAATTTTACCAAAGTTTTTAACAGTTTTTTAGGTTAGGATTCGAAAGATTCGAAAGACGAAAAAAGCGCAAAGATTCGAGTTTTCAAATCTTTAATCTTTTTCAATATACGCGGGATTCGAGGATTCGAATGTCCCTTCCCTAGTTTATATAATAATGTATAGGAGGCAGTGACACGTCTATAAATTCTCCCCGCAACCTTAACCAATCTTCTCGCTTGATGAAGATTTGAGTCACTTGCCATACAATTAAATGCAAGCAAAATATTTCTTTGTCAATGTGTGCTTATTTTCATAATTAGGGGATGATGAAGATGAAGATGACTAATGCTTTGAGTGCAAAACGGACACATGGCGAGAAAGACGATCAGAGAAGAAAACTATGCAAGTAAGCCTGTAGACAGACAGGCACAGCATCAAAAACACTCGCATTATGAACAAAGTGTCGCAGACATAATTGTATAACATTAGCACGGACAACAATGGGTGTGAGAAGGGTGAAATGAAGCCAGTTTCATACGATGTTCTGCACTTGTTTCGAAATTTCTATTTCGTTGTTCAACGTTTTTTTTTTTTTGCTAAGCGTTGAAGGCGGAAATAACGTCAGGCAGGTTTATGGGGTGCAAAGGGGGGGGGGTCAATTAAACCTAGCTACGCCACTGAAATAGGTAAATTGCCACAACGCTGTGCATGCACTGAGTTCAAGGTGGAAAATGTGACAACATGCTGTGTATTTGGATAAAACCGGTCTAAGACACATGCACACAAGCTTATTATACATAAGTGACACAAGAGACAGAAGAATAATGAAGAAGCATATAGACACAACGAAAAGACACATTAGCAAATCCTCTTGAGACACACAAACACTGGATACAGACACACAGATTTGTGATGCCAGACAGACATTCAGTGTGTTATGCGTGTAGCACCGTACTAGCACGCGTGCGTCCCATAGAAAGGGAGATTAAAAAAGGGAGAGAGAGAGAGAGGGGGAGAGTTGAATAAGAAGTGAATTGAAATGGGGAAGGTGATGAAATGATGTGGAACCACTGAGCTTATTACATAAATAAATTCTATTCTTTGAAGCGAATAGCTAGAGTTAGCTAGCTAGCTAGCTGTGTCTTGCATATTGATCTACTTTTGTCTTCTTTTTTTTTTTTCAGAGTCAGTCTGTGGAGGGAGTAGACATTAATAATAGCAAAAACGGTAGACATTTGTATCCTCGTACATTGCGTGACCATATCGTTAGGTTTTTTGTTCGTTATTTTGATAAGTTGATGATAACAGTTATATCCATTATAATGATCAGAAGTGCTGGCAACTCTTTGATACTGACTGTCTGTTACTGATGAATCTGATGATTGAACGTATACCCTGGTTTTAGCAATAGTTTGACATTCTGGAGTGGAGAAAAAAAAAAGGATTGCAATATGTTGTGTGTGTGATTCTTGAATGAACCGTGCAGGTTGCACAATAATATGGTTCAGGTGTGTATTTGGTAACCTTCCAATGTATATTTTGCTACTTAGTACTAGTTCCACCCACGCTAATAAAAGCTCCTTTGATCGAAACATGCTACGAACTATAGTTTTCCTTTCTGTTTGTGTTGTTATTCTTCTTCTTCAGTCTTTTTCATTTTAGTTTTCAGTTTTCGTGACTGTGGGTGGATTCAGGTTGCTTTAGCTCTCTCTCTCTCTCTCTCTCTCTCTCTCTCTCTCTCTCTCTCTCTCTCTCTTCTGTATATTTTTGGATCGTTTTTCTCACTGGATGCCTTGTTTTTAAGCTGTTTTTTATTTTTACCTTTCCTGTGGATTGTTGATTTTTATTTTTCGGCGTGTGTGTGTGTGCTACAATTTGAATTACTAAAATACTGACTTACTGACCAATTTTCATTTTGAGGGTGTTTTTTCTTTTTTCTTTTTTCTTTTTGTGAACTTTATATTCAAAATTATTTGGTTATTTTCTGAGGTTTAAATTTCTTTTCTGAGCTCCAGGTGAGTTTTGAATTTATTTGGTTTTTAATATTATTGATTTTTTTTTATCTCCCATAAATAATAACAGACTATCTTATATAGCTTAAACTTAACCACAATATAAACGTGATTAATGGAGTTTGATTAAGATTAATTTATGGCCAATGGCCAAACTAGAATTTGAGGGTGACTTTAATTTTAAAGTATACTGTGACATTTTAGTATTAAAGTGGTTGTTGCAATTCAATTTCATTAAAAAAAAAACCTTGACTGAAATGATTGGCAACGCTTTACATTTCATTTTTCTTAACAACGTTTTT
Source organism: Brachycybe producta (assembly GCA_036925085.1). Classification (NCBI taxonomy): domain Eukaryota; kingdom Metazoa; phylum Arthropoda; class Diplopoda; order Playtdesmida; family Andrognathidae; genus Brachycybe; species Brachycybe producta. Next base: position 2,450,593 of record JAUPFP010000016.1, on the reverse strand, counting down.
GTATTTATTTCACTTGTTAGTGCCAACGGCTAGCAATGTAATTATTTTGGGTATATAGAATATATGAAGCATATGATGCATGTTCAGTTTTTGTAGAAACAAACAAATCAACAAACAAACTTGAAAGATATTGGATGAGGCACATTTCATAATTTTAAAGATTATTCTGGGTCTATCTGTGATCATGGGGTACAGATTGTTTTCAGAAATTGTGCTTTTTATTATGCAACTAGAAAATTAATCCCCAAAATGTAAAACAATATGGTTGAAAATCACCCTTAAAACGGACAGTTTTCAACTCAAATTTGTGCATTGTTATTTTGGAACATATGGTACTTATACAATATAATATTGTCTTAGTTTACTCCGACGAGGTTACAATTGTCAACTACGGTATGTATTTTATGGAAACTTCTGGACGGGGCAGACTAATCGTAGGTCACTAAGTGACCTACACATTAGAACTTTTTTATATCTGCGAATAGGTGCGGTTACGTTAAATTAAGCTTGTTGCAGGGGGTCTGTGGGTACAGTCCCCAGAATGTTACAAAGTGTAGGTCACTGAGTGACCCACAGTTCATATCTAAAAGTGCAGGTCACTGAGTGACCCACAGTTCTCCAAATGGCTGTCTGAAAGTGTAGGTCACATATATTATTTGTAGTAAAGAAGGTTGCAACACGAATGAAATAAAAGAGGAAGATATATCTGCAGCAAAGATCCGTTCTCGTGCTTTTCAGTGGAATCTTGGCATGGATATTTGTCGTTTCTGAGGTTAAGAAAATGGTAAATAAAAGGGCAAAAATTATGATTTTTATAATAAAAATGTGTATGTTGTAATTGTTTACATTTTAGTATTTACAATTACTGTTTGTTCAATTTCATTTTTTTTTGAGCGACAACAAGCCTAAAATAGGATTTGGGATTTGGCTTCTATTTAAGGCTATCTATTAAACTTAATAGATAGATTTGGATAGACCCTTTGGAAATCCAATGTTGAATATAGATGATTTCCAAATCCAAATTTGTTTTCATTTATCTCTCAAATCCAAATCGAATTTTAAATTCGAGTTTTCAATGCCCTGGTGACAACCAAATATGTAAAAGTTGCAGCAGTTGCATTCTGCTTTTCGTGATCGTAATAATGAGACTGAAATATGTATACCTCGTAGTCGTAATAAACGAAATTGGTACTCAGTAATACCCAAAGATAGCAGAGAAGTGGATATATCACTCCAACTCTTTTTTAAAGCTGAAGTCAGTATGTCATCGGAGCTTTCGTTCTGTCGTTTGCAACGCCCTCTGGATGGAAATTCTAATCAAGAACGAGTTCTTTTCAGAGGTCATGCAAAAGCAGATCGAGAGCGCAGTCAAAATAGGAAATTCATTGCACATGAATCATGAAGAGCGGGACCGGAAAATTGGGCGGAATACATTCCCAGAGAAGTGTGCAAGACAAGCATGTCTTCATTTTCTATGTGCCAAGCGTGCTTTGAATGATAGGCCAATGCAGAGTGCGCGTGGTTGAGATGCTTCTGTAGATGTCCATGATAATGATACTTTAGAGATTAGGCCTACATTGTACGTGAACCTGAAGACTAGTAACGGAAGTGTTGGGTGTAATATAATCTCAGGAGCAAAATTTTTGTTAACAGCTGGTTTTAGAATTCTGACTACTATATAGCGTTTTGAGAGCAACAGTAGTAAGAAATTGAAAGTGTTCTAAAAATTAGAAGGGTACCTAATCAATTAATAGTATTTTCGTGCAGATATCCTTCACAAATAAACTTTTTATAGTCAAGAATTTAAAATGTTTGCTAAACATCGCCTGTTTAAAGTTGGGTTAATTTCAAAGGAACAGACTAATCGTAGTCACTAGGTGACCTACACTTTAGAACTTTTTTACATCAGTAATTAGGTGGAATTATGTTAAATTAAGCTTGTTGCTTAGGGTCTGGAAGGCGCAGCCCACAGAATGTAAAAGTGTAGGTCACCTAGTGACCTACGATTAGTCTTTCTCAATTTCAAACTGCCATAAAAAGTTTAGTTTAAAAGATATCAACATGAATATATTCTTTCTAACACACTTTCAAGTGTTTCTAACATTTTGCTTCTGAAAGACAGAATAACGAGAGTTCGAAGGGTGTGTTTACACTTTAAAACCAGCTTAATAAGAAGTGCATGCTGCAGAAAGTGAGACTTTCCTATTCTCTACTATTGTTGGCAATACATGTAGTTAGTCTACCTAAAAATAGGTAAGTTGGTACCAATCAGCTTGAGGAGTGAGTTCTTAGATCTCTTTGACCACTTCTTGTGGTAAATTCTCCAAGCTGCTTTCAGCCTCATTTGCTTTCTTAGTTCTGATTATTGCATAACTTGTTTTAAGACATTTCTTATCTAATTGAAACTTTTTTATTTTAGATAAAAAAAAAATGTTATAAATTTAATTTTCATACTATTGCACAAGTTTTCTCGTAAAATTTAATTGTAAATTTCATCATTTTTTAAATACAGGATATGTTTTAATTAGTTTTTTTTTAAAAAAATTATTGAGGTGTATCGTTTTTTCTAAAGTTCTAAAAATATGCAGTAACTTATTAATGATGTTAATTGCTGCACAAAGTTATCAAATGGGGTTTCTGTTTACCTTCAACCGGACAAATGCTAATTATAGGCGGCTTTGTTTTATCTTTGACTGTACTTTTGTAAAACTAAAAATATGTTTTATAACTTAAGTAGGCAATGTTGCAAAATATGCAAATGAAGGAAAATACAATTTCTTGATTATTGTGCATTCTAAAAGTAACATTGAAAATAAGGTATTTCATAAAATAGAATAGAAAATTAATGAAGTTCAGGTGGTTTTAAAGTGGAAAAGCCCCCTCCCCTCTTCTTGTCATTTTATCAGGAGCAAAAATTTTAAGAAAAACTTGCAAGTACCGGTATTTAATAAACTAGAAGGGTTGTAACAACACTTCGGGATAACTTTATAATTATGTTGAATATATTTTAAAATAAGTTTTTTGTGTCAGTTTGAAAAATATCCAACTTTATGAAGACAATATTTTGTCATTTTTGTCTAAAAGATTTTTATTTTGAATTATAACATAAAATACTACTTTTATTCAGCTATCATTCTAGTTTCTGAGACATTTTGAAATTTTCCTTAGTGTTTACACCTGAAAGAAATTCTCAATTTTTGTTTTTAGGTCAAAATGTGATAAAAGTACTTATACTTCCAACGAGTTTAAAATATGGCCATTTTTAAACTGCTATAAAAGTTTATTTTCAAAGATATCAACATGACTTTAAATTATTAAGTTCTTCTTCTAGTTTTTAAAGATGAAATTCAAAATTGAGACTTAGCACTTGAAACAGAGTTCTCACTGAAAGATGGTATTTTAATGAATGTTCTTATAAAAATTTATTTAAGTTGAAACCCCGCTCAGCGGGGAGAGTTCAAGTGCCAAATTCGCTTCTGGAATTTTGTATTAAAACACGTTAAATTTCTTCTTAATGTTTGTTTTTTTGATCCACTGAATAATATTAATTGTTAATTTTAAAAAAAGTGGTAAGTAGTAAGTTGCATTTAGGTTTTAGAATTTAATTACATTGTAGTCTCGATTATCCGACCTAAACGGGCTGATAACAATGTCTGATAATCGAAAATGACGGATAATACGGAATTATGAGGGGGTGGAGGAGGCTAGAGGCGAAACAGAATATTTAATGCAGTATTAGTTTGTATAATGCATTAATACATTCATAGCATAGGTTCATTAATACATAATTACTCAATTTCAATAGTTATGTGACGTACTAAAAGACCCTCACAAAGTAGTTACTAAGCAGCGAGCTGAGTCGCGCAAGATGTCGAGAAAGAGGTCAATCAAGAAAGTGGATTGGTTGAACTTGTAGGTCACACATCACCTGAATCTGTCATGATTAGGTCAACAACTTTTACATAATCTCCATGACAACTATCCATAATTTATTGACCACATTACAAAGTTTTTTTTTATAGCATCGTGTAGATTGGTGTTGATAACAATATATTGAACTGCAATAGTCACGATAATCAGAACGCAATGTTTGAATTATGGTTTTCCAAATGAAAGTCTATAGTGCAAACATTGTAAAGTCCAGGGTTGCCCCTCAACCTGGAAAACCTGGAAATGTCATAGAATTAAAAAAAAATTTCAAGAATCAGGGAATTATTTTCTGAAATTCAAATTCCAGTGATTTAAAAAAAAAACTGCTAAAAATCGAAAAAAAAGCATAAATACTCTAAAGAGCACTAAAAAGTGCTCAAGAAGGCTCAGAAGTCTCAAAAAGTTTAATAAAGGGGAACGTTTCAAGAGTTATTTCTACTCTTGTCCCTCTGCCACAGACTTTTTTTTTTTTGCTGCTTGAAAAGTAATTTTTCAAATTCAAATTAAAAAATGGGAAAAACATGTTTCCTACTCATTCTGGAAACCCTGGAAATGTCAGGAAATTCGAAAGTTTTCAAAACGAAAATGTATTTACAGTGTACCACAGTGATGTCCGTTATTAATGCGGTCTACAGACGTTGTTTTTGAAAACCTGGGAAAGTCCACGAATTTCAGAAATGAAAATCGCTGGCAAGTCCTGAAGTCGTCGGTTACTGACGCAAGTCTACTTTCAAGCAAGTCTGTTAAGCAATGGACAGAACGCCATCAGGAATCTAGTAGTGTCCTGCATAAGAAACATTCTGATCAGTGATGCTAGAAAACATATGTCACGAAATTGTAAACCATTTGGACATGCTACAAATGCTGCCCATCTGGAAAATTATTAAGTATTTGAGTTGTTTGTTTTATACAGAATGTCCCATAAGTCAGGCGTCATTGGAATCCGCAATTATAGGGGATAATAATAATACATTGTGTAGAACGTCAATGGCCTAATGGAATATCCTACAAGAAGCCTGGATCTAACTAACATTCTAACATCACGTGATTTTATCCTGATCTTCTGGATTTTTTTTTGTATCAGGAACAATGGTGAACAACGCATTGAGCGTGTTCTGCGAATAAAGACGTTTGCATTGCCATTTCATTGTTTCTATGGCGCCACCCTTAATAGAGACACCCTGTATAATAGTTTTGTAATGTGGTCAATAAACCTTGGACACTCTGTATATATGTGATATTATGTCTTTTTTATCTGTTACCCTACATAAATTTTTATCTTCTCTGTGGGAGTCTTTCAACTTATTTGTCTTTCTCACTTAAAGAAAAACTTTGGCCCAAATTCAAGAGAGAAACTTAGTACTTGAACTTCAATTTGAAACCCTCTTACCAAGATTCTAACATAGAAAAACAGCGTTTTCATGAAGAATATTTATTTCCATTTTTTTTTAAAAACGGTTGAAGTTGAAGTGCCAAGTTTTCTTCTTAAATTTGAGTCTTTATTTCTCTATTGGTCAACTTGAGTTTCTGACGTTGTCAACATTACTGTTTTTACGGTTTTTATCTCAAGTGCAATTTTCTTTCTTTCTTTCTAGATGTGAAAGCTATATTTAGCTAAAGTGAAGTGTCTTTTTTAGCCTGTGATTTTTATGATTTTTACGGCCACCACCAACATTTTGTTTGTCTCTTTCCCCCCAAGTTTTGTCGATATTCTTCCTATAAATTTTAAAAGTTATTGGCCACAAACCCGTGTTTTTCTAAGTTTCGGTGAATTCTACGTTTTATTATTACTACTTACTGTTCTTCTCGATTGCAGCACTTTTTATATAAATGTTTTAAATGATTTGCTGCTATTGGCTGCTTGTAAGAAAGAACTCTCTGTTCTTGGTGGTTAAAACTTCAATGAAGGAAAAATAAATCCACCTATATACGTATTTGTCATAGTTTTTTGTTTGTTTTTTTTGGAGACATTGATTTTTATCTTTCTAGTTTCTATCTACGACACCAAATTCTCTTGAGAATATTTATGTTTTTTTCATTTAAGGTTGGTTTGTTTGTTTGTGTTGTGCACACTAGTGCGAATCTTGTTGTTTTATTGGTGTAACGGTAACTTCAAACGAGTCTATGGAAGAGGTTGCAATTGTAAATTATGTAACATGCAAGAGAGACATTTTTTTAAACAAAATGTTATCAATGTGCACAAAATGATTTAGTCCTCGGTAGAATAACAGGTAGGATTTAAAAAAAAAGAATACCTGTAAATGAATTTTAAGATTTATTTGAAACCAGAAGAGTACATAACTTTTGTAAATAATTTTCATAAATGGCCCAATAAGACCCTTGGCACACAGACGACTTTTGAAAGACTTTTTGACGACAAAAAGAAGTGAAAGCTTGCGGGGGTGTGTCAGCGCAATGTACACGCAAAGTGCACCCAAGGGCGTAGCTTGGGACCCGCAACCCCGCCACCTGGCCCGAGGGGGGGTGCGCAGGAGGTTTGGAGAGCGCATTTTGGGGATGCAAAGGGGCGCAATGTTTTAAACAGCTGAGGTGAGGGTAGGAGCGCAACCTAACGTAGCTACACCAAGCTACTCCACTGAGTGGCAACGTTGCAACGTTGGCACACAGGCGACTTTTAACTGTGTGTGACACTGTGACATGGTTGGCGTTTTTTCATAGAAAATGCGCTCGTACATTGCGACAGGGATGTTGTGCATGGGGGAACGTTATGATTTGGAGAAGTTGTGGGAGTGCAATTGAATAAGATATCCTAATGCTGCTAATCAACTCAATAATAGGCCTAGATTTACATGGGGGATATTGTTATAGGCACCGTGCACATACCTAAAAGCATCATCTTGTAAGGAGAGAAGAAAAAAAAACAACTGAATGAAGGAAAGCTACGGTTGTTATCTATGAGGCCAGGTAAGCTACTGAGGATGAAGAGTCTTATCTATCTGCCTGCGGTGCCTAGAAAACAATACAGTATAGTTGTTTTCCTATACATGAATAATACTTTTGTAATGAGTGGGGTTGGGTTTCTGCATGTTGAGAAACCCAAAATATGTGGTTCCTATTTTAAGTGCACTCATTAATGATTTTATATAAATAAAAGATAATTTGAGACTTTACAAAGGTTACACTGGATCATGAAACTTTTCTTATCACTAGATGACACTGTTTGGTATGTATGTACATGGTGTGTATAGTAGAGGATAAAAAGTTTATTTTGACGATGCATTTTTGTACTGTTAGACCAAAAGGCCTAAATAGTACCTCTGCCACAGGCCTTTTTTTGCTGCTTGCAAAGTTAGTATTCATATTTGAAAATAAGTGGCCCATTTTATCAGCAACAACATCCCTTGCCTGCGGCATTGACTCCTCTTTACTTACTATATAGTTGATATAAAGTAGTAAATTACAGAACACTTTCTTGTGGCAGAAACGTGAAACTTGTCACTTTTCAAGCAATTATTAGAGGTTAATGAAAAACCACAGATGGGGACAACTTTACTGAAAATAAAAATGCAATTTAGGTCCTTCCTGCCTACTATTAAGAGCGTACAATCAATTCTAAGAGTAAATAAATTTCTCCAGTTACAACTTAGAATTTGCTGCAGTTTCTTATGTGTTTTCATTTCATAAGATTTACTGTTTGTTTTATTAATGTCTTGCTGTTTAACATTTGTTTTTTTTTTTTTTTGCTTTGCTGAAACTTCAGCTGAAAAGCTGTATTGATAAATTATTTATCCATAATTGTTGTTCTTGTTAGAACAACGTAATATATGAATTGTTAACCAACTGTTGGATAGAATATGAAAATGTCGTTTTTATTTTGTTTTCGATTGCACGATAGTAAAAGGGGGGGGTAGGTTTGTTCTTCTTATTGATTTAACCTGGTAGGCCTTAAAAACTTATAATTTATGATATTTTCTCCATAGTTTTCGTTTTTCATTATTATTTTAAAGGAAGGTTATTCAAAATGTATAATTGCTTTTTTTTATCTTTGTTGAGGGATAAAAATGAATAAGTAATATCAAGAAAAATTTCTATTGACGTAAATGGTTCAGTTTTATAGGTTGTTTATATAACATGGTTAAATTTACCACGTTTAACATGAGAGAAATTAACCGCTAATATCTCGTTTTCACTTTAAAAATGAACTATAATTACATAACCAAGATTGGAGATAACTGTAGACACAAGCTGGAAGTGGTGTGGAATGTGTGTTTCCATATTTAAATGATTTTGTGTCACTTCTTGTGTATTTTGCGAAATTTTCACGCCTCATTCAGTGCTCTCTCACTTTTTGCCATGTTGTTTGTAGGTTAAATTTGTTTGAACACAGAAAGTGTGATAATTTAACCATTCAATAATGTAATTAACCACTTTGTGTCAATGCAGTTGAGTTAACTCCATTGTTCGAATATTTAACCATGGTTAATGTAACCACATTTATTAAAACAGAAAATTAATTGTCGTTAACTTTTTAACTGCAGTTAATTTTTGTAGTGTAAAAATAAACTTCTAAAAGGTCGCCATCTTGTATTAGCCGAAAAACCTCCTTTTGATGAAAATGTTTTCGTTTAAGAATGCAAGTAGATCATTTATTTTGTCCCTGTAGCGTTAGATGGCGCCCCTAGCCCTCCCATACAAATGTACTGACACTCACCTTCCTTTTTTCACGTGGCAAACTTTTAATTGCTGGTCGTTATTTCTACACGTGCTCTCTCTCTCTTCACTTATATTGTGTTCTGGGTAAGTTTGTCCACGTGCTCATAATTAAGGTTGTTTTTGACGCTTTTAGAAAGGCTAGAAAGGCTGCATTCGATTTCAACTAATTGGCGACGAGTGTAGTTTGCCGCCTATGGAAGTTGCAGGCGCCATCTTCCGTGCATCTACAGAAGTATTTTTCTATTTTATCCCTCTTAATTTACCTACTTATTTTAATCGTTTACATATAAAGATATATCTTATTTATTTAGCTAAAAGAATAGCTACTAATTTCTTTCATGTAAACGCAGTAGTTGTTTCGGATGAATTAATTCTGAACCTTCACTTTATTTCTGGGGGTTTTTTTTTGTCACACGTGGTTGTGTGTCCTTTTTATATTTTGGCAAGTTTTAACTCCTTTGATTTCTTTGTTTTCTGAACTTCATCTCGTTTCCTTCTTTGGGTTTTTTTTGGAGAGTTTCCAGTTTGGTTTAACTTTGGTTCTTTTTGTTATCGTCACCATTTTTAAGATTTTTTTTTTCCTGAAGAATATATAGATGACGTATTTTAATAGATTATTACAAATCAGAAGCAATGTCTTTGGCAGCGGATATTTAGACTAGAGGATTACTTCAACTACTAACTACTTCACTGCTTGAGTATTTGGCCAAATTTAATCTACTAGTATATTCGTCGTGCAATTTGCACTGAACGAAAATGAAGAAGGTATATCTTTAGAATCTCTTGATTCGTTTTGTTTAAAAAATGGTTTTATGAACAGCAGATTTTCGAACTCTTGATTATTTTCTCTTTCAGGAACAAAATTAAGGGAAATTTATAAACTTTTTCATTGCATTAATCAAGATCCCAAGGATAGTTTAGTTAAATGTTTACAATAGTTGTATGTTTGTGAAAACCTCAGTGGCATAGTTAGGTTTAGTTGCGACCCTGCTGCTTACAACATTGCGTCCCCTTTGCACCTCCAAAATGCGCCCTCCAAACCTACTGTGTCTCTCGCAGTCGGGGGAGGAGGGCTGCGAGTCACCAGCGACGCCCCTGGACAATTTTTGTATATTTTTAAATGTTTGTCTCTAAAAGAATATACAAGCTCGTTAAACTTCATAAGCTTTCAAGTTTCTTTCTTATTGAACTGTCAGAACTGAGGGTAGGATAATGAATTAATTTTCAAACATTCTTAGCCATTTTTGTACTTCAAGAATTCTTAATTAGGTTTCAAATCCCTTTTGGTGATATTAATCCTAGTTTTTTTTTTCTTCTCTCTTTTCAAAATTTTGGATGTTTTTTTTTTTGTTGAATCCAATTTTATTATATATTTTTTCATTGATTTTTTTCGTGTACTTTTTTCTTCTGTTTAATTTGTTTTTTTAATATTACTCTTGTTTGTCTCGGGAGAATGTTTTTTTCTTCTTCATAGGGCCTTCATTATAATAATACTACTTAGATGTTATTAGTTTTCTGTATTAAATGGGATGATAGATATTTTTCGGCTTTTTTTAAAAAAAATTCTTTTAAATAACTTTTCAATGTTATTTTTTTTTTCTCTCGATGGAATAAATAAGATATTTAGTGAAATAATCAAATTCAAATGAAGCTTGTTTACACGTCTAAACGTCATTAGAACTCTTGTTATTCTACATTTTATATACAGACTTTTTTTTAAAAAAAATTGAAAGCGGTTTAGAAACTAGAAATGTAACGCAATCATGTAAATTGTATTTTCATCATTTAAAGATGGTTCGTGAACAGATGATTTTCGAAACCTTGATTATTCTTTCAGGAATAATGTAATTTTGAGTGTTTTAGAAACTAGAAGAGTAACTGAGTCACTTAAGAGGCTACATCGCAAAATTGCTTTTAAAAATCTCCACAAAGTGCGTTAGCATCGTTTTTCTATTGAGCGTCCACAGACCCAATGTTAAAGAAAAAACGTTAATTTTTAAAATAGGCAGTCGCGGCAATATGTTTCCTTTTCGTATTTAAAGTTGTCCAATTTTGATGGTTCAAAGTGCAATGTGCACCTTAAATATATGCCGATCTAGTAATAGAATGACAAAAAAAAATTGGTAAGTGTTTTTCTATTTTTAAAACATTTTAAAATCACGAATTTCTAACTTTTATGTTAAACTCCATTGATTAATTGCTGGTAAAAATACCTAAAATTAATTTTAAAAACCTACAGTACAGCCAACACATTTGCACACGTGCTGATTTTTTTTCTGTTTTTTTTTAAAAATTATTTTTAGGTTAATTTTACCAACATTTTAATGGCTGTTATTACACCCTGCCATACGATGTGGTAGTGTGTTTAATTTGCAACACAATTACAACATTGTGTGGTCTAACATACATGTAAAACCACTTTAAGGCCCGCCGCACATTATACAGAGAAATAGGAAAGAGACAAAGGCTTCGGTAGGCATGTCCGTACACTTTACAGACAGTCTCTGTCTGACCAAGTAGGGACATTTTTCTAAAATCCTAATCATTAGCAGACATATTGTTCTCATTCGGTAGTTTGTCAGTAGTAAAGGAGAACAGAGGTTAAGAGGCTAGATACATCGTTTAGTTCAAAATTTCTCCGAATGTAGGCGCTGCGATCGTTCTTGATTGAAAAACGGTTTTTTAACGTTTTTTCTCCCGGTTCGAAGTCACATAATAATTAATAGAAAAATAATTTCGCGTGCTAACCTTATAAAAAGAAAACATCGTGAAGCCAATAGATTAATGCACGTGCTAATTTTTAATTGATTGTTATACGTCGTTTTAATGGGAGTTCTTCAAATGTTTGGGTGACGGTTTTTTGCTCCTATGGGACTTAACATGGAGTTAAAAAACGTAAGATTTTAATTGTTATTTAAAAATAGAAATCCCTTTTAAAATTTAGAAAAAGGAATAATCCTGAAGGCAATAAACACATGTAAGTACGTGCTAATTTTTCTGATTGCTCTAAATCATTTTTAATCAGAATTCTTTTAACTTTTGTTGGACGGTGTTTTAGTCCTATGAGACTTAACATGGAGTTAAAAAACGTACGATTTTAAACGTTATTAAAAAATAGAAGGACCTTTTCAACATCTATAAAAAGGAAACATCGTGAAGCCAATACATGAATGTATGTGCTAATTATTTTGTTATTGTTCTAAATCGTTTTTAACGAGAGTTTTTCAAATGTTTGTGGGATGGTTTTTGATCCTATGGGATTTAACATGGGGGTTGAAAAAACGAACGACTTTGAACCTTGTTTAAAAATAGAAGGACCTTTTCAAAAATTATATAAATCGAGCACGTGAAGAACAATACTTTTTATTGCATTTTGCACTTTACTGTATTTGAATTGAGCGATTGTGAGGCGATTTCTTGCAGTTTTAGTAACACTATATAAGAACACTCATTTGTCTCGTTGTCGTCTGCTCAAAACAACAAGATGGACGTGGATCTAGGCTCTTAACGAGACGGAGGAAAAATTGGTTCGAAAAGCGATCCGAACGAAGGCATTCACATGCCAGCAGAAGCAAACTATAATCTCTGTCAAAACCATTATTGTTTCCATTTTTCTTCGTCTCTGCGCCTCGTTCCTATTTCTGATTTCACTGTATAGTGCGTGGCGGGCCCAAGAGTCCTTGTCTATGGAGTATTCTTTGCTGGAGCCAGATGTGGCCAATGGATGGCATTCCCTCTACTTACGAAGTTATTCAAAGATAACACAAACTGTGAATGGGTCTTTTAAAAGGGATTTAAAGATAAGTGGAATAATGAGAACCTTGAAGAGAGGCTATACAATTAAAACTCACTCACCCAAGACAATTTCTTCTAACATAATAGTTGATCCACCTCCAATAGTAGGTCTATCAAGTTGATACCAAGCCATCAAAAAAACAGCAAATTGCCTACTATCATGAATGGCAGTGCTTCACTTTAGAAAGCTGGAAGCAAAAAAAAAAACCGCTTTTGTTTGTCTTGGATGATGATTGTTCATGTGTATCGTAATGAATCTGAGTGTTTGGATGGATGGATTGAATGAGACTGAAAACAATAACTGAAACAGAAAAGCAGCCTTAATGTTTTGCTTCATTTCATTGGTGGATTTTAGTTGCTTACAGCCTTATACAAGATGTGCTTAAAGTAATAAAGCAAATGAAATCACATTCTAGATTTTTTCTCTCTCTCTCTCTTTCCTCACAATTAAATTGTACTGTAGAATTGTAATTGCCCAAAAGCTTAGCTTTTTTTAAGTGTTTCTTGACTTTTTTCAGAAAATATGGACCTACTTATGGTCCCCATTCTCAAAAAAAAAATTGTCATCTGGACCAAGATGTATGTCGTTTGTTGTCAGTATGTTGTTTGATATTTGAGGTTGAGTCCAGATTTAGAACAGAATAACGAGCTAAACCGTGTTCGCGAACAGTGTGGACGGTTTTCTGAAAATTTCTCTGTAACAAAATTTTGTTCGTTATTCTGTTCGGTCCCGATCCACCAGTTGTCGGTTTTTGCATGTCACATCAAAGGATGTTCGTGTTCGGGGCAGGAGTAGTTTCGATGTCTCAGCGAATATTCCTCTGAACAGCCATTATCAAGTTACCGTCTGGGAACACGTTGCGAACATGTTCTGTTCAAGTTTGGACATTCCGGCCACAGCGAACAGAACAACGAACATGTTCTTTGGAAATTTTCGCAAACATGTTCTGTTCGATGTTCTTTTCTTGTCTGGATTCACCCTAATAAGTACAACGAAGCAGGCGTTGAAAAATATGCATTTTAGAAACTATTCAACATTTTTTTTTTGTAAAGTTGAAGTGAAAAACGAACAAAAAAATACCGAGAATGTGAAATTGTCATTAAAAGTTTTTGTTTTAAAAGATAATATACAAATTTAACTCTTTTAGTTTATAAGACATTTTAATTTTCTTGTTTATATTCTTTTTATTATCATTGGCGCAGCTAGTATTTTGGCGCCGGGGGCAAAAAATCCCAACAATTCTTTTTGATATAGAAATTCATAAATAAACAAAAAATTGCGTTTTATTAGTCGCAGGACCTAGTTAGAGACTACACTTCACAAGTAAAACTAGTATCTAGCATAACCTTATCAAGACTCAAATTAAGTTTTCTTTTATTATTTTACTGAAAGTGCATTTTTTGTCTCCTGGTTTTCTTGCAAATTATTCTAAAATTATTAATTAAAATCAGAAAACTTGAAAATAAAATTTTAAAAATTAAAATGAGATTTTATGGCGCCCTTTTTTGGGCGAAACTGCTCCCATTGCTCTACATATGGCTACGTGGCGCCACTCATTGTTATTGTTCCTCTGTCATCGGTCCCCAGGGTTGCTTTGCAGTGTTAAGTTTTGAGATTCAAAACTGTTCATTTGTTTCTGAAGTCGATTTCAAACGCATCTTTCTGAATGATTGATTTCATATAAGCGGTCGGTTTACTGTTGTCGTCATGCATTTTCAAATTGCACTGACATTGACTACTGGTTTTGTTTCTAGTTATCAAAACCTTTTAAAAGTAAACTAGTCCGGAATAAATTAATATTCATTATTACAAACAAACAAAAAAATACATTTGTCTTTCTCCTCAAGCGTTTTAAAATCTTTGTTTGTGATCTTGGTTATAATTTTTGATTTGAAATGCAAGGAAAATATTAAGTGTTGTGATCCTTGACCCGATTATAATAGGTGCTACTGATATTCAAAATATTTCTAATATTTTAATATGCAAAAGATAATTTCTTTTAAGGCTGGATACAGACGATCAATTCTGTCTTGTCAAGCCTGGCTTTTCATTCCAAAAATTGATTGTGTTCTTATGTAGTGGATTTTGTTCCTTTAATGTGGCCAGGCATTCTCTTTATTTAACCTTTGAAGGAAATTTGAGGGTGGGTGGGCGTATATTTGACATGACAGCCTTAGAACGTGTGAACATAATTATTGTTTGCGGTTTGTTCCGATCGTAAGGCTTTATATTGCACGATCGGTTTTAGCTTGTCCATTCTGGCTTTTCGATGCTAAAATTGACAGCGTATGTGGTTGATTTTGTTAATTCAATCCAACTTATATTGCGCTTCAATCTTTGATTCGGAACAATTTGCTCGGTCAGATTTTCACTTCGTTTTTTGGGGGGTGGGGGTAAGTTGGATGGTGATGTGGCGTGGATTTGACAAGCTTTGTAGCGTGGAAACTGTTCAAATAGTAAATTAAAATTTGTAAAAAGAAATAAGCTCTGCTCAAATACAATTTCGAAAGTAACTCAAAGAAAAGTAAAGATAAATGGTTTGAATGACATGTGGCGATATTGAGAAGTCAGAATGGATCGTCTGCATCCACCTTAAGGCCGAATACACACGATCAATTCGGATTGACCATTTTTTGTTTTCTTTTGAATCCTTTCATGTTTTAATTGAGCAGTGCCTATTTTTCTTTCGCTATTTTTTTTTTACTAATTTATCCGACAGAAAATTAAAATCGGATATCCGTTATCCGCTTAAGGTCTTGCTAGCGCTCAATGAAACACTCAGAAATGATAGTTTTGGGAAGTTTTTTCTTCCAAAAACTGCCGTTTCAGAGTGGAAAATCTGAGTACTCTGAAATACAATAGGCGAATCTAGGGAAATACAAAACTAGGCTTGCCACCTTTCCTCTTTTCTGGTGGACAGTCCTCCATTCGGAGGAAATATCTTCGGTCCAGGACCCTCCTCCTCGAAGGCATTATGTCCTCCACACAATAAATGTTATAGAAACTTAAATACCGTTCGTGGAGGATGATCCTGGCCGGAGGATAGTTCTTCCGAATGGATTACTGTCCTCCACAGGTGGCAAGCCTATGCAACACTGCAATGGTCAGGGTGACCATGTGCAAACAGCAGCATAGGGATTTACACAATTGCTTTTGTTTTCAGAGTTTTCCATTATGCTAATGAGCTGCAAATTATTTTCTTAAGTTCCATTTTATGGAATTTATGTTTTTGGAATATTTTTTCAAGAGTTCTTTTCATTAAGCTCTAGGAAGGCCTTTATAGTAAAATTTCCTCTTCATGATGAGGAGAGGCATCACTAGTTTTAAAAGTTCTCATGCCAAGGACGGACAAGCCATAATTGAACGCGTGTGTATCCATCCTAAGAGGTAAGCTGGAATTTATTTTTTCCCCCCAATTTGTAGACAAGTTTGAAAATGTACAAGTTCCAAGAATAATACCAAACTACAAAATGTGACTTTTTTATAATTGTAACATTGGTAGAAGAAATGTTGTTTAATCATTAATAGGAACTTGGTATTTTTTTATGTGTGTTCAAAGATTTTTTTTTTGTTATAATGTTGTATTATTTTGAATTGAACCAACAGACGGTGACCATTATTATTATTCCAATGAGATGGAGAGAATGAGAGAGAGAGAGAAGAAAATTGCCTTGAATTTTGTTTGTTCTTTTATTTATTTTTTTTTTTTTTTGTATTTCACGGTTTTACTATTTGTTTAAATTGTAATTTCGATGTGGATACGGTTCGACGACGGTTTCAAAGTTATTTAATTCGTATTCTTTCAGAGGAAATATCTAAAGTTACTTCAAGTATATATATTTCTTTGAAGCTGGTGCTCTTTTTTTATATAAAGGGGATTTTGTACGTTTTTATCTATGTGCACTTATAAAACACTTTCTGTTTTTCCTCTTCTTACAAACATTAGATTTTTCTCTCTCTTAAAGGTGTGAGAAAAAACAAAAATGTTGGTATTTTTGTTCTTATTATAATGGATCCTCTTTTTAAGCTTTTATTCGAATTGTTTTTCAATAGTCGTGTAAAATGTGTTACGCATCTTTTTTTTTTTTCGTTTGAAGAGTGAGAGAGAGACTTTGGTTATTTTCCTTTTGTATTGTTACAACTTACAAAACACAGGACACAAAATCAAAAACATACAAAAGTAAAGGGGAAAAATATTCTTAGGTTGTTTTTTTGTTTACTTCGGATTTTTCTTTATGTTTATTTTCGATATGAATTGAAAGTTCATGGAGGATTTTTCTTTGCATATTTCATTTCATGAGGTTTTTTTGTTTCTTCTTCATCTTCAGTGTATCGAGGTGAAAATTGGGTGTGTGTGTGTGTGTTGGTTTTACTTCTTATTTTTTATTTGTATCGATTCTACTTTTTATTTTGCAATTTTTGTTTTGTGCCTTTTGTACTTTCAAGTAGTGAACTTTGCTAGTGCCACCATTTTGGTTATAAAAATTGAAAATCGATTTTCAAGTTATTTTGTAACAACAACAACAATTGCTACAGACTGATCTTAAGTCATCATCATAATCATATAGGTTTTTTATGTATATTTTATAGATTATTGTTATTTTTGTAACAATGGTTTTTAGTTATTGTTTAGCTAAGATTCGACTACAAATACTCGTTGTTTCGAGAATATGAAATCGATTTTTCGTACGTCGGCAAAGTTTGAACTTCAACAACGACGACTTAACACCGACTTCTCCGTTTCTGAACTTGAAGGTGTGTCGAAAACACAGCTTACGTAAGTTATAAGTCTCATAATTATTGAAAAGTATACAAAACCGATCGGGAGTGTTTGCAGCATTGCAACTGCAACAACTGTTGTCAAGTTTGCAACAGTATATTGGTGGCTTAATATTTGTTTTACACATCTACACGTAAAGAATATACTTCACAGCTGTATCGAAAATTATTAATACATTTGTGGATAAAAACAGGTGGCTCTTATTTAATTAAATAAAACAATTGAACGTTTTGGACGGTGGCGGGATCATCGCAACCACTCCACAATGGGTAACAACCAACGTTGCAACCGGCCACATATGCACAGAATAATAAGGCTTCTACAATTAATTTCGACGATATATACTAGGAAATATTATTACTACGAATAAGAAGTAAATATCTTATAGTAAATAATAATAATAATAATACGATATGCTTCGTAAACGTCCGGTCGGTTGTGAAGCTGTCAACACGAATGACATGTATGCCGTGTGGCGTTGTCGTTCAAAATCGAGACTTCGCCGTAAAACCGTCAGTGTTCGTAACATCAACTATGATACTCTGAATATGACGGAAAAGGATGAGGAAGAAAGAGAGGACGATGACGAGAATGTTTCTTCTTCTAGAAGATCCTCCTCCTCGTTGCATTTTTCTCTTCCTCCTTATCCGTCAAATCGGTTCTATACTGGAGAAGATGTCAATGCAAAACATCATCATCATCATAATAATCAACGACAACAGCATCAACACCATAATGAGGAATATGTGACAAATTCGCGATTTCAGCATTTTAATGTGGAAACTTGTGAAAATTCGGTTCATTCTCGTAAAAAACGTATTGCAATGGCTTTGTTACTCATTTTGCAAACTTTGTGCAAGGATTGTTGTCTACTGCGATTGTTTATGAAGGTAAATTCTATTTGTGGATTTCTGGAATATATGCAAAATATGTATGTACATAAAAATGAGCAAACAAGGAATTAACAATGTTTTTAGATGGTTTTAAAGTATAAACGCCTCTCGAACTCTTGATTTATTGTTTCAGATGCAAAGTTAAGGGAAACTAGAATGTGTTTTAGAAACTAGACGGGGGTAGCTTAACCACTTAATGGTATTTTCATGTTGATATCTTTCAAAATAAACTTTTTATGTGAGTTTGAAAATGACCCAACTTTAAGCGGACAATATTTTTTTAAAATTTTGTGTATAAAAAGTTTATTTTGAAATATATCAACATGAAAATACCCTTATTGCCCTATCCTACTTTCTAAAAAAACATTGTCAAGTTTTTTTAAATATATCTTTAAAAAAGAAACTTTTTATGGGAGCTTGAACATAATTTTTTAAGTTTTTGAACGCGAATTTGGGTAAAAAAAAATCTCCACTTCAAACTGTCAAGAAAATGTTTATTTTAAAAGATATTTTCATTAAAATGCCATTATTGAATTCAGTTGCTCGTCTTGTTTCAAATTAACTTAGCTTAATTATCTTATAAAAGTTGCTTCTGGGATATGAAAGGCTTATTTAATTAGGCCTTCTAATTAGTTGATTGAAATTGCGTGTATGAAAGAATATCGAAAGATTTTCTTCTTCTAATTTTGAATGAATTTCCTCAAATTAGAATTTCCTCAGTGTAGAATCGGTGTAAGAAATTGTTAAAAAAAAAGCGTTTGAAAACGTTGGTTTCGTTGGTTGCTGCAGTAGCAGCAGTTGGTTTTCTAGGGAGTCGTTTAAATTGAACACTTTCGTTAAGGTGCATCATGTAGCCTATAATAATTGCATTGTAATTGATTCATACATGACTGACTTATTTTGTCAAGTGTGAATGATGCTATACTGTAATTAGGAGCTGCTGACACTTCACTCCTACTGTACATTGTTCTTATCAACACGGTTGCTAGATAGATCTACATATCATGATATAACTAATAAAATTTCATGATATAAATTATACATATATCAATTTTTCTAATAATTATTGTATTTTCACACAAAATAATTGTATTTTTTTACTTCTAATGATGATCTGTAAAACGTTATATAATGTAAAAACTAAAAATTTTAGATCCATATTCATAAAATTTCTGAAAAAAGGGAATTTGCCACCGCCATTTTGTGATTTTCTAAAATAAATAACTACAGGTGGTAGTGAAATATTTTCACATTATTGGCTATTTTGTGGAACTTATATAATGTTATTAAATGTAAGTACGGCCTAATCAATCTAATTAAAAATATCAGAATTGCGAACAGATAGAATAAAAAGTGAAATTCAGGTTAAAACATTAAATAATAATCCTATATACTGTAAGTCTCATCATAAATGTATGTCCATATCTTGAATTTCACCTAAATTGGTCTGATACAAAAACAGGCAAGTGTGCTCAGCACAATACAGTCGTTTGCCCCGCCCTTTTATGAGGAACGGCAACTTCTAATTGGTTTGTTATTTGGTCTGATGTCAACATACCCCGCCCTTTTCAATTTCTAATTGGTTTATATTTGGTCTGATGCTCATGAAGGGGTGGGGCAAACGATTGTTTTGTGCTGAATACGCTTGCCTGTATACAAAACGTGAAATGGGCATACATTCCGTGTAATGGACAATTACACCAAACGATATAAAAAAAAATATTGTGATATTTTTTATATTTTCCCAAAAAAATCATCATTTTTTTTTCCAGCTCTGCTTATGAATGCTGCACACCTAGGCGTTTTTAAGTGCACTCACGATTATGTTTTAAAATATTGACAACATTTTTACATGAAAGGTGGCAATCAGTAGAAGTAATACAAATCATTTGCAGGTTCAAATGTATCATGGGCAATGCATTTCTAATTGATTTATATAGAGTACTGTCGATATTCCGTAAATGTTGTTACTGTGTTGTTACAAGCTGACATATCAATGCTATCGAAATGTACTCCTTTGTCAATTTACTTCAAGGGCAATCTGTAGAAGTAAAACAAATTAGAACTACTAAGTTAACAAACATAAGAAAACAATTTTTTTTAAACATTTTGGAAGGTCTGTGTAAAATAAAAACTAAATACAAATTACTTTAAAAAGTTTAAATGCCAACAAGAATTGTTTTTCTTCTCAGGAAATTAACAAATCCTGTTTTTGTTGTAAACTTTTTCCAACCTTGTGTTTGGAAATGTGCAATTAGCAAATATATATTTTGTGTCTAATCCACATATTTTTTTTAATTAGAATGAAAATCAATTCTAATTTTTTGTTTAGATTAATATTTGTACTATTTTCGTGTACTTAACAATTTGTTCCATAGAACAAACGTGTGAACATGTACTTAAATCGAAGGACATTGTTACCGGTTTCTGTGTGTGTCAAAATCAAGTTTATGCTTCATTATAAGTTGAGATTTCAATGCATTTCATGTAAAGAATCGATTGAAACTTGTCTTTTTAAGGACTGAGCAGCATTATGTTGAAAATGACACCTGGTGGCACTTTAACCAATTATGGCATACTTGTGTTTACAATAATCAATTTATAAATTTTAAAGGAAACTGGAAGAGATGTTGATATTGTTCAAAATAAACGTTTTATTATGGATGATAGTGTCAAAATGAACTGGGCTACAATTTAAAATAAATTAATGCTGGTGTCTTATAATTATTTATTAATAAATGCATTTACTGGCATAAATAACATGAAGTGTTATGTTTCAGTATTTAATATCAAGGGAGCAGCACTTGTTCCTGTTTCAAAAGTCAATTTTTTTTTATTTTAGTATAAAATAAAATGCATCAGAAAATGTTCAACGTGCTGTTAAATTTTATAAAACAAGACATTTTTAAAACAAAATTTTCGCTTGTTGTCCTCGCCTTTTGTCACTTTCAGGATCGCCGCCTATTAAATAAAACTCTGTAAATAATTTTTGTTTAATTAATGATCTCTGAATGAAATATCATCCGAGAACTTTGGCCCCAGGTGTGGCAGGCCTGATGATTAAATCATAATTTTTTTTATACTGGACACACATACTCGTATTTATTACACCATAAAAACCTGTTTAAAACTATTCAAGGGGTTTTTCTGTTGTTGAAGGAATGTTCTGAGAGAGTTCAAGTTGAAGTTTAAAAAAATACCAGATTACCTTCTAGTAGTTGAGCCTTACTTATAAGTTATAACATTTATCAGTAAATTTTTAATTTACTTAAATTTATATCAAACGACGAAGATAATCTAGTAATTAGTAATTTGATGACCACATTTTGTAACAGTATATACATAAAACTGCCATTTAAGCGTGCTGAATTTGCATTTTGTGTGTGTGCGTGGTGTATGTTATGCGTTTGAATGTGTTTTTTTTTTTGGTTATTAAACTTAGAACTAATTATTTGTCGCTTTCTATAATATATATATATATATATATATATATATATATATATATATATATATATATATATATATATATATATATATTATTTATCACCATACTTGTGTATTTTAATCGTCTATAATTTATCACATGTACTCTATATTTGTTAATTATACTCTCGATTATTATGATTCTTTATGAGCAGCATTAATAAATGTTGATGAACCATGATGGAGAAAAAAAGGGTTTTCAAATCCCATTAGAAATTTAGAAGACAAATTAATTATTCCAAATATGTCGACGATGCTCTTTGCTTTTTTAGGTTTTTCTATGGTAGTTTCACTCATTGACAATGTTTTATCATGAGAATTTTTAATTCCTTTCTTCACGGTGAAAGAATCACAGATTGAAGGGAGAAACGATTTTAACATCTTAATAACGGGATTATATTCATTTTATTATGACATTTAGAAAGAAAATTAATTTTGATTTGTACAAACATTTGTTAAATTACCGCTCATTTCGTTATTCGTCAATTTTTTTTTCACTGCTTGATGAATTGGTGAATTACGGAATGTGCAAGTTAATTTTTCCTTAACGTGAACTCAGTGTATTACAATATATGCATGGTGGATTTTGCTTAGTACAGAAAACTTTAATTCCTCGTTTTCATTGTGAAAGTTAACCACAGTTTTTTTTTATTGTAAACAATTTTTGAACACAAATTTGGCCTACAAACAACATGGTAGTTAGTGAAAGGCTAGAGGACTTAATTCACTAATCAGGAAGGAAAATTTTAGAAGTTGGTGGGAAAATTATATAACAGGAAGTAACACAATCATTTAAATTTAACCAAATTTATGTTTTGAAAATGAAAACACGCTGAAGAACACTTTTTAGCTTTACTGCAGTTAACTACAACCTTGGTTTTATAACAGTAGTTATTTTTGTTTATAAGGGAAATGAGGTATTGGTGGCCAATATATTTTTAGCTGTTACCGAAAAATTGGAAGATCAGTCATTCCGCGGATTTGCTAGTAGAGAAGCACCAATTCGGTACTCATTCTTCACTTTGGCTTGTATTTTAGACAATGTGGATAATGCCAAAATCAACTTGGCATACTATTTATAACTCCTTTACGACATTATCTAATGTAGATTCTAGATTGTCTTGTTGGTTTAGGCATTCTGCACGTTACCTAAGAACGTGTAGGTTATTTTGTAGATTTACTTGAAATTTGTGTTTTTTATGTTTATAAAGAGTGCAGGTTTTTTTTATATTATGAAAATGGATTTTAGAAAAAAAAAACGAAAAAGATTCACATGAATTCTTTATTTTTCAATTGTAACCCAATTTTTATTATGTAGGTAAAATATTTCATGCAAGAAATTGAAACCCTATATTTATATTTTCTCCTAAAAAATGTATCTCATGGAACATAATACTGAGATGTGTCATGACCTCTCTTGACAGTAAGTGGTACCTATGGAAACATCATTCGTAATAACGATAATATTAGAAAAAATAACAATGTGGGGTTTTTTTTTAAATGGGTGGTGGTCTTCTGATTATTAAATGAAACACAATTAAAGTTGAAATTGAACTCAGTATTTTGACATTCGCAAATTGGTGATTTCGTAACAAAGAAATGATAGGGACTTTTTATTGTTAAACCATATTTAGAGCAGAAAGTTTGAAAAAAAATAATACTTGTATTATACAAATTTGTACTGAATATATTGTAGTGGGTCTTTTATTTATCTTAAAATGTCACCTGGTAAGAAAATAGTTGGAGACTTTTCTTGTCCCAAATGTGTTCGGGATACAAAATCTTTAAATTATTTCAAGTTTCATTCATTGAAAGAATATATTTGTAGCTACTTTTGATGGAATTTGAGAAATCCGATTTGTATGATTTTGTAAGGAAAAGATGGTTGGTGGAATTATCTGACTGAAAGTCATATCTCAAAATCGATTTGATGGAAGAAAGCTTAAGCTTTTTTTTTTCATCTCTACCTTCAGCCTACCTTCATAAAGGTGGCGACAAAAAAGTGTCTTGTTTGAAGTCGAGCGTACACTTCAGGAGCCATTAAAGTTGTAGTTGATAAGTGCTAATACAATCGCACATTTGCATTAAAGTATATTTTGCAAAATTATATTTATTTTCTTGATTTGTTTTAGAAATTGCATGGAATATACAATAGAATACGCATTTATTTTTGCGTGGATTAAAACGAATCAAAAAAGTGAAGTTGTGTCAGAAAGTTAGATGAGAATGGAATGTTGCCAAAGACATACATCATTTTATTGTACTGATTTTCGTTTTAATCTTTGCAATAAACGATCCATCAGTATATTCATTTTTTTTTACCGGATAACTTTATAATCGATTCACTGATATGAAGTGTAACACCCTGTAAATCGTGATCCCGCCAAAACCATAGCCTGGGGGGTAAACAACTCTCAACCGTCCCTCCCTCCTCTCTGACTCACCTTTCTGACTCATGCCCAAGTGGCGGATTGATACATAAAGGACCATGGTCACTTGGACCTGGTTACACCTCGCAGGTGTACACAGGTCCAAGGTATAAAAGGACCATGTTCCTCTTTGTTCCTCAGTTCTTTCCTTTGCCTGTTTTTGCGATACATTCCAAATCAATGGGCCTGAGGATTTCCAGTTAGTATTTTACTATTCACCCTTGTATCTGTACTTCTTACAAGGAATGAATAAAAGTGTTGTAATAAGAAGTAGCGTTGTCTCTATGTTTATGTAAATAACTTCTCTTCAGAGGCCGGAGGTTTCATAGGGCAGGAGCTATACGATTCTCAGCAGCTACAACATCTTCTCTGGTCGGAATACCGATGGAGAAGATGTATATCAGCATCAACCGGAAGAGAGAGAGATGGCCGCCACTCTCCTGCATCGATTACACCCCCATGCAGAAGAGTGACTACAATCTATCTCCATCCAGCTCTCTCTACAGCTCGGATCTTCTCTGTGCAGGTGTCATACTGCTCAGAGAAGAAACGAAAAGTAGAAAATGTCATCTAAAGGTTGGTAATAAAATATTGGTTGATGTCAAAAGCTCACATTTGGTGGAGGTGCGGGGTATAGCTCCATCTGCCTTCTCCGACCTGTAAACAGAAGCCGTCCTTTGTCCTAAGTCTCGTGATTGTGCCTCACGAGGCTTCGTCCGTCCTTTCTATGTTGGAGCCACGTATGGAGACCCTCGATAGCGTCAAAGTCAACCGCGTGGCGCCTGTCTGTAAAACCGCGTATGGAGACCCTCGATCACGTCAAAGTCAACCGCGCGGCGTCCTTTGTGTTGGAACCACGTGTGGAGACCCTCGATAGCGTCAAAGTCGACCACGTGGCGCCTTTGTAAAACCGCGTATGGAGGCCCTCGATCACGTCAAAGCCAACCGCGCGGCGTCCTTTGTGTTGGAACCACGTATGGAGGCCCTCGATAGCGTCAAAGCCAACCGCGTGGCGCCTTTTTATGTTGGGACCATGTATGGAGGCCCTCGATCACGTCAAAGCCAACCGCATGGCACCGTTTTTTGTGGAATCGCGGAAGAGACTTGTGGCTACACACACCACGTGTCGACCGCGCGATTCTGTGTCCTGTCCTTAGAGACACGTGGGAACGAACTCTTGTCTGCTGACCGCTTAGCACTCGGAAACGTGGACAACCGTTTGGACACACGTGTTTCCGTCCGTGTTTTTGTATTTCATGTTTCCATTACAATCACCCACTGTCACCTTCACTCTTCTTTAATTTTCAAAGTGAAACCCACACCACGTGGGCAACACTTTAAACAAATTCTTTTTACTCTCCGAGAGGAGTTTGCAGTCTCATTATGAGATGAGCAAACAAATCTCATCTACTAATCTATCCACCTATTAATAGGCTTTTAAAGGACGTGTGTGTCTTTTAAAATGTCCTATTATCTTCACTCTTCATCTTTAATTTTCAAGCAAAATTCTCCCTAACTCTATCTCATTGTTAGGGGGCTTACAAGCTTAGAACACACTTTTCCTAGCCACGTGGGACTTTCTTGTCCCCCCTTTTCTTTGTTCTTTGTTTTTACACTTGTGTTTCCCTTGGGACCCTCTATGTCCCAAGTCATGTTCTTCAATTTCTTCATCATCATCACCTCAATGCATCATCACATGAACTTTCTCCATTGGACAGCACTGAAGCCCGGCCGCCATCTTGGATCGACCGGACACTCTTCAAAAAGCGCCAACGGAGCGGTTTTTCGCTCCATGTGACTCATTGTTGTACCTTCTCTCATCTTTTTGTGTTCTCTTCTCTTCTCTTCTCTTCCAGAGGGTTGCACTCACGCGCCCCCTGGCGGAGTTCCTCTTGTTAGAGAAAACTTCTCTTTTTCTTTGAATTTTCTCTCTTTTTGTGTCTTTCTCCTGGCCACCATAAAAACGTGCCCCGGAGGAACTTTTCAATCATCAATTTTTGGACATTGCAATAAAGTGAACCGGAAGTGGCCACCACAGCGCCACCTACGGACTTCTTCATTCTACTCAACATAGTCCCTCACTGGGCACTGACTCTGTCTTTTTCATCCAGAGCCATCCAGCAGTGAGGACTCAAAATTTCTTCAGTCTGAACATTTCTTCTGGTTCACCAAGCATTTAGCTTGTTGAACACACTTCAATTTCTCCACTGTTTTACTTTTTTAATAAAACTAAATTAAAACTTTTGATGTGCGGGCACCGCACCTAAGTTTTAAACTTTTCAAGTAAAACAGCTTTCTTCTCTTGAACTTCTCCTTTGTTTGTGCATTTAAAAAAGTTCAGCCATCTTGAACTTTTTGTTCTTTGTGTGTTCTTTACACACACACTCTTCATTCTTGTTTTCAAGTAAAACTAAAAGTGCGGGCACCGCGCTCTAGCTTTACTCTTCGTATTGCTTTCCTCTTCTTCAGGCAATTGCAATACACTTTCATTTCTAATTCACTTTCCGCAGTGCAATCTTGAGTGGGTGGTGTACCACGCTCGAGGTTGTATTGTACATCTGCTGTTTCTTTATTGAGGTTTTTGGAATTCTCGTAACCTCCACGTGGTCGCCAAATACCACGTGTCGAGAGAGATCCTTCCAAAATCTGACGCTCAATAAAGAACTCACGACGCCACACCAGTTGGGAACCAAAACTCGTCACACGCCCAACTGAGAACACGATCAACACGATACAACCATCACCACACTAACGGAGTGAACGGCCACTTCGTTATACACGTCACAAGCTTAGGTAATCTATCGTTACTCAGTGTATAAGAGTACGATAGTGTCGGTTGCCGACAAGCACTAAATTACCAACGCACCGTGACATCACCGACCTACAACTTCACGAACTGAACGAGCCCCATCATACTGGAACCCGAAAGTATAGCTCAGAGTGTACTCGAGAACCCTCGGAGCTGCACACAACGACTTGGACTTCGCCGGACTCGTTCGTCACCGCATATTCACATTACACAAGCCACTTCATTAACCATGGCTACCTCACACGATAATACGGGGTCCCTGTCTGATCACCAGGGTTCGCACGAAGATCTGTTGGAAGTACCCGTGACTACTGATGTGACACCACCGCCGCGGCCGACTGGGGCCGAGTTTGACCACCTGTCACAACAAGTGGCTGCACTTTCGACTCGCATGTCTCAGCTCATAGACGACCGATTCACACCGAATCGGCCGACTACACCACGGCGGACAACACGCACACACCGACTTCGCGACGATGACTCGGACGCCTCTTCAGCCCCCTATGTTGGCTACAGAGAGCGTCACGATCGTTACGAAAGACATTACACACCGCACACACGTCATCTACCGCGTAACCCTGACTGGCAACAACAAGGGCAGTCAGATGATCCGCGTCACAGAGATGAGCGTGCGGAAATACCGATTACGACACGTGCTGATTCTCCTCACTCGCTTGTCCGGGTTGCACGTAGCGGTCGCCGCTCGACACCCCCGGAACAACAGCCTAACCAAGGAGCGACACAAGGCACTTCAGTTTACGCGCCACGTTTTCCACCGCAAGGGGTAGGTCTGATGCCGGCTGGAATGTCAAACGTCCAGGATGGCATCTATCGACCAACCCCCAGAGAACCCTCCGTGGAAGAGTTCAATAAGAAATACAGCGGTCGCCACCCTGCCGATTCAATCCAAAAATTCAACGGATTGACAGGTTTCCGTCCCTTCCTGGAAGAATTCGAGGAAGTGGCACACCTGTACGGTTGGAAAGACCACCACAAGGAGGAATACATCACGGGGTGTTTCACTGGGGCCGCCCGTACGTGGCTGAGTAAACTGAGGTATGAGCTTCAGGACATTCCTTGGCCAGCACTGAGAGTACAGATGGTAGATACGTTCGGGAAGCCGAACGAACTGGCCATCTTGGAGAAAAAGTATACAGAGATGCCCCAGAAGGAAGGTGAGAGTACACAAGCTTTCATCTGGGAGTTTATGATACTCGGCGACCGAGTTTACCCGCAACTTGACGATCAGCTACGTATAAGCCAGTTGCGCCGCGCTCTACATCCCACCATACAGAACGCCGCGCATCACGCATCTACGACGTCGTTCAAGGACTTCGCAAATGCCGTCCTCAATATGGAGGTGGTCCTGCTGTCCTTGGATAAATGGCCGACGGAACCAAAACCCGCAGCTGATTCACAGTCGGGTAAAGGAGCATCGAAGACCGACCAGGAGCCGGCGGCAGCCGCCAGCCCTAAAGACAAAACACACCGGTCTAGGCACGATAAGAAGCCTAGTCAGACTGCTGCCACCAATTCAAACCGACACTCCGCAGCGGACCCCCAACCAGAGACCACTCGCACGTTCGACAAGAGTAAGTCGACGTGTTATAATTGTGGCAAACTGGGGCATTTCGTCCGTGAGTGTCGGCAACCCAAGAAGAAGGTTGCAATCAAGCAGTTTGGGGAGCCGGTTACCGACTACGACATCAAAGGAGAGGTGCCTGAAACGGATATCATCACCGAAGACGGCGTTGAGTTTGCTCTAATAAGAGTGGCGGGACAAATCCGCCGGATTCCTCTTCCAGCAGCAGACTCAGCCGCCGGAGCGCCTACTCCTGATAAACCCGACAACGACAGTTCTGACGACTCTGAGGATATACCAGTCAAGGTGCTCGACCGGGCTCCTGCACATAAATGGACCCCGGACGAGCTAATCGTTTGGCAGGACACGCTCGACGTCCTTAAACAATCCGTCAAGGAGATTGGGTGCCGTGAAAATAAAACAATAGCCATCATGGCTCCCGGAACCCAATCGCCGACGAAGGGCCACTCCTGCTGCCGAAGACTAATGACAACGGTGTATGAGCAGCTGGTAAGCAGCTGTTCACCTCAAGAAGTCGGAGACTATGATGCCAGCGACAAGAACCCGCGCATCGCCGTCACGATCAACGGAAAGAGTATACGGATGCTCGCGGACACCGGAGCTACGGGCAGCGTTATCACCATTGAACTCGCGCAGGAACACAAGTTCGAAATCGAGCCTGTGTTAATCCCACCCAACATTCAGGGTGTGGGAGGCCAAAGGATCACCGTGGTGGGGCGACTCGCCGCGACGGTCCAGCTAGGCCCCCACGCTGTGCGAGGGCACTTACTAGTGATTACCGGCCGGCACGAAGCCATCTTAGGCCGAGATCTAGGCCGGGCTCTGCACTTAGCTGTGTCCATGACAACAAACAAAGTATACGTGGAGGACGATCTCTTCGAATCCACACTCCGACAAAAATGCATCGAAGCACACATCGGATGGGCTCTGGGAGAAACTTCTGTAGAGGCCCCTGGCAAATCTGCCAGCACCTCTAAGGAAAACCTCGAAACTCCACCCCGTAAGTGACGACGAAAGCAACGGCCACCCACGCTGTCAAGAAACCAAACGCGACGAAAATAAAACAATAATTCACCAGTGTTTATTTCATGACTATGGAAATAAACACCAGCAACCATCAAATATCAACAATAGAAGAGCGGGAGGAATTTGAGAATTGTTGTGTTAAGAAACAACTGAGGACAGTTGTCAAGAGGTGGGGGAGGGGATAAAAGGAACCCCCCAACGAATAAACAACCCCACAGCATCAACAACCCCTCTAAACACTCTCAAATAACTCCCAAAACTCTACAAAATTCACACAACTTTAATTTTTGAAACACTTAAACTTTTCAAAATGGCCGCCAATATTTACATATTGGCAACCATTTCAAACATGCAATAAACTACACCGGAACCACGTGGCCTTCACACACAACTGTCAACCACGTGGTACATCTGGGAAAAACGCCGAAGGCTAGTCAAGGACGTTCAGAAGAAAAATCAAGAGCCATAAAAGGGTCAGCAAAAGAAAAACACCGTGCTCCCCTTTATTATGGACGGACGTCATTGACCATGCTGTTGACAGTGGAAGGATAGAAACTTCAAAGAGACAATTGCTCTGGGGGCCAGACCAATGCACTGGGACTTCAAAGAAAAAAAAACAAACAACAAAAACTGCTGGCCATAAACAAATAAAAAAGGAAGAAAATCAGTTTTGAGGATTTTGTGAGAGCGGACACCTTCAATTAAAAAATAAAATTGAAGAACCTGTCACCCTCTCAATTAAGATCGAATTGTGGGACACCAACTCCTGCCCCACTCCCCCCTAAAAATAATAACCAACAGCAAGGTACATTAGTAACCTTGCTGACCTATTCTTTCCAAAAAAAGGCATTAAGGAAAAGAAGGGGAGAAAGTTAATGGGCAACTTCACACCTCGGTGTGAAATAAAATAACGGCCCTTCTCCCTCGAGATTCCTTAGTCCTTTTGTTTATCTAAAAATAATAAACAGGACCGACTCTGATAAGAATTAGATCAACACCTCTCACATCTAATGTCGGTGGGACAACCCCCACCCCCAATAAATAAAGTCGTGAAGAAACCAATTAGAGTAAGGTGTCTTATTCTAAAAGGGGCCGGCCCTTCTAACTTTTAAAATTAAATAAGAAAAGTGACCAAACTTGGTCAATTACCACTTGATTTGCTCTCTTCAAAGAAGCACTCGTTTTTGTTCATCTCTTTATATCATCAAATCCTCAATCTACTTCTGTGCCAAGTTCCAAATCTTAATTTCGAACTTCTTCAGTTTTTGTTGTTAATCAAAAGCTTGAGTGCCACCTTCAAGCCTTTGAACTCACGTGCAGTGCATCAGGCCTTCAGAACTTTTTGGACCTCTTGAAATAATAACAGAGTGATCGGGGACCGATTTCTGTTATTATTTGGAAGTAATCACCAGCAGCGGGACTTTTGAAAAAGTAAGAACTTTTAAACTCTTGAGAAATATGCCAGGTAGAGGCTCATGGAGAGGAGGCAGAATGATGTCTGCCTCTTCTAGTGAAGATGAGACGGAGAGTGGAACGGCGGGGACCGCTGAACCCCTCTCTCAATCTACCTGCCAGCTACAAAGGGCGGGCGCCGCCAGTGCGCCAATAACAAGAAGAGAGTCGCCAAACACAATAGATAGGCGCCGCACCTCCTCCGAACCGGAGAATTTTCACCGGCGTGGGGAGAAGCGCCTAAAAGCAAGCTTCAAGCGACCTGCCAATGTCGGGCGCGAAGGGAAGCCTGCTGCTCCAAGCAGCATCGTCCCCTTCGACGTCACGACATCAAAACACTACTGGGAGGAGCGGGAAGACCGCATCGATATTAATACAATGGCATGGGGGGTTAACCAGGCGTTCCGCGATAGCATCGCGCCTGGTCAACCCATTCCGGGTGGAGCTGAAACAAGAGGGAAGCGTGGGGGAGGTGGATCTGTGCCCTCCCCCCTCGAAGACCTCCACTTGGAGATGCAGAGGGAGGCTGCCCTTCGCCAGGCAGCCAGAGATAAAAAGGAAGGGGAGGACAATCTGGCGTACCTCCGTGCGGTTTGCGCCCGCCTTGTCGAGCTGGGCTTACCGTGTACGGCGCACCTCCCGAAGGAGGAGCTCCTGCGAATCGAGGCCCGACTCCAAGAAGCCGCCCGAGTTACGTCATCGGCCACGTCATCACCTCCATCCTCAAACTCGCCAGCAACCCTGACAACTGGCCTCTCCACATCTCCTTCTCCACCCATAACGCCACCAGAGCCTTTCCAACACTGCTCACCGGTGCCGTCAATCACTCCGCCGCCTCCTCCTCATACACCATTATCGTCACCACCAACCTCCCGATGTGCCACGCCTCCACGCAGCGAGGCCGCCACACCAACTCCGACTCCAAAGCTACCTTCCATAGTGGTGGTTCCCCAACCTGCTCGTGTTCAGGTTCCCACTGGGGCTCGCCCCAAGGAGCCTCAACAGTCCTACAGGGGCCACCACTCTTCTCGAGACTCTCTTCAACGGCCACAACCACGTCGCTCTTCGCCACGTGGTTCCCATCTTTCGCCCCGACACCGACCCGACGGAAGAAGTCAGCAGGAACAACGCGGTTCCTCTGGACGCGGCCCTCCGCCGCGTAATAACTTCGACCCAAGGGTCAGGCAAGACCTACAGGATCACCGAGTCCAACTGGACCGCGACCATCGCTATGAAACTCGGGGCCCTCCTACTTGGGTCCCGCGTCGCTCTCCTCCTCCGCCACCTCCGGGCCGCCCTTCTGGACAACCTACGCCTACACCTTTGATGCCGCCACCTTCCGCAGAGCGTGCCGCGTTCTTGAAAAAACAGAAGGCCATCACAAACCTTCTGCAAGACGTCATGCGACAGGGAGGTGACCCCATGGAAGCACTGGGCCGTGCACCAGGAAGTGCCAAGCCACTGGAGGCGCTGAGCAGGAAGTCGGCATCGAAGCGACTACGTCAGCGGGCCCGCGATATGGCCCGGTCCGCCTTGCGCCATGCCAGGCCTATCACGGGCGCATCAGTTTCTTTGGAACCTGCGGCTCCAACACCAGCCCGACCAGCCGCACCGCCCACTGTACCCCATGCCGGGGCTACTCTGGGGCGGTTACCGCTGGATCATCCGTTCCGTGCAGCCACCTCCGGCGAGAGGTTGCTCAACAATCGGTGGGTCACTTGGCAGCGCGAAGTGCGCTCTGCCAACACCCTTTACATAGGACACTTCTCTTTGGAGGAAGGGTTTCCCCGTCTGGACCTCCCTCCCCGGGAGCGATATGTCGTGGGACTCTCCCGCCTAACAAGTGTCCTCATCACCATCGTCTTCCCAAGAAGACGGATTGTTGAAACCACCAGTTTCGCCGGAGATGCCATCGATGAAGCCACGGAAGCCCTTTTGGGAGCTTTCGTCAACTCCGTCTTTAGACTGCCAGCTGGACAGACGTTCCGTACCAGCCGTCACTACATTCCGGAACCGGATCCTCGTTACCGAATCGCCGTCTTATGGGACGCCGCTTGGGCTACACTGTACAACAAGCGGTCCTCCCGCAAGATTATCGGGGACCGGGACATCTTCAATATCTTCCACCGGGATCTACCTGACGACCAGGGACAATGGCTGTCTGCCGCATCCAGCTACCGATGAGGCCAGGTCCGGCGGGATTACCCCCCCGTACGGTTCATGGACCCAGGATCCTCCCCACCCTCCGCAGCAGGGATAGCTGCGCGCCACATGTACTCATGTGGTTGCCACCCATCCGGGTGGCATTATCGAAAAATTTATAAAAAAATAAAATACGTTGCAACTGTTCTTTTCTTTTTAGATTTCAATAGCGGCTCGCCACTCAGCGAGCATTAATTATCTTTGTTTTATGTTTTCAGCCTTTTCCAATTTTTAAGGGCGCTGACACTTCGGTGCCAGTGCCTTTCCATAACCACCTCTGTACACGGTAAGTCCTCAGCCACCCATGTCTCCCCGCTGCGTAACTTGAAAACCTTCCACCCTTGGCTGGAGTACGAGGACGTACTCCAAGCAAAGTTGGAGGGTATGTAACACCCTGTAAATCGTGATCCCGCCAAAACCATAGCCTGGGGGGTAAACAACTCTCAACCGTCCCTCCCTCCTCTCTGACTCACCTTTCTGACTCATGCCCAAGTGGCGGATTGATACATAAAGGACCATGGTCACTTGGACCTGGTTACACCTCGCAGGTGTACACAGGTCCAAGGTATAAAAGGACCATGTTCCTCTTTGTTCCTCAGTTCTTTCCTTTGCCTGTTTTTGCGATACATTCCAAATCAATGGGCCTGAGGATTTCCAGTTAGTATTTTACTATTCACCCTTGTATCTGTACTTCTTACAAGGAATGAATAAAAGTGTTGTAATAAGAAGTAGCGTTGTCTCTATGTTTATGTAAATAACTTCTCTTCAGAGGCCGGAGGTTTCATAGGGCAGGAGCTATACGATTCTCAGCAGCTACAACATCTTCTCTGGTCGGAATACCGATGGAGAAGATGTATATCAGCATCAACCGGAAGAGAGAGAGATGGCCGCCACTCTCCTGCATCGATTACACCCCCATGCAGAAGAGTGACTACAATCTATCTCCATCCAGCTCTCTCTACAGCTCGGATCTTCTCTGTGCAGGTGTCATACTGCTCAGAGAAGAAACGAAAAGTAGAAAATGTCATCTAAAGGTTGGTAATAAAATATTGGTTGATGTCAAAAGCTCACAGAAGAGATCAAGAGAATGAATTGAGAAAACCATAGTTTCTTAGCTGTCAATGTTTTTTATTGTATCTTTTTCGGATGGATAAAATGTTTTATCCATTATTCGAGTCATCAGCATTGAGGATCTATAGAAGAACCTCAACCACGCCCACTCTGAATTGGCCTAACTTTTAAATCGCGCATTGCACACAGGAAATGAAGACAGGCTTGTCTTGAACACTTCACTGGGAATGTATTGCATCCAACATTTCCGTTCATGTGCAATGGATTTCCGAAGTTGCATTCTCGTAACTACGTTCTGTCTTGTCAAGTTATTGAATTTCTTTCGATCAACGGATTACTTTTAAATGGAGTATAGGAAGAAGCTCATAAAAAAGTGTCATATGACAGTAAATTTTGGTTATTTGTACCTAGGGTCATGCAACAATGGAATTTACTTCCTTAGAATGTTTTATCATTTACAGCACAGAACCATGTAACAATCACAAAAACGTATTGCAAAATGCTATTATGTGACAAATAATGTCACAAGCGTGTATCTTATGTTTATGACTGTCATTGACTGGTCAGTCATTGGGTATATCATAAATTATAAACAGTAACATCATAACTTCATAAGATAAGATTGTCTGTATTGAGGCTCCTAATTTATAGACTGGACCCCCCCTCCCCCCCCCCACACCATGCGTTTTACTTCCCCTCCCCCCCCCCACACCATGCGTTTTACTTCCCCTCATACGAGCTAGTATGTTACGTTTAACTTAAATATTTGCATAATTATGCTACTAAATGTTGTTTATTATTTTTCCCCACTATAATTAAAAATTTTGAAACATAAAGGAAAATTCTTTCATTTAATTTTTTTTAAGAAAACTTGTAATAAATTCATGTTGAAATTCACCTTTTCAAACTTAAATGAAGTTTTTTTTTTTCAAAATATTTGAAAACAACTCCATCATTATGTGGTTTATTTATCAGTTAATCTGTATAATCCACACACTATCTGATAGAATGGTTTGTATTGTGTACCATTATTAATCCCCAATTGGGCTTTTGAGTCACGTAATCTTCACTCAGGATTATATTTACCTGTAGAATGTTACACCATTACAAAACCTGTCTATATGTATTATGTATTCTTATGTCTGTTAGGCCTTCGATTTTGTCCATTAGGTCGAGTTAAGAACATAAAGAGTATGTTGACTAACAGGTAAATATAAAAACTACGCTTTCGGTTCCTAGCTTTTATTTCTACTAAGACATGTTTTTTGTTTTTGGGACTAAGGAGTGTAATTTTTATGTTGTTGAAAAGTACGTTTAATTTAAGGTATCCTGGACAGGCTCATTCGAGGATCCATCAAAATTTGATAGATTAACCGGTCGCACTAATAGAGGCTGCTGCAGTGTACAAAATTTCAGCTTTCTCCAGGTAATTATGGGGAAGTTGGTTCAAATAGGAGAAATACAGGGTCCACGCAAACGGTCTAATGTCAACTTAGATAAAAGCTTTCTAAAAAAAAAAGTACAAATTGGTTGATATGAACAGAGGGTAGTCTGAAGTAAATTTCATAAACATTTCACAATGAAGTAAGTCCAGCAAGAAGTAGCTAAAAAAAATTCAAAACACAATTAAATTGTGCCGTATGTTGGGAAGTGTAATCTAGTTATATTAATAGATCAATGGATATTTAATCTGTGACAGAGTTGTAATAAATCATGATTTTTTTTTGGGAAAATATTAAAATATCACGATATTTTAACATAATTATATTTAATGTTTTAACCCGAATTTCACCGTTTATTCCATCTGTTTGCAATTCTGGTGTCTTTTAATTAGATTGGTTAGGCAGCACTAATGTTTTACAAAAGAGGCAATTAATTATTTTAGAAAAAAGAGAAGATGGCGGCGCCAAATTAACTTGTTTAGAGAAATTTTATGAGTATGCCTGTTAAATCCATCATTAATTAGATGGAAAAAAAATTAAGAAAGTCATCAAAAACGCCAAAAAGAAACATTGTGACATGTTTGAGAGTCAGGCACTGCTATGTGGTAAAAGTCGTAACGGTATTTGTGACAAACAACTGCTGCTAGTTAGCACTATCTGTTAGTAATCCTTATAGTCGTTTTCGTTTCGTGTAGTTTGCACAACGAATTTCTTTGTTGTGTAATATAGCGGTGATCTCACTAGCTCACTAGCTCATTTACAGCAAGAAATAAAGAGCTTTAATTCTTGCAGTGTCGTAATATGGTGTGCAAGAAAGGCACAAGTCTTACAACAATTGCTGGAAAAGAAAAGATAAGTGTCATCAGCTCTTACAGCTAACATGATACAAAACAATGTAACAGTTCCCTTCTCACAAAGAGTAACAAGACATTGCTATCAGATATAATGTCATTGATGGTATAATTTTACAATTTCTATTTGTGTTTTCGTCCAATTGTTGACCTCTGTTAAGAAAAAGAAAAATGCCGTGTAATGTTTACTGTAAATGTGAACATACTGGCTGTCAATCAATCATCATGACTGAGAGAAGTTGTAAATTCACTAACTTGTAATATGACCGAGACAGACTGACAGACGGAACCCCAAATGGTCTATACATATTCATTCACTTGAAATCTTCTTATTGGTTTTCTAAGAAACGTTTCTAAAGGAAAGATTCTTCTTTTGCAGTCGGTTTAAGTTTACATCAATGAAGATGAACAGGAAGACAATTTCTCAAACTGTCTCGTCCCCCCCCCCCTAATGGAGTTTTTTTGGTCCATAATATTTAGGTTTTTTTTTTAGTCTTTTGACCATCTCACAAGTTCCACATGTCTTGTGAAAATAAGAGAAACAAAAGTAGACTGACAAAAAGTGACAACTTTGATGAAAATGGAGGTTAAGGCAAGGCTTGTTTGTTTCACTTTATATATACACAATTTGTGACATTTTCGTACATCATAATTCCTAATATTAGTCTTGGCCACACACACAAATCATCATGGTTACAAAAGCATTAACAGAGGTTTTATTGTTGTATAAAATGACACTAAAAATGTGTCTAAAGTACGGGGTTATTGACTCGTTATTTTAAACTGTTACATTTTTAGATTTATTCAGGTGCAACTTTGGTGTTCATTTCAATTAGGGATTGATGTTGATCCACTTTGTGAACAAATTATTTTCATTCGAACACGAACCTATCTGTTAATCCGCATATTAGAACAATATAAGCGAAAGCGTTTTTATAATTTTTACTTTACTTTGGAGGAGGTTTCAATTTTATGGTAGTGTGTCTACATAAATAAGTTTAAAAGGTGTTAGTGTGAAAGGTGAGGGGGAAATTATTGGCACCACAATTCCTCAAAATCTCCTTCAAAGGTTGGATTATACTGTTGAGAGGTCAACTGGTTTCTGATGGCATGGACGTAGTAACCACGCCACCTTGTTATTGTGGCTCAACAATGCATGCATCTTAAGCCAGAGCCACACTTGGTCAACAAATTGTTTTAAATGCAGTGGAATGATGGGGCGCAACACCGCATGCAGCTCCAGTGGCTGTGTTGTGCAGAATAAGACTTGACTCACTTGAGTTCTAATTAATGTTGCACAAAGATTGTTGCAACTTGCAACCATTAGGCAAACAACTTTTGACTACTGTTGTCTTCCTAAAAATGGTAGGCCTATTATTTTTTGTGGCGACTGTGAATATCATTTAGAATTTTATGCAATATTAAACAAATCTTTCTCAATCTTTGACCCAAGGGCCAATTGTGACGTAACAACCCCCTTAGTTCAGGCAACAATTATGGTTTTTTCAATAAAAACGGTTAGAGGCTAAAACTCTTAATTGACAATTGATAGGAACCAGACATCTAGCCTCTAACAAGCCTTTTTGATTAGAAAATGCATATTATAGCAGTTGCTCCTGATGAGCATTGATATTGCATAAATAATCCGAACCCTAATCACTAATGATTATTATTACTAAGGTTAATAGGGTTTAGCCCTATCACACAAGCAACTTTTTATTAAACTCACATACAATAAAACAACAACAGACGCATATCTCATAAGAAATTGAATAGCAAGTTTTATTGCATTAAAAGTTGCTTGTGTGATAGGAGCTAAGCTTAACATTTTCAGGTTGCACACCACACATGTTGTGCAGCTGCATTGTATTACGATTTGTCGTGTAGTGTGACCCCGGTTTTAAGTTGTACTACATTTTTTATCAGGTATATTAAGGTTTATTGATGGTTGAAAGTTCTTTCAGGTTCTCACCCTACCAAATTACATAATCTATGCATCTTAAACTGAAAAGTGGCATGGACATGATGGAGGGTTCCGAAAGCTGCAGATGTTTCCTTTTTTTTTCTAAAAAAAATATCCTCAACATTTCTTTGTGTGATGGTTATTTTTTAAAGTGCCCTCAGGGATGGTGAATGTGGACCGGAGGAGGGTTAAGTTTAGGTTGTAGGAGGTGTTGTGTTCGTGAATAATGTACTGGAGTTTCTCAGAGTCTGGAACTCACAACTAGACACACTCCAAACCCCCACCCCTCATTTTTTCAGAGTTAGCTTTTTTTTTTCTTTCTTCTTCTTGTGGGTACTTATTCGTTTTTATGAATAAAGAGTCGCGTGTTGAGGGTAAATTCATGGGTCAGTGGCGTCCAGATGGAAAACTTTCAAGTTTCAAATAACCGTTTTCTCTTTAAACTTCAATGTATTTTTTCTCTTTTAATCAGGTACATCTGTTGCATTTTGGTTCTCTTTCTCGTGTTTCATTTTTTATAGTTCTTGAAATTTCATTATCATTTTTTTTAAATGGAAGGAAAGGTCTGAAAAAACTAAAAGAGCTAGAACAGCAACAGCTCAAAACTTTACATCTCTTAAAAGTTCATGCAAGGAAGTTCAAGCACTTTATTTTCAAAAGTGGTATGTCCAGTCCTCGTCATAAAAGGTGAAAGTGGTTTTTCAATGTTAAAACTTTTCTTTTCTTCCCTGGAGCATTTCTTAAGATATTCTTGTAGAGGAGTTTGTTCAGTTAGGGGAATAACTGGGACATGAGTTGAAACTCTCACTTAATTTTTCTTTCAGTTAACTTGTGTGTTCACTGTTCAGTCTTCCACTTTTTTTCTTTGGAACACCAACCGAGACCGACTGACTCTTGCTTATTTTTTTATGTACTTTCTATACTTCAAGAACACACACGCACCACAACTTTTCACTTGACGCCAATTTGGTTGGTGGTGGTGAGCCTTCTTCCATTCACTTTAAAAGCTCTCAATGGATGAAACATGGAAATTGCCAAATTGGATTTTTGTTTTTTTAAATTTTCATCTATGAGTCATGTTTAGTTAAATATGGACTCATTTGTTGGCGGAATTTTCTAAAACTTTTTTTTTTGGGTTTGTTTGTTTTTTTGGCCATGGATTTTTCAGTTATTTTCTGCCTTCTTAGGACCATTTTCATGTTGTAAGTTACACAGTAACAACTTTTTCTTTCTCCCTCCGAAGATTTTAACTAATTGGAAAGCGTGGTGGAAGTTTTTTTTTTTTTGCTGTTGAAAACCTGTTTTAAGATTTGTTGTGTGTGTGGAAAGCACTGGAAAGTTGGAAACAGTCGGCCACTTTATGTTGCCACTTTGGGGATGAATGTAGTTTGTCCTTTTGTAACGTTTGAAAGCGGATTAGGACAAATTTGTCAGTTGAAAATTGAATATTATAAAGATGTCTGTCTAAGGAACAATGGGACATCATAGTACGACCACTTCGAGTTCGAGCTCTTGGGGTCAAGCATGGAGTAACCCTCAGGTGCAAGTGGTCAATGCTTGTGCTTCGCATGTTTTGAAATTATTGGATTATGTGTGGATTTTACAGAAACGTTATATTCATGGTTATGGAATTATTCAAGAGGAAGGTACAAGGGTATGAATCAAGTTTAAAACACTTATATATCTTATTATGGTCATATTCAGAGTAATTGCTAAGTCAATGCTAGTGCTAATATCATGAACTTTTGATGGAAAGTTTAATATTGATGACTTTAGCAATAGCTTTCACTTAAAACGTTGCTAAAAGTTAAAAGCTGAGCTTTTTCTGTTGTGAGTCGTTGACTCGTTGGGTAGTTTTAAAGTTTAGCTTTCTTCAATAATATTATAATCAAGTTTAGCTTTGCCAAAGTTTAGCAAAGTTTAAAGAGTTATGGCTGTATACTTTTAAAAGTATGCTAAACTTTATCAAAGCATAGCATTAGCCGCTACAGTGGCGCCGTCTGAGGAGACAAAAACAAAATGAATATCTATGAAGCCACCTTAATAATTACATCATTACATAATTACTTATCAATTACATTTACTCATTATCCCAACGTTATTTGACAGTAATCACTGTTAATTAGAAATAATTAGCTAGTAGTTTTAGAACAAAAACACGAAAACAATAGTAAT
This sequence comes from Brachycybe producta, assembly GCA_036925085.1. NCBI lineage: Eukaryota > Metazoa > Arthropoda > Diplopoda > Playtdesmida > Andrognathidae > Brachycybe > Brachycybe producta. The sequence continues at coordinate 2,410,014 of JAUPFP010000016.1, read as the reverse complement.
TTGAAGAAGAAAAAATTTAAAGAAAAGGGAAATTAATTACAATTACAATTTACAAAGTTTCAAAAGTAATATTTTGAATTACTAATTAGTCGATTGAGTAATTTAATTACAGAATTTACAGTAATTGATAGACGATTTGAAAATGATTTTTCATATAATATGAAACCATTCATTAGACAGACAAAAGAAGCAGTTTTAATTTTATGAAAAATTTCAAAATTTGTTAGAAACTAAGAAATTTAGCTAGAAATGTTTAAAGTATTTTCATTTTTTTATGGTCTATAAAATTCTTTTTTTTTATCATTTTCAAAAATTGGCGTAAAAAGTTTACTTTAAAAGAGATCGCCATGAAAATATTTTTATCATATTTATCTACTATTCTAAGTTTCTATCATAAGTTAAAGATCTTCCTTAAAATATCTTCTGAAAAAAGAAAAGTTTACGCTTATTTTATGCATAATTACCATACGTATTATAAATGACTGTTCAACCATCTTAAACGTCTAAACAAAGAAAAAATATTTAAAAATTGTAACGTGCAATAAAAAAACAAAGGGTTTGTTTACTTCTTCGTCAGATGAAAACTAATCCCCCCCCGAAAAAAAAAACAGGTCTACAAAAGTAGTTTTTTGATCTGAGCCTAAGAAAAACCTGTGTTTGAAAACCAAAAACAGGTTTTTAACACATAAAGATTCAAAAAGTTGTGAGTGGGTTTTTGTGTTATCTTCTTAAAAATTTACAATTTTTGTGAATCTAAACTGGGTTATAAATTATATGAATGTAAATTTCAGGTTTTTTTAGACATTTTTTTTGTGTGGAAATTTGAAATTTCTTCATTTGATTTTTGAAAACCAGTTTTCATTTCACTCATTTGTGAGCTAAAAGAATGTTTTTCCATCAATCATCAGATTGATCATTGAGACAGAGAAAAAAAGCATCAGGTTTTTTTTATATTTAATTTCACGGTTTCTTGCCACTTTGGGAAAACATGATTATGTAACTTGTTTGATTTCACACTTTGTCATTCAAGAAGATTGCATCTTTTTCATTTTTTTTTCTCCCGTTAGTCCTCCTAGCACAGTTATTAAAATTTTCTATTAAGTTTTTTTAGACTGTATATACAGTAGGCCTGTATGGTAAAAATGTATTATCCATGCTGTCTTTTATGAATTTTTTCTTATGTATTTTTTGTTGCATCTAATCCTTATACATACAAAAAGAAAACTGTATATAGGAGTCGCGATGTACAGTATTATATTTACATGGACAGATGGTAAGCTTCAAAATTCATTTCCTTTTGAGCGTTTTTTTTTGTTGGTATTAGGTTATTTTTTTTTTGATGAAACTCATATTCATTGTGCCTCGAACCATGGGAAACAGAAATTTCCTGTAGATTTTTTTTTTTGGTGTATTTAATATTGGAGTATATTCGATGGACAATGATGGTTGAGCTTTTCAAACCGTAAAAACTTAGCTGCACTAAGATTTAACGAAGATAAATGCCATGTTTATAATATAAAAAAGATCAATCGTTATTCAGAATATTTCGAATATGTACGAGTATGTACCACACTAGGAAAATTAGGGGGATTTTTCCTAGGACAGATTCATATTACTGGTCTTTTTTTTCCCCCTAGAGTTATAAGACAATGGAACTCTCTTCCTGAGGAAGTGGTGAATGGGGATAATTTTGTTTTGTGGGATTGACAATTGTATATTAATTTTTTTTTTATATATATGTGCATGTATGATGTTGTTGCTTGACAGTGCTTAATGCTGCACTTGGACTTTTATGTTTCTCTGCCATAGGCCTATTGGGCTGCTAGCAGAGTACTTTTCTGTAATGAACCAAAAAAAATACAATAACATCATGGTAATTCAGTGGCTAAGGCAGTAGTAGCAAATGTCTTAGGATACAGCAGTTCCCTCAAATTGCTGCTTGCAATGGCTGATTGTGAAGTTTCACTGTTGCTTGCAACACATGGACATCAGTTGAAATTTGAAAGCAATTACTTTCAGGCAACAAGTGTGACAATACTTGGATTGGCCTGGAATCGATTCAGGCGGTAAGTTGAAGTAACAAGAATAGGCCTACTTCATGATTTGTGCAGATTGCAGAAACATGACCATCATCTGTGCATATAATTGAAATCAATATAATTGCTCATAGTTAAATAAGCAACATGCTGAATAAAAATTACTGGTTTAGTTGAATGTGATGTCAAAATTAAGTTACAAATTCAACTGGTGCTATATTCTAATGTTGCCGCCCTTAAATTCAGTCAGTGCAAGAAGCGCGTTGAGGAAAAATTGCTCCCGTATTTGCTATCAGCTTTAGGGGGTCGTATTCTTAATTATGGCTAATTCAAAGGTTGTGCTCAACTTATCAACATTTCATAGAAAGTTTCCTGTAATAGTCGATGAGTTTAGCTTTACCTTTGACTAAGCAATCATTAATAATACGACCATAGGTTAGTAACTTGAAAGGTTCTGAGTTCGAATAATTATGGCTGGGGCTTGACAATTTTTAAAAATTGAATCAACATCAACATTAGGCATACGAAACTTGACACCTGACTTTAGGTCCGAACCAACTTAGAACTTACGCGCTAATTGAAATATCAAAATTGTGATCGATACAGCTATCAATATCCATACCGATATTATTGATTTAGTTTGAATTGTCCTGTAGGTAACTTCTGCACTTATTGGGAGATGCATTACACGTTTGTATATAATATTAATATTATAAAACCAGATTTACTTAATAGCAATAGGTTTTATTGAGTTTTGAAATAATTTTTTTTTTAAAAATATGTTGAAAATTCAAGGAAAGTTCATAAAAATGAGGTTATTGTGTTACTTTCCCACGTTTATTATATTAATAATAGTAACTCGTTAGCTTTTTCATAATCTTAAATTCATCATAAATGAATGCATGTTATGAAAGTCAAGAAAGTTTTCCTCTTTATTCCACTAATTGGCAGTTAGAAATATTTAGAAATCACGAGTTGAAGTTTTTTTTTAATTTTACTTTTATTTTTCATCATTAATGGTGACTTGATTACATTTTTTTTTAGATCTAGAAACAGAAAAAAAAAAAAAATACGAGTCTTGCAGAAAACTTGTTTACGAGTTTGTTGGGTTTTTGTTTTTCTCTTGTCAGGGTCGTTTTTCTTTGAAGAGGCTAGATACATCGTTTAGTTCAAAATTTCTCCGAATGTAGGCGCTGCGATCGTTGTTGACTGAAAAACGGTTTTTTAACGTTTTTTCTCCCGGTTCGAAGTCACATAATAATTAATAGAAAAATAATTTCGCGTGCTAACCTTCTAAAAAGAAAACATTGTGAAGCCAGTAGATTAATGCACGTAATAATTATTTTGTTATTGTTCTGAGTTGTTTTAACGGGAGTTCTTCAAATGTTTGGGTGACGGTTTTTTGGTCCTATGGGAATTAACATGGAGTTAAAAAAACGTAAGATTTTAATTGTTATTTAAAAATAGAAAGCCCTTTTAAAATTTAGAAAAAGGAATAATCCTGAAGGCAATAAACACATGTAAGTACGTGCTAATTTTTCTGATTGCTCTAAATCATTTTTAATCAGAGTTCTCTTATCTTTTGTTGGACGGTGTTTTAGTCCTATGGGACTTAACATGGAGTTTAAAAACGTACGATTTTAAACGTTATTAAAAAATAGAAGGACCTTTTCAAAATTTATAAAAAGGAAACATCGTGAAGCCAATACATGAATGTATGTGCTAATTATTTTGTTATTGTTCTAAATCAGTTTTAACGAGAGTTTTTCAAATGTTTGTGGGACGGTTTTTGATCCAATGGGATTTAACATGGGGTTAAAAAAACGAACGACTTTGAACCTTGTTTAAAAATAGAAGGACCTTTTCAAAAATTATATAAATCGAGCACGTGAAGAACAATACTTTTTATTACATTTTACACTTTACTGTATTTGAATTGAGCGATTGTGAAGCGATTTCTTTCAGTTTTAGTAACACCATATAAGAACACTCATTTGTCTCGTTGTCGTCTGCTCAAAACAACAAGATGGACGTGGATCTAGGCTCTTAAGACAGAAAAATTTTCATTCAACAGCCCTTCAATATTATTTTTTTTTAAAAAAATCCATTAGGTATCCGTTGGGTTTTGAACAAATGTGTTTTGTGTCTTTCTTTGTGTTTCCTGTTTTCATATAATATGCAACACCTGTTGCAACTGACATTTATCATAATAAAAGAAAACATATAGTTTTATATTTTACCTAACTTTGAAAGCCAAAAAACGCTACACGATTTTGTTGCTTTTGTCTTTTTTTATTGAAAAAAAAGACCTAAGATGTTTAAGTGGGCTTCATAGAAAAATACTTGTGTAAATGCAAGGTAGATGGCGCCTGCAGCCTCCATAGGTGGCAAACTACACTCGCCAATTAGCTGAAATCTAATGTCTTTTAGCTCAAAAAGCGTAAAAACAACCTTAATCGTCAGCACGTGACAAACTTACCCAGAAAAAAAAGTAGGTGAGTCAGAGTTGAAGAGTGTCAGTCCATTTATACGGGAGGAGGGCTAGTGGCGCCATCTAATGCTACACGCACAAAATAAATGATTTACTTGTATTCTTAAAGGACAGCTCTTATTTTCGATCTGTGATTATTCTGCGTTTCCGGAGCAACATTACACTAAGGAGAAATTGAAAGTGTGTTAGAAGCTAGAATAATACAGTATAGCTGGACTCACTTCATATTATGTATCTTCATATTGATATCTTTCAAAATAAACTTTTTTAGACAAAGGTTTAAAAAAAATCGTCTGCTTAAAGTTGGATTAATTTCAATCCAACTTAAAAAGTTTATTTTGAAAGATTTCAACTTTAAAATACCCTTAAGTGATTGAATTACCCTTCTAGTTTCTAAAACAGTTTCAATTTCATCATGATGTTAGTTACACAAACGATGAGTAACCAGGTTTTTATTATGTTGTTCTCTTGTGACTTTCATATATTTTAGCTTTAGAAAACGTCTTGATAGGTTTATGATCCTCTTGTGACAACCTGCATAATGTTATCTTAAAATACATGCATATAAAAAGGATCTTGTTATATTTTCATCAAAAATCAATTGTCTGCATCTTTTTTTAGCGTCAATTTGTATTTGCAACTAAAGACAAACGCAGTGTGAGAGCTAAAATTCAATTTCTTCAGATGAAGTGGAGTTTTCAATTTACTTGTTGTAGGGAATTTTTTTTAAAAAAAATCTTGGAGAGTTTGTGTTCCTTTGGAACAGGACTCGATGGCTGCGAACATGACTTGAACACAACTAACATTTATAATAATGTAGAATATTGATCTGTAAATTAGATTGTTTTTCGATTTTAGAGAGAAATAAGAGACAAAATGTGAAGATCTTGGGGTCTCAAGTTATAAAACTGACATTCATAGTCATACCTTATGATGATGACAATGCTTGTGAGCTGTTACAAGGACATGAGCTAGATATGACAATTTACTGTCATACCACAGTCTTATTTTTTCGGGAATGAGGCTGCTTGTCTTGTTATCTTAATGGATGTTTTAGTTAGTTGAAGAAGGTGTCGGTTGTTTATTAGTTAAATGTTTCTGTTTGCAAGAAATACTTAACATTCTTATATATATATATATATGTTTCTGCTTGTCTTTAAGTAGACCCATGGTGGGCCAAAATATTATCTCGAGTGTTGTTGTTGTTGTTTGGAATCCATTTTGGAAAACTCCTCTTGTACTTTTTTTATCTTTTCTTTTTAGCTCTTAGGCAGAATGGTGGATGATGATCTGTGTTTGACTGCTAAATTGGAAAAACAAGTCATTTTACAGAATCACTAGTCAATGTGAAACACCATGAATTAGTTAGCAAATTAGTTTGCATGTTATGACCTAAGGGACGAAACACATATGTTGAATAAAAATTCACACTGAATTTCACTTTGTAAGGAATTTTACCAGAAGCGCCATATGTCGTTTAAGTGTTGTGAGCTTTTGACATCAACCAATATTTTATTACCAACCTTTAGATGACATTTTCTACTTTTCGTTTCTTCTCTGAGCAGTATGGCACCTGCACAGAGAAGATCCGAGCTGTAGAGAGAGCTGGATGGAGATAGATTGTAGTCACTCTTCTGCATGGGGGTGAAATCAATGCAGGAGAGTGGCGGCCATCTCTCTCTCTTCCGGTTGATGCTGATATACATCTTCTCCATCGGTATTCCGACTAGAGAAGATGTTGTAGCTGCTGAGAATCGTATAGCTCCTGCCCTATGAAACCTCCGGCCTCTGAAGAGAAGTTATTAGCATAAAGACATAGAGACAACGCTACTTCTTATTACAACACTTTTATTCATTCCTTGTAAGAAGTACAGATACAAGGGTGAATAGTAAAATACTAACTGGAAATCCTCAGGCCCATGATTTGGAATGTATCGCAAAAACAGGCAAAGGAAAGAACTGAGGAACAAAGAGGAACATGGTCCTTTTATACCTTGGACCTGTGTACACCTGCGAGGTGTAACCAGGTCCAAGTGACCATGGTCCTTTACGTATCAATCCGCCACTTGGGCATGAGTCAGAAAGGTGAGTCAGAGAGGAGGGAGGGACGGTTGAGAGTTGTTTACCCCCCAGGCTATGGTTTTGGCGGGATCACGATTTACAGGGTGTTACATACCCTCCAACTTTGCTTGGAGTACGTCCTCGTACTCCAGCCAAGGGTGGAAGGTTTTCAAGTTACGCAGCGGGGAGACATGGGTGGCTGAGGACTTACCGTGTACAGAGGTGGTTATGGAAAGGCACTGGCACCGAAGTGTCAGCGCCCTTAAAAATGCAAATTCTGAAAATAAAAAGGCAAACACAATTAATACTCGCTGGGTGGCGAGTTCCTATGGAAATTTACAAGAAATACTTATTTATACATAAAGCAGTTATAACAGAATTCTTTTCTTTTTTTTTTTTATATTTTTCGAGCTCACCACCGCAATGGGCGGTGACCACACGGTTTTCTAATCTATACCCACGTCGGTTGATTGCATGCACATGTACATGCAGAAACATATCCGTGAAGTGCTTGTAGGGGGTCTGACGGTGAGTGGAGGAGGTGGCTCCGCAGCCAGGGATGATAGGATTCCCAGGCGGCGACGATCCATCCGTTGTCGAAGCCCCGGAGACTTTCCATGAAACTTCGGTGGACGGTGGCGTCGGCGGCGATCAGTCGGCCCGGTGGTTGCCCGGTGAGGACACCGTAAACGGCGTCCCACAGGATGGCGGCCTGGTAAGTGGCGCGGGTCCTCCAAACGATCATTCGGGCAATGCTGTATGCTCCGTTAAGTGGGACTCCCAGGAGACTGTTAAAGAAAGCCTGCTGAAGGGCGCCCAATGCTGGAGTGATGGGCTGCTCGGCAAACTGGTATATTTCGATGTACCGGGTGGACGGAATTAGGACGGCCATAGAGAGTTGCAGGTAGTATGACATTCCTACAACGTAGCGCCCTTCCTCCGGTATGTAGAGGCGCGGAAATCCCTCCATCAGGTCATAGTGACCGATGTAATAGGTGTTTGCGGGCCGCACCTGTCGTTGCCAGAGTGCCCAGCAATTATTTAGCAGTCTTTCACATCGTGCTTCCTGACGAAGCGGTCGATATACCGGTAGTCTCCTGGTAGTGACTGTCGGTATGCGAAAAGGTTGTGTCACTTGTGGCAAAGTTAGTACGGGGGTTGCTGAGGCTGCGGCGATATGGCGAGACGAGGCAGTTGACGTCGTTAGGTCAATGGCGCGCGCTGTGTCGTCCCCGACTTCCTCGATGCCGAGTTGCTGCGTTGTCGTGTCATCCGAGTCCATCCTAGTAGATGGGTCAGGGATGGCATCGTCCTGGCTTCCCGTTGTTTCGTTGCACTGTGACATCCTTGTTCTTCCAGAATTGTTTCCGAAGTGCTGGTGACCAGCCTGGCGTTGGCTATATACTTGTGTTTCCCGACTTCCCCATCGAGGTGTGAAATTCCAGGGTCCCATGGAAATCGTATAATTCCACGAAGCTGGCTGGAACTCCAATAAGCCACCCAATTTGTTTGTTATTGGAGGCTCGCGGGGTGTCGGTTTCTGAGTATTAAACGCCGTTCTTCCACTGTTGTTTGTTATTGTTGTCAGACGACCTGGTCCCCAAACGCAGTGTACGAAAGTTTCCCCATTGGAATCAGATTCGAGTGGTGAAATGTGGGCAGGGGTGTGTGAATGTTTGTGGTCACACACGTTGTTGTTTGTTTATATTGGTGTGTGTCATCAAGTGACCAATGTGATGATATAAACAACCGAAAGAAAAAATTTAGGTTGTGTGGGTTGTTGATAGGGTTATTGGTTTATTGTGGTGAGGAGGTAGGTTCCTCTTGTTGTGGGGAGCTGGATTTGTCTTCCCCCTCCAACCCTTGAACAACTGTCCTCAGTTGTTTTGGCTTGATATGCACAATGTTCACCGTGTCTCGAATCAATCTTCCAAACGTATCTTCGTGCTCCAGCTCGAGCACCGTGTCGCTGATGATTTTGGTTACCGTGTAACCATCCCTGTACGAGTAACGTAGTTTCTTGGTCTCATCAGGTACGATGCGTTGGTCTCGAACGAGTACTGGGTCTCCGATTTTATACGTGTGTGGAGTTTTCCGTCTTGCGTCATAGTACTTCTTCTGTCGCAGATGGGCCTCGTGCAGGTTGGCCCTTGCGATCTCGACCTCTTCCGTGGCAACCACAGAAGGTGCTGCAGGGTTTGAATCCATAACCTTCGGTAGGAGAGGTGCCCGATTGTCGATTCGTAGTCGGGCCTCTCTTCCAAACATTAAGCGGTATGGCGAGAACTTCGTTGACGTATGGGTCGCGGTGTTGTAAGCGAAGGTGGCGGCTTGGAGATGGAAATACCAATCCCGCTGTCCTTTTTCAGGCGTCAGGAGTCTCTTGACGGTCTGCATTATAGTTTTGTTGGTCCTTTCCGCAAGACCGTCTCCTTGCGGAAAGTACGCTGTCGTGGTGGCGTGCTTTATTCCCAGCTCGTCACACAGCGCTTGTGTGTCTTTAGCTGTAAAAGGTGTTCCCCGGTCGGTGATTATCCTCCTGGGCATCCCGATAAGATACACGATCGTATCTTGGAGGAAATTCTTAGTTGTTTTGGCCGACTGGCTGTGCACAGCTCGTGCGAAACAGAATCTGGTGGCGTAATCCACTGCCAGGATGATGTGCTTGACACCACCCAGTGATTTTGGCAGGGGACCGATGTAATCGATTCCCCAGCATTCACCTGGGTCTCCAATTTCCATTTCATGGAGGAACCCGGGCAGCTTGGACTGTGGTGTCTTGCACTTTTGGCATATCTCGCACGTGCGCACATACTCGATGGTATCCTGCTTCCAGGTTGGCCAAAAGAACCGTTGGCACACCTTTTCTAATGTCTTATCCTGGCCGAAGTGTCCGGCTTCAGGACTATCGTGTAAAAGTCTCAGAACTTCGGGTACCAGATGTTTGGGTACCACCGTCACGAGCTTGGGTGTTATGCTGCCCTGGTAGACAAGGGCACACAAAACCTCGTCTATGATGACATAGGTATGGTGAAGCTCGGTACTTGGATTGTTGCGAAGTTCGGTCTTAATCTGTGTCACGTTCGGGTCTCTTGTTTGTTCAACCGACCAATCCCAACGCAAAGTGACTGCGTAAACCACGCTGTCGTCGAGGTCATCTGGGGTAGCCTGCAGCTTCCAGTCTTCAGGAACGTCCACCGGACTCCGTGAAATGCAATCTGCATCCACGTGAGTGATGCCGGCTTTGTAGACTACGGTGTAGTCGTATTCCTGGAGCAGTAGCTGCCAGCGACCCAGGCGTCCTTGGAGTCGCTGTGCGGTTTTTAAGTAGCACAGTGCATGATGGTCGGTGACGATGACAAAGGCTTTGTTAAAGAGATAAGGTCTAAACTTGACGATGCCGTACACCACTGCGAGGCACTCTTTATCTGTTGTTGAATAATTTAATTCGGCGTCTCGGAGCACTCGAGAGACACCACCCAGGATCTGCAGTTCCTTAGATGGTGACTGTTGGTAGAGGATAGCTCCGATGCCGTAAGCAGAGGCGTCGGTGTGCATTTTGATTTCGGCATCTGGGTCGTAAATGGCCAATATTGGCGCGGTGACAAGTTTAGTCTTTAACAGAGTGAATGCTGCTTCTCTGTCGATCGTCCATAAAAAGGGCAGCCCCTTTTTGGTCATATCCGTGAGTGGTTTAGCGATGTGGGCAAAGTTGACAATAAATCGCCGGTAAAAACCGGCCATGCCCAGAAATCGCTTCACCTCCTTGACATTAGTAGGCGCCGCTAAGTCGGAGATGGCAACCACTTTCCTCGGGTCTGGACGCACTCCCTCTCTGGAGATGATGTGTCCCAGGTAGAGGACTTCGTCGTAGCCGAAGAAGCTCTTTTCGGGGTGAAGCTTCAACCCCGCCTCTCTTAGGAGTCCTAGGACGCAGTCCAACCTTTCCATAAACTGTTCAAAAGTCGCGCCGAATACGATGATGTCGTCTAGGTAGACTAGACAAGTCTCCCATTTGTGGCCAGCCAAAAGGATATCCAGGGCACGCTGCATAGTAGCAGGAGCGTTACGCAGACCAAAGGGCATCCGATTGAATTCGAACAGCCCACCAGGTGTGATGAACGCGGTCTTCTCCCTATCCTCTTTGGCGACCTCAAATTGCCAATAGCCGGAGATCATGTCGAGGGTCGCGAAGATTCTCGACCCCCGAAGCGAGTCTAAAGCATCATCGATTCGGGGTAGTGGGTAATTGTCTGGTTTGGTGATATCGTTCAGGCGTCTATAGTCAACGCAGAAACGCCACTGTCCATCCTTCTTCTTCACCAGGACTACTGCTGAAGCATAAGGAGACTTGGATGCGCTGGCTACTCCGGATTTGAGCATTTCCTCAACTGTCTTCCGGATGATCTCCCGCTGCTCGGGGCCACTCCTTCGGAGGGGTTCCCGCACGGGTGCATGATCGCCAGTATCGATTCGGTGTTCCGTGAGGTTGGTACATCCAAGTTCCGACGTTTCTAGCGCGAAGACATCTCGATAGGATCTCAAAAGATCCATTAGAATGCGCCTCTGGCCATTACGTAATCGAGGCCCGAGTTGCATTGCTTCATCGAATTTAGCGCCTGACTCTTTTGTCATGATCGGGTCAGCGTTTGAAGTGGTCTTTACTTCAACCGTTTCGAAACAGTAGTCTTTTTGTACGTGGGCTATCACTTCGCCGGAGGCCAGGGTCAATGGCCCCGTAGTAGTGTTCAGGACCTCGACTAGGAAGCTGTTGCTGTTACGGCCTTGCATAATGCCGGGGGCCACCCAGACCCCCCTCGAGGCGCGTAGCTTCTCGTCAGGAGAGACCACGAAAAGATCCTGATCTGTGAGGATCCCAGAGGCCTCTACCTCCACTAGTGTTGTCCCATGGCCAGTGAGCTGTGTTAGCCCTTTGACTACTAGGTATTCGTTCGGTTGCTGCATAAGCTTGACTTCAATGGGAGCGGTGTCCGACTCCCCAAGAGTGGCTGGCGTGATTTCTTCCAGGGCACTCTTGACGTACGCCTGAATACTCTGCCTTCGGAGTGCTGATTCAAAAAGGTCGTCTTCTAAGTAGACTTTATTGGTCTGCATAGACACAAGGAGCTTCAGTGCCCTACCCAGGTCTCGGCCTAAGATGGCGTCGGGTGGGCCAGTGATAACCAGCAGGCGGCCCGTGGCAGATTGTTTGGCAATTTCCACAGTAGCGGAGACTTGCCCTGCCACGGCGATGGTGTTTCCTCCAACTCCCTCAATCCTTGGCGGATGGGCCATAGGCTTGATGTTGAGTTGGAGCTGCTTTGCAAGTGCCTTGGATATTACACTACCATGAGCTCCGGTGTCTACGAGCATGCGGACCTCTTTGCCATTGATAGTGACAGTGATTTTCGGACTGTCATCACTGACACTATGATCTCCTATCTCTTGGGGCATGCAAGTATTCTTCAGTTGTCTATATAGGTCTTTCAGCATCCGGCGGCAGCAGGGGCGCCCTTGGAGTGACGTCCCACCACCTGGGGCCAAGATGGCGACCACCTCATTGGCGGTGCAACCCAAGGCGGCGGTGGCGAGGTTAATGACCTCAAGGGTACCATGCCAGTTAGTTAGGTCATCCATTCCCCAGGTTAATTCCGGGATGTAGTCGACCATCATTATTGGCATGCCGGCCGGTGCTCTGTCATAATTGGTTGTCTCAGGAGGCATATCCGGTACCATGACCACACTACGGTGGTCCGTATCGGAGGCCTCCCTTGTGAAATCGTAGATCGGGTGCGCGTACTGATGTTCTGTACGCTCATAGTTTGTATAGCGCGGTACATAGTACGCGCGCTCTTCAGGTGTCGTATATGGACCTGGTACATGTCGTCTGTAGTATGAATCGTAGCCGGACTCGTACGGCTCTCGGTGCCCGACAGCGTACGGCGGAGAGTTGTCTGATTCGCTACGATATTGGCGATATTGTGGTGTTGTAGTACATGTAGTCGGTAGTGGTGGCGCAGGCGGCGGTTGGGTGCCATTATGAATAATCATCATGTGAGTGATCTGTATTTTTAGTTCATTAAGTTGATGCATGATGGTGTTGAGTTTACAGCCATCACACGACTGTGTGGGAAGTGGATCTGGTAGTAGCGGAGGTCGCTCCTGTTGATATCTGGAGTAACATGTGGACGACATTAGGCGTCGAAATGTACTATTGTTTGTGGGCCGAGCCGTGCGCCGTGTAGACTGTTGATGCACATCATTACTTTGGGTGCCGCCACTTCGTGGCACCCACCAGGTCCCAGGTTGAATAACTGGATCTATGGTGGGTCCGAGTGGGACAGCCACACGTGATGATGCGGCGTATTGTGTATCGTATGTCTGTGATGTTGCATAGGCCCTCCATAATGCTGATGGATATATGCTTCCCCTGGAGTGCGGAAGAGCTCTCCGGGCGGTCCCAGTTAGTCGTGGGTGAGCATCCATTATGTTAAGGCTTGTGTAACACGTAGTGATCAATGTAAGTCGGTGTTATGTAGGTTTGGCCGTTGATCTCGCTGTAGATTGCAGTCTTTTCGTCGGCAACCGACACTATCGTACCCTTATACACTGAGTGACGATAGTTTCCCTACGTTTAATAAAGATGGTATCGTTGTTTAAGTGGCTGTGTTGGTGTTGGCGTTGTTCTTCAGTTGGGTGTGACGATCCCAACTGGTACAGTGTGTTTGTAAATTCTTTATTGAGTATCAATTTTGGTAAGATCTCTCTCTACACGTGGTATTTGGTGACCACGTGGAGGTTGTAAGAATCCCCAAAAGTCTCGATGAAGAAACAACAGATGTACAATGCAATTGCGAGCGTGGTACACCACCCAATCGAAATTGCACTGCGGAAAGTGAATTAGAAATGGAAGTGTATTGCAGTTGCCTGAAGAAGAGGCAAGCAATATGAAGAGTAAAGCTAGAGCGCGGTGCCCGCACTTTTAGTTTTACTTAGAAACAAGAATGAAGAGTGTGTGTGTGAAGAACACACAAAGAACAAAAAGTTCAAGATGGCTGAACTTTTTAAATGCACAAACAAAGGAGAAGTTCAAGATGGCTGAACTCTCCAAAGAAGCAAGAAAAGAAAGCTGTTTTACTTTGAAAGTTTAAAACTTAGGTGCGGTGCCCGCACATCAAAAGTTTCAATTTAGTTTTATTAAAACAGTAAAACAGTGTAGAAATTGAAGTGTGTTCAACAAGATAAATACTTGGTGAACCAGAAGAAATGTTCAGACTGGAGAAATTTTGAGTCCTCACTGCTGGATGGCTCTGGATGAAAAGACAGAGTCAGTGCCCAGTGAGGGACTATGTTGAGTAGAATGAAGAAGTCCGTAGGTGGCGCTGAGGTGGCCACTTCCGGTTCAGTTTATTGCAATGTCCAAAAAATTGATGATTGAAAAGTTCCTCCGGGGCACGTTTTTATGGTGGCCAGGAGAAAGACACAAAAGGAGAGAAAATTCAAAGAAAAAGAGAAGTTTTCTCTAACAAGAGGAACTCCGCCAGGGGGCGCGTGAGTGCAACCCTCTGGAAGAGAAGAGAAGAGAAGAGAACACAAAAAGATGAGAGAAGGTACAACAATGAGTCACATGGAGCGAAAAACCGCTCCGTTGGCGCTTTTTGAAGAGTGTCCGGTCGATCCAAGATGGCGGCCGGGCTTCAGTGCTGTCCAATGGAGAAAGTTCATGTGATGATGCATTGAGGTGATGATGATGAAGAAATTGAAGAACATGACTTGGGACATAGAGGGTCCCAAGGGAAACACAAGTGTAAAAACAAAGAACAAAGAAAAGGGGGGACAAGAAAGTCCCACGTGGCTAGAAAAAGTGTGTTTTAAGCTTGTAAGCCCCCTAACAATGAAATAGAGCTAGGGAGAATCTTGCTTGAAAATTAAAGATGAAGAGTGAAGATAATAGGACATTTTAAAAGACACACACGTCCTTTAAAAGCCTATTAATAGATGAATAGATTAGTAGATGAGATTTGTTTGCTCATCTCATAATGAGACTGCAAACTCCTCTCGGAGAGTAAGAAGAATTTGTTTAAAGTGTTGCCCACGTGGTGTGGGTTTCACTTTGAAAATTAAAGAAGAGTGAAGGTGACAGTGGGTGATTGTAATGGAAACATGAAATACAAAAACACGGACGGAAACACGTGTGTCCAAACGGTTGTCCACTTTCCGAGTGCTAAGCGGTCAGCAGACAAAAGTTCGTTCCCACGTGTCTCTAAGGACAGGACACAGAATCGCGCGGTCGACACGTGGTGTGTGTAGCCACAAGTCTCTTTCGCGATTCCACAAAAACGGTACCATGCGGTTGGCTTTGACGTGATCGAGGGCCTCCATACATGATCCCAACATAAAAAGGCGCCACGCGGTTGGCTTTGACGCTATCGAGGGCCTCCATACGTGGTTCCAACACAAAGGACGCCGCGCGGTTGGCTTTGACGTGATCGAGGGCCTCCATACGCGGTTTTACAAAGGCGCCACGTGGTCGACTTTGACGCTATCGAGGGTCTCCACACGTGGTTCCAACACAAAGGACGCCGCGCGGTTGACTTTGACGTGATCGAGGGTCTCCATACGCGGTTTTACAGACAGGCGCCACGCGGTTGACTTTGACGCTATCGAGGGTCTCCATACGTGGCTCCAACATAGAAAGGACGGACGAAGCCTCGTGAGGCACAATCACGAGACTTAGGACAAAGGACGGCTTCTGTTTACAGGTCGGAGAAGGCAGATGGAGCTATACCCCGCACCTCCACCAAATGTGAGCTTTTGACATCAACCAATATTTTATTACCAACCTTTAGATGACATTTTCTACTTTTCGTTTCTTCTCTGAGCAGTATGGCACCTGCACAGAGAAGATCCGAGCTGTAGAGAGAGCTGGATGGAGATAGATTGTAGTCACTCTTCTGCATGGGGGTGAAATCAATGCAGGAGAGTGGCGGCCATCTCTCTCTCTTCCGGTTGATGCTGATATACATCTTCTCCATCGGTATTCCGACTAGAGAAGATGTTGTAGCTGCTGAGAATCGTATAGCTCCTGCCCTATGAAACCTCCGGCCTCTGAAGAGAAGTTATTAGCATAAAGACATAGAGACAACGCTACTTCTTATTACAACACTTTTATTCATTCCTTGTAAGAAGTACAGATACAAGGGTGAATAGTAAAATACTAACTGGAAATCCTCAGGCCCATGATTTGGAATGTATCGCAAAAACAGGCAAAGGAAAGAACTGAGGAACAAAGAGGAACATGGTCCTTTTATACCTTGGACCTGTGTACACCTGCGAGGTGTAACCAGGTCCAAGTGACCATGGTCCTTTACGTATCAATCCGCCACTTGGGCATGAGTCAGAAAGGTGAGTCAGAGAGGAGGGAGGGACGGTTGAGAGTTGTTTACCCCCCAGGCTATGGTTTTGGCGGGATCACGATTTACAGGGTGTTACAGTGTAAAGGAACAAAAAAAGTTTATTTTGTAGTAATTTTACTTTCTGGTGGTTTTTCAGCGTGTGTGATTTTTCTTAAAGTCTTAAAGGCAGAAAACGACGACTGAAAATGTAATTTAGCACACAAACAAAAGTTGTAAAAATTGAGCTTTTTTTCTGCTGCCTTTCTGTCGAAAAGAATTGAATTGCTATTTAAATTCTATTTTCAGTCGCATTTTCAGTTTTCTATTTGTGAGATTTTGTGCCTAATTTAGAATGCCTAAAACATCAAGGATTCTGTGTTTAGGCATATCCTACACACTGTCTAAAATGCTATTAATTGTGTCTGAATTAAACCAATTCAGTCACAATTATTAGCATTTTAGACAATGTGTAGGATATGCCTAAACACAGAATCCTTGATGTTTTTAAACTTTGTCTAGTAATTTTTGCAGAATAACTGATTTTTCCACTTTGACGGTAACATAATAAACTAAACCGTCAATTGGGTTGACGTCACAAATGCCATTTCTAGTTTGTTTATTATGTCTTTGGAAGCTTTTATTCGGTGTGAGTGTGTGTGTCTGTGAAAAACGATGTAGTTGTGTGTCGTGTTCTTAAAGAATATCCAACGGGAATTAAGTTGTCAACTTTTCCTTAGGATGTCAACAAATGAAATATTTCTTATGTCTTTTTTTTTGTGCCTTCCTTACCTTGAGACTTGAAATTGTGTCGCTGCTTTTAAATACAGTATTTCCAAAGATGTACAGGATATGGATTAGTAAAATTTACAATGAAGGTGGTGGTGGTGTTATATATTGATTGGAATAATTCTAATAGAATGGTTTTTTCTTGGAAGTTTTTTCGATTAGGTTTTCTTTGGTTCTTTGAATAGGAGGTTAATTTTGTATTCTTCTAGCGTTGTTGTCATTAAATTATTAGAAATGGGCGCCAATAATAGTAGTCTATTGGCGCCCATTTCTAATAAGTCTCAAAGTGAAAACATCGTTTCCTGTTCAGAGTTGAATTGCGGTTGAAATGTTTCAGTTATTATTATTATTATTTTTATTATTATTATTATTATTATTATTATTTTTATTATTATTATTATTATTATTATTTTTATTATTATTATTATTATTATTCGTGGATGTTCTTGTGATCTAGATTTTCCTTTTTCGAAACGTGTTTGGAATCATTCTCTATTAATTATATCGGAGGAGGAGGCTTGTTTGATTGTATTTGTTTGCGTTCAGTTGAGCAAAACAATCCTGTGATGATGAATAAAGATACAAACAAAGAAAGGTTTTTCTTACTTTCTCTTAATTTCAAAAGACTTGCATTATTGAAGTGTTTTTGATGTTGGAAGAAAGTCATCATCTATCTGTAGGCCCTACAGGTTTGAATAATTCATAATAAATGGTTTGGCCTGTGGTTTTAGGTTGTAGAAAGTTAAGTGTGCTTTACTAAAACTTTAATAAGTCTCATAAAGACCCATTTTGTCTGTCCGTCTGGAACGCTGACATTTTGCCAATTGGCTTCATTTCTAAATTCTAATGCCACTTGAATGAAACATGCTATTCAATTTTCGACGAGACTTGCAACAAACTCCTTGTAGTACACAGTCTATATCACACATGAAACTAGTTTTACGACTAGTTTTGTAAGTTTTCTCCAGTTTTTACTTAAGTCCTTATCATACTAGCAACTTTGATGCAATAGAACTTGCAATGTGACATGCAACTTCTTTGTTGCTGGATATGACATTGATAAACTTTCTTTTCAACTAGTGTGAGACTCAGTCTCATTGAATAACTTGAGAGGCTTTTTATGAAACTTTCTGACAAACAGCCAATCAGACTGTATGCCGGAAATCACATCAAAACTTTAAATGAATTTCCGATTTCATGACTTCCAGTTGATGAACTTCCACAATGTGGACACAAACGGAAGTTTTGAAAACTAGGTTGTAAATCTAGTTTCATGCGTGATATAGTAGTTTATTACAAAGTTCTAGTTGCAAGTCACATCACAAGTTACATTGTAAGTTGAATTGCAAAAATATGTAAAATAAAATATCAAAATGGAATTTAAAAAACTTGACATGTAACTTCAAATTGCATATCACACACTATTAACATTCAATCAAATTTTGCTTCAAATTTCTGATATCATTTTCAGCTCATTTCTGATTGGCTGTTTACCAGCGAACCGTTTAAAACTTGGTACAGCTGAATCACACACACACACAAGTTTAAAAAGAAAGTTTCATCAATTTCATCTGCAGTTTCATGTCTTAATGCTGGTTTTATTGCTTTGAAGTTTGAATGAAAAGTTGCTATAGTATAAATTCTCACTTTGAACCTTTTGGACATTGGGTTAAAGGTGAAAATGTGTAGCTCAGGTCGAAAGTTTATATTGACATTGCCAAAATTGCATATGTTTGCCATACATTTTTAATAATACTTGTTTGGATCATCCACTAATATGAGTTTTATTTAAAAAATTAATCTTAAGTTTGCAAATAAGAGAATATATTAATGTTATTATTAGGAATGTTTCTAAGCTGAATTACTTCCTGTTAAACGTGTGTATGCCTGCCCTTCATGAAGCTGAACAGGGCTGTTTTTATGAGTTGATTATATTCGTGTCAAATTGCTTTTGACGTCACTTCATCAAGAGAACAAACGAAAAGGAAGTTTTACTTCAGGTGAAGAGAAAAAAATTTCAGAGTCTTTAAATTTTCTACAACGTGTTCAAATTTCGAGGTCGAAAAAAAAAATTAACCTAAGAAAAACTTAGGCCTTAAATTCAATATGTAAGACTTGGTTCTTGAATTTCAACTTGAACTCTCTCTCTCTCCCTTTCTGTACAGAGTTCCAACATTGAAAAGTACTATTTTATGGAGTAATATTAATAATTAGGAATCCTGTTTTGAGGGTTCAAGTTGAAGTGCTGTTCTGTTCTTGGATTTATGCCTTAGAACCGGGGGTGGGGGGGGGGAAACCTTAACCATGAGTACCGGTTTTATTATATAGCCTGTTATACAGCTGCCAGATGGTAATTTGATTCGCGCTGCCACATCTTGTTTCAACTCCAGGTTTATTTTTTCGATTTTCATTTGTGTAATTCACTTGCATTCATTGCATTGAATGAAGTTCTTTTCTTCAAAAGAACATTTTCTATTTGGTCGGATTAAATGGCAAATTACACAAATATCATTTGCAAAAGTAATGGAGAGACAAACACTTCTCAGATAGATCTATCTACTTTTTGCACGCTACAGTTTAAACAATGATGCCACCATGTGGTGCCAGGCTGGAATTACACATAAGGGGGGGGGGGGAGAGGCCCTATACACATTGGATCACGAAATTTGATTACAGTAGGCCTACCCATAGATTTTATTTTTGGTGGCTACTGGCCAAAAAAAAAAAGAACTAAACGAATAAATGCGACTGGCTAAAAAGTACAGATAAATTGTCCATTGTGTCCAGTGTTTTCCAAATACTGTGGGTGCGTTCAGTTACTCAGCTTTTTTTTTTTAAAAAGCATTTTCTAAAGTTCGCATTGTATCAAAATAGAAACACTGTACATTTCAAAGATCGCCGGAAGTTTTTATATCAACAGTTTCCTCTTTAACGCAAATTGCTCAAGCTTGCCGTGCTGTGAGTAACTGAACGCACCCAATGACAGAACTTAATTAGGCCTACAGTATGTTTCAGAAAACTTGGCATGTGCAACTTAATTAAGAGCGTGGGCTGGATAAGCCAATTTTAAATATATCTTCAGGCCATACCATATGATGTTTATTTTAATGAATATCATTTTTAAAGTTCGCTTTTCCTTTGGAACTTCATGTCTCTCACAATACAGTCAATGTTCCGTTCGGAGAAAATAACCGAAGTTGCGACGCGCAAAGTGTTTTCTAGATGTGAATCCGTTATTCTCGTCCAATGGATGAGTTCTGGAAATACGCTGGCGGGCCAGATTCAGTGAAATTTGGAAAAGTCCTCATGGGCCTGATAAAATCAGAGCCTGGTCCGTACGTTACACACGTTTGGGCTTGAGATAAAGACTAGCTTCTAGAACTAGTTTTGTCCGGATTAGAACATTCTAGGCTAAACTACTAGAGCTCAAGAGGGCTCTAAGAGTCCTCTTGTCTTCTAAATTTCATTGTTTGTATTTTAGAATTTATTTTAGAAGCTAATTTGTTGAGCTCTAGTTAGTCAGCTCTTCAGTAGGGGGCCTCCTGATGGTTTGTGTATTACTGCATTTTGTTTAAGGCGTTTTTTGTGGCTGGAAAATTACTCGTTAATTACGTGTAGTCACTTTTTTGTTCAAAGTCCTTTGTGAAAAGTAAATAAATACTAATTTTGAAACCTTTAAGATGGCTTTCTAGGGTAGCAAAGTGGAGCAAAACAGTTATTATAAACACAGTTAGAAAATAATTTTGAGATTCATTTGAAACTCGAGGGGTAAACGAACATATGGTGACAAATTTTTACTAAAAAATAATTTAAATAAACTTTTTATGCCAATTTAAAATTGATATAATTTTCAATTTTATGGATTATAAATGCCATAAGTTTATTAATAAAAAAATATCATCATGAAGTTATTTCAACACCTACATGTAGATATGGACTGTGGCTATTTAATGGATGTTATTTTGAGATTTTAAAAAATGACATTATGTTTAAGTTTACTATTATTTAAGTTTTGTTTAATGAGAATTAAAATGGGGGAAGTAATTTAAGAAATAAATTGAAAAATGAATTCAAATACTGTAAAAAATAAAAAAAATTCATCACCTAAGGTAAAGTTTAGTCAGATTTATGAAATTAAGGGACTGGGTTTCAACGTCATCTAGTAATAACAACCTCTCTTGAATTTGTTTGATATTTTCCCCCAACTGTAAGGCTCGAATTCAAGAAAACACTTTGCACTTGAACTTCAATTTTAACTCCTCTGTGCAGGGTTCCAATATAGAAAAACTCGTTTTCAATGAGGTGCTCATTAAAACAGGGGTTTGCTGTGTTTGGTATCTTTTTATGAAGGTTCAAGTTGAAAAACAAGGTATCAAGTTTTAAAGTTTCCTTCTTGATGTTTGACTTAAAAGTAGTAAGTAGCATATCATTGTGGTGAAAATTTATATGGCCAGCGAATTTTATTTCTTGAAAAATGCACAGGCATTTACAAATGAATCATTGAAATGCTACGAGAGAGGCTTGGCTCATAAAATGTAGGGATTTGTGACAAGCAATAAACAAAAAGTTCATTTTAAGACAAACAAATGTGGCTTATGGAGGTTTTTTTTATTGATACAATTATTTTATGTAATTTTGTTCTAATTGTTCCTTTTCTTTCTTTTTTTTTATCGAAACCAGGAGTTTACAGTTTCACAGTCTGATCATACAAAATCACCTTTGGACAGTGAGGAAGTGGACGAAGTGGCCAGCGAAGTAGTAAACGGTAGGAGTGTCTGTGATGACGATGTAGACACAGTTCTCAATACGGAAGATGAGGAAGTTGGATCTTTGAAGAAGGAATGTGTTGAAGATGTAGTAGAAGGTGACACTGAAAGTGTCGACAATGTTAAGAATGAAACGGAGCTGCTGCAAAAGCAGAAGGAACGAGAGGAGCTGGAACAACGTCAAGATGGGGATGCCGAAGAATGTTCGGTGCCTGCGTACGAGGATAACGATGTTGACGGAAAAGTCGTATCTTGTGACGAGAAGCAAGTCGTTAACATGGGAGAAAACGGTTCTGACAGTGTTTTGGTGGTGCCCTCGTCCGGTTGTTGTGCCTCTTCTTCGCGGCCGTACAAGGTCATGGGAGAAAGGACGGTACCGAAATGCGTAAGACGGATAAAAGCCACAAGTTCTCCAGTGTTTGTGGACAGTAGAGTGGACGCTTGGGTTTCGGAAGGAGATCTTCGTCGTCCTTGGTCGCAGATATGTTCGGAACAAGACGTCGAACGATTAGTTCAGGCAAAATCTTGCGCTCTCGATCCCGAGAGCATTTCTCCCGGTATGAACACCATAATTCGTGTTCATCCGGCAACTCCGGTCTTATCTGCCGTCATGTCCGATTGTCATTCCGCTCACGGAAATCTTTTTTCGCGATTTTCATCTATGCGTAATCCTAATTCTAAGGTTCCTGGCGGTTCGGTCGAAGGTGTTCTTCAAAAGTTTCGTAAGAGTTTCTCTGCCAGGTTTTACAAGAAGGTGAAAGATGCCGACTCGCCAACATCAGTGTCGAAATCTTGTCGGCACGCCAGTTTTTCGTCGTATTTGGGCGATAGGAGTGATTCCGATGTTGGAAATGGTACTGGAGATGAAGTACGGAACTGTAATGTCGGAAGTGGTTCTTTGAATCATAATCAGTCGAGCATCAGTGATATGAGTGCTACAGATAGTAGTGACGGCGGTGAAACCGTTTTCCGACTCGGTCCCATCGTTTGGCGGTCATCCAAGGAGAGAAAGGACAAAGCGTCGAAGAAAGATCGAGGAAAGAGAGAAGTTAAAGATGACGGTTCGACGGCTATCAGCACGCCAGAATTGAACGGGTTGACGACGAGCTGTAATAGTCTCAATTCACAGTCGGAAGTAATTAATTAATCCATTTCATTTGTGTGTTTTTAAACTTTTTGGCAACACAGGCGACTTTCATTCAAAAGTCGCCTGTGCGCCAAGGTTGGCGTCTATAGAAAATACATTGCGACTGTGTACCAAAGGCCCATTTTCTTAATTGTATTATTTATTTAGGATACAGTTAACTGTAAACCGATGAGTGGTTCTTCGACACCGTTGCCAACGATCCACGCTCGGCCAAACGTTTATCCAGCCTGTGTTACGATCAGTCCTCAATTGCTACGCCGTCGTGCGAAATCCACTTCGTTGCGATTCGAGAAGTCAAAGCGGCCGTTGTTTCAGGAGCAAGGATCTTTGAATGGATCAATATTAATGGCAAATAACTTTATTGTCAATTTGTTATCTTGAAATATAAATTGTGAATTGAACTCAAAACTGACCTATGCAAATTTCGATATTTTCAGGACTCGAGGAATGGAGGAAGTGAAATCGATGGAAGCGGACGTCACAGTACCCATCTCAGAAACAGCGTCATCGGAAGACGTTTCGCTTCTTCGACAAACGTACTTTTCGTAACGCATTTTTGTTTTGTTTTTTGTTAACATTTATAATTTACATGTTGAATGAATTCGCTTAGGAGATGACCAATTTTCCTCCTGCCGTCATAGTTCGTCGTCATCGAAAGAGTCCAACTCTTCGCTGGTCGAAAGGACGTAGCAATCTAAGGCGGTCGGTAAGTCAACCGCTCGAAATGGAGAAATTGGACGGGATGGGATCGATAAATCAAGCTCCCGGAGGTCTGTCGGATCAAGAGGATCTCATTAACGACCTCAGTGCAGCTTCGTCTGACGAGGAGATCTGTTCCGATCTTGAAAACGGTGACTCTAACGGAAACGGTTCTCATAGAAGCTGTCGACATCGGCTCGAAGTAATTTTTTTCATATTTTCTTGTACTTAAGTTGGCAACTCTTCTAGCTAATTAAAAAGATGGCACTAGATGGTATTGCTGTATAATTCAAATAAACTTTGAAATTTTTTAACTGTTTGTTTAAAAATAAACGTTTTTGTATATTTTTTTGCTACTGTGTCGAATTACGAAAGAATACAACGGTAATTTGTTATTTTTTTTTTTCAGTATTCCGAGCCGATTGTTTATGCTGAAGCTCTTTGGGACCACGTTACGATGGATGCCGAAGAACTAGCCTTTAAAGCCGGTGATTTGATCGAAGTTCTCGACGATACCGACAGTGAATGGTGGTGGGGTGTCGTTGGAAACAGAGCGGGATGGTTTCCTGCACCGTTTGTCAGAGTTAGTGATTTAATTCTAGATTTTCTTACGGATTTTGGCGTAACAATTAACTTACCGATGTTTTAAAAAACCTCAGGCTCGAGTCAATCAGGAGGACACCGTGGAAGACTGTGTGGCCAAGATGAACGACGGCACCCTTCGTCCGCAGTCCAATCGCAAGACGACGGTCAGCCTTTTAAGCAACGATCAAGTTCGGATCAACGTCATCATGGAGATTGTGTCGACAGAGAAGGATTTTGTGCGGCATTTGAAAGACGTCTGTGAGGTGACTGGCTGGCTACTATTTAGTTTTTTCGAATGTGATTCGGCTCGTTTCTTATGATCAGCTTCACTTGTTTGTTTCGTCGTTAGGGTTATTTAAAAGAGGTTCGTAAAAGGACGGATATGTTCCCCGAAGACAGAGTCAACACGATTTTTGCAAACATCGAACAGCTTTACACCTTTCAAAGTGAATTTGTTTCTAAATTAGAACAATGTATCAACTGGGAACAACCTCATTTAAGTCAGATCGGTTCGTGTTTTACTGAACATGTAAGTGTCTTATAGTTTTCTTATATTTTCTTATTCGTTCGTGTTTTGTTTTTTGCATGTTAATAACACTAATATCATTACGCACCAAACTGAATGGCAGTTGTCATCTATTTTTTCAAAAAACTTTAATGGAAAAGTTGTAATTTCATTTTGCAGCTATTTTGAAAAATAATTCGGCAGTAATTTGATCGTAGATTAACGCAAGATTTAAGCAAAGTTTAACCTTTTTTTTTGTTTATTTCAAGTAATTTGAAGTAACTTTTTTTCTTAATCTTTGAGCTTTTGAGTAGCAACTTTTGAGAAAATGAATCCAAGTTTGTAACGAAACTAAAATAATAATGGACGGTGCTAAGAGAATTGCCAGAAATGATATATTTAAAAATGTACTATTTGTTGCAGTTAGAAAAGCATTTTAAAAAAAAAAAAGATTGTGCTTAAAAAAAGTTTATTTTTAAAGATGTTGTCATTAAATTTTTTCTTAGCACGTTTTTACCTAAGTTACTTTTGAACTTAACTTGCCTCAGTTATTCTTGAAAAATTAGTTTCTCGTTATTTAAATAAGGATTACTTCAGCTTATTTCTAGCTACATAAAAGCGATTTGGTTACTTTTTAAACTTTTGAAATTTGTACTTCGTTATGTAAATGATGATAATATTTCAGTTAATTTTGATCCACAAAGTAATTTATTTATGTTATTTTTTAAATCAACTATTACTTAAGTTATTTTCGAAAGGATTTCATAACAGTTGAAACTTTTTTATTTAAGAAACTTTATTTCAGTTTTTTACGAATGCTTTTTTTATTTTGCATTATTTCAGCTATTTTATAAAAGCTTTTAAACTACTTTATTTAACTTTTACTTAAGGTACTTTTAAAAAAAAAATGAGTAGAAAAGATGCAGGAAAATAGGCTGTGTTGGTTTGGGCATGTAATTTAGGAGTGGTGAGGATGAGCTGCAGAAACAGATGATCAGTTTGGTCCTGGGGGTTAAAATTGTAGAGGAAGGCCCAAACAAGCCTGGAACGGAACGGGATGTGGGGGCCTCTAGGAGATTCGCACAAAATTGAAAGAAGTGGAGAGCTAGAACCCGTAAGGCCGACCCTGCTTACTGCGGGAAAAGGTGCCGGAAATGATAATTACAACTTTTGAAAAATTAGTTCTTATTCATTTATATAGCGATCACTTCAGTTAATTTTAGTCCACATAAAAGTAATTTTATTTTACTTAAAATAAATGTTAATTCATTTAATTTTGGTCATTTAGACATGTGAAATCTTTTATTTCCTCGCCCAATGCTATAAATTAATTTTATTCAAACGTTTTCATTTCTTCAGAGGGAAGGTTTCGAGATGTACTCGGAGTACTGCAATAATCATCCTCAGTCTGTCAGCGAATTACAGGAACTTTATACGAATCCTAAATATGCCCATTTTTTCGAAGTACGGCGCACTTTTTATTTGACTTATCTTTAATACACCTTTTAACGAATGTGTCATTATTTTTATTTTCTAATGTCTCGTTTTTAGGCGTGCCGTTTACTTCAAGACATGATAGACATTTCTCTTGACGGTTTTCTTTTGACACCAGTTCAGAAGATATGCAAATATCCTTTACAATTGGGCGAACTTCTGAAGTATACGAAAACGGATCATCCCGATCATCCACACGTTGCCGAAGCTTTGGAGACGATGCGTAGTGTGGCGCAGTATATTAATGAACGGAAGAGACGGATGGAATGTTTGGAGAAATTGGCTGCTTGGCAAACAACCTTAGAATATTGGGAGGCAAGTGAAATATACCATGTTTTTTGCCTTATGGTTGACGAGTGTTTTCAGCTTGAAAAATATACGTAATGGTTCTTTTTTATTGTAGGGACCTAATCTGTTGGACCATAGTTCTGAATTAATTCATTCGGCTGACGTTAGCAAAGTGACGGCAGCCTGGTCGAGAGATTTCACTTTCTTTCTATTCGATCATCAGATCATCATCTGTAAAAAGGTTAATATTTGTCGTTTTTGTCGTCGGTTGAAATGTTTTAAACGTTTGTCGTGGTCATTTGTGGTTAGGATCTTATAAAAAGGAATTCGTACTCGTACAAAAGTCGTATCGACATGGATACTTGTGAAATCGTTGACATTCCTGATGGAAAAGGTTCTGAAATGTTTTTAATTTTCTTTGTAGTTTTGTTTGCATTTCTTTAACTTCTAATCCTACTCGACTTTACACTTGCAGACCCTTCGACTGGTCTAACGTTAAAAAATGCTTGGAAAATGTATTGCAGTAGAAGAAACAAATGGCTGGTTTTTGCTACGAGAACGGCCGAAGAGAAGTTGAGATGGATGAAAGCTTTCGATAATGAGAGGTGGAGAGTCGAAGACGATCAGCGACAAGGTTTGTGTGATTTGATTATAATTATAATTGATATGTTTTCGTTTATGAATAAGGTGGGAATGATTTCAATAACATTGTTTTATATAGTAAAGAAAATACAGTGACTGCCAATTACTGGTTTACTGTCACATAAGCAGTGATTTATGATTTTTTTTCCTCTTACAGTAGTTTTAATGACTTAGGGTGTAAATTACATGGAAAAGTTTTTATTCATAGAGTTTAGAGTTCAGTAATTTTGTTGTTGTTATTTTTTAGGGTTTGTCGTAACAGAAAACGCTAAGAAAACAGCTATGATGGTTGTTCTAAATAGGAAAAATCCAAAGAGGCCAAAAGGTTAATTCAGACAAGAAAAAAAGTTATATTAAAACAAAAAGAATTCTATTTGAAATTGTTATGTGTCTGTTTCTTTAGACAAAGAGAGAAAAAACGTGAATCGGAGAAACGGACGGTCCGATCCGTACGTAATTTCGTCCAAGTCGGGAAGCCTTCCTTCCAATCTGCTCTTAAGTACGAACAAAAAGAAAACCACGTCGGGGTGGTTTCACTTTGGAAGCAACAAGAAGACAAAACGGTGAACAGATATTTTTTATCGTTTTCTTATTGGATTCTTTGTAATTTCTGTCATCTCGCCTCGTGATCACTCGTGGTTCCTTCGACTGTTTACTTTTATACTGTCGAAACACTCGACTCGATGTTACTCGTTAACGGATTGGTCAAAAAGGGTGCAAAGGAAAATAGTTTAACTGCATAATTGATTGCATAATTGTTGATTCTTAGGTCATGTGAACGGCTCGATTTTACATATGAAGTTATCATATGAGATAGATAGGAAGAAAGTTTTTATAAAAATTTATTCGGGAAGAAAAGTAAAAAAGAATATAAAGAAATTTTGATAATACGTTTGTTACTGAACTAGTCAGTTTTGTCTGCATAAAAGGAATGAACCTCGTAAATATGTCAGGTTTTGTGGTTTTTAGAGACGTTGAAATCTTCAAATGAAGAGTTAAGAAAGATAGTATAGAAATTAATTTATAAGAACTTTTAGAGAAATATTTTACGTTGTGATTTAGCGTGTTAGCGGAAAAAGGAGGGCAGCAACTGTGAGAGCAAAAAGTTTATTTCGGTAAAGTTTCCGAAGTAAATTTATAGTCAGATGCAGAGCCGTAACTAGCTAATTTTGCACCCGATGCAAGAATATAACTTACGCCTCGTTAGTAGTAGTTATCTTGTGGCTGTTTGGCAACTTCTTCCACCAGTTGCCTCGTTGTATGATTTTGTGAGCGCATATTTATCTTTGGTGCTGTTCACCTTAAGGTAATAAAGTTCCTCTGCGCTCCTAAACTTTGTGCGCCCAAAGTGGGGGCCTCACTCGCCTCTCTCTCGTTACGGCTCTGGTCAAATGTAATATCTTTTGTAGCATTTCTTCCCTTTTTTCAATTTGGACAAATAGACAGAAAATTTCTTTTGTTGTTTAACTTTCAAAGAAACACCGAAAAACGTTATTGGCCTTTGATTAGTTTTTTCTATTGGATCAAATTTGGCAAAGTAGAAAAGCAGAAGGGCAGAACTGGACTCGAAATCTTTTGATTTTGATTATTTAGATAGTTTCACGATCTGTCATTTCGACGCAGGAAATTTTAAATAAGTGAGTCTTTTGCACTCAAAGTTTTCGTTATGGTAAGGCTGATCCACGTGGTTCTAGGGGTCTAACAGGCAGGGGGCTCTTCCCCTCGATTGGTCTCGAAAAACCTTAGAAATTGAGTGGACGGTCTTTCTTGATGTATTATTCCCTCCAAATCTAGATAATTGTACACAAAATAACTTAAATTTTGAGGTTATTGTTTTATTTTATACACTGTAAATGTGATAGATGATTTTGCACTTAATTTATCTTCATGCTTAAATAACATGAAGTTAAAAAAAAAAGAATTGCAAATTTTTAAATTAAATTCCTACTAATTTTCAGTTGCATATTTAATATATCGTAGTTGTTGTGCTGCTCTGATATATTCTCTTTTTTTTTGGCATAATTGAATTTTGTTTTATACTTTGTTAATTAATTTGCTGCAATCAAGTACTTTTATGTAAAACATTATTGTAAATATATTTCGGGATGTTTCTTTTGATTTTTTTTTTTAAAAAGCCTTTTATTATGCCTCACAAATTATATGTATATTAATTATTATTATTATGCGTACTATTGTCAGTTTAGGTGTAAAAAGTGTAAATAGTAAGTGTTTTCGAGTATTCGTATATATATATATATAATAGGTCGTCTATACATAGTTTTTGAGAATATTTTTTTTTGGATGCATTTATATTCAAAACCGTTTTTGAGTAAAGTAGTAATGGTAAATCTCACCTTTTACTATACAGAGTGTCCATAAAGTCATGGTGAAGTTTCAATTTGTAATATTTTCACTTCTATATTAATATACATTATAAGCAATCTATAAAATTCAACTGAAAGGGACACACAAAACCTCAATCTTTAAACGATCTTTGTGATAGGATAACAAATGTTGTGATTAGTGCTAGAACTCAAACGCATTTGCAGAACCTGTTTGGAGGAACTTCAGAAACTTGTTATCCGAAAGGATGTTGCGTAAATTAACATTCTGAATGAATTCCCTTTCAGTTGTCGGATAATGCAGGGAAGTTATTAAAAATTGAAACTGTACGAGGAGTGTATGGGCACCCTGTATATTAAGTATGTTTTTAAGCACATAAGTAGTTATTCTAAATTTCAATATTTGTGTTTCGTAATATCCAATTTTTGGAATCAGCCTTTTGTCATCTTGCCACATTTATTTTTTTTTTATTTTCTTCTGTTTGTTAAAAATGAACTAATTATAATTTAATTAATTTTTTTTTAGAATGAAATGAATTGAAAATGAAATTTATTTATACAAAACAGCAAAATTAAATTTTAGATCCAAATTTAAGCAGTACGTTTTTAAACTCATCCACTGACAAGAAAATGTCACCAGAACTCTTTGTTTCGAAAACAAATTTTAGAAAGAAAAAACTTGAAATTGTTTTTAAAATCTAGAAGAGTAGTTAATACCTAGTCTACACCTAATATGTTTGAATATTAAACTAATAGAGGACGTTAAAATGTATGTTAAATTCGATACATTCAGTTAACATCTTTATACAGGATGTGCAAAATGTCATGCCCCATATGACGATGGACAACCTAAAGAAGGGCCATCACATTAGACTTTGCTAACATCAGAGATAATGTTACTTCACGTAAGAGGCTTCAAAAGTCATGTGACAACTGATTAAAAAGGTGTTAAGAAGAAAATGGCTGCCAGTTCAAATGTTTTATTTAATTTATATAATAATTTAATGTGAAACATAAACATAATAAAAATATAATAGATTGCCTATGGGGCATGACTTTTGGCACACCCTGTATATTAAGTTTAAATTTAAATATATTAACTTTGGATCTTAATATATAATTAATTATTAAAATTGATTTAATAGGCCTATTTCAATATGTTTAGATATTAAATAATGAAGTCAATTTTTTTCTCTAACTCTGCATAATTATACTAATTACAATTAACTTCAATAAATTTAATTACTAGATGTAACTGAATCACTTAAAATTATTTTCACATTGAATTATGTAAAAATAAGCTTTTGATTGGCAGTTTGAAACTAACATTTTTAAGTTTTTACAACGTTATCCGCCTGTCAGGCCAGTTTTAGATGTTTTGTCCCAACTTTAAGTAGAAAATATTCAGAATTCTAAATTGCCATAAAAAGTTTATTTTGAACGTTATCAATATGCAAAATATCTTTACGGGATTTAATTACTTTTCTAGTTTCTAAAACACATTTTTTTAATTTTTATTTTTTAAAAACATCTCATTCATTTGCATATTTTGCTATGACAGCTTAGAAAACGTCTTAATTAAATGGTTTACAATCATGGATTTATATGGATGTTATCAAACAGATTCACTGACGAATTTAAAAACGTACTTTAAATTTAAACATTTTAATTTTGATACTGTAATAGCATAATTTTTTTTAAATAATTGATTATTGCATTCATTGGCGCCAGTCGAATTATAAATTTCTTGAGTAGTTTCTAAAACAGTATTTTAACTTAACAATTTTCAAAAAAATATCCTAAAGACTTTAAGATCATAATTTTTAAAAAAAAATCGTAGATAATGTGATTCATTTTTGGTACATTTTCAAGTATATAAAATTGTGTAAATATGAATCTGCAATTTTTATACTTTGAAGTGAATGGAAATAATTGGGGTTGTGCTTCCGAATTCCTGGTCATTGTATATGCAGGGTGTGTTTATAGTAATACTACCAAACTGTTGATTGTTAATCCACTCAGTGATTTGAAAATCTTATGAAGTGTTTGAGGTTCTTCGATTTGAATATTACAATAGAAAAAAAAAATTGTGCATATTATTTGTCAGTTTTCCTTGTTAGTCAAGCGGCGATCACACTGGCTATTTGTCTTGCAAGATTTTGTGCAATAAATAAACCAGTTATTGTTGTGAATTTTGCACAGTTTCTTGCAAAAAAAAAAACAAGATCAGTGTTTTCTGTAAAAGAAGTTTTGCAAGAGTATTATCACATTTCGCAATTTCAATTAAGTAAATCATTGCAGTAAATCTTGTTTTAAACATTGCGAATGTGATGGCCGTTTTAGTCTGCACACAAGTAATGTTTCCTTTAAATCAAAGCATTGCAGTTATACATGTAAATATTTTCAAAATTAAAAGTAAACAGTGTTTCTCAATCAGTCTACATTATTGCATTGTAAAGCGGCGATCACACTGGCTATTTTTCTTGCAAAATTCTGTGCAAGAAATGTCAAATATTGCTGTGAATTTTGCTCAGTTTATTGCTTTAAATATTGCCAATGTGATCGCCGCTTAAGAAGTATGTTTATTCCCATACAAAATTTGTTAGCAACAAAAATACGGTAGTCTCTCGATTATCCGAGCTAATGTGGATCAAGACCATCTAGGATACGGTCAAAGTCGGTTAACATGGAAAAGTAAACTATATGACTACCTATCCCTCTTTCATTGCATTCATACATATAAACAAATCTTTATATCATCACTTAGTCTTTTATGTAAAAATACAGTGCAACTTTGTGCAAACAACCACAAACTGAGTGGTAGAATTGACACCCACCACAAAACGCAAAAAATACTAGCTTGGATAACACGGCACCTTGGATAATCGAGACTCTACTGTAGTTACTTATAGTTGTATATTTTAAACTTGTTCTGTTCATTTCTAGTGTAAATACATATAATCAAAAGATTCACAATGAACAAGTCATGATGGTCGATTTCGATTGTGTATATGAGAACGATTTATTTTATTTTTTGATGGTTTGTGTTTGTGAAATTGTTTCACAGAAATTATAACTAACGGCCATATTCTAAAACGTTACTTAAACCAAAGTGAAACTTAAAGCTAAGCCTTAAAAACTCTCCATAAAATTACTAAACTTTTGTATTGCATCATGGTTTAAGCTTAACTTTATTTTTAGCAACGTTTTTGAACACTTGGGTTTAGTTTTTTTTAATTGTCATTGAAGCAACTATCAAGAAACGTGTATTCTGTAAATTGAAACTTAACAAACAATCGAAACCATAGTTTTAAAAAAAGAACAAATGAAGTTTAAACCAACTTCGAAACAATATCTTTTATTTACTTTAAATACAAAAGAAATAATACAAAGAATAGAAATCTTATTTAATCTGACGTTGTATACGTCTACAATGTTGCGATTTGACATCTCGTAACGCCTGATCGAGAACGTCCGTCAGATGAACAAGATTAGTCGGATCTGTCTGAAGCAACAACGGCTTTTCTTCTCCGTTGACTTCGGTAACAAGCTTCATAGTGATCAAAGGAATAACCTGATGACGAAGACTACGAGAAGCAACCTTAAAAAAAAGGAACAAAAGTGTTTCGGAATCTCGATCTTTTAGAACGATACGATTCATGGACGTACCTGAACGTCACATCGCCATTCTAAGCTCTTGTACTGCGGAACATCTGTTACCATTCGGGCTAAAACGGCCCTTATTTCGGTTACATTCTTTTGATAATGTCCTAAGATCTCATTCCGAGCGGAGTCCGAGAACTCAACCGTTAGAAGCGTTTCATTGAAATCTTGTTCATTTAACTATAGAATAAAATAAGAAGGAAAACATTACCAATTATTAATTACAGCTTTTACTCAACTTACTAAATGTTTTGCGCCTTCTGTAAATAAATTCATCAGTCCTTCAACTCCGTGTTGAACAATCGAAACGTCAGTTCCGAGTTTTTCTTTTCATTAAAAAAAAACGAATATTAAGTCAAGAAACCATCAAAAATAATTAATATTTACGAGCTGCATTGTGATATATCTTGCTGTTGGGTCCATTTAATATGAATTCAATTGAAATACGGCAGAATTCAGTCAAAACTGCGATGTAAATGACAAAATACAGTAAAAGTTCAAGTATGGTTAATGTGGCCCTTCTATAGAGCGCAACAGTGATTCGTTTCATGTTATTCAATAGACGGGCCACAGCAGTTCTATCGATACATGTTGTCGACGTTTTATCGTTCAAAAACTATCAAAACTCACCTTCTAAATCAAGATTTTTCAAGAACAATAGATGGTTCTTACTGTCTTCGTTTAGAAACAGAAGCATTATTAACAAGATTTTTTTTAAATTGAACTTATAAATGTCAAACGTGAACGTAAAAATTCGATATGTTTTTTTCTTAAAATAAAATAATTTCACGTAGTATCTAATAGATGGCGCCACATATTTTGGTGAAGGTTCTAACGAAAACAAGATGAATAGACTTCGCTCAACTTATATTTCTTTCCATGCCAGACGTGAGTGGTCAATAGACGGCGTCACCTGTCGTTAGAGCTAAAATACGTTCTTAATCATGCGTGAACTTGAAGGGTTCATTAACTTCGTTTGCCTTACTCCAATGATATCGAAGGATCTAGGAACATCGTTATCGGTAAGAGAGATAAGAAAAGGCATTGTATTGTGTTTTCTTTGTATAGGGACGAGTGTCAAGTAGTCACAATATACGTGTGTCAATGTAGCATGGATATAGTTACAGTATAAAACTACTTCCGCTCAGTTTAGCTATCAGCCTATCACAACCAAGCTCATTAGTACAGCTGAAAAATGAAATGGCATTAAAACACAATTCTGAAACCAGTTCGCGATGCTATGGGATTAGCTTATATGGGGTGTACAAGATTGTGAGAACAATCGTTTTGCATGCATGAAAAGCGCCATATTGGTTTCAATTTGGCCAACTTATATATGATTTTTGCTTCAGAATTTCACAGTGATATGTTATATTCGTGCCCATTATACCCGTTTTGTGGCTCCCTAATTTCCTATCTTTGCTTTTGGCGCGAATTTATTTCATAATGCGAATCTTATTGAAGGAAATTATTGCATGATTTCAAAGAACTGAGTTGATGATTAATTAATAAGGTAGAAAGTTGTTTTTTATTATTTTATTTATAATAAATTGTAAGATAAGGAGGCTATTGCCATACACAATGAATGAGATCGACGCCGTCTGCAGACACTGTCACACAGACCAAATCTCACGTTTGTCTTAAGGTGTATGCTATACATCACGTGTCTGCAGACAGGTCTGTGAGACAGAACCACAGTTCACTTAATTGTGACAGACAAGGTCACAGACAATGTGAGAAACTTTCTCTGCAGACCGCGCGTCTCATAGTGTATGGCTATAGCTTTTGAATATTGCTGCTGACCTTTGAATGACCTTTACATGGCATTCAAACCAAATTTTCTTACAATAACAGTCGCAAGTTTTTATTGTTTGCTTACAATAAAATGATTTTGGTTGAAGTTTTATAGAAAAAAAAAACTTCATGATTTTCATGTTTTATGACTGAAAGAAAAATATGTAGACAGAAAAAATATTATGTATACACAGCTAGTATTATAAGAAAATAACTACCCTCCCCCCCTCCCCCAATACAGTCTTGGTTTTCTGAATGTAATTTCAAATTGAATGTGACGTAATGAGGAGATTGAAGGAAAGGGAGAAAGAGAGGCAAGAAAGAAATATGTGAAATTGTGTGATTTTCCCACCCCCACCCCTCTTTACTCCTCCACTCTCTCTCTCTCTCTCTCTCTCTCTCTCTCTTTCACTCACACACAATTTGAGAGAAAAAGATTGAGAGACAGAATGTAAATTCATTTTCAAAAATGAGATTTTTTTTTATTCGCTGTTGGATTTTACACACCTCCGTACACACTATTAAGGTTCACGACTGAGAATACATGTATTTTCTATAACAGGGAATTAGAAAACGTGATGAACAGAAGTTGGTTCCGCCCTTTTTATGACGACCGAGAACTTCTAATTGGTTTGTTGCGTGGTTCCACGTTGAAAATGGCGGAGCATATGACGTCACACTACACAACCAACCAATTAAAGTTGCGTTCGTCATAAAAAGGGGCGGAGCCAACTTCTGCTTGTCCCGATTTCTAATTGTCATGAGTCATGATGACAGGCATTTAGAAATCGGGACAAAAACAAGTTGGCTCCGCCCTTTTTATGACGACCAGGAACTTCTAATTGGTTTGTTGTGTAGTTCGACATTGCAAAAGAGCGGAGCATGTGACGTCAACTACATAACGAACCAATTAAAAGTTGCCGGTCGTCATAAAAAGGGCGGAGCCAACTTGTGTTCGCCCCGATTTCTAAATGCCTGTGTGACTGTGTCATGATGTGGCTTGTAGGAGGGTTGGATGGCGCACCTTGGGGTGGCAAAATGGGCGCAATGTTTTAAGCATGCAGCAGGTGGACAGCGCGGGGGCGGGGCCACTGCGCAACCTTTTATTTCTAGATTCTCGTATTTTTGTAAGGACGTTAATTATTCTGATTGTAAGAATAATTTCAAATGGAATGTTTCAATGTTGGATTTCTCTTCTGAGAGAGTTCAAGTTGATGTTCAAACTTAGACCGATTACACTTCCTCGGTCCTCCTCTAATGGTTTAAGGTTCAAGTGAATCAAGTGTTAAGTTTTCTTCTTGAATTTGAGTGAAAAATTTCGAGCTAAAGCCAGAGATTTTTTACCAACAATTCTGGCACAAAAAATCTAGATTGACAATAAAAAGCTTGAATTTTTTTTTTAGAAAGAACTTTAAACTTTTATTACAAACTAGAAGAGTAAAGGAATGTCATTATTATTTCCATTAAGATATTTTTTTATTAAGAAAAAAGGCTACGTTTTTATTATAACATATATGCAGCGTGCCGGAGCCCTGTTAACTAGACTTCCGTATATTTTAACTAAACGCA
This sequence comes from Brachycybe producta, assembly GCA_036925085.1. Taxonomy (NCBI): domain Eukaryota; kingdom Metazoa; phylum Arthropoda; class Diplopoda; order Playtdesmida; family Andrognathidae; genus Brachycybe; species Brachycybe producta. Next base: position 2,373,751 of record JAUPFP010000016.1, on the reverse strand, counting down.
GACTTGGTTGCATTTAGTTTAAATAAAACGTGGACGTGATGAAGGTTGCCTTGTCGTGGTAAATAATTTTAAGGCAATTTTCTAAAATTCAAGGCCATGTTTACGGCATTTTGCCCTCACTAATCAATCTAGCATAATAAGTTCATGTGAACAATCAACTGGTGGACAACAGTGGTCCAACTAGTTGTCCTGAGGCCACGTTGTTTGAGCCCGCATGAGATTTTTTTTTTCGAAAGGGGGTGGGGGGAGTAAATTTGGAATGAATTTGGAGCTAGAAAGCCCGCTGGGTCTATCTAGTTGTATAAGTCTAGTAAGTTGTATAAGTTTTTAAGACATGTACTGATCGAGTCTTCTTCTGGTCTGAGGGTTGTTACAGTGGAACGGTTTCTGAAGATGTTTGCCTTTAGGAGACAAAAATTCAAATCAATTCGTCAGTCGACTAGAAGGATTGTCATGTGTCAATATAAGATAGAAAGATATTGAATTGGCTTGTAGTCAATAAAAAAAAAGGACATCGAAGTCGTCTCTTGACCTTTTCTAGCGCCTCAATAGAGACACTCCAGAACGTGCACGTGCTGTGTGACGTCATAAACACGGGCATTGTTAAGTGAAACTTGATGTGTCCAAAAAAACATGGTCTCCATTCTAGCTACGTTTAGTACTTGGTCGTTGGCGATAGCTTTGCTTTATTTGATTTTGGCCAATAGGAACGCAGTTCCCCCCCCCCTGTCAATAAAAACACACAGGAAATTAGAAATCGGGACGAACATAAGTTGGCTCGTCCCTTTTTATGATGACTGGCAACTTCTAATTGGTTGGTTATGTAGTCTGACGTCACATGCTCCGCCGCCCTTTTCAACGTCGAACCACACAACAAACCAATTAGAAGTTGCTGTTCGTCATAAAAAGGGCGGAGCCAACTTATGTTCGTCCCGATTTTTAATTGCCTGTGTATAAAAACTAATGTATTTTCTATTTAGTAAAAATTGTTGTGAATTTCATGCTTTTTGGTTTGTTGATGGACGAAGAAGAACTCTTCATCCAAAGTTTGATAAAATATTGATAAAACATATTTTTTTTATTAATTGTTTTTTTTTTCTTCCGGTTTTTATCATTATATTTTAAATTCAATAAATTTTTGATTTTTAAAGCGAAAAGCAGCTTTAGTATTCTGTTTAGAATACTATTGATTCTGAAGAGCGGGTTTTTATATGCTGCAAAAATAAAATACTGCGTTCCTATTGGTCAAAATCAAATTGACCAAATCTGTCGCCAACAACCAGTCAAAAATCATGATCTCTATTCTAGCCTCCTTTAAGTTCCTTTAAATTGAATTCCTAATGATAATTGAAATTCAAATCTGTTTTTGAAAGGTTGTGTCCAGGTTTTGTTTTTGTTTGCAATATTTTGAATATGTGGATGCCCCACTGGAACCATAGCTCTTTTACTCTTATAATGAAGCATTTAAGAACGATTCATTATTACAGTGATCTGGCAGTGTAGTCTGTGCTATCCGGTTCATTCATTCAGAAAAAAAGAAGAAAGTGATTCTTTCTTGCGTTATAACAGTCAGTATGTCGCATCCATTTGGCGCAAATTGTCCATTACACGAAATGTGTGTTCATTCCGCGTTTTGCATCAGGCCAATTTATGTTCATTTCGCGAAATGAACATAACGTTTCATGTAATGGACTATTACACCAAATGGATGCGACATATATAACAGAAGAGGAAGAAGAATATTCTATTAAATAACTCATAACACAGACATCTTGAGGCAGAAAAGACAATGAATGAATGGATGGATGGATAGAAAGGGAGTTTTTTCATCTATTGAAATTATATGATGCTTCAGTACTTAATAATCATGTGTTGCATCATTGGTACTGACAGAGAGGGGTGTTCGGAGAAAGGAAAGCGGGGTAGGGGGTGGGCCAATCTTACTTTGAGAAAGAATTGCATATTAAAATGATGAACTGACGCGTCGCAACACAATCTCTTATTTCGAAATGATAAACTTTGTTAAAAAAATTGTTTCCATTATTAAATATAAATATAAATGGAAATTTACAATTATGGAGTCTTTTTGTTCCAATTTCTGTTTGTTTTTTGGAGAAAAAAAATGAACGAGGAACATTGAATTTGAAACTTAAAACTTGAACATCCTTAATAGGATTCCAACATAAAAACCCCCTGTTGAAGCTTTATGCAATAAAACAGGCGTGCACAACGGAATATAGACATTTGCCCTAAAGATACATCCCCTATTAAAGCCTTTTGCCCTAATGCCAATTGTCCAAAAGGGATAATTGCCCTAAAGGGACATTTGTCCTAAAACTACTTTTTTTTCTCTTCGTATGCTTTAGTGTCTTTCGGTGGAGTATGTTTAATAGATACTTGCGCGCCACAGGCGCACAAATAACGCCAAATATGACTTATATTTAGACTGCTTATTAGGTCAAACGTCCCTTTAGGGCAAATATCTATTTAGGGTAATTTTCTATAGGTGAAATGGCTTTAGGGCCATGGTCACTTACCCCTGCACAACATACTCACCCCGCAACGAATTTTCGGGAATAAATTCACGTAATTTAACTTATTGAACATTGATTCTTTAAAGGTGGTTCCATAAACACATTTACTTGAATATGTTTTGGCCAAGCTTATGAGTGCCCACAGATACTGGCTAAGGTCAGCATGTCCCCTTTCAAAACCCAAATTTCTTATTTTAAAGTAAAATGCGTGAGCCATTTAGCCTATGTGCTATTAAACATTAAAACGTCATCATTTTTGCTCGTTTCGCTCACCTGAATTTGTAAAAGAAATAATTTTTTTTTTTAAAAAAAAAAAGCTTTACTTGACCAGAAGTAGGCCTGCAATATATGTATTTCTGAAGGGAGACAACATAGAAATAAAGCGAATTTTTATTTTATCTTCTCTAAATTAGTGTAATTAGCTCACTGTAACTGATAACTCTCCTTTGGCAATAAATTTTTAGTGCGTTTTAGTGTTTGTTTGCACCACAGCCGTTTTTTTGACAGTTATTTAATAATTTTTTTTTAAATATTATTTCAGATTTGTAAACCGCGGTCGTGCTGAGTCACAAGAAAAATGTGACATGGATCATTTCAAGTGACACATGAATTGATAATTTTGAAGCAGAGATCAATGGTGTATTTTGCAACTCTTTTATTTTTTTTTAAGATGGCATGTTATGTGTGGGTGTCATCTTTCAACAACAGCTGAATTCTTTCTATGTGCTTTGATGTTTTGTTGTTGTTGTTGTTCAGTGCGGTTTGTTCGTGACATTTGCCATCGAGACTGGTGACGTCACATTAAAGTTTGAAACAGCCGAGTCGCCGATGGATGAAAGATTGGCATCAATCATTGTAAGTGAATTTTATTTTTATTTATAATTTTTAAGCAGTTATGATGTTTAGATTGCCCATACTAGGTGTGACTCTTGTAATAATGTAAGTGAAATTGCACTGTGCGCTTCAGCTTGTCATTCCATAAGGTGGGCCACGCGTGGTTATCGTTTATCAGTAACGTAAGTTGCATGGAATTGAGAATTTAGTGAATTTTCTGAGACTTGTGTCTCTACATTTTTTTGTATCCATCTCTTGGAAACTTTTCATTTGGTGCGTACATTATATTGTATGGAAGTGTGACGCCACCGACACGTGTGTGCCGCCTGACACATGTTTGTGAGTGACCTCGCATGCTGTTAAAAGGGCTCACGAAGGTATTGTCAAATTACGAACGCATGCCCCATTCGTATTAATATGAACGCTATATCATAACTTGTCCCATTTATTAGCTACATTCCTGAACCAAAAGCAGTGCTGCGCCTCCTACCACTTGCTTGTATTACAGTGTGAGAAAATAGCTTACAATGGCATGTTGCTTCGGCAACCCGTAAGTGGTTTTTTTGTGTCAAGGAGCAAATCCACACAGCCGACAATCGTGGCACGACTAGCAGCATCCATATTGAAAGGATTGCATGGAGTGCTAGCAGTGTCAGGAGGTGGGTAAAACATTTTAAAGAAGGGAATACAGACATTGGCAATCAGTAGCTGCGAAGTGGTCGAAAGGAATGCCAGAGACACACATTCAGAAAACGTGAAAGGAAACATGTAAGAAAACAGACAATTCTGCTGTTTTCAAGTGTAAGAAACAGAACAGAACCTGAGATAGAGCTTTGCTCTTATCTTTTCTGTTCTATCCTGCTTTCTGTTATAAATGAACCAATAGGCGCTTGCATGAGTCATGACATCATCAAAACGTTTTTTGTAGACTCAAAGCAAACAAAACTTTGGAACCCGTGTTGTCTATGTTTCACAATAGATGGCGTGTCGCATTTCTGTTCCTGCATGTGTGTTCATCACATGCAAACAGAAAAGGAAAACTGACTTAAAACAAAGAGTTCTACCACAAAGACATTTTCAGACTCCTGAACTGGTGAAAAAATTGCATCGACAGGGATGAGGATTTTTTGGAGAAGGTGACAAAAAAAAAAGAGTGACGTTTTCACTGATATGTGATAAATTTCTATGCAAGCATTAATTTCGATTTTATAATCATATGTTCATTACTTTCAGTATGACCCTCATAAATTCATTATATAGTACTGTAGATCGTCGTTATTTTTAAGTGTTGGTAAAGAAGAAGAAAAAAAAAGCAATGGGCCAAGTTTTCTCTAAATTTCTGTTAGAAACTTTTAGAAAATGTGTGTTGAGACTGTCCCAAAAAAATATATATATATATATATATATATATATATATATATATATATATATATATATATATATATATATATATATATATATATATATATATATATATATATATATATATATAATAAACGCCTTCCTTTGAAAGTTTGGTCGTCTATTTTACTCATAGTAAATGAATATTTTGTATATATATAAAGTAACTCTTTTGAATTTGTTCATTGTTTCTGTTTTGTGTTTCCTCTATTTCATTATAATACTAAGTATAATAATAACAATGATTCTAATAACAATAATAATAATAACAACAACCAGACCTTGTTTTCTGTTTGTTGTTTGTGTTTTGCGGGTTTCAGATTTCCCCTTGTCTCTCTCATTTTTACTATTGAGAGAGAGACAGAGATATTATTTCAAAGAAAGTTTTTTATCTAAAAGAAAAGCCATTTACTTGTTAAGTTTATTGTCTTCCATTATTCTTTATAATGCGTCTTTTTAAGTGTAGGTTAGTGTGTGTATCTTTCCATTGCACACACACGGAACACACTTTTCTACACCCTGTTATTTAAACGTTGAAAACGCTTCATTTAAAATGTTCTTTCTTCATATGTAGTAATAATAATAATAATAAATGGCAAGTATAGATTCACATTAAAAAGTTAACATAGCTTTTTAGTATAGAGTAACAGTTTTTTTTTGAATATTTCTTCTCTTATATGTCTTGTAACATTCTACTCTGTATCCATTGAGTCGTAAAGAGAGGTGCTATAAGCTCCATTTACAGTGATTTTTTTTCAAAATAAAATAATGACAACACACCAGTGCCACAGCCTTAAAGTGTATACTTTGAAGTATATGTTGATAAAAATCGAGCAAATACTTCATGAGAAAACAGCAAAAGAATATAGCAATGCAGCAAACTCATTGTTTTCTTCTATATGTTAAAGTCTAGTTTCAAATGGTTACCAGTCACTGCTAAATAGTCATGAAACGCCACTCAGTTACAGAAGAAACTAGGAGTCAACTTATAACAAATTTCTATGTTAAAGCCTGGTTTTATTGGAATTAACAGTCGCTGCAAAAATTAGTCATGAATGGCTAGTTGTATGTTAAAGTCATCATGTTTAACATAACTTGTGACCCCCTCTAAGATTGGCGTGTGACTGGTTTGTTACCTTAATTCTTCAAATAGACCTCCATCCTCCTACTTTGAGATATCAGTCTCCAGTGGCGATGCTTGAATGGTGTTGGTTCCAATTTCTACTCTTGTTAGCTGACTGTTCATTGGATAGTCACTGCAGAATAGTAATTCAAAGTATTATAGAGGTCTACAGTCTACTTCAAGAATTTTGGTCACCAACTAGTCACATCCTTATCACACTATGATACACATAATGAATTGAATAAATCCTGCTTGATTATTTTGCACTGATTGGTAACCGTGTGGAAGCAGGCATTGGAAAGTTTTGTTTACACATTTCCTTAGGGCGGCCTATTTTTAACCTTCTACTACCAGTGGCACTATTTGAGGATATTCTTCATTTATTTAGCTGTTCAAAATGCTGCAAGAGTTGGAGGTAAATGCTAGGTAAAAGGCTTGTTAATAGTGTTGACTTTGTCAGCGTAGCTAGCCTCCAATTCCAAACATCTAAACCTAAACACATATAATCGAATGGAGACGATTTTTTTATAAAATAAGACAATCATAAAAAATTAAAAGTCATTTTTTGTCGTTTGGGAAACTGTGCACAAGAAATGGCAAAATTGGTGTCATTAATATTAAAATGGCAGTTACGGTTCTACAACTCTATGAATCAGGTACGGCACCTGAAAATGTGTTTGCTAACTTTGTTTTTAGTATCTTTTATGATGATTAAATTGTAAATAATTTATTTTGTTAGAAGACAAGTTAAGAAAAAAAAACATAATTTCATTTTACTTTAATTTATATATAAAGTTAATAATATAAATAAAAAAAAACACTTTTTGCTCAATTTTTCTATGTTGAGTCTCTAAAATAACATATTTAATTTTTAATATTAAAAATATAAATCTTTTTTTTTAATTTGATTTCAAATTTGACGTAATAAAACATGATTTTTTTTTTAAAAAAAATTAAGTGATGATTTATTTTTTAATTAAAATAAAATAGTCTAAAATAAAATACAAAATGTAAGTTGTGTTTTTTGGCACAATTTTTATTTCAATTTAAAATTTAAATAATGAAACTGCAACTAGAACTTTGAAATGAATATTTTTCCTCCGTTGATAAAAAAGCATTCCATTTAAAAAAATTAGTTACTCTTTAATTTTTTACATATTAATTTGAAATTAAAATTATTCAGTAAAAAACACAACGACTTAGTTTACAACCCAATATATGCAAATGAGGTATGACGATTTTAAGACACACTGTACAAATATAAAAAAGTTATAGATGGAACTTGTATTTTAGGATTTTATTGATTTTGTAAGAACGATAACAATGGAAGAAAGAAAAAAAAACTGTGTCTAAACTGTGCCATTTTATAAAATTGATTATAACAATATTGGTTTAGTGTAGTTTGTCAATCAATTGACCAATCAATCGATAATAGAGAGAGAGAAAGAGGAAGGAAAGGGTTCGGAGGATAATAAGAAAAGAAAAAAAAATGAACACATGATTTCATAGGATATTAAGAAGGTTTTTTTGAAGGTTTTCTTTTGCCACAGTTGACGTCATCATTTTCATAGGAATCCACATGACCATGATCTGCTTTTAGCTCTTTTTTTAGTCTTTTCTCTCTCTCTCTCTCTCTCTCTCTCTCTCTCTCTCTCTCTTTCTCTCTCTGTGTTAAGCGGATTGAATGCGATAAAAGCTTTTTTGCTGCCATTGATCTTTTAATCAAAGTACGATCAAAATTACGCATGAATGAGTTTCTGTCTGAAAATTATGTGCTAATGATCCTCCCACTCTTCTAACACTCCCATTTTTTTATATTATATATATATATATATATATATATATATATATATATATATATATATATATATATATATATATATATATATATAGCGAAAAATCAATCGATTGTATTTTTCGCTGATTATTTTTAAGTGGAAAAATAACAATTATGGTTTCTGTTCTTCCGGATTTGGTGGTGGTAGGGACGAGAGTAGTGTTGATGGTTGTTGATAATAATTTTCTAATATTTTCATCATAGTCTCGCTCAATTGTGGTCAAAATTTCGTACCTAAAGGTGAGGTTTCAAATTGCCCCTAACTGTTAGGCAATCACACATAACATAAACATACTTCTCTTTATATCCAATGATCCAAAGAGTTAAGAAATAGCAACAAAAAAGCGGGTTCTCAAATCGCGGCCCACTGTTTGTAATAGATCTGTCATTACCCTGCATCTTAAAAACAACTCCTAACAACTATTCTAAATTGTTGATTTAAATAAAGCCAAGCTTAAAACATGATGCAAGACAAAATTAAGCAACATTTCAAAATTATGTAAAATATACCTGTTAGGAATACTTGAAAGTGGTTTTAGAAACTAGAAAGGTGGTCATGTATAGCTACCTCATTTGTGAGCTTGAAGAGCATTGATGAATTGTAGCTTCCTATTGGCTGTGACATTTTTTATACAACAAAAAGTAGAATAGACATCTACTTTATGCAACACTGTCACAAAATGTGGTAGACCTTTGTGAGCTGTGTTGTACTAACTTTTACAACTTATTACTGCATTTTTGACTAATGTAAACGTGCCTTAACTTGAAGTCAAATCAAATTGAAAATATGAAATTGCCATAAAGATGTCTTTTTAATAATACAACAACAAGGAAACCCCTTAAACCTTATCTAAACTTGAGTTAAATGCATTAAAGTTACATGTGTTTAATTGATTTATATGGAGTCCATTTAAGAACATTCATCAATAAATTAAAGTTGATGTTATTACTTAATATCTGAACAAAAATTGCAATACTAAAACAATATTTTGTTACACTATCACATTTTAACATTTTTATATATTACACTAGTGGGGTAACCCGTCATAAATGACGGGAGCAAAATTCACAGACATTTGTGCGCATGCGCGTCGTTTTTTTCCTTTTTTTTACTCCTTTCATTTCAATTTCAGACATCCCCTCCCACTTTTCCCCTCCTGAAAAACTCATTTTCTCTTTCAAATATGAAAAGGGGAGGGGATAATAGTAGCAAAATTAAACTACAGTTTATCACAGGCAATTGTGCCCAGCATTAGAATTTCTTTTGCTCCGCCCTTTTATGAACGTCATCAATTTCTAATTGGTTTGTTACTTGGTCTGATGTCATAAATGGGCGGAGGAAAAGAAATTCAAATGCTGGGCACAATTGCCTGTGAATTTTGCTCCCGTCATTTATGACGGGTTACCCCACTAGTTAAGTTATAAATCATAAAATGGTGGCTCAACACTTCACTCGCGAGCCGCATATTTAGAACCAAAAGAAACTAAGCCACAAAAAAAAGCCCTTGAACTTTTCTTCTCTATAGAAATGTTCTTATGATCATTTTTCTATACTATTGGATGTGGATTTTCATTAGTTTGCTAATTTCTCATCATCTCATTGCAACATTTTTTAAAGATACATTTATAAATAAAGAAACCAATAACACGTGTTACAAAGTCTTTCGTTTTAATTAACTTTTTTAGTTGAATCTAAGTTAAATTTTGAAGATTTCTTCTTCTTCTTTTGTTGTGTTTGTTTTTAGTTTTTAACCTAAACAAGAGGCGATTTTAATTATCATGAGTGCTCTTTTGAATCACATATTGGAACAAGAGTGAACATTTTTTGATTAAAGCTTAGCTTATAAGATCTCTAAGCTTGTAATTAAATTGGATGTTGATGTGTTGTTACTTTTTTTTTTCTTCTTCTGTCTTGTGTGCACATTGTGTGTTCTATGTCTTGTTCTTTTTCTTCTTGAATAATGACTTGGGACGATTAGAAATTACTAATATACTTGAAATAATGATGTTGGAGTCTCTTTCACTTTTGAGTGATATAACTTAAGCTTCAAAGTGGCTAATCAGACCAAAAAGTGTTTGTTGGTGACCAAGACTGACTGACGTCCACATTATTGTTTGCGTTATTAATTAAGATGCAATATTTTTCTACTATAAAGAAAAAGGGAGGAATCTTTTTTTCTTCTAATTTATGTAGAGATTTATGACGAAATAAGGATAAGAAAATAGGTCAGGGTCAAAGAAAATGAGTTATTAATGAGCGACCATGCTGAAATTTCATAAACGTACTTGTGCTGTTTGTTTTAGATAATTTTTTTTCTCCATATTATAAGACCTTGCACAAGTATTCCTACTAAATTGCTAACACAGCCTGTTTCCATTATGTCAAAATACGAGTTGAAAATGAATTTCGATTGAGTCAGTTTTTGACTAAGTTGAAATTCATTTTCACTTTCTATTGTAATCTAATACTGTATAAACAAGGCTACATGCCAGTGAAGTAGCTAGGTTTTTAGCGTCGGTAGCAAATATCTTGAGTGCGGCGCCCGCTCTCCCCAAAAATTATTCTAATTCAGCGAGCGGAGCGAGCGAAAAAAATGTTTAAAAACAAATTTATTATAATTATATATAAATGTATATATTAAGCCCCGTCTATATTTCTTTGTCTCCTTGCTTCCTTACTTCCCTGGCTAGTAACGCTGTGCAAACAAGGACAAAAACACGTAAGCACATCGGAATTTATATAAATTTAAATAAATGAACCGCTTTTTTTTCTCAAGGTCAACATTAGTTGCGTTCTCCCCATCCAAGAACCCCATGATATTAAATTGGAGAGGGGGAAAGGTTGGAAAGAGTAGGGGGGGGGGAGAGAAACGTGGAGGGTAAAAAAGGGGAAGGGGAAACTGAAATTGAAATGAAAGGAGTAAAAAAAGGAACAAACGACGCGCATGCGCACACCAGAGAAAATGAAAAACTCATTTTCTCTTTCAAATATAAAAAGGGGAGGGATAAAATTAAACTAGAATTTATCACCGGCAATTGTGCCCAGCATTAAAATTTTTTTTGCTCCGACCTTTTATGAACGTCATCAATTTCTAATTGGTTTGTTACTTGGTCTGACGTCATAAAAGGGCGGAGGAAAAGAAATTCTAAAGCAGGGCACAATTGCCTGTGAATTTGGCTCCCGTCATTTATGATGGGTTACCCTCCTAGTTATTATATATATTCTAACCCTAAGTCTGTCTGTCTATAACGCTGTACAAACAAGAACAAAACGTTTAAGCACGTCGGAATTTACTTAAATTTAAATGAACCGCTTTTTTTTCTCAAGGTCAACATTATGTTGCGCTCTCCCGATCCAAGAACCCAAACATTATTAATATTAAGGTGCTTATAAATAAAAAAAAATAGTTAAATCAAACTCATTCCCTATGATATTAAATTGGAGAGGGCAAAGGTTGGAAAGGGTGGGGGTGAGAGAGAGAAATGTGGAAGGACAAAAAGGGGGAGGGGGTAATAGTAGCAAAATTAAACTAGAATTTGGCTCCCATCATCTATGAAATATAATTGTAGTTCAAACGCTATTTTTTTTAAAAAAAAAGTATAAAAACTACATATTAAAATATGAAATTTAGCTTTTGAAAGGGGACAAACGCAGTCTATGCCAGTATCTGCGGGCGCCCATGGGCCAAACTAGCATAACCTTAATTAGACTGGAATGTAAATTTCAAACCAAGTTTTTTTTAAACTGAAATGGATAATTTTTAATTTTGCTCTTTGAAATTTTTGTAACTAAATATATTTAAGAGTAAAAGATTAATTTCTATTGTTAGATTTAAAATAGAGATAATTAAAAAAAAAGAAATATCTCATAAGATAACTTTTAATATTTTTCTCTTTTTTTTTACAAACTGACAAAAACACCTGAATTTCGGTTATCTTTAAAGTAGCAAAAGTTAATCCTATTGAAAGCAAACGCAATTTTCTCTGGCAAATGTTTGATAGAGATTAACTTAATCCAAATTCATTGCCACTTAGATGTTGACTTTTTTTTAGGTTTTTTTTTTTGGGTGTGGTGTTTTTTTTCTTTTTACTTTTCACTATTTCTCCATTATGATAGTAACTTTAGTTTTAGCTCGAAAAACAATCCGTGATAATAAGCCCTTTGACATGTTTTGGTTGCCTTCCTCTTTCAATGTATTACAATTGGCCCATTTTTCTCTCTTTGATATTTTTCTGTCATCTATTTTGATATTTGTTGACAAGCTTAAGCTTTTTTTTTTCTTCTCCCCTCCGTACATATATAGCTTTCATATATAGCTTTATTTATATTGTTTATGCATTGCTGACCAATAAATGGTGGTGGTGGTGGTGGTGGGGGAGGAGGGACTAAAAAGGTCTGTAGTCGTCACGTCCATTACTTTTAATTTGAGTTACTATCAACACGATTTTAGGTTGTGAAAACTCGGTAATGCGTAAGAATAACATGGAATCTGTTATTCTTTGATCGCTGCTTATTTTGTTAGTTTTGTAGCACAACCATCTTTTGTTTATGTTTTGGTCATTTTATGACTAACTTCGGCCTTTTTTTTTTTGCGATCGATGCCATTCATACGTATTGAACATGATTTCTTTAAGGCTTTTCAGATGTGAGAACTTATGGAATTTTAAATATTAAAAAAACTCCTTTAAAGTTTTTTTAAAATTGTAAACGTCTCTCAAACTTTGATTATTTCGTCCTTGAGGTGCAAAAGGAAGAGAAACTTAAATGTGTTTTAGAAACTAGAAGAGTAGCTTAAACACTTAAGAGTATTTTTTATGTAACTGAGAATTTTCAAAATAAACTTTTTACATGAGTTGGAATTTGATCCAACTTTATTAGCAGACAATATTTTATTTTTTGTCTATAGAAAGTTTATTCTGAAAAGATATCGACATAAAAATATTTTTAGGTGATTGAACTACCCTTCTCGTTTCTAAAACACATCCTAGTTTCTCTTAATTTTTCTCCTGAAAGTAAGAATAAGCAGAGTTTGAAAATCAGTTGTTCATAAACCCATCTTAAATTGTAATTTAAATCACATAATTAAAAAATAAAATAAATTAAATTGTTTAAAATATTTATTTGACTTTTACAAAGAAAAAAAAATCAATTGTGATATAAGTTCAATACCATGCTTACCATGCATTTCGCAATAAACGTAAGCTTTCAATTTGCCCCTCGCTGTTAGGCAATCACACATAACGCGAAGCTGCTTTTTCTTATTTCAATTGTTTTATTAGATAAGAATTAGCAACAAAGCTGGGGCCTCATTACAGAAACAAAAATAAGACTGCCATATGACAATTTACTGTCATATGCAGTTTATAACTTAATTTTGTTGCAAGCACCAAAACAAATCACAAAACTTTATTACGACATATATTGTCCTATGGCTGCCATTTGACTGGTCTACGTAATAATATGACTATCATAAAATAATAGCGCACAAGCAGTGCCATCGGTTCTCAAATTGAAGACCTTTGTTTTGACTTGAAATTGCTTCAACCATTTATAATTAATTGTGTTTTTTTTTGCTATTTAATATTTTTATTTGCATAAAACAACCAATTTTCTACCATATTTTTTTCTATTTGTATAAAAGTACATTACTTATCAGTGACATCTTTCAAAATTATATTTTTTGAAGGTTTGAAAGGAGAGAAGAAAAAAACACAAATTTCATGTTTTCAACAAAAAAAAAAGTTCTTCAGAAATGACGTCTAAAAACTCCTTAAAATTGTCTAACATTAAAGTTTCAATTTCAATATTTCCTTTAAAAAAGTAAACTTGGTAAACAACTTTCTTTATACGCATAATGATATGAATGATTTGACAATTTCTGATAAGAATTACTTTATTATATAAAATTGAGAATAAAAAAACGTATGAGAACAACAACAAAAAATCTTTTTTTTTTTAATTAAAAAATGTCAAACGAATTTCAATTGAAAAGTGCAAATTCATGTTTTTCTTTATTGAAATCTCATGTAATAAACAACCAGTGTTGCGAAAATTGGTAATTAAAATGTGGCGCCAATGAAATGTGTCAATGTGTCACTTGGATTGAGTGTCCTTTCATTGAAAACTCTAAGGGCTCCTTCGTTATTATTAGAGAAATGAACTTAATTTTTTAAAAAAAAAAAATGTCGCATTCAAGATTCGAGAGCAATTTATTAAAATTCTCTAAATAATAAATTAGAGGAGAGTCTTTCTATTCAATTACAAAAGACATGAAAAAGTTTCATGACTTTCTAATTATAAAGCTGTTTCTATAGTTTGAAATAGTTTTGTTGGTGAAATGTTAGTCTTTTGAAATTGGGTTTCACAAACAAAAAGTATTTCAATTTGCAAATTGTGACATTTGAACATTTTTAGATGCCATACATACATGCATGATGACGTCTTTATGTTTCCAATTCTAAGAGTAATTGTCATATGCATTCCATTTAAATAATAAAAAAAATGTTGTCCAATCATCGATTGTACGAGTTCGTAATGCCACTAACCTAAGATCTTCTATATAAATAAAATTATACATGTGTATCGGTCAGTCTGTATGTCTGTCTGTCTGTCTTGCAGAGAAAAATAGCCAGTGTGATCGACAGGCAAGTAAAGACGGTAAGATACAGTCGTTTGCCCCACCCCTTTTATGAGGACCGGCAACTTCTAATTGGTTTGTTAGGTGGTCTGATGTCACATGCCCCGCCCTTTTCAATTTAGAAATTGGTTGATATTTGGTTTGACGCTCATAAAAGAGCGGGGAAAATGACTGTATCTCCCTGTCTCTACATGGCTCTGTGTGATTGACGCTTTATGTAGAATGGACGACATGGGCGCCCGCAGAAATTTTTGCAGGAGGTTGGGCAAACCACAATGGTCAAAGTTACATTTTTTTAGCATGAGCTAGAAAAATGCCAAAACAAAAAAAATAAGAACAAAGGTATATTTTTCATACAGGTTTTTTAAACGCAAAATTTGAAAATTCTCACCCAAAAAAATGTCCCAGCCAAAACAACATCCAAACAAAGCCATCATTCTTCTTAAAATTAAATTTCTGAGTTCCACTTTGTGGATTTTTAGGTCTTTAGTGCTTTAGTGCAAAGAAATTGGTTAAAAATAGCTATAGGACATTTGAATCCTCGAATCCCGTGAATCTTGAAATATATTCGAGCTTCGAAAACTCGAATCTTCGCGCTTTTTTCGTCTTTAGAATCTTTCAAATCCTAACGTAAAAAAACTGTTAAAAACTTTTGATTGAAATTAGTTTTAACTCCATTGACGTCTAATCGAATCGTTCACTAACAAACAAACAGCGATTGTTGCAATTTCGGTGGTTGCACCCGGACCACCAATATCACCTTTTGGCCTGACCCTGATTGCCACACTTGTTTTTATTATTATTTTTAGTTTAATATTTAATATTATTTCATTTATTCGTATCTTCTTAATGCATAATATAGGATTCTTATAGGAAGGATTCGAGATTCGGGAGATTCGAGAACCAATTCGGATTCGAGAAAATTTAGGATTCGTCCCACCTCTAGTTAAAAACCAAAAAGTATGGTAGTAGGTAAAAACAAAATTAGATATCAATTTTTCAGGAAAGGGGGGGGGGACAAGTGCCCCTTCTTGCCCCTATGTGCGGGCGCCCATGATGGACGATATCAGCTGGATATTTAAAAAAAAAACTTTAAGCAGTTCATACACGTAATAAAGAACGTGTATTCAACGTTGAATAGCAATGACATTTTCATGTTCAATAAATGTTGAATAAATAACGTTTAATAGACGTTGATTTCACTGGTTGAATAAATTTTAAGTTGATGTGCAACTTGGGTATTTTCTGCTTCCTGGTTTACTTAGAAATTGACTTAAAAGTTTCCTGAAGAAGAAGAAGAAGAAGAAGTTGTAAAAACAATGTTTCAATCATGACATAGGCCTAATGATGTTAAGTAAAGTGTACTTGAGAGCTGAGACTGAAGCTTTTTTTCTTTTCTTCTCTTCTTTTTCTGAAGATAAGATACAATATTCCATATTAAGAATAATGAGAGTTTGTTGAAAAAAATTCCCATCTGTATCAAGAGTCTCTTAAGTGGTTATAACACAAAATGTGTTTTTTTTTTTCTTCTTCTTCTTCATATAACTGATGTATCTGTTATTCTTGTGGTATCTGACGTTTCATCGAAGATGACAAATTTCCAATCAAGTGTTGTAAAGTGTTAACGTCTAAGTGCAAAATCAGCCATTCTCAAAATTCCCTAAATAATTTGAGAAACCAGAAAAGTCAGAGAAAATTGTTAATGTGGAAAATTTGTTCGTAATATTTTGGCACATTTTTCACGCCACAAGTTTTTTTTTTATTTACAAAATTTTGTTATGTACAGTTATTTTATGTTCGTGTTAAAATTATTACTGTTACCACTGATTTTTTGTTATATTACGTTTTTAAAGTGTAAATTCTTCCTTATATCTAGTACACACCTGATAATTTAACTACTTTTAAATAATAAATGTGTTCTACAGAGCCCTGTGAAGGACAAACAAACATTATGTCGAATTCAAATTATTCAATTAATTAATCTGAAAATATTGAGTTAATACTTAAATATAATAATTATATAAACTATTGACAAAATATTGATTTAGTATTTCATTTTAAAATATTAAATAATAAAGTCAATTTTTCTTTGGTTCTTGTCCTTAAATGGCTTCCGTATAATTCACCTAAACACATTTAATTTGAATTCATTTAACTCATGTGTGTGTACACTGTACAAGGTATTAGACTCTTGTTATTTTGTCTTTCAGGAAAGAAATTACGTTAAACTTGAAAGTGTTTTAGAAACTAGAAAGATAGCTCAATCACTTCACGGTATTTTCATGTTGATAATCTTTTAAAATCAGGTTTGTTATGTTAGTTTGAAAAATCGTCCAACTGTGTAAACAGATAATGCTTATGAATATATGATTATTTTTAAGTTTTATACATAAAGGGGTTATTTAGAAATGAAAATATTATTAAGTGATTCAGTTACTGTTCTAGTTTCTAACACATTTTTAATTTTTTTTACTTAGTTATTGTCCTTTTGAATTGTTTGATTTCCATATAAAACTATTATAGGGGTACCAATTTAGCAGTAGAAACTACAAAAATTGGCTACACGTTAGATATTTACTAAAAAAAATTGGTTGTTTTCGCAAATGTTATAGTGAATTTGTAGAATATCTTATTTTCCACTTAGATGTTAACAATAGGAGGCTGTGATGACGAGGACTGGAGGTGGAGGCTAGCTTTAAGAAGATTACACCAGAGTACCGCGTAAACCTGCACTCTGCATCTCAAACCAGATTAATTATCATACTCTAACCTCATAATCCGAAGCATCGATATCCTCCACCACCATCATCTCTTCAGTAGAATTTCGTTATCAGTGGTACAAATTTAATAAGGAAGATTTACAGCTTCAACTTGAACCCTCTGAACAAGCCTCCAATTCCCTATTTAATACAAAAATAGGGTTTTTTTTTAAAATAGTTGTGTGATAGGTTGCTGAAAGGTTTCTGGTTCAATTTCAAATACCAGGTTCCATTTTTAAATGTGAGCCTAAAAATATCATCTCTGATTTAAATTGTCCAAAAAATGTGCCAAAAAAGTGCCTTTGAAAGCCTCATTTTGAAGTTACTCTGGGTTCTCTTCCAATTCAGTAGATGTATTTTAAGACTCGATTCAGTAATTAATTTCAAGTTGTGGCATCACTTGGATGAAGTCTTGGACGATGAAATGTGTTTTCTTTTTTAGACCTACATTTCTCAGGAGGAGAAGGGAAGAGAGAGAGAGAGAGAGAGAGAGAGAGAGAGAGAGAGAGAGAGGGAGAGGGAGGAGGCTTTTGTGTGCTTTTGTTGTTCACTTTGAGAATGAAGCAATTAATCACTTTTAAAAATTTCTATGCATGTTGCTACTCCTCTTATAATACTGTCATATACAATGTTTCTTTTCAAGTTTACTAAAGTTTTTTTTATATTATTATTTTGAAGTGCAGCATGAATTTGCTGTTTTTTTATCTTTCTGTGTGTGTTTGTTCGTTTTTCTGTAAAGCTTTAGAAATAATTTAATTATTGGAAAAAGAGAGAAGTTTTTTTTTTTTGATGGTTTATCAGGCTTGAAATTAGTTTTTGACATTTTGTAATTCAGACAGAATCTTCTTTCTCTCTTTCTCTTGTGTAACTTATAACACCTTTGGATTTAAGTATTTTTTTGTCTTCAAAAAAAAATTATGTGTCTCTCTTTTCTGTTGTTGTTTTTGTTTTTATACACACAAACAAACACACACAGGTATATTGCAGTTTTATATGCTGTTTATTAGCGTGTTTTGTTTCAGAGGGATTCAAATGGGGATTCATGGTGACTTTTGTGTCTTGTTGCAATATAAGTTAAAAAGTTACGAGACAGTTATGGACTGTAATTTTTTTTTTGGTTAACATTTTTATAAAGCTACATTATATCACAGCTTTTATTTCTTGTCTACGATTCAAAGATATACAGTGTGGAAACCGTTTAACACGAAATCGGAAGGGTTTAGAATATTTGTTAATGTTAGCCGAATTTCGTGTTAAAAGAAAACGCATAAAATGTCAAAAGAAAAACGTATAAAATGTATTTTATTATATTTTGGGTATTTTATTTATGGTGCAGTACTACAGTGTCGTAATAAAAATGGTAAAAGGGTATATGAAAGACACAAAAACATGCCACGCAACAATCATTTTTTTTATTTAAAACTTTCTATTAGACACCTCGTATTTTTATTTATAAAAATCAGTAATTTTTAAATTGCACATAATATCGTTATTGTACAATGTACATACATATCTAAGAATGACGCAAAAAGGAAGCGAAATCGTTAAACCCGACCACTCCTGAGCATGAGCAAAAGGTATAAAAAATACTAGAGGTGGGACGAATCCTAAAAGGTTCTCGAATCCTATATTATTCATTAAGAAGATACAAATAAATGAAATAATATTTAATTATTAATAATAAAAAAACAATGTGGCACTCATTGTCGCCACAAAGTAATAATAGTGATCCGGATACCACCGAAAAAACAACAATAGCAGTTTTTTGTTAGTGAACGCTTCTATTGGGCGTCAATGGAGTTAAAACTAATTTTACCAAAGTTTTTAAGTTTTTTTTTATAAGTTTAATATTCGAAAGATCTGAAAGACGAAAAAAAAAAAAAAACGCGAAGATTCGAGTTTTCTAATCTCGAATATTTTTCAAGATTCGCGAGATTCGAGGATTCGAATGTCACATCCCTAAAAAATACCAATGTTCATATGTAAATTTTAAGAGCATGAGTACTTGCTCATTTTTATATGAATAATAATAATTCTGAGCTTTTTCTTGTAATGAAAGAGTATTTGCTTCAGTAGTACTCCAAGGAGTTACTCCATCAGACGTTGGATTTTGACATTTTATTCATATTGTGACCAATGGGTTCAATAGAATTATTTCTTGTCCTGTTGCTCATGCTCATAAGCAAATGCTGACTTTTTACTCTTATGACCCGGGTCATTGGCCAATATCTCAAATCAAATTTGGAAAAACCATGTGGTAATTTTATTTCATACTAAGAACATTATTTTAGCTATATTTGTATTATTTTAGTCGAAAAAGATTTGCGTTTTAAACGGTTTAGACTATTTTTTTTTTGCTTCTATATAGCGTTTATTTGTAAGCTACGATGCCCCTTTGGAAATCAGACGGTCTCCATCGATTTCGGTTTGATATTCAGTGTTTTTGGGTTTCTTTCTCGTTGATGAATTTATATTCTAACATAGATCTAAGATGTCTTTATATAAAAACAAAACCCTAGGCGACTTAAAAAAGGTTGTGTTGAAGGAAAAGAAAATCTTGTATTTTCTTAAAAAAAAATGTAAAAAAAAATAAATTTTGAATCAACTGATTTTCAGTTTTTAAGTTGGTTTTAAAGTGCAAACGCCCCTCAAGCGCTGGTTACTTAGTCTTTCTCGAGAAAAGTTAATGGAAACTTTTTAAAGTGTTTTATAAACTAAAAGGGTAACAACAACTTAAGTCACTTATACCTCGTTTCCGCTACAGAAATTAACTGCAGTTAAAAAGTTAACCACACTTAAGTTAAAAAGTTAACCACAGTTAATTTTATATTAGAAAAAAATGTGGTTACATTAACTATGGTTAAATTTCTGAACAATGGGAGTTAACTCAACTACAGTGACGTTAACCACATTATTGAAGGGTTTGCATACGTCATTTCCTGTGTTCAGACAAATTGAGCCTACAAACAACATGGCGAATAGTGAGAACACTCAATTTTTGACTGAATGAGAATGAAAATTTTATAAAATGCAAGAACTGTTTAACAGGAAGTGATACCGAACAAGAAATGACACAAAATCATCCACAGGTGTCTTAAATATTGAAACACACACAACTACCACTTCTAGTTTGTCAGCGTTTAACTATAATATTGGTTATGGGAACTGCAGTTAATGTTTTATATTGAAAACGAGGTATTAAAGGTTAAATTCATGAACGATCTATTTTAAT
Organism: Brachycybe producta; assembly: GCA_036925085.1. Taxonomy (NCBI): domain Eukaryota; kingdom Metazoa; phylum Arthropoda; class Diplopoda; order Playtdesmida; family Andrognathidae; genus Brachycybe; species Brachycybe producta. Next base: position 2,353,393 of record JAUPFP010000016.1, on the reverse strand, counting down.
ATAAGCTTTTTATGTTAGCTTGTCCAATGAGCTTTTTAAAGTATAAAGTCCATGGGCCCATGAGGCCCACAAACGCCCATAAGCTTTATCTCAAAATTGTCAGCTGCTGAGGTGCATCCCGAACCATGGATGGGTTTTATCTAGATCTCTAGTTCTACTCATCGTTTCAGTTGTGAAGAACTTTCTAATGCATTTTTACGGCAAGCTATTTCCAATATACAAAGGACGTCAGGCAATTTTCAAAAACATCCTTAGTCTTCCATGGTTTAAAAAACTGAAAAGAAAAACAAAAAAAAATTGCATCAAAATTAAAATGTTATGTCATGAAACTTGGCAAGATAACAAAATTCTACACCATTTATATGTCATAATATTATGCGAAATTAGTCAATCTGTAGATTGCCTAGGCAATCTGTAAAACAACCAATATGCTATAGTGAATCTGCGAAAATTCAACACCTAAAATGTATTGAATTTTGCAGATTTACTAGCAGGTTGGTTGTTTTGCATATTGTCTAAAAATTATGCAGATTGACTGATTCCGCAGATTGACAGTAACATATATAATGTATATTACATGGTTACACTTTAACCCAAAAAAATCTTTATATCTGGTTTAACAAAATAAAAATGAAAGCCTAGAAATTTAATATGAATTGTATTGCATAATACAGTATGTAATGGTTGATATTTAAAAGCAAACTTTCGATTTTTGGAGTATGAGTTTAAGGCGTTTGCCACAAATTTATTTATTTATTACTGTTGTTGTTGCTGTTGTTTGTAATCCGAATTGTTCACAATTCTGAGTACTAACCAAAAAAAAATCCAGATAAAGATGGAGAATGTCAGACTTGCAACTGAAAATTTGTTTCTCCAAATGCGAACAAATGCATTTGCATCCTAGCATTAGGCTTATTTATTTTTTTGTTTTGTTTATACCACAAAACTTGCTTTAAAAGCAGATTGTAACACCACTATATATTTAAAGCACACAATAACAGCTTGTGTTGTGCAACAAAGTGTGTAAAAAAAAAGTTAAAACATATTATTAGAAAGTGTTGTGTTTTGTTGTATTTGTGTGTATAAGTTGACACTGTTAATGGCATTTTTCTCTTTTAAAGAGAAGAAACACTTTTCATTCGGATTTTCGGTACAAATGTGTTTTAACTGTTTTGGATGTTGGTCATGCCCATGAATAGTAGCACTGGTAGAAAGTGCTCAATATAATAGGGACCTCTTCTTCTTCTTGAAAAGAAGAGACCCTATAGGCATGATTAAAGGCCAAATGGGTTGGGTGGAGTAAAGTAGATAAAATAACTGCGTTTTCTATTGAATGTATCCCATGTGACCACCTTGACATTAGAGAGTGAAACTAGATCAGGGATAATTTAAAGTTAACTCGTGGCTTCTAGAATCGCCCATGTTTTCTACAGGTTTCAGACTCATGTACATTATTATACAGTATGTCTCAGAAAAGAAAAAAAAACTTCCAATCTACTGGAAAAATATACAATTTGATAAAACACGTAAGACCTGACTTCTAAATGCGTGGAGAAGAAAAAACAGAAAATAGAAACCGAAATTTAAAAAAAAAAATTAGAAAAAGTTTTTTCTATACATTTCTGCTTTTCTTTAAGGTTCTACTACATTACAACACTTCAAATACAGTAAGATTTTTCAGTTTATAGAAGAGTAGAGATAGATTAGGAAGTGGAGCAAGAAATAATGATGCGCCAGAAGGATGTCTTCCTATTGGCTGATAACATGTAATTCCGCCTTTGCATGAAAACTAATTTTACTGCTATTGCCTGCATACTTTCAGTGAAATAAATAGAATGGCATCACTCAAATTACCCAAATTCCCTTTTCAATGGAATTTTTGTTGCAAGTGTGGTTCAGACTTCAGATCATTTTTGAGGATGAAGGACGTCTTTCTATTGACTAATATCATATATGGTGTACTTCCACATGGCAGGGTGAAAAAATTTCACATTTTTTTCTGCTAATTTTCTGCCATATAAATAGAATAGAGTTGTTCAAATTAGCGTTGTAACACGCAGGCCACTGTTGGTGATCGATTGCCACTGCAAAATGAAGATCGGGTTGTCACCAAAACCAATTACTTCGAATCTTTCCATAAAAAATACACTACAACCACTTTGTATCCACAGCCCAACAACCTGCAACTTCATTTTGCAGTCAAAATTCGCCATCAAAAGTGTGGTCTCTGTGTTTGGACTCGTGTGGCGAAACACCCTGATGTGCCCATGGTGGGTACGTCGGTGGATGGTAGAGTGGATGAGCTCCCCTACTGCTCCACCTCCGGCTAAACCGTCCAGAACCTGAGTGAGGGTCAACAGGAGCAACTCTGGCTGGCTCAACCAACCCGTTCCCAGGGCGGAAAAGGGAAGTTAAAAGGGTTGTGACAACTCTGTATGTCTCCTTTCCTTAATCAGAAAGGAGCAGACGAAGTATTGATGGTCGTCTGCTAGGCTGCATAGAGTAGGCAGCCAGGCAGACGACATTCGTATTTTTTTCTGTATGTGTGATCCAGTACTTCTGATATGCAGAATAACGAGAATTTTAGAAACCTTTTCACTTTTGAGAAGTTTAAACTTTTTAAAACTTCTACCAATTACTTTCTTTTTTATTGTGCAGTTATAATGCATTTGCATATGTTGTAAACAATAAATTAAAGTTTCAAGTCTGGTAACTTTTATAGTTTTAAGCCTTCATGAGATATGTTATTTGAAACTTTTTGAACGTTTTACCTGCATTCTTTGATATATTTTGCTACTAGAAGTGTATTATAAGTATTGGTTCTGTAACATACTGTATGTGAGTGTGGGTCTTTATGTTATTTTAACGAATTTAACCTGTAAAAGTACTTAGACGTGTAATCAGCTCTGAACAATTTTCTCTTCTTGTGTCAATTTCGAATCTTCTCTATGGCTTTCATGCTACATGATGCAGACACACATAGACACATATACATTTGAGGTTTTTTTTGTGTGTGTGTCCTTCTATTCTAACGTCCTCTTTTCGTTTTGATGTTGACCAAACTCATTGCTTTTGCTGACCTTTGTGAATCCTATTGGAAAAAGTACAGACTTTGATATATAAAGTACATACAAACCTTAAATGACAAATCAAATTGCGGAATGGTGCAGAAGTTCGCGAAAACATGGCAGAACTTTTTTCATTAATTCTGTCTCTTTTTTTCCCTAGGATCTTTTGTTTTAAAAGGTTGCTTCTATATTGAACTAAAAAAAAAGTTCAGAGTGACACCTTAAAAACTAAGCTTGATAAATTATTTAACACTAGAAACAAAGAAAAGATTTTCTTGATAATTAACTGCATGAGAGTAAATTTTAAGAGAACTCAATTAGCACTTTGTGTAATAAGTTACACACATTAATGTTATCATTGTTTGAAAGTTTTATATGCATGCTGTGTGTGTGTTTGGCAGTAAAATTCAATGAATTAATTATTATACTCATCAGAAAGTAAGGCTTAGGTTCCACATGCAGAAAAAAAGTCAACTGAAAATCTGACTGAAATTAATTAATTTCAAAAAATCCAATTTTATTTGGCAGAAGAAGGTATGCAGAAAAAAAAAGTTAAAATTATATTAACTTTTTGTCATTCTGCCACGAGAAACTACATTTTATGAGCCAATACGAAGGTGTATCTAAGATTCCTTCTGCTAATTCTGCCCATTTTATGTAATGTGTGACGAATGGGAATTTCGAGATAAGAAAAAGTTGAGTCTGAATATGTTTTCAAACATATAAAAAAAATTATAAATTTAATAGATTTTGTAGATAAATCAAGTTGCACACAAAAAAAGATAAGGATGCCGATATCAGCAAAAGACCTCAAGACTAATCTAGACTCTCAATTGAAGGGTCACAACAAAAACAATTTCATATGTTTTTAATGATTCTCATTACCGTAGTTTCTTTGCAAAACAACAACAATTTTATATTTCGAAATATATGACCGACAGTTAGTTTGTCTTATTGATTGACAATTTATGTCCAATCATCATATAATTACGACCAAGAGCTCTTTATGTATTTTTGAGTAATATTATTTCAGTTGACAAAGGGATTTTGAGTCATTCTGTACTATTCGGTGATCCCTTTAAAAGCTGACTTATTGTATCTTAAGTATTTTTTTTGGGGCTATATATTTCCATTAGGTCCTATGAAAATGTATCTAGGCCCCTCTCTATATTATAAGAGGAGAGAAGAAGAAAGCATTAAGGTTGCTGCGTGTCCAATCCTTAAACACAACATTGTTACGAGAAATTCTCGTTGACGAGCTTCAATCGGCTTTGTACTTTTTTTTTCTTCTTCTTCAATGTACACATACAGCTTTAAAAGATTTTCTGTCTTCTTTATTTTCTTACGGATTAAATCTCGTTACTGATTCTTTTGTTTTTGGTCTTCTCCGCTTAAACTTCAACTTCCTTTTTGTCCTTTTTTACCTTATTATGTGGTTTTTTTCTTTCTTTTTCCGATTGATTATAACTACTTTTAAAAATTTAAAATGCTTTTTTTAAATCCCTTTTTATCTGTTATTTTGAAATAATTGGTATAAATCCTAGACTTCTAGACAGTTTTATCAGTTCATTTTTTTTCTATACCAAAAATTATTATGCTAATGATGGCATGAAAATATTATTCGTATATTTTTAAAATTTCTATTTTTTATTTATGAAATAAATTATAATTTAAATTGATGTTAATTGTTACATTACATGCATTAATTATTATTGTAATGTATTTATTTTTAGTAATGCATTAATTATTCTATTTTTGTGGTTGTGATTATAAAGTTTGTAGTGAATAAATAGGAAACACCTTCAAATCTATATACAAGGGTCACTCAGAATGTTTTGCCCACATTTTTTTATGTTGACCAAAAGGACCGAAACAGGGTTGTGTTTTGATTTAAATCTTTGACAAAAAATTATACATACAGTGCGCATATGACAGAAAATTATTTTAAATTTTTATTGCGTATTGTTATAATAGCTGTTAAAAGGTTATTTGACAATGCATTTTTATGCTATTTTTTGCCCTCTGGACTGTTTGCAGAGTAATTATTCAAATTGAAAAAAAATTCATAATTTAACTTAACATGATTCTGGCCCCATTTCTCAATTAATTAATCACAAAACAAATAAACTTTGATATGGAATATATTTAAGAAATGTTTTCATTTGAGCCACTGGCAAGAGCTGGAATGTTTTGCTATGTTGCCTCCATCTTTTTCTACAGGTTTTTGCTTTCTGGTAACAAATGCCACATTTCTTTGTTTAGTAAAACAACTCTGGTGTTTGTCGGAATCGCATCTTACTTCCTCGGTAAATTCTTCATTATTCCTACACTTTCGTCCTCGATTTGGTCTGCGTCATACTTCCTAGCCACTTCCGTTTTAGTTCAATGAAGAATGCTGTTTGTGTAGCTCAGGTGGCATAAAGCTGGAAAAATATAGACTACATAGAAAAAAAATAGTGCTTTATTTAAAAGATGTGACTATTTCTACACCAAATGTCTGCTCTTTGTGGTAATTTTTGACACAGTTAAAAAAAAATCCAGGTCAAAACTTTCAGATAGACCCTCGTATATGTGTGTACTAATGTAATAATTTTGTAATATCAACATGTAATATGAAATTTTTCTGCTTTTGAGCTTTATTTAATTTTCACTAGTAGCACCAGGTTGAAATGACGTTTAAATGTTTTATTGCGAGTGCATTTTATTGGTCGGAATTTATTGTTCCTTATGAGTAGAGGAGAGCTTAGAAGCTGTGAAAACACATGTGCAGCAACATTTGTATAAATAAAAACGTCACTAGACCTCTCTCTCTTGTCACTACTCTACATTTTGATAACGACTTTTAAGCAAAACTTTGAAAGTAGGCCTACTTTAGAAACTAGAAGAGTAACCGAATTACTTATGGATATATATTTTTTGTTAATATAGTTAATAAAAAACTTTATGGCAGTTTTGAAATTATGGTGAATAAAAATCATGATTTAAAAAAATAGGATTCATTTGATTTAAATTAGATTTTTATTTACTTAAAATTTCTCGAAACTGCTCTTTTATTAACTTAAAATTCCGTGCATTATTGCAAAGTGTTCAGTCTGTTTATTCATCTTTCAACCACATTATTATAATAAATTCATTTCATAAAGCGGTGATCTTACTGGCTATTTTTACAGCAAGATTAGATTATTGCTGCGGTTGGCTTGCAAAGTCTCTTGCTGTTCCTGTGTGTAAATTTAGCTGTGATTCGAAATGACACATTGAGTTGTTTTGAATAAGAAATGAATGAATTTAATGAAACTGAAACATGTTTTAGAACTTAGAAGAGGCGTTTGATCTATTTGATGCTTTTTGTTCAAGCTTGGTGTTTTAATCAGTTTGGCGCTTCTTTGATTTGGCGCTAGATCATCAGCACGCTATACCATCTTAATTGCCGCTCAAAGTCGCGCACGACACAGAGGGAAAGATTAGGGTACCCACAATGACAAAAACACGCACTACTACTACTACTACTACTACTACTACTACTACTACTGCTACTACTACTACTACTTACTCCTAGTACTACTCCTAGTACAACTCCTAGTACTACTACTACTACTACTACTAATACTACTTACTCCTAGTACTACTCCTACTATTACTACTACTTACTCCTAGTAGGCCTACTACTGCTTATTTGATCCTTTAGCGGCTACTTGCTTTTGACACTTTCACAATCAATAAATGTACAACAATTTCATGTAAAATTACTGTTTAGTACTTAATTCATTACTCTTTATGTAAATTTGTAGACATGTGTGTGCGTGTGTCTATGATGTCTGATAATTTCTGAATTCACGGGTAATTACACACATACTATTCATTTGCTTACACGATATTTCACAAGAGAAACCAAAAAAAAAATTGAAAAGTTTTTGTTTTATATTGGGGCTCATTAGGAAAAGTGGATCATTGTGATAAGAGAAACGGTTCCATGTCATTAATACAACGACGAAATAAAAAAAGAGAGGAATAATTATCTTTGAATGAAGTTTTTCTTATTAGAGTTTTGAAAGCGATTCTCTCATATTATGATAATATTTATTACAAATGAACTGAAATTGCTGAATCTTTCAAGTGGAAATTGATAAAAATTTGGATACCGTTGTGACGTCATGCATTTGCAGTATGACGTCATCAACTCATCATTAAAAAGATATTATGCTAAAAGCAGTTAGTGCTTATCTTTTATAAGCTTAGAATTAAAGGCTTCACAGGTAGAGGAAGGACAGAAATGAGGCTGATAAAAGGCTGTGTTCGGTAACGAAAGACAATTGAGTTTCTAGACAGCATGTGGGTTGCCGTAACTTTCAAAGAAACAGTGATCGTCAACAGTGCTTGCTCAGCTTATTTTTCTTAAGAAAACAAGTACTGATATGTGTATCGCTTGATTGCTTTCTTGAGAAAAGTAAGCTGATGAGCAGTCTATATTTAAATGCAACAAGTATTTTTTTTTTAAAAATGAAACCTTTGAAATAAATTTTGTATGGATTTTTTTTAAAAAAGCGATCACCATATTTACACATTTTTAACACAAAAAAGTGTAAAATTTGGTCATTTTAAAACTACTGGTACCATAAAAAGTTTAAATTAAAAGATATCATTGTGGAATTCGTCTTTTCATCTTCGTTTGCTTTTAGGCATTTGCCATACAAACCACTTTTAGTGGTCCATTTTGACTGCAAAATGTTGTCACGAGTGGCTTTGCTGTGATTGCAATGCATTGCTATAAAAAGAAGCCAGATCTTGTCACACAGGCGACAACTCGACTTCATTTTGCAGTCAAAATCGACCACCAAAAGTGGTCTTGACTCTTCAAATTCTCTCATAAGTCAATTAAAAGTGTACTTCCAATTGTGTAGCTACACCTTTAATAGCATTATTATTATTAGGGATGAGACATTCGAATCCTCGAATCTCGCGAATTTTGAAAAATATTCCAGATTCGAAAACGCGCTTTTTTCGTCTTTCGAATAAAAAAAAACTTTGATGAAATTAGTTTTAACTCCAAAAAACGGCGATTGTTGCAATTTCGGTGGTCGACCCGGATCACCAATATAACCTTGTGGCGACCCTGAGTGCCACACTTTTTTATTAATAATTATTCAATATTTAATATTATTTCATTTATTTGTAACTTCTTAATAAATAATATAGAATTTTTATATGAAGGATTCGAGAGATTCGAGAACCTTTTAGAATTCGGATTCGGGAGATTCGAGAACCTTTTAGAATTCGGATTCGAGAAAATTTAGAATTCGTCCCACCTCTAATTATAACCGTCTTAAATCATAAAAATTTGCCTGAGGTGGCCGAATACAGCCAATAATAAAAACATGTTTCTGTTTCGCGATTTCATTGAAGAAAGGAGTGAAAGGAAGAGAAAAAAATGCTAATTTTTGTAACATAGATGATATTAAATATGCAATGAATATTAATTTGTAATTATGATGATCAACCGTGTTTAGAGAGTAAGGTCTTAAAATGTGGACGTTTATAATTGGTGTGATGGCGATGGAAAAGTTGGGGGAGTGGAGAGGGAAAAGCAGGAAGGGAGAGAGTAAAACCACATTTAAGATTTTGACTGACTTTAGCTTTATATATATTGATCTTTAAAAAAAAAAGAAGACGACGACGACGAAGAAAAAGGTCATGAATATTAAATGTATTCCTATGTAAGAAGATCGAAGGATCTTCGATAGGTGTTTGAAGTAAGGAGAGAAGTTGTTATATAAATAAAAGATGCAACTCGCGGTAGAAATAACTTCTAAAAATTTGTAAACAAAATTCCGTTTACAGAAAAAAAAGGGTTGGTGAAAAAAGGTTTTTTTTTAAAAGGGAGTACTTAAAAGAATAAGATGCTAATATTTTGTTGAGTAAACAAACAAGACAGTGATGTTTACATTACAAAAAGACCAAGATCTACATTTAGAGCCATCAACGTTAGAAATAAATCAATTGTTTTCCATTGGTATATATATATTTTTTTTAGAAAAAGAGTAAAAATACGAAGAAAAAAAAAAGCAATTTTGGAGGAAAAAAGAAGATAAAGTAGATTACAAACACCTTCTTTGCAATGACAGATGAAAAATACATACAGATGTTTTTAACTTAAAAAAAAATGAAATGTGTGTTAAAAACTAGAAGAATAAATAGGTTATACCGATTTAACTGACATATTCTAAATAGTATGTGTTACATTAACCTCCGTGTTCAAAAACAGGTCCTTAAAATAAAATTCAGTTAAGCTTTGTTTAAGTTTTACTTTGACGCTTGAGTAACGTTTTAGGATACCGCCGTAAGATAACAAAAAAACCGTCATAATTTGACTTAAGTTTATACTTTTTTTAAGTACAATTTACAGACAGTACTTAATAATTGAACTTACGAAAGAATTTTAAGGTTCGGTTGAAACTAGAATCGTAAACGAAGATGAAAAGACAAATTCGACACAGATATCTTTTAAAATAAACGTTTTTATAGCAGTTTGAGTTTTACTAAATTTTGCATTTTTTTTAAGGAAAAAAAAAAGATTTTTCGAACATAAAATTAACATAGATCTAATAGTGATCTTAATTAAAATATTTTCTATTTTAAAAATGAATTAAATTATGTTGTCTTTCCGCTTTTGAGGCTGGTATAATTGTTATTTTTTTACTATTTATGCAATTTGATCTGTTAAATTAAGATTTATGTTATTTATTTACATTTTAAAATGTCCGCATTTTTTAAAAAAATCTTATAAAAAGTTTATTTTTAAATATATCATCATATACTGTAAATACCATCTTGCACTTAAATAGGGATAATAGCTAATTAATAGAAGTTATTCTGAAATTATAAAAATGGACATTAATTGAGTTCAGATTATTTTAATTCTTTGAATTTGTTTTTAGTCTATGTTGATTAAGATGGTAATTAACATGGTCGCCTTTTCGTTATTCGAAAATCAAATTAAAAACGATTTAAAATAACTATGAAAAAAAAAACACCATGCACCTTTGTTTATATTCCCTGATGAAAATAAAATTCGTTTGATAAAAAAAGACCAAACACATGTCGAGTTCAGACTAATTTAATTAAACGGGAATATTTTTTTATTGGTGTTAATTTGGTTACAACATCATCTAGTAATAAATTTTTAATTAGCTCGAAGCATTTTTAACCTTAAAAAAATCAGCCACTTGTTATTATAACATTAAATATACCTTATTTTCTTGTGAAGTTTTCAATTTTTTTTTCCTGATAGTTAAGCTCATTTTTGGAGAAAGCTTACAGTTTGAAAAGTAGGAGTTGTTTTTGTTGTCTTAAGTCTTGTTTTAAGCTTGGCTGTTTCCTAAGTATTATTTTAAAATATGTAAAAGTATTTTTGTTTCTTTTTTTTAATAAAGTTGTATGAAATTTTGAGTTTTTTTGAAGAAAGAAAACACCATGTAATGTTGTTGAAATCAAAGTTAATTTTCTAATATTTCAAGAAGTTTCCAGCCTTAAATTTGGTCGAAGATTCACATAAATATCAAGTTTCAATTGCCCCTTGATGCTAGGCAATCACACATAACATAATGCTGTTTCTCTCTTTTTTTTTTTTTTTTGGAGATGTTTTTTTATTCCCAAATGTCTTTCGAGATTGTAATTAGCAAGAAAGCGGGTTCTCAACTTAAGACCCACTTGTCAATAAAAAGTGCTACATTAATGTGAGGCCTGGTCTTGAGACCTCCTGGGATATTAGAACTTTGTTGTCTCAGCTTGTGAAAAGCAACTTTAAAATGTTTTATGGAGAGCTGATTTTCAAACTCCGGTTATATCTTCTGCGTTTGAAAAGCTACAACACTTACAAAAGGTTAGGTTCCCGTGTACAATTCACGCTTCAAAAGTTATCGCAATTCAGGACGATGCACGTGCATCACGTGCATCTATAAAAACACCTCAAGGTTCAAATTCATTGCAAGTAAACCGGAATAGCGGTAATGGAAGCGTTGAGCTCAATATATTTCCAGTTACATCTGCAAGACAGCAATATCTTCATTTCTCGTGTGCAATTCACGCTTCAAAAGGTATCCCAATTCAGAACGATTCAGATTGCGTATTGTTGAGGTGTTTTTATAGATGCACGTGACATTTCAACTTTGAAAATTCATTGCAAGTAAACCGGAAGAGCGGGAAAGGAAATTTTGAGCTGAATATACAGTATTTCCAGTTACGTCTGCAAGACAGCAATGTCTTCATTTCCCGTGAAAGTTTGTTACAAACTTGAGTTACCCTTCTAGTTTCTAAAATACTTTCCGACTCCACACTTTTGTCAGACAAAAAATGACACAATCCTAAATATTTCTTGAACAACCTCTCTGACGTCACAAGGTTCTTCTAAGGGCGACGCAAGTATAAAAATGCCCTAAAACCTCACTTGTGGAAGTAAAATATCATAAATTGATTTTTTTTCTTCTTTTTTTTCTTCTTCTTGTAAACTACTTCTATTTAGACTACTTTTACTATTACTACAGTATAAAGGCAGAAATCTCATAAAAAGATCTTTTCTGCTTACCTTGTCAATGTCTTTTTTTATCTCTGTCTCGAGAATGGTAGAAAAAGAAGTCTTCCAAAAATTGGTGATATTATGACCAGCAGCTGTGTCCATCTTCTTCTTTTTCGTTGTCCTGTCAACCTGACTTGTATATAATTTATTGAAAGAAGTAGAAAAAACATGATGAAAAAAAAAATACATAGGCAGAGAGTTGTTGTACTTCAATAATGTCTTTGGAAAATAGCGATGTACATTAAGGGCATTTTTAGGGGGCCAAATATGTCTTTACTATATACATGTACACAATGATGTATATATATAAACCCTACTGAAAACCCCTTTCACAAAAAAAAAGAGATGATAAAATGGTCTTACATGAGTTTTTTTTCTTCTTCTTTTAGCTTGTAGAACTTTTTTTTTTTTCCCACTGTCATTCAAGTAGTCACAAATCGAGAAGCTCAGATCCTAAGAAGCATCACAAAATTGATATTGTTAGATAGGTTTATATATGTTTATAACATTGTTGATGTTATATTCTTATATACGTACATGTAACTGGCAATTGTATTTTCCGTCCATCGCGTGGCCATGTACCAGTATATACTATATGTATGTTGCAACCATTTGGTCCAAATTGTTCATTACATGAATATTCATTTCACGAAATGGACATACATTTGGTGTAATGGACAATTTTGCACCAAATGGATGCGACATATATACATTATATGTGTGTTTATATTTTTTGTTGTTGTTTACTGACCAGTGTCCATCTCGCTGTCGTCTTGTTGAGCAATTTAGTTTATTACTTAGTAATGTCAGTCTCTTGTCATCCAATCGATGAGTTATCTGCTGAGAACATAACATCACATACATAATAGGCCTACATAAAATACATAGAAATGATTCATATAGGTATACAGTATGTCTCACAATCAAAGGCTTCAGGTCATTATTTCTATACCGAACATTTTCGTTATTTAGGGGCGGACTTTTCTATTGGCTCATCAGACCTTTTCTAGATGGGCCGCTTACAGAGACAGACTGAGAGAAACAAAAACGCCACGTGAAAAAATAACTTACTCGGGCCCCTTAGGAGCAATGATTTTCAAAAATGCCTAGACCTCCATCTTCTTTAAATTTGAACATAATTTTTTTTATAGAAATTTCACTTGGAATTTCACTTTTGAATATGTAGCATTTATCATTTTCTGAGATATTTAATTTTAAACGATTTAGCTGCACATTCCTATATATTTTGGTAATAAATTGGGGGATCGTTGGTTCTGGAACATACTGTATAAGGTCTTCACTATACAAAGGTCTTTTCTAGTGGACAACACTTTTATATTGAAGGAAAAGAGAGGTCATCTTTGTGGTCATTTCTAATCGATATATAGCGAGATTCTCAGAAAGTAGATTTGCTCAAATATTTAGTCTACTAAGTGAATTGATTACATGACAAGTTAGAGGGTTCAAATGAAAGAGCTGAATAAGCTCCAATTTGTATTACAGTAAAAAGCTTTTTTTTTAAATAAAATAACTTAATTTTGTGTTGGACTAATTGTGAATGCAAATTACAAATGAAAAGAGAGAAAGCTGCAAATGTTTGTCTAAGTGACTTCAGTAAAACCTAAATTATTTTAATATTTGCCGATTTTATTCAAAATTCATAATGAAATCATAGATGAAGAAAATTCTGGCTTTTAAGAAAAACTTTAACATGAACCAGGAAATTGAAAGTTAGGGAGATTTTTGCTAGGACAGATTCATATTATTAGACTTTTTTCCCCTAGAGTTATAAGACAATGGAACTCTCTTCGTGAGGCAGTGGTGAATGGGGATAATTTTGTTTTGTGGGATTGACATTTGTATATATTCATTTTTTTTATATATGTGCTTGACAATGCTTAATGCTGCATGTGGACTTTTGTCCCTCTGCCATAGGCCTATTTGGCTGCTTGCAGAGTATTAATTATGATTGTAATTGTAATATCAAGTACTGTACAGTATATCAATATAATGAAATTTGAACTGAAACTATATTATTCGATTTAGGCTTCTTTGCCCTTATTTACTGTATTAGCTGTAGAGTAGGTATTTTGTTCCTTCACTGTTCTAGTTTCTAATATAATTTGAGCGTGTTGTTTAAATAACTAGAAAACGCTGAGACAAAGAACTTCCATTTTAAGACTTTTTTTAAAAAAAAAAATAATAGCCATTACAAATTATACAAATGAAAAATAACTATGAGGATAAAACTGTTTATTCTGCATTTTTTAAAGCAGCATCGAATTGAAAGTGTTTTACATACTAGAAAATATAAGCCAATCATTTAAGAGGATTTTTATGTTAACTTTAAATGGCAATTTCAAAAAACCTTAAAAGTTCTCCATAAACTTGCTATAGAAAATTTGTATTGACAGTATCGCGTCATGGCTTAAGTTTAACTTTATCTTAAGCAGAGTTTTTTTGAAGATGGGGGTAATTTTGCACCTGAAAGACAGAATAAACAAAGAGTTCGAAAATCAGTTGTTCCTAAAACATTTTGCACTTTAAAAGTCTTAAATTTGACTTGTTTTTGCATTTCTATGAAGGTAATAACAATCCAACAAGTTTCAAAGGTTGACCAAGATGAAATCCTATTTTAATGAAAAGTGTACTATCAAGGGAATTGGATGGTTTTCCTTTTTCTTTTCATGAATAACGTCACATGATAAAACCTGAGGTTTTCGTTTTTATTTTTCGTATGAGAAAAAAGGAAAAAAGTGTAAATGCAAAGAAGAAGAAGATAAAAATAACATTTTTTAAACTCTATTTCAAACATTTGATTGAAATTGAGTTTTTGGAGAAAATATATTTTTTTTTTCTATTTATCTATAGTTTTCTTGTTACTAAGGGGAAAGAGAATCTTATATAGAATTTTGTGGCTATTTCTCTCATTTTTTTTTTCTTTTTCCTAACTTCAAACATTTCAATCGATCTGCAGATCGTTTAAGGGGAAAAAACTTCCCCTTCTCTCTCTCTCTCCCTCTCCCTCTCTCTATTTTTGTCTATCTTTCTCGCTTTCTAGTTTTTTTTATAGCGTGAAAAACCAACTAACTTCAAGAAAAGTGGAAAGTTGTTAGTAGAAGATCAGAATTGAGAGGGCAATTGTAATGGGGAGGCCGGGGTGGGGGAGGTTGACAATATGCTTTTGATGCCTTGTGACTTTAGTTGTATGAAAATGGTGAGGAGGAGTTTGTAAATAAAACAAACAATTGAAGAATTTTTTTTTAAATGTTTATTTTTACAAAACTTTTTTTTTTTATCAAATTGCACTTAAATTTGCATTCTTGTATATATTTTTATATTTTAATGCACTTTTTGTGTTGATCTTTTTTGTATCAACCTGTTGAAGTGGTTGGTTGAATAAACATTAAGAGCCTGGACACTTCAGCATGCACATGCTGCGAAATTCCATAGACACAGTATTAAGTGAAATTTGGTTTGTCCAAAACATGGTCTCAATTCTAGCCACCTTAGTTAGTGCCTTTAAATTGACTTTTTAACGATAATTATCGTTCTAATCTGTTCTTAAATGTTTTGACCCGGTATTAACATTGTTTTTTTTTTCCGGCCGTATTTAAAGGGGTTATTTTGTACTATTTGCCTGACCCATGTTAAAGACCATTGATCTTAACAAAATCCATTTTGTTAGCCACCTTTCGGTTCATTAAAATCATCTTTTGAGCTTTAAGAAAAATTGTAGGTGTTCTTTAATTAGGTATTCAGGTATCAAGAGCCTAGACAACTCAGTTTGCACATAGACTGCGTATAAATTCATAGACGTAATTTTAAGCAAAATTTGATGTTTCCAAAAACATGGTCTCGATTCTAGCCACCCTTTAGTGCCTTTAAGTTGATTTTTTTTAGCGACAATTAGCGTTGCAATTTTGTTTTGAATAGTGTGGCCGGGTATTAATGGCGGCTTTTTTTTTTGCAATCTTCAAAGGTGTTTTTATTTTATGTAATTTTGAATTATGCTAATTAAAATCATATTTCAGTTTTATGAAAAATTTGATGTATTTCTTAATTTATTCTACAGGTATTAAGGTAAATTCATGGCGCTTTGAATTGCCGTTTAGTTACTACAGCAACTTTTGAGCAACTTTGGAACCGCAACATTGACCGTGCCTCATGGCATGCGAAATTCTTGGTTATATAGACTCTTCAAATAAATTCATGGCTGGTGGTTTGAGTCTGGTGACTAGAAACACCACACTGAAAGGTGTAAGTGGCACAGAACTGAACCATTTTTTTTTTAAAATGACGCAGAAATTAGTGAAACTGTAAGGTGGAAATTGATGAAACTCACAACAGTTTTTTTCTGACAATAACTAGATTTTAAGTGACACCATCTAATGAAGTTTTATCTGATGGTTATTATGTTGGTTAATTAAGCAAGTTATCTATGTTGCAAGAAATTAACCATTACTTGCTTAATAACATTTGTTACATGCCACAAAGGAAACTGCATCATATCTACTTGCACTATTGGTATTTCTTTACTTTATAATAACTATTCTAGCTCTGGGTACACTTACCATTGAACTATGGGTAAGCATTTATTAGAGTTTATAAAAACCGGGGTTGCGGGTTTCCATGTTGAATCGAATTCACTACCTTAACATCGTTAAAATACCAATGCAATAAGCAATGCCACGTTGAGGTTTAATATTATTTGAGGTTCCAATTCTCCGGTTTACTTTTTCTACTGTCTATAAATACCTTGGTAGTTTTCAAAATTTTAATTGAAGTTACAAATGGTTTCGAAATTCCTAATTTTTTTTGTTGTTGCAATTTTAAAGAAGGAGTTGAAATTGACAGGCAAGTAAAGACAGGAACACGGAGACGTTTGCTCCGCCCTTTTTATGAGGACAGGCAACTTCTAATTGGTTTGTTGTGTGGTCTGACGTCACATGCCCCGCCCTTTTTAATTCCCAATTGGTTGATATTTAGTCTGACGCGCTCATAACAGGGCGGAGCAAACGTCTGCGTGTCCCTGTCTTTACATTACTGTTTGAAATTGTACTAAAAAGTAGAAAAGTAAAGGAAGCGGCTGTTGGTATTTTTTGTCTTCACAATGTTAAAATCTAAACGTTTTATAGATTTTTCTGTGAAGTTGTTTCTGTAAAGCTAAAAACTATAAAATTATTTGAGTAAACTGCATTCCACTGAGCAAAAATGTTGCCACAAGTTTTAGATTGAAGATTTCTGCAACAAAACCCCCCAAAAAATGTTAAAAAATAATAGTGAATATAAATGCTATTCTAGTAAGTCAGATGACGCAAATCTTTTGTTAGCAAATGTTTCTTGGATATAAATGCAATTTTATTATATATGATGGAAAAGGGGGAAAAAAATGTAAGGGCGTATGGGATGAGATGATCACTTCCGGTTTTTTTTTCTTCTTCTTCTCATCTTGACTGTTTGTCTACTAAAATGTCTATCGAAATGACTAATGAGAGACTCACGTCTTCCTCAATCTTTAAACAGTTTGTTTAAGGTACCCCACCCAATTGAACACTTAGAGTTTAGTCTAAACTATCTCTCTCTCTCTCTTCTCACATTCTATCTCACTCTTTCTCTTGAGTGGCATTCGGATATAAATCACAATCCTACAGCTTCATTTCCCCATTCTTCCTTATTTTTTTCATTCTTTCTTTCTTTCTTTCTATGGTACTTTGGTCGTCTTTCTTCATTCTTCTGCAATTCTTCATACTTGCTCCATTTTTTTTTATTCTTATTCTACTTCTTCTATCTCTCTATCCATTTATCATGAAATAAAGACAAGAATACACACACACATACACATATATTTATATATAAAGTCTTCTCAATTGTCAGAATTATTTTCTCATAGGTTTTTTTTTCTTCTGCAGGGGTCCGAGTAAAAGGAACTTTTCTCTCTTGTGTATTTTTTTTTTTCTTCTTCTTTCTCCTATCTCATTTGTGGCATTAATGATAGAGAGCTTGATATATAGAAATAGAGAGAACATTTTTAGATGAAGAATGGTTTTAAAACGTACAAAATATGGGGTTTCTTAGTGTTTTAATGTATGATTAAGCTTTTGTAAGAAAGAAAGAAGAAGAGAAGGGTTCAAAAAGGGCATAATTTCCTGTATCATCATCATCATCATCATCATCATAACTTCTTCCATTAAAGTATGAAACTTATTTTTGGTGTAGGCCCCCTATAAGTGGGCAATCAATGCTAGCATTCATGGTGTTGCTTTTCTAAATAAGTAAAAAAAACCACTTGTGGTGGTTTTCTTTGAATTTATTTTCAAAGACTCTCCACAGACAGACATGATAACTTTAGCCAACTGTGTTACACATTTTTGGCTTATATCATAACCTCATAAAGATATTTATTCAATTTGTTTTTTTACTTTTAAGTAAAGAGATTTGTTTGCTGAAGAAGTAAATAAATTTGGCAACATTTTTGTCAACCAAAATTAAGATTTGAGCACATCTCAGTATAGATGTTAAGATGTAATTTTAAGAAGTAGTTTAAAGTGTGAGAGAAAAAAAAAATTGATGCAAATAAATATCTAAATTTAGACTTTCTTGATATATTTCAAAATAAATGTGTAGAAGTTTTAAGAAGAAAAAAACCTCATCACATTTGATGATTTGTATTGAATTCCATTAAAAGTCTACCTTTAAAGATACTTCACAATTGGCTCTTGAGCCATAGATTGAGAAACATTTGTTTGATATTGCATAAAAATCCGAGCCCTAAAAGTTATCACTTTAAAGTTTTATTAAGTTGCTTCTGGTTTAATTTTTTTGTCTCTGATAATTATAGAACAGCTGTAATTGACAATAATTAACAAACTTAAAAAAATGCCAATATGTTTTAGATAAACTTATAACAAAAAAAAACAAATTAATTGAGTTTTGATTTTAAGTTTTGAATAATGTCTTTTAAACTGTCTTTAACAGCTGAAAATTTATGTGTAAATAATTTTGCGTCAGAAAAGTGTCACAAATATTTTTATATGATGAAATTTATGTGTCAGACACACACATACGATTCTTGTTTTTGTCTTCTATCTTCTTGTTGCTTCTCTGGTGTAAAAATTGATGTTAACTTGTTCGAGAGATAAAGTGAAATCCAATTGAAAACACTAAAAGCATATTGCAATAAAACTCAATCTTTAATCTTGCTTCTAAAAACCCATTTTATTGTGAAAAAAAAAGAACTAAGATGGAAGATGTTCATCACTTTTCATTGCTACTTTTACTTTCTTCTAACTTTCAACTTGAAATTGCAATATTTTACAATTGCTACTAAACCTCCTCTCCTCTCACCACCTTATAACAACTGCCAAATCTTTTTTTTTTCTTTTTCATTTTGGACACAAGACAACAGTTTTTGAAAGGAAGAAAAATTATCAATTTATTTTTATCATTTGTTATTGTTTTTCATGTTTGAAATTGTTTGTTTACAAAATAACAGTGAAAATCATAAATTTGACTTTGGCTCAGTTTGGCGTTTGTTGTTTTAGCACTTATTCCGAATCTTTTTTTTTTTTGGTGGTTCTGTTGTAAAAGTGTACGAACTCGTACATATCATTTTAAAGATAACTTTAAAGGTTCGTTTCCACTTAAGAGCCTTGACACACAAGCGACTTTTGAAAGACTTTTTGGCGATAAAATGAAGTTGAAGGTCACTGAGCTGTGGTCATAGTGTATTTTTTTATGGAAATTAGGCGAAGTTTCGTACGAAATCTAATTTAACTAAATTTATATATTTAAATTAAGTTTACATTTCACACTTTTGAGTTAGTGAAGCACTACCCTAAAAAAACGTAAAGATTCGCTTTATACAGCAATTTGTGTGGTACTTTTCTCAAACAGCATTACAAACGCTTCTTCGTATGTGCGTTTATTTCGTTTCATGAGAAATAATTCAACAATTTTGTAATTTTAGTGATCGTTTTGTACAAAACTTTTATTTTACAACAAAATGAGATGGAAATGACGTCGAAATTTATCATAAATAAAATAATTTCGTACAAAATGTCGCTAAGTCTCCGTTATAAAACTACATTTATACTAACATAATGTAACATTTCCCTCATCCACATGGTCCTCTGGAAGACTTCGGGTTGACAATCATGTTGTCCCTCCCCCAAAGTTGGAGGCCCAACCAAACTGACCCTATTCGTTAGTGCTGCAAAATTTCCGGTCAAAATTTATTTAAATTTTTTTTTTGAGGGGCCACTTGACTGACCCCGAGTTGCCATGTGAACGTGTCTGATAGAATACTGATACTTGAGTGTTTCGCTTGTGAAGGGAGTGTTGCTACTCAAGTACCAGGGACACTAGAATCGGTACCTCAGGAGTCCAGAGGTAGAAAGTGAATCTGGTGTACGAACTTACAGGTGGTCGTCCTCCAATATCGTCCGTTTAGATCGCATAGGGTTAGTGGTAGCTGAAAAACGAAGTGCCAATCCCCAAAAATTTTGTAAGTCCACACATTTGATTTGTCATCGTCACTGCTCCCAACTGTTTGCAGCACACTTATTTGTCACCAGGTGGTATTCCGAGTCATTATAAGTAATTATAAGTTACATAAATGATAATATCTAGGGTTACGGTGACTTATGGCCGACCCTGTGTACCACCATCTAAGGATGAAATTTTATAATAGTTACCACTGACACATTGTCAGAGGGTTCGACATCAGAGCATCCCAGAGAGATAGATAGATGTGGGTGCTTATAATATATTTTTAGAAGAAGAAAAAAACTTTTTATGGTAGTTTCAAGTTCTTGATTTTTGTGGGATTTTTTTTTTTTGCTTCAAATTTAACCAAAAATCGAAAAATAAAATATTCTGATAATGTGTAAAAAATCAAGACTTAATATTTTTCAAACTTGTCATAAAAAAGCGTATATTTTTAACCTCACATCAAGCCCTCTTAGAGCCTATAAAAGTTACATAAAGTAGTTTTCAACGATGTTGTTTACTTGTTTAAACCTATGAAGAATTTTTCAATATCGTGGAGTTTTTTTTTTGCTGTAAAAAAAATTTGAATTGCCCTTTTTATAACGGGGTGCGTGGAACCTTATCTTTAAAAGTTCCAATTGATAAAAAGTGTGTATTACATGTACAAGAAAAAAATATGGGCGGAGTGAGAGAGAGAGAATGATGAAGAAAGATTAATATTTTTTTTTTTACATAGTAACAGAGTCTGAGACAGAATTCCCATTCGATTACTTCTTATCACATTCGTCTGGTGGATATTTTTTTGTTGTGTCTTATGTCAATAGATATCCATTTTTTTTTAAACAAACGGTGACAATCTTTTTACATTTAGATTATTCGATGTCTTTATTTATAACCATAAATCTTTACATGTGTAAGAAAAAGAAGAGAAAAATCCTCTCTTTTTTTTTTCTTCACGTTGGAAATATTCTCATAGGAAATGGTTTTATTTGTTAAAAATGTGATCTTCATCGTCTTATATGAATTTGTTTTTACTTACATATGAATCAACTCTTTCTCTCTCTCTCTCTTTTTGACTATAATAACATACATATTTATATGAAATATGAAGAAAAAAAATTATTCTCAATGGTTGTATTTTTCTTCTTTAACAATATTTCAAGCTGAGAGAAAAATTTCGATTTTTCAAATAAAAGTAAATCCGTCATAAGAAATCATAAAAGAAACTGTATCTTGAACATAAGAATTTTTTTTTTGATAGCTTTCTAGCTTTTTTTCCATATGGGGAATTTAGTATAATGGTAGATAAAGGGATGCTCTATAAAATGATTAGAACACTTTTTGTTCTAAAATGCTTCTGAGCTAATATGATAGTGTTCATATTTTATTTTACCTTTGTAACTTTGATGCTTTTTTAGAGCAACAAAGAGTCATATGACATGGCGGAAAAAATGACTAAATTTTACGATAAATGGGTCCTAAATATTGTGAAATACACAGAGAAAGAACAGAAAAAGATTAACAGCTGCGATCTGTATTTTGTTTTAAACATTAATTATCATTGGTTTTGATAAAAAAAACAAATCAAGTATTATTTACTTTTTTTACTAGTCGTGCAACTTGCACGAAAGGAAAGTGACTATAGCTGAAGCAAAGAGTTGTATACTGGGGCGTGTTTCTCAAAAGTACAAGTCTTGTAATACAACGGAATTCTGCGGAGCCCTGTAATAGAAAAATGCACCATAAAGTCACAATTTATCATTACGAATTGTTATGAAATTGTTAATTTGTAATGCATAAATTGTGAATTTGCGACGATGTCCTTAACAGGCGTCCGTAGAATTCACTTGTATTACAAGACTTGTACTTTTGAGAAATAGGCCCCTGGGAATGACTATTATTAGAGGAATACATCATTCCTTGCTATACATACATAATAATAGCATGTAGAAGGAGCAGACTGTGACATTTTGAAGCAATTAAGTGTACACACATGGCGTCTAACACTATAATATGTACTGTGTTTAGGCGCCATAATAGTTCACCTTCATAACGCAAAGAAACCTCCAGCTGGTGCTTCTTTATTTTGTCTTTAATGAAGATACCCTCATTAAATACTCTCCACAATAGAAATTCAGCACTGTGCAAACAGGAACCCTTGTTTAGAACTTTTCATTTATCTCTTAGTTATCTGGTATAAGCTTTGTATATCGATCTAAAATGAGATTGATATTATTTTTTGGGAGAAAAACGACTTTGGCGCCTATATGAGAAAGGCATACTTTGATTGATCTGTCCCAAACATTTCAAGATTTTGTACATTATCAGGCGATTTTTTGTGACGATAGGAAAATGTTTATTTTGAAAGATGCCTTAAAATAAACTTTCAATTTGTTTTTAATGAACTTTTTAAAGGTTTTTTTCACCTCAATCATATTTCTAGTCATGGAGCGTCAACTCATCATTTTCAATGCAATTTTTCTTTCATTCTATTATCGCTAGTTTTGACGTGACACTCGGGATTACATTTTTACATATTTGGTCAAACGAATTCGATAGGGAATATGGAATCCTTGTGACCAAATACGCGATATCTTTTTCTTTCAATTTTTGTAATGAAATGTCACTTTTTTGTGATGATACTTTATATCTTATGATCGGTATATTGCCAAGACAGGTAATAAAAAAAGTCTTAGTATCCTACAGCTGTGTTTGACCCACGGGAAAAGAATCTAAGGTGTGTAAGATATTATAATATCAATATTTTCAGTATACATGTATGTGTCATTGAAGCAGCAGTGCAGGAAACAGCTCCACATACAGAAAGACTAAAGGCTGGTTCGCACCAGAAAGTAATGCAAGCTCGCTGTCTACTGCGCATGTGTACAATAGATCAGGTATAGTAAAGCAATGCAAGGTGCTTAAAGCAGTGGTGTCCAAAGTGGAGTTTGCGAGATTCGCAAACAAATTTGCATTTATTCAATTTTATTGATTATTGTGCGAGTAATTTGAGAGAAAACAGCAAAAGAACTTGTTAATGCAGCTAATTTTTTCATAGACTTCTATGTTAAGGTCTCGTCTGTGCGAGAGCGTGCACTAAACAGGAAAATGGTGGAAAGTACCGGTCGTTTATTCCGAGGGTGAATGCTTGTTCTTTTAAAAAAGTTTTAAGACCGCTGGCTTAGGAAGGAGCTGGCTTCAAATGGGCAATAACAGAACATTGTTAGTAGTAGTGTTTATCTGTTGTATTGCATTTGGTATAAATTATTTGAAAACTGCTTCTATGAGTGAAAATTATCTTAATCACACCTTCTGTAGAATGTTCTTTATAGGGCTAAAATTTCATTTATCTTAACTATCTGGAAACCGTTTCATAAAACAAGTCTTGTCAATAACAATTGTAGATTACGTGTACTTGTAATCACAAGTTGTTTGGAACAGGCGTTTCACACAGAATTCCAAAACTTGTTTGTAACTTGTCTGCAACAAGTGTAGTTGGCAAAACTTGTCAGTAACAAGAACAGAATCTAAATAATTTCTTTGCAAATTCATTAGTGTCAAAAAAGTCTTAAAGTGTTGCATTAGAAAATAAGCTGTGTATCTTAAAAGAAACACGAGATTCTAAGGACATTCTGTTTGGTTTCAAAACCCACTTGTAAAAACAATCTACCTACCATTCGAGTTTGTTAGGCAACAAATGTCAGTTACAAATTTACCAACTTCACTTATTAGTTACAAGTGATATTTTGTTGTTTACAAGTAATTCGTTTGTAAACTTGTTAATCTTCACTTGTCATTACAAGTGCATACTTGTACTTTTGTGAAACGCTAATAACTAGATATTTTGCCAAACTTGTAAAAATGTACTTGGTACTCACAAACTTGCAACCAGCAACAGTCTCCAGCAACTGTTTCTGGTGACACTACACTAGTGTCGCCACTGCATTTACAAACATTAAATTAGTAGTTGGCAACAGTAGTAAGTGGATGTTGCCTCTACTCGGTATGGTGACCAGAGGGAACTAGCATTCATTGTGTGCGAGCAGCTACTTTCTTGTCACGTGGTCATGATTTGGTTGCCGGTCGCTCACTCATTTGGTTCCCTAATTTGCGCTGGGCCCTTGCGACCTTAGCACCAGGTCGTGTAAATGCTGCATGATGTGTGTGACTCTGCTATATGGTGCTATACAGTATAGTGTGAACTTGTCCTAAGATAAATATTAAAAAAAACCATTGGTCATCATCATCGTCATCATCTCCATCTCCTAGGTAGCCGTTTCCCATTAACTATGTTTGGTTATTGCTTTTAATTTTTTTCCCCCTTTTCTTTTTTCTAACTTTTCTCAGAAAATCCCCACCCACTTATCATATCATTTCATTTCTGATAAATAGTTTGTGCTTTCAAAATCCATCCATCATCATTGTTGTATATACGTTATATAAGCCGTAGAACATACAACAACAACAACAACAACAATAGCCAAGTCAAGTCACAGTATGTGTGTGTCTATGATGTATATTTTTTTTTCTTTCTTTTGAAAGTATTGGACGGTTTTCTTGTTTAGAGATATATTAAGCACGCACACACCTACTTTATGTGCGTAGGGATTTTACTAGGTGGGCCATAGAGATGTTTTGTCATATCTTTTATTTTGTTGTTGATACATTATGTAACAAGTAATATTTTCATTCCTTCCTTCCTTATCAAACTGAAACTGAAACTGAAAATATAAGAAGGGGCTTCTCCTGTGATTGATTTATGGATTGTTACACAACATATTCGCCATATATTATTATTATTATTAATATTATTATTATTATTAAAAGTATAATACACTAATTTTTTTTCTTCTTCTTCTCTTCTTGTTGTCTTGTCTGAATATGAAAATTTTGTTTTTGTGTGTTGATGATGAGGATGATATTTTTAGGTGATTGATTTATTGTACGCTCGTATGATTGACTGTCTTGCAAATTTCTACAACAACAAAAAATGACATTGATACATTTCTGGAATTTTAACAAACACTAATTTAAGAGGAATTCTTTATTAATGAGAATCTGAAATTTTTGTGTCTTGACAACTGATGAATTTGAACTCCGTATTTCCTTATATAGTTTTTTTTTTCTTTTTCTTATTATCATTCAGATGAAGGCATTTTAGTTTCTGTTTTAAAGCTGTAGGAGGTCTAATTTTTGAATGAAAGATAAGTGTATATCAGTGATTCCCCCGCAAACTTTTTTTTTGCGCACGGCACTGTAGTATTTGCCTGAAGAAATCGTGGCAAACCTAGCAAAACTCATGGCACACTAGTCAGTATCGTGTGCCACAGTGCTCTCTTTGGAAACCACTGGTTTAGTCCGTACGTGTAATAGGACAGTTTTACTTATTTTAGATTTTCAATAAAGTTAAAATTGATTCGAAAATATCAAATTATATTAACATATTCAACCAATAACATTAAAAACTTCGCAGCACACCTAGCAAAACTGACGGCACACTAGTGTGCCACGGCGCACACCTTTTGGGAAACACTGGTCTATATCATCATCATAATCATCATTGTATCGAGAATCTAAAATATGTATATATATGTACATGTAGAATCTTATGATAAACGTTAAAAAAACACCTTCCAATGAAAAATACATGGAGCGTGTCATTTCAGAAAATGAAGCACGACGTCATTGTGGGAGAAAGGAAATTCAATTTTTCTTTTGGCTTCATCGTGTCATATACACAGTACTGCCTACTTTTGCTTGTTAGGTCCTACTTTATGTATGTATGTGGGGTGGGTATATACAGTATGTATGTGTGTTTTTCTAGTTTTTTTTTTTCTTCTTTCTTACCAAACTGTGCTGCTTCATTCATTATATATGGAAATTTGGTTATATTTGCACACATGTTGACGTTGTGAGATTTCTTTCCTATATTAAGAAGACATGTTGCATAAATATCATCTATAGTAGCTTGAACGTGCGTGTTGTGTGTGTCTGTGTCTCAAACTATGTGTGTGTGTCTATCAAATTATGTATGTTTCACTATGTGTTTATGCATCAATTTTTCAGAAATTTGGGTGTTTTCAGTCTTGTATTAATAATCTGGTGTTTGTGAGCACTTGGCTAGAGGTGCTTTGTGCTGAAACTTGAAAAACAAATACAAAGTGGTCATTGTTAATACGAATTTGACGGGTTTTCTAGTGTCAGAAGATAGTTAAGTAGTGTTTATTAATACTGCCGAATTTGTGTGTAGGCCTATATGTGTCAAGGTCTGATTGCATTACTATATTTGTATATATGTTACTGTCATTCTGCGGAATCAGTCAATCTGCAGATTGTCTAGGCAATCTGCAAAACCACCAAACTATTAGGTGAATCTGCAAAATTCAATACATTTTAGATGTTAAATTTTGCAGATTCACTAGCAGGTTGGTTGTTTTGCAGATTGCCTAGGCATTCTGCAGATTGACTGATTCCGCAGATGAACAGTAACATATACATATAATGCATGTGCTTGTGTACGTGGCAGTGAATCTCTTTGTTTCAATTAGTTTTTGTTGGTTGTCACAATGAGATGTGTGTTGCATCTCTGAATGTTTCCATTCATGTGTTGTGTCTTATGGTGTCCCCTTTTGGGTTTATGACTGGCCTTAATAATAGTAAATAGTTTAAAAATTTGCACAACAAAATGGATGAAAAACTAATACTTTTAACAGTAGAATGTTTAAAAAAAATGAAAGATGCAATTTTCTTGGCAACAAATAAAAAAAACCAGGAAAATATTCAGAGTTCTTAATTTTACGAATGCCAATATTTGAAGTTAGTTTTCCTAACTTAAAAGATCTGTTTGCTCGCTAAAATAGCTTGCAAAATAGCATAAAAGTATGAAGATTGACACATTTATCATAGAACCAAAGGTAGGGTAATCTTGAAAAAATAATTATGCTCCCTTAGCTGGCAAGTTTCTTGTCCTTTTGAGGTTTTCATAGTACTGGGCAAATATTGTTTTGTCTACCAAGCTGTTTATTCTCCTAGTCCGCCAATGCCACTCGTACTACGTTCACTGTGTTGTATCTATCTCTGTGTGTGGCAAGGTAGTATTCTTCATTATTACAAAATCAAAGTTAATTTCTAAACTCATCATTCTCATCAACTTTTACATGAAACTTCATTAGTTTAGCAGTTATCTTTGGCTTAGCAACCATTAAGGCAGACGACCCTTAAATCATTGTAATGCGTTGTTTTGTAGTGTGTGTTACTGTTATGCAGAGCCGTGCCGTGCTATGATGCAGAGAGGCGACCGCATCAGGCGGCACCGTAAGGGGGGGGCGGCATAAGCAGCAAAATCAAAATACAATTATTTTTAGTTATATATTATTATCTTACTAGCTTTGCAAATCATTTCTATCGTTATTTTATCTACCCGATAAGCATAAGCATATTTAAACACTAGTGGTGTAACCCGTCATAAATGACGGGAGCAAAATTCACAAGCAATTGTGCCCAGCATTAGAATCTCTTTTCAACCGCCCTTTTATGACATCAGACCAAGTAACAAACCAATTAGAAATTGATGACATTCATAAAAGGGCTGAGCAAAAGAAATTCTAATGCTGGGCACAATTGCCCGTGATAAACTGTAGTTTAATTTTGCTACTATTAACCCCTCCCCTTTTTATATTTGAAAGAGAAAATGTGCTTTTCATTTTTTCTGGTGTGCACATATGCGTCGTTTGTTCCTTTTTTACTCCTTTCATTTCAATTTCCGTTTCCCCCTCCCCCTTTTCCCCCTCCACATTTCTCTCTCTCTCTCTCTTTCTCCCTCCCTACCCTTTCCAACCTTTCCCCCTCTTCAATTTAAAAAAAGCGGTTCAATTTATATAAATTCTGATGTGCTTACACGTTTTTGTCTTTGTTTGCACAGCGTTACACAGGGATACAGGGAAAGAAAGATAGACGGGACTTGATATATATAATAGTTTTCAATGACCCCCCTTCCCCGCAGTTTAAGGGGCGGCATTTCGAAGACTTGCATCATACTGAGAAAATCTACCGCACGGCCCTGCTGCTACGCATGCCAGTCTCTGAATGTGTTCATTTGTTGTATAGGTCTATGTGTGGCATAGTATGTTGTGTTTGTGTGTCAATCTCAGAATTATCTGTGTGTCATAGACTCAATGCGAGTGTCAAATTTGTGAATGTTTTTGTCTTTGTTAGCATTCTAGAAAAATTACAGTTCGTATTTGAATGGTTTAATTCGTCTGCAATGTATGAATGTGTGTGTCTTTTTTATGAAAGTTGTAATCTGACAGTGTGTATGTGTGAATTTGTATGTTTGTGACACTTAATGTCAGTCTCTCTTGAATGTTTTAGAACTGTTTTGTGTGTTTTTTCAATCTTTGATTGTTTGAAATCTTTGTATGTGTGTGTGTCTGTATTTATTGTAGAGTGTGTGTTTGCTTTCAAACAGGGGGGAATAGGGCACATTTGAATGTTTCATTGTCAACATACAGCATAGTATGTAGTCTTACATAATTGAATTTGCATCATTTGAATTGGTGGTTTAAGGGGAGGCCGGGTCTGTATGAATAATTGACCGTGCATTGAATAGAAATTTTTGTCACGGTTTTTTCGTCTCTCGTTCTCATTCATATGTTTTCGTCAAAAACAGGATTTTGACATAATTGCATTTGAATTATTGTATTATGTACTTAAGCTTCACATTTTTATTGTTTTTGATTTTAAGCTCTCTTTTTCTCTATCTCTCACATTATTATTTTATATTCAACCAATTTACGAAAATTCAATTTTATCTCATCATTTTTTAATCACTATTTTTTTGTGTGTTTTGTTTTTCCTAATTTATTAAAAATTGATATTTGTGCAATGTTTTAATGATAAGTTCATATTGATCTTTTATATATTGGCCTAGAACATAATTCGTTTTTTTTTCGACCCGCGAACTAGATAATCTGTCTTTCAGAAATAAAATTATAAACAAAAACTTGAAAGTATTTTAGAAACTAGAATGGCTGTAGCCAACTGAGACGATTTTTAGGGGGGACGGTTTTATCTGGGGTTGGAGTTGTTTTGGAGGTGGAGGCTAGCAAGGGATGTGGAGGCTAGCGGAAGAAAAGTATAAACAAATGAGCGATTAAATAGCAAGTAGATTATATAACTGCAGTTAATTTTTGTAGTGAAAACGAGGTATTGCAATGGTTAATTTAACCAGTGTTTGTTTTCATTTGAAAGTTAACCGTGGTTATCTTTTTTTAACTGCAGTTAAACTTTATAATGTTAATTAGGTATTAGGTTGTCATGGTAACAGGTTATGAAATTTTAGGAGATTTTTTTCTCTCGCTTCTTTCTAGGATGATGTTTAGATGGATTTGTATCAGGTCGTTTCAGATTTTAGGTTTTGCTTCACACACACACCCAGAAATGGTGTGTCTTCTTTTTTATTCATCTTCTTCGTCTTCAAACTTATGCTTATCGTATTGAATACACCTTAGTTGCGGTCATGTATTTTTCTAGACGGTTAAATTTATTCAAATATGGAGATAAGTTATTCCATTTTGAAGCCTAATCCTATCGTTCTTACTGTAGTTTTCTTTGGGCTTCTTTTTCTTTTAGTCAAAGAGAAAAAAGGTATATATTATACTGTACTGTGGTACTGTATATCTATAACCAAATACATTAGGGTCCTCTTCTTGGTGGTTTTTTCTCAAGAGAGATTTTTTATGACAGTTTCATGCTGTAATTTTATTATTATGTCATTTTAATCTAAATAGATATATACGCTCATATGTCTTTCACATGCAGCCACCAACCCCCTTCAATATGAATATTTTATTTTTCTGTATGTACACCAACAATACATCAAAAAATTCAAAACTTGATTGAATTATAATTTTGAAACTATGAGCTTATATTAAATTTATGTTTTTTAAGGAGAAATTTTGTAAAAAAAAGATACATATAAAGACACCAGTTAAGCTATTTTATATGAACAGCTGATTTTCAAAATCTGGTTATTTCACGTTTTAGAAGCGAAACTAAGGATAAACTGAAAGTGTGATAGAAACTACAACTTGGTAGGTAAATCAATAGTATTTTCATGTTGTTTACTGTCTTTCAAAATTAACCTTTTTATTGACAAATTTTTTAAAAAAAAAAAAAAAAAGTCTGCTTTAAATTTATAAATTGATTCATTTTCAAATTGACATAGGCCTAATAAGTTAGTCTTTCTAGTTTTCTAAATTTTGCAATCAAATGATGGAATAATTAAAGTTCGTGATGTAGTTTAAACCAGCGGTCGCCAACATTTCGGACCTCACTGACCACTAAATCATCCCGCGGACCACTAATATGAATTTTTTTTTAAAAGATAAATACGTTTGTCAAATAATAATCAGAGAACTTCCATTTTATTAATATGAAATGCACCTATTTAATACAACAAAATTATAAATGACTTATTTAATCATAACAAAATCTTTAAAGGTTGTTTAATTGTAACAAAATTATTAAAGTTAGTTTAATTATTACAAAATAATTGAAGCTTATTTAAGGATTGCACTCTCGCGTGCTGTATTTCACGAGAACTGTACTAAGTCTCTAGTTACGTCTTGTACATTTCGTGAATTTAGTGCAATATAAAGGCGAAAATTGCCATTCAGAATATAAGAATTTCTTTGAATATTTTTTTGTTTTATATTTAATAAAACAAAAAACTGCAAATAATGTCCAGATTTGTCTGCGGACCACCCAAATTTTCTCGCGGACCACCGGTTGGCGACCGCTGGTTTAAACCACCTTAATTTAAGAGTAACATAACTAAAAACACTTTTTTCTTGGGGGGGATGAGTTCAAGTTAAGAGAAGATTCATGGCTTACTTTGCCGAGCTCTTCAAGTGCCAAAACTGTTTTAATTATTCACAATATCGGTTTATTTGGTTCTCTTACAATAGATTGAGATAGAAACAAAAAAGCGGTTTTTTTTTAGTTATGCCACTCTTCCAGTCGAGGTGTGATTTATTTACAAAGATGGAATATGGCAATATGGAATATTACTATTGTAATTTCTGAATATGCTCGCTCAAATGAAACATAAGAATAGAAATTTGGTTATTTTGCTTTTTCTTTCTGCTTTGATGCTATATATCTGGTTACTATCAGTTGTTAACTAAGAGTTCTAGCCTCTAACCTCTAACCAGTGTTTTTGAATAAAAAACAACAACACAATTATTGGTTGATCTACAGTAAACGGAATTGTTACTCCACACGTTCCACATATTGAGAAATATTTAGTTGATATTGCATAAAAATCCTAGCCCTTTGATTTTTAGTTAATAAATTACTTAAGCTTTTGAGTTAACTTTTTCAAATTAAACACTTGTCAAACTAAAATTAGCTTCATCAGTTTTTTATGTGATTTTGCTGTAATTCAAAACAAGGTTTTTATATTCTAAGAAAAGGAGTATTTGACCACTGGTCAATTTATTTGAGGATTAGGATCTATCCAATCAGACTTGACCATAGAAATAAGGTGTTGAGAATTTATTGAAGCTGAAATTTCTAAGAAAAAAAAGTAAGAAGACGAAAAAAAAAAGTAAATTCCAAAATGTTGATATAAATCTGACATTTCTCGAGTAGGTCCTATGTGTCTATGGCTGACATATGACAAGTCTTTTTTTGCTCGGTTTCTGGTGAATTTTTGCCAAGAACTTGTTGGCGTTAAATCGAAAACTGAGTCTCAAAAGAAATATATATATATATATATATATATATATATATATATATATATATATATATATATATATATATATATATATATATATATATATATATATATAAAGAACCCTTTGAAAAATTATTTTCAAAACTTCATCTCTCCATTTATCAACATCATAACTACTACTTTTTTTTGTTGTATCCCCCCATCATCATAACATGGAAACATGTCAACTTTGTAACAAAACAAAAAAATTGATGTTGTCTTCCTTTAATATCCTTTTTTTTTGCTTAGTTGTGTGTTTCATTCTTTTTATATGAAGTTATGATGATGCTTTATATATATGCGTGGCTGTGCAAAAAAAAAAAAAAATAACAAACCCCTTTCCAAAAAAAAATCTAATTACTTGTCGACATCACATGATCAATCATTGCTATTGGTCGGTTACTTTATGAAAGTCTCGGTCGTTTGTTGCTTTTGGCAAGTCCAACTTAACCGACTGACAAAATAAACAGTTCTATATATATATATATATATATATATATATATATATATATATATATATATATATATATATATATATATATATATATATATATATATATATATATATATATATAATAAGTACATATATAGGTCTACATGGTATCTAATGTATCTTTGTAAGTCAAATTTAAGAAAAATAAAAAGAAGAAAAAGTCATGGCAAGAAGTTAGTTTTCATCATTCATTTGTTATGTTTTGTAATTCAGTGCAACAGATACTTGTATATGGAGTCCTATAGCTTTTTTTATTTGAGACAATTTTAAGAAAGCAAATAAATAGTAAAAGCTTAAGAGATGTAACTGTTGAGAGAAAAAAAAATGGGAATTAGTTTCTTATATTAATGTTTTATTAAGTCCTCTTCTTAAAAATGAACTGCCAAATGAAGAAACGTCATTTGTTTTCATGCTTATGTGATCATTGCATACAGAGTGTTTACAAATTCAAGTAACTTTTAACACACAGGGTGACACACAGCTACTTGACAACATATTCGTGGGACACAGCTACTTGTATACTCCAGATGTTCAGATTTTAGTCTTAATATATTTAATCGAATGCTAGAAGACTTGGACTCTTGTCCCTCTGCCATAGGCCTTTATGGCTGCTTGCAGAGTAATTTTTCAAATCAAATCAAATCTGAATACATGTGGCTAGTGATGTTGCAGTACAAACCAAATTCGTTATCTGTTGTTCACTTGCATGAAATAATAAATAGCAAAAAAAAAATGAATTTCACTAATTTTTTTTATTAGCCCTTCAACCATTTCTAGGTACAGAATCGAGCGATGTAGTGATGTGCGATAGTCAAAAATAAACTAGCGATAGTATTTTACACGACTGATGGATAGTATTGATAGTTGCTTTAATATCGATAGTACTATTGATAGTTTTCAACGTTTCCCAATTGGTGGAAATATTTCTTTTACAAACCCTAATGAAAACTAAAAAGCTGTTGTTTTGAAGATAAATTCTTGTTGATCTGAAAAATGAAAATAAATGCTTTTGGGGGATTTTTATTGAAAATAATGAAAAGATTTAAATCATGCAACCCTACGAGTCTCGTATATGTAAATCTACTGTCTACATTATGATGCCACATTCACAAACTCTCACCAATTTCACCATGTACTGCTGTTTAAGAGTGCAGACCATGCAAAAAGTGCAGATGATGGCGCCATCTAACATCCAGGATTCAAGATACATTCATATATGTAATTGTAGGTTTTTTAAATTATCTATAAGGGAAGTACGGCAACTGTGCATCTACTAAACCGGGTGTAGGAGGGGACTTACTGTATAACTAACTGCCTCGGATGCAAAGCTCAGGGGCATATAGGCATAAATACTGGCCGCAAATACCCATAATCATACTACCAATCTATCTTTTATTCTTGCCTCATGCGCAAAATTAGCTAGTTACGGCATTGATTGGAGTAAAGGCGCGGCTTCAGTACAAATGTATAGTTTGCTCAAGTATGTGTTGTATCATGGGTATGTTCGTATTGGGTTGTTCGACATTGGAACACACTTGCAATGAATATTATGCATGAAAATCAAATTGTATTACGGGGCTCTTGATTTTCTGACATTGCATTATTTCAGCTACACCCAGAACACTTTGCGATTGTTTTTGGATTTAATATTTCAGGTTTTGACAATGCATTTTGCATAAGAGCAATTGCATGGAGTATTTTTTTCAAAATTTAAAAAAACACCTGCGTCTACCAGATGGAGCCACAATTTTAAGAAATGCATCTTTAAAATAGCAGACAAAACACCACTCGATGGGTAGTTGGTTCTGAAACATACTGTATAGTAACTCTGCAGTCTCAGCTTTGAGGCTAGCGGCTTCTAATCGAATGTAATAATACCCCCTCCCAATGTATGGGTATATTGTGCACTACTAGCCATTATGATTCTAATGATAATGTGGATGAGGCTGAGAATGATGATGAGGATGATGATGATGATGAATGCGTGATGTGGTTTAAGATTCAATATAAGAAACAAGTGTTGATTTGCATAAAAATCTAATGAAGATTGTAGATGATTTCGCATCTTGAATCTCTTTTGTCATTGTTTTTTGTA